>AP028442.1:11783419-12407349 GCA_036509395.1 Antheraea yamamai | reverse complement strand
GAAAAACAAGGGAAAAAAAAAACAAACCCATCCACTATGTGTATGTATGTGCACGTGTGGTGAGAGTTGATCTCATGTGTGAGTACAAGTGAAGTAGGTGAGTCACTGTGTCGCGAAAGTGATATCTCGGGGGCTCCAACCGGGGACGACCTCGGCTCGAGATATCACTGAGAACCACGATGTGTGCGGGAACTAACGAGGATTCCTTCCCTCACGGCGGCGTCAGGGAAGGTTACGCGTGCGTGGGCGCAAACACGCATATTAAAAGATCGAATTTAAAATTAACTGAACGGCGTCGGCGCCGGAATCTAAAAATAGAAATAGTAAAAGTTATTATTATTACTCGATCGTTTTAGGGGAAGTTAGACGCAAATACACGGATTTACTCTAACTTATATGAGTTATTTATTTATTAACGGCGGCGCGCACGAGCCGTTGCAGGGTAGCCGAGATGGCTGGGAACCTATGTATCGCTGTTATGGGACCTAGAGTCGGATTTCGGACCGTCTCTTCGTATGCCGAGATCTCCGAGATCTCGTGGAAGATGAGTAATTGACCTACGTAGTCAATACTCGATAGGGAAAAGGAGCATGCGGGGTCGGCCTGTGGAGGCTTAGCCGCCTGGGATTTAGGGATCGGCTGGGACGCGGGCTTAGGAGCCCACGGGGCCTGAGGGGCCCGGTAGGGGCGGAGGGGCGCGCTAGTCGCGGGTACGGACGTTGCTGGTGCACGAGATGTGCTCGGCAGGCTCGGGAAGGACTCTCGGGATATGAGAGGCGGAGGTCGGGGGCGGGCGGTGGCGGCGGGCGTCCTAGACGGGGAGATCTGTCTGGGGTAGCGGGGGCGCTTTGTGCGCGGGGCGCGGGGACATCCGCGATAGTTCGCGGTATGGCCCTCGCCACGGCACAAGACGCAGCTCGGAGGGTCAGAGGAGGTCAGAGAGCGGGAGCACTCCTTAGTGGAGTGGTCGCCGAGGCACTTAACACACCTGGGACGCAGGCGACAGTTACGTGCGGAGTGTCCGTAAACCTGACAGTTGTGACACTGTGAGGGTACGGACGTTTTGCGCGGCGGCTCGACAATAATGCCGGAGAGGCCGCAGAGGGTCGAGAGATCGAAAATGGCTTTCCCTTCCTTGGTGCGGTCGAGAACGACTAACACCATATTGTAGGGTGCCTTCGTGCGCGGAGAGCGCATACGGTGTACCTCACGAACAGGAATGTCCTTTTCGTTGAGGTCGTCGGAGATGTCATCGGTTGGGATTTCGGCGGGGACTCTACGGATGACAACTCGTAGTAAGCGCTCTTCCTCGAGCGAATGAGTGAAGTAACCGAACTTGCTATCCCGAAGGAAACGAGTCAGGTTTTTATGGGCGGCAGGGGTCGCGACCTTCACCTGGATACCGACAGGGGTATTCACGGCGGAGGTAAAGGGAATCTCTGCTGTTTCCAGCATGTGACGAATCTCGACCCAGGACGCCTTGTCCTGGATCGTAACGGGGGGTGGTGGGCGGGGCTTCTTACTCGTGACTGCGGGTTCCGCAGCTTGAGGCGAAGCCGGTCTGGAGGGCGTGGATGTCGTTTTTGGCACTTTCGTGCCATCAACGTTGAGAAGTTTGGAAGGCTTAGGGCCCTCGTTATCGGAAGAGGGATTCGCGCGCTTATGGCGCTGGCGGTGCGAGACGGTGGAGAAGCCATCGTTCGCGGGATCTTGCTCCATATCGGAGCCCTCCTCGTCTGGGATGGGAGCGGAGGGGTTGTTCGCTTCTACAGCGGTCTGGTTTTCCTGCAAGAGTAGGGCGAAGGAGTTTGATATAGGAAAGACAGCGTTGGACGGGACTGTGGGCGGGGGACCTCCGTTTTGAAAGATTCGCGCCTCTCTACAGAAGCGATCGTACTCCGTGACGGCTGTCGGACAGCAGTTCATGACGAACTCGCGAAACCGAGCATGTTCGCGCTCGAGAGTGATTGGCTGGGCCATACCGGGGCCTGACTGGGGATAGGGGAGCCGCGAAACAAACCTCCCTGCCTTAGGGGCAGGGGGGCGCGCCTGAACGGAAAATTACGGGACTATCCGAGTCCGGACCAAAATACCTGTGGGCGAAGTGCAATGCCGCACGGTATAGAGCCTACAAAGCCTAGAGGGAGAGCCCTAGCAATCCCGGGGCCGAGAACGCAGACCGGTAAACCGGGCTACGCCCAAACAGACACCCGAGGATGGAATGAGGGGATCAGGTGGGTGGGAGGGAGACACCGTGGACTTGACTAGGCGACCTCGCCAAGGCCAAGCTACCCAGGCCCGTCTGTCAATGCAGTAGGCCGCGGGGCCTACGGCGAGCGGACAGGTCGCTCCAACTCAGTTCGTTGTCTACACCGTTAGGTATCCGTGAGTTGGCCAGACGACTGGACTTTCAAAAGAAATTAACGCGGGTTCGCACCGAAAGGTGCGGTTTGATACGCTCTAAAGTCGAGCGCCTTACGATTGACAGTCTGTTGTAACAATTGACAAACTGTTACTATTGCTAGTAACGGCAAATGACGATTCGCGGCGGACACACACGAGTGATCGTAACGCACGAGACGCGACGTTTAACCGGCACTAGACGAGACGTAAATACACACGGCACTGAACACGAAGAAAGCGCGGCGCAACACAACGTAAACACGAAGCGGGCGACACGAAACTCGAAGACAGCACTGTGCGTACGGCGCGCGGAGACCGACTGAACGCGAGCGAAGCGCGGACACGACTGACTGCGAGAGCGTCGGAGGCGAAGTGAAGCGAGCGCGAGCGCGAGAGCGAGATAGCGGATCGGACGACGAGAGTAGCGGACGCAGCGGAGGCACGTCTGTACACGACGACGGCCCGATCGGAACTCCTTTCGCCCGACATACCCCTGAATGCGCGCTCTTATAGTTTCATCCCCACCGATTTACTTGCTTATGATTGGTCGTCGTAGATTCACAGAATGACAGTATCTCGACCAATCATAAGAAATACATTAAATATAAAACTCTATAAAAATTATTAGTAATTATTATACAATATGAATAATAATTGATATATTTAGATATTTATAACACTTGCTTAAGACTGATCGTTGAAGATTGACAGTATCTCCACCAATCATAACAAGTACTTTAAATACAAAGCTTTATAAAAATGATTAGCAATTGTTTACCCAATATGAAAATACTAATCGATATATATTTTTATAACACGTTAGATTTACATTCTTATTATATGTATAGATGTAGTGGTACTATGGTACATACACAGGAGTCATTGTACGGGAAACGTTTTTACTTTGTAAGTTTAAGTATAATTGACGTTTATAATAAACAGCCGGCAAGTATGACGCATGCCTACGTCACGGTATGCAAATTTTATGAGGCAATATTTTTGATGTTGTATTTTTTACTCGCAACCCGCTTGACGGCCGATGGTAAAAAAGGGACTCGTAAATATTCATGTAAACAAATCCTTTTAATAAATCAGTCTACGTTGTTTCGGTACATAATATGAAAATGAAATTAATACGATGTTATTACGTGCTCTGTTATTTTATGGTCTCTTTATGTTATAAACTGGTTTCTGCCCGCGACTTCTTCCACGTGGAATAGTTACTTTGGGCTAACGATAACGCGCGACCTCGTTTACGTAGAAGGTGAAAATATTTTTAAATTACACGTACGTTAACCCCGATTTTGGAACATTCTAAAAGGTGCTCCGTTGCTGTTGGTCTTAGCGTGATGATATATAACCTAAGGCGATAAAAGTGCTATGTAACACTGGAAGATTTTTTTAAATCGGACCAGTTGTTCCTGAGATTAGCGCGTTTTAGCAAACAAACTCTTCAACTTTATAATATTACTGTCTGCAAGTATTCTAACTAAACATTCTAAAGTGCACTGAAATTGAATACTGCTTAGAGGTTTTACCTTTGAAGTAATTTAATATTTACAGCTATGAATATCAAATTACATAGTTATAACTTTGTTTCATATTATATTTGTTTACAAACGAAGCTTTAAAAATGAGACATCGAAGAGAATTATTTGTTGCTAAATAAAACGTCTTTACTAACAATCAACTAACAGATGAATAGTTTTTTTTTTTCGAACTGATTACGCTATTGTCCTAGTAAGGTATTAACAGCTTCACCGACTACTAAGGCGAGCGCTTAAGGCACTCAGCCGATTTTATTTGACAACTAGCTCAAGGGTGCACGGCACACCCCGGCTTGGGCTGTTGCCTGATACATGCAATTGGCGACCTATCTGAAGATGAACATCATAAGAACCTTCTTCATCGGAAACCACTAAGGTATACCAACATATATAGATATTAGCCCCTGCCCGCGACTTCGTCCGCGTAGTAATAGTTGCTACTCTGGGCTAACGCTGGCACACAGCAGAAGCTCTCAAAAAGAAAAAAACATCTTGATTTTGAAACATTTTTCATCTGTGCTCCGCTCCTATTGGCCTTAGCGTGATGATTTATAGCCTATAACCATTCTCGATGAATGAGCTATATAACACTGAAAGAATAATTCAAATCGGACCAGTAGTTCCTGAGTTTACCCCTTACAACGTTACAAACTCACAAACTTTACCTCTTTATAATATTAGTATAGAAGTATAGATTGATCGGTCAACTAGTGTAGGATTTTATGCATCTTTATGTAAGTGGTAGAGCCACGCTGAAGCTCTTACTGGTTTCAGCACGAATGGGTCGGCTCGCCCGGGGTAGTACCACCCTCTCACAGAAAACCGACGTGAAGTAACAGTGCTTGCATTGTTGCATTTCGTTCGGTCAGTGAGAGTGCCGGAGGACCACCTCTCATCTCCCCTCCCCTCCCTTCCTCCCTCCTCCACTTCTCCCAAACACAAGCTGGCAACGCACTTTCGACTTCCCTGGTGTTGTTAGTGTCTATGTACGGTGGTGATCACTTAACATCAGGTGACCCACGTGTTCGTCTGCCTGCTATGATATAAAAAAAGGACAAACTTCACACAGAAAAAATACAGTTTTCGAGGGATAAATAAAATCTATATCTCGTGAATGTAGCCGCGGGTAAAAGCTAGTTAGGTAATTAATCTTTTACCTAAAAAAAATTACATATTGTAATTGTAATGTGTCAGTAATGACGTAGATAGAAAAAAAGCAAGATTTGCTAGGATTGCTGAGTTCACCTCCTAAATCGCAACATCAAACTACCAGAAATTACTAAATAGTAAATACGGCTTTATTCATGTAATGATAAGGACTGACATATTCATACATTTCATATATATTCAGACATTAGTTGAGGTCCTAATATAAACTAAAATATGCACAAATATCTACATATTTACTAGTTAGCAATATATACTAGCCCACGAAGCGTTTCGATTAAGCGACTCTTTTTCAAGTCGATTATAAAAAAATATAGGCTTCAATGACTACTTAACATCAAATTGGTCATATACCTTTTTGTTACGTCATAATATGTAAATTAAAAAAAAACGACATCTTGGTTTATAAAAACTTACATTTAATTGAGGTCTATAAAATGGTTTTGCCGTCACCTTTAACGAGTGAAGCTTTATTAGTGACGAAATTCAAATAAAAAACGTATGTATAGTACTAATAATAATGGTAAATTGAACTCGTTATATTAAAGGCAAAAAAACTTATATAAATAAAAATTAATTACGGAATGTATGTAAGCGTATCACATCAGAACGGCATTTGGCTATTTCTTTCTTTGTTGTATATATTGTCAGGACAAGGTCTGTATGAAAGTGTTTAAAATAACCCACAGAAAAGTTAGAATAATGGCCAAAAATAAGATAGAAAACAGTAAATAAATCTTCAAAAATATTGACGGAGTTAACAAGATCGATGTTCAATTGTACAGTTGCTGTTTCATTTAATTACACGGTCGTACTTTAATGGGAAGATTTGACGTCATTCTGTTTGTTAGTACACCCGTGCGTAGCCGGGACGAGGAGGTAGTGAGAATATGAATTAAAGCGTCTAGTGTCTAGTTAATCTGGGCTAACTTTCTAGGCTTTCCGTAATGGAATTAGCCCGCCTAATATTAGCGGCAGTGGCATTTAGTTATCTAAAGAACGATTATAAAGTGAAGAGATTTGATTTTTGGTTTGTTATGGATGCAATATAAAAAAAAATATTTCACTTTAAAAAGTCCTTGGCCTACAGAAAGCCACGTTATCGACGAGTAGTATGCGGTATCTTTTTGAAAATCTACATTAACGCCTGCGATGCCGGGAGCAAAAGATAGTTTGCAATTAAATTCCCTAAAAATCTTTACTTTTTAAAATAGTTATCTAGGATTTACATTATTCCGTTTCTCCATAGTGGCTAGGCAGAAATGATAGAATCTAAGAAAAGTAAAATAAAGGGGCGTCATGGCTATACAATGACGAAATTAAAATATTAAAAAAAGCATACACAGCCCTCAATTAATCCGACTGAAATTTGTTGAGACACCAAATCTTTTTGCCGGAATGAAGTCGCGAGCGCGCTAGTGTCACGTAAATTATATCACAGATTTGATATCATAAGAATATGAAATACCTACATATATGTTTTATTGAAGTCACGATACGCGAAGCGAGCTCATCTCAAAATTCCTTGTACCAATATAAATGCTCGTAGGGATCCTGCCTACTTTAATAAAGTTTCTTGAATAATAGGTACTTTAGATTAACTCGTACCGACACTCGTGTATTAATAGATGGTCTGCGTGATGGTCGTACTAGAAAAAAATGCAGTGATTAAACACGAAATAATAAAGATTTGATCCAAACGTGTACCTGTTTAAGTTTGACATGGAATTAACATACTTACCGGCATACATACATACATAACACCGGTCGAGAAATAAAAATTTTTGGAACTTTGTTTTCATTTGAGTGTTAAATATCACTTATTTTGAGTGTTTTGAACACAGAAATACATATTTACTCTATCACATCAGGTTTTTCTACAAAAGGAAATAAAACGTCTATTTTGGAATTTAAAAAAAGTTTTGAGCTACAATTACATGAAAAAAATGGAAAATATCTTAAACAAGGAAAATCATATCGGCCGGTGTAATGATAAGGTGCGAAAAAATCATTTTCCAAGGTACGAAATGTCTATGAAGCTGGTCATATCTGGTTCCAATAAATCTATCTTCATCAATTCTAATTTAGATATCGGAAGACGATAATTCATTAGTATGCAGTTTAGAGACCATAATAAGTACTTGACCCATATTTGCCTAACCAAAATTTAAATCGATCCTACAATAATTGATCTTTTTTTAATTTTGATTTAATTTACTAAACAGTGTTTCTTTTTGCTTACGTTCAGTTATTACTATCTTATGCTTATTACCCTTTAGGCGCGGCTTCGTTCGTACTATTGTAGTAAAAGATATTTTTCTAGCCATCGGGAGTAGTGCTTATTTTCGGGATTGAAGATACCCTTCGGTGTATGTCTGACAACGTGTATGCCAAATCTCATGATAATAGGGATGTGAAAGCGTAACAAGCGAATACACATTTATAGTAGCGAACAATTTATAATATGAGGCCTCGCGAATCATTAAAGACTAAGTTTCAGGAATTCGGTATCTTAACTCTGCCCTCCCAATATATTCTTGATAATTTAATGTATGTCCGCAAAAATTTAGATATGCTGGATCTGGTAAAAGACCAGCATAATTTAAATACTAGAAAAAACAACAAATTGGTCATTCCATGCTTTAGGCTCACTAAGTCCAAAAACAGTTTTTTAGGTAATAGTGTTAGGTTTTATAACAAAGTCTCAAAACACATTGCGGATTTGCCGGATAGTGAATTCAAGAACCATGTCAAGCGGGTTTTATTATTACATAGTATAAAACAAAGTCCCCTACCGCGTCTGTCTGTCTGTTCGCGATAAACTCAAAAACTACTGAACGGATTTTCAAACAGTTTTCACCAGTGGATAAAGTGATTCATGAGGAACGTTTTGGTATATAATTTATCAAAGATCCTTTTATAATCAGGGCGGGACAACGTCTGCCGGGCCCGCTAGTTAATATCTAAAGGCTATTATAGGGTGGATCAATATGTGGACGATTGTGATGTCTGGAAATGACGCGTCTCTTTGTGCATACACTAATAACGAATGTAATTATTTATGTTTTGGAAAAATATATAACATGAAAAGATAAACCAGATCGAGTTTCTTACCGGTTCTTCTCGATGACTGGGTTGTTTTCTGAACCGGTGGTAGCTTTGACGTTCATAAACGCCTTCTCAAGGCTTAAATTGAATAAAGGATATTTTGATTTGGAAGTTTGTTTAGGATATCCTCCACGCAATAATCTCGTAGCAAATCGGAAGAGCACACTTGGCACCGAGCCGAGTTTCTAAAACCATTTTAGTTCATAATTGAAATCGAAATTGGTTTTGTGAAATCATAGAACCAGTGTTCATTACCAAATTTAAAAGAGGAACGTTTGGGCTTTTCAAACTTATTCCTAGCTTACTCCTGAATAATGTAAGGAGATCAAATACTTTTATACTATAGAATCTAAATCTGTCATTGACATATCGCTGTTTAATTTTTTCCGTAATTGAGATACTACAAAAAGAGTCTTCTAAAATTACTCAAATTGGTCAATTATGTCGACGTTTGTAAACATCCGACTAATAAATTTGACAAATGTAATAAGTAATAGACAAAACATATACACATAGCCAAAGTCCGTTTTATTGTTTAACTAGCGGGCCCGGCAGACGTTGTTCCGCCCTGATTATGAAAAAATACTTGAAAAATTATATACTAAAACGTTCCTCATCAATCACTCTATCCATCGGTGAAAACCGCATGACAATCCGTTCGGTAGTTTTTGAGTTTATCGCGAACAGACAGACAGACAGACGCGGTAGGGGACTTTGTTTTATACTATGTAATGATAACTGTTAGCTGCGGCTCCACACGCGTTTTTTTTACTTGTATTAAAAAAATTGTCAGTATCAAACATGTCCAGCAGCTACACGTTACTAAGATGAAGATGCTGCGACGGATATGTGGCGTAACGTGATTAGATCGCATTCGCAACGAACACATGCGTGGTAGTCTTCGAGTCCGTGACATCGCAGACAGGCTGCAGGAGAGTCGTCTCCGCTGGTACGGCCACAGAAGTCGCAAGCCTCCAGACTACGTCGGAAATAGATGCCTCAACATCACTGAACAGGGCCTAAGGTCTCGCGGCATTCCCAAAAAACGCTGGCTGAACATGGTGAAGGCGGACATAAAGGAGAATAATAACCTTACACAAAAGAATGCCGAAGACCGGGCAAAGTGGAGAAAGTTATGTAGGAAAGCGGACCCTAACACCAAGCCGGAATAACGCTAGGAAGAAGAAGATTTATAAAAACAATTGTGAGAAAATATAGGATAACATTTACATTACACATTTTTTATGTATGTCCCTTAGGTAGAAATGTAGTTGCGTACACCTATGTTCATTTTTTTGGCCGCTACCACGAGCATTCCTTTAATTAGCGAGCTACGTAGTTTGCAGTCATAACGTTACAATATATTACTAAAAAATCAAAGTAAACACAAAAATCAATTTCAGTATATACATTTAATACGTTTTAAAATTTGTTGAAGGTGACATACATTCTATAATACCAGTAGCATACTATTGTCTGTTCCAGAAGAAATTGTATTATGGAACTCTTAAGGCGATGATCTCAGCCATGAAATTTCTGTCAAAATTAGTCCAGTCGTTTCGAAGATTATCCGGAACAAACATACAGATAAAAATGTAAAAAATTGTCTTTTTGTTACAGGTAGCGTATATAGTTCCATATCCATTCAGTAAAAAGCTATCATTTTGACATTACATACAGATACTTCGTTTTGATTTTATGTAAAGACGAAATGTACTCGAATTAAGAAATGGGGAATAAGAAATTAGAATTCACAAACTCTAGTAGAAACTTCGGGCAGAGTGCGACAACGATAGTTTCCTGTTAAAGCATATTTCTTCAATTGTAAGGCAGTGAATGAATGAATAGCTAGTTTAGACAGATTCGAGATGTTGCGTCCAAGGCAACAACTCAAGTCGAGGTTGAGACATCTTGATACTCTTTTACTTGTTGCTAAGCGGTACCTTAAAACTCCGGTGAAGTTGTGAAGATCAGGACAATAGAATAATCAGTTCAAAAAAATCAGTTGTTATGCAAACGCGTTTTATCTTAACACACAGGTATATATAATAACGTTAGTAATATATTCATTACGTACATATAACAACAAAATCTATTGGTAATCTTATACCTACCTCATTAAAATTATTAACAGCTTATTTCAATTTATTCATCGTTTAAGTTATTCGATTTTTATATACAGACAGAATTATGGCCAAAACACGCGTAGCCTGAGACATAATTTAAAAAAGTGCTTCAGTTGATTCCCGCTGCACGGAATTTAGGTGAGTGGCGTTGTATTTGAAAATTAAACCATCAAGAAAAACATAATCGTATAAGTACAATCCACTTAGCCGCGTCCCTATGCTAAATGAAGATATTGTGATAAAAAAATTGCAGTAAATACCAAGTCTGTATGAAGTAAACTTAAATATAATTATCGAAGTCTGTCAAGTAGTTTTTGTGTGATGCGTGAAAAATGGTACACATCTACTATTTTTCTATATAAATGTTAAAAAACCCTACACAAAAGTTCAAACAATATCTGCAATTCAAAAAATATCTGTCTCTTAATAAAACAAACGATAATGATTTTGATACTCTACACGTTATTAAAAAGTTATGAGTTATTTGCGAAGAATTGGGTTGTTTTGGTGTGTGGTAGAGCCACGCTGAAGCTATTACTGATTTCACTATGCATAGGTCGGTACGCCGGGTTAGTACCACCCGAGCCACAGAAACACTCACGTGAAGTAACAGTGCTTGCATTGTTGCGTTACGTTCGGTCAGTGAGAGCGCCGGAGGCCCACCTCCCCTACCTCTTCTACCTTCCCCTCCCCTCCCCCCATAAAAAGGCTGGCAATGCACTTGCGACTCCCCTGGTGTTGCTAGTGTCACTTGACATCAGGTGACCCACTTGTTTGTTTGTCTCCTGTAATATAAAAAAGCTGTACTTAATCTTTATTCTATTGAATATTTTGGTTACCTAGAGAATTTAATAAATTTCGTATTTAATATTATTATTTATTTATATTTGGCAAACAATCTTCTAGTAGATTATTACTGTCATTACCCAGTAGGTAATTACAAGTTTCTTGTGGTCATTTCAATGTTTTATTAAAAAGATGGTCGCTCGCTTCCAAGAAGTTTTTGTGGCAAGCCAGACTATGTCGTAGTCGCTCCGTGATATTATTTTTAACCCACTTCACTTGTGCACAATAACCGAACTATATTACGTAAAACATCGCCAATATAACAAAAATATAGAGTAAGATACACAACATTATGAATAAAATATAAAATCCACCACATGACGCTCCAAGATCCCGCCAAAAAATCCGTACTAAATGTTACAAAATTTAGGATGAAAAAAAAACAAAGATAAAATATGTCATATAATGTTTCCGATTCGTCAGAATTGAAACTTTTGAATGGTTCTCGGATTTCAACTAGGGTAAATGTAAGGTTTGCTAAGATCCGCTTTCAAAAAAAAACTGAGATTCTGAGTAATCGAAAACCCTATGTCATTATTTGTTATTTGTTTTTTGATTTTTTGTGCTCTGTGCTCAGACATCAACTTGAATTTTAAGACATTTGGTACGAAGAAGATTAATATATATTAAAATTCCTCTATTAATATCGTAGAAGGTATAACATATTTAAAATGACGTGTCAAGTTAAAAAAAGTCTTGTATTATCAGACTTAGCAACTTTGACTTTGATGAACTCTGAATGATGAATGTCTTCGCTAAAAATAGATCGTATGTTTAAATCGTTTGAGAACTTATGACGTCAGATTAGTACATTGTACCCAAGTGAAGCCGAGACGATTTGCCAATAACCTATTCTTATAACTTACGTAATCGACAAACCTGTAATTTTTAATTTGGGAATTTGATGAACAGAATACGATAGCATGATGTATGTGATTTAACATTTGATAGTGTAGGTTATAAATCTCTGGAATTAAGTATGTAATATAAATAGTTATACAAGATTTACATTTGTGAGGAGTATATATTTAATTCTGATCATTCATCTTTGACATGAATTATACTAATGCAACAAGAAATTGTTAGTTTTTTGTTTTGTTTCCACGCACTAATCTCTGAAACTGCCGACTAGATATTGAAAACGCTTCCTTAGTTTCATATATAAAGGAAGGCTACAAGCCATCTAGCATCACGCTATGAACGTTAGGAACGTAGTAATTAGCATGAAAAGTATAGGTAAATATGTACGGTAAGTGGAGATTAATAATATAGTGTAGCGGTGTTCAAGGATGTGAAAAATCAAACGCATGTAAAATCATAAGGCAGAGCTAGAATCAACATAAATAAGATAACAGGTGAGTGAATTCATTAAAAAATACAAAATTTATTATGAACTTTTTTTATTCTTTACAAAAAAAAACAGTGTAAAGTTTGTTAGGTAACACACAAATTTTAACTCTCACGCTATTTTTTCTATTGGTTATTGTTATGATAGAGACAAAAACTAATGGGTCATTTGTACAAAAAATACAATGACTATTGTAAGGAATCTGATGTGATAGGTTATCAAATTAATGATAGTGTTTATTCAAGAAATCTTCAAGTGTTTTGTCGTATTTTCCATCTCCATTGTGCAGTCCGTTCAGGGTGTTCCATTTTTCAGGTAATTTTTCGCGAGTAGCGTGTATAAATTTGGCTACAAGAGGTTTTTGTTTGTCGGTGCATTTACCACAACCTGTTTGTATACCTCCAGGAATTAACTCTGAAAAAGACGATGAAAATGTATTCATTGTTTATTTATGTAATAGTATAGCTAAATGGAGTAATCAATTGTATTTTGTTATAATTAGAAATTTAATTCTTTCAGCCGTTTTGGGGCTTCGTTCGTAGGAACGGTCAGGTCATCTGGGGAACCAAATTATTTCCGTAGTGGGCATTGCTGTATAACGTGTGCTATGGATTGGATATCCACCCCGCATTCATAGCGCGGCGAATCAATCCATCTGCACCGGTACTTAAATTCTGTACACCGGCCGTGTCTAGTACGTAATATGTTTGATTTTATAACTAGCTGACCCGTGCCCACTTCGGTGGGCGGTAAACATTTATAAAAAAACTACTTTTTGTGACTTAAATATAAAAGTTAGACATAGGCTGTTGCTGACTTTTTTGTAGGCATTATTAAGCTCTACAACTTTTCTCTGGAACTCAATCATATATCTCTCATCGTTAAGGCAGCGTTCGTAAGAAATATTTTCGTTGGACCGTTTTTTCTGCGACTTACTTTGCAAATCCGACTTGTACAAAGAAGTCCTTTCATTTTTCGGGTTAATATATAGCCCATGATACTCATAAATAACATGGCTTTCTATTGGTAAAATAATTTTCAAAATCGGTTCAGTAGATCCAGGTATTACTCCCTACAACATCACAAACTTACAAACACACAAACTTCACCTCTTTATTATAATGATTATATTATTATTATTATATTAGTGATTAGTATCAGTATATATTAACGTTGTAATAGGAAAGACAAACTTTATGAGTAAAAATTTAGGACATACCTATGTTTTATTAAATTTATTGTATACTAGCTGTACCCGAAGCTCCCCACGCGTTTTTTAAAATTGTATTAAAGAAATATAAAACTGTAAGACCATGTACGATTATAGAAATGCTCTTTTAAAACAACTGTAGTACGACACGCACGATACTTACAGTAACATGTAACGTATACATTAGATATATAAATACTAACAGTGTGTCCAATGAGGTTTATCATCAGCAACATATTTGGAACCTTAACCCACCATATAACTACCTTAGTGGTCACTTACGCTGTATAAGGAGCTAATGAAACAATGATTTAAAGTTGTTTAATAAATATATAATATGCCCATATCGTCAATAAGTAATACGTTTATGGTCTAATATCTTATTAGAAAGACCCCTTCTATCTTCAATATAAAACTTTATATCTGTCTAAGCCGTCTTTAATATTCGACAATTTAAATAGTACTCATTGAACTCAATACAATATTCTTATATGTTACTATGGTTACTGAGTTATGTAGATGAAAGCGTGGTAAATAAAACAAAATGGCCGCCAAAATGACCAAAAATACAATATAATTCAAATTGCATACTTAAATACAGATATATGAATTTCAATTATATTTATTCTTGGAGTCCAGTAGAATGCACGCATTACGCATATGTTTACAGTGAACAACATATTTTGCTAAATTTCATGCGGCCGAAGTCGTGGGTAATGGCTAGTCTAAAATAGAATAACCTAAATTACTTCCTATAAGGTCAGCTATCTCCCAGTGAAAGCCCCGTGAAAATAGGACCAACCGTTTTGGAGATAGCATTGCGGATGAAGCCGCGGTTAACAGCTAGTATAATTTAGAGTAGCCTAAGTAACCCCCTATAATTTCAGCTATCTGTCAGTGAAGTTCCCGTCAAAATCGGTCCAACCGTTTCAGAGATTACCCGAAACAAACAGACTGACAGACCAACAAAAAAAATTAAAAATTGAATTTTTGTTATCAGAAGCGTGTATACTTTCATACCCAATCAGTAAAAAATATTTTGATATCACATTACTTCATTTTTGTTATATGATGATTTGTAATGATCATGACGATGGTAATGATGATTTATTGTATGCATGAACATCCGTTCAGTAGCTTTTGTGTTTATCGCGAACATACAGACAGGCGTGGCAAAGGACATTGTTTTATAATATCTAGTGATGATACCTTTAATGTCTTTTCCTTGGGCTGTGCATTTTCCAGTACCGATGAAACATTCGGCGTAAGCTTCAAGGAGACGTATGTTATCAATGATTTCGTCTACGTTGATATCATCGAATTTCGAATCGTACTTATCTGCGGGATGAGCAGCCACAACCGCGAACAGAGCGAGTGCAATAACGAATTTCATTTTTGATGGCTGTAACAATACATAAATTATCTTTCAATATAATATTTATTAATAAACTAGGCTATATGCATGTAAAAAAAAAGTGTGTGTGTACTTATGTACACGCGTTAGAAGTTATACTTCTTTGGCGTAACAAGATAAAAATCTTTTCAAAAATTTTATCTTTAGCCTTATTCTACGTTTGTAGAAAAAACGACACTAACAATAGAAAAAAGGTATTTAACACATTGAAAGTTTTAATATAAAGAAATACAAACAATAAATACAAAGAAACAAAATGTTGACTATAGCAAATTTCAGGATGTCGGTTTTTCGTGACGGTGTGCGCGCGCATCGTAAAAATTTTACTCTCATCATTTTTTCCCTAACGCGCCAAAAGAAGTATAACTTCAATAATATTTTGGAAAAGGTGTTCAAGATTGTGTTAGAAAAGGCCAGTGTTAGACCAGTCCTAGTAGGACTTTATTAATTTGTGGCATTTCAGAATCCAGTAGCGAGGACGGGATGACAGTCTGACATTTGTGTGGCCAGTGTCGTTCTTGGATTTTATTAAGCTTACCGTCGGGCATAGTGCGGTCTCTTTATGGTATATCTATCGAACTAATAATAAAATTCAAGTTACCCTCTTAATATAGAATGGCAGAACGTTTCATACATACAATCTTACACTTTCGTATGAATCATATAGATTATTAGGTTAGTATCTTTGTCTAAATCGTTCTTCTATCCGTGTGTATGTGACTGAACTCCTCCTAAATGACCATTTAGTGTTCCATTTTCATGAAATTGTGTGTTCAGGTGGATTAAAAAATGGTTTAGATTCATAATTGGACCCGGTAGGTGGCGCTGTGGTTGAATTTTTGTATTCTTTTTATTATCAAGACAGGACAACGTTCGCCGGGTCCGCTATTCAATGTTTAAAAACGAAATAATTTCTAATCGAATATCGAAGATATTCAATTCTACAAAGATAAGAAAATAGTAATATTAATGTTTAATATAAAAGCAATACATCGGTAAAAGTTATTACAAAAATAATCATCTAATACATACGTTAGAACATATTTTTTATAGTTTAGAACTAAATTCTAAATAAAGCTTAATTTAAGTTGTAATAAAATTGAGTCCGTACATTTTTTATGATGACTTTAAATAGTATATAATACGCAAACGCTACTCACCGTACGGCTTCGACGAGTTGAATGTACAATTAATTCGCTATTCAACTTATATAGCCGCCATAGCAAGTTAATGATATCGATGGCGGGGGACGCGCACATAATAACATACGTTTGACGTAGGATGGTAAAAAATTGTTTTGTTTTATTATTTGGTTCCGAAATTAAACGAAACGTTTTTCTCAACGCTTTTGGTCGTAGCTTCATAAACAAGTCTAACATCATTCATTCGTAGGTAATTTCGGAAAAAACCGGGTTTTACTCTTATTATTCAATCAATAATCATGAAATTATGCATATGTTGTCAAGGGTACAGAAAAGAACTTAGGATACTTTTCACACAGAAAAAAGTACTAATCCATAGGGATATATTAAATAAAAACAAATAAAAAACAAAACTAAAAAAAAAATAAGTTCGCAACTCAATTCTTCTACCGTAAAAAGTTGTGAGATCCATGTAATACCAAGTCGGTTACTTTATTAAGTCCCTACTTAAGGGACCTTCTGTCTTAAGTTATTACGTAATTAGCTAACCCAACAACATCTTTTAGTGACCATATCAATATTAAAACTCTTTTATATAAAATAGATTGACTTCCAAGATTTCCTGTTGACTTCTTTACCTTCTAGTTTTATCCACGACGAAGCTATGGGGGTCGAAAATGGCCTGAACTGCTTCGAGAAAAGGATGGTACGGCCGTGCTACTTTTTTGCTCGACTAGACGAGGGCACTTCCGTGCCCTCAGATAAACGTGAGCGAAGTCGTGAATAAAAGTTAGTATTAGATCAATCACTACTAGGAATTATAAGTTAACACGTGAGGAATTAAGGCTCTTGGTTCGAATATCACGGTTTTATATATAGAGCACCAATTAAATTTATGTACCTACATATTGCACATATTTAAGTATACGTAAAGTACTTCATTATGGTATATATGTTATTTCTTTATGAGGCATGCTTCTATTTATCCACTGTTTATGGCCAATCATCTCTTAGCGGCATTGATATACAAAAACCTAAGATGCACGCTTAACGTCTCACAGCCGGCACACAAAAATGAGTGCATAATTTTGGATATGCAGTCATTTCAAATAGTCTCGCGTCGCTTGCGTCCTTGTAAAAACAACTTTATATCATTAATGTAAGCTTGAATTTGCAAAATCATAAGTTTATGGCATAGCTATAACCAACTATAACTATAACGTATGTATATTGGGAAGTTTTTGCGGCCGGTTTTTATCGCTACTTTTACTCGAGACTGTGTGTCTTGGGTTTTTATATGTCAATGCTTAGCAGTCGTTTGTTGTCTTAAGTTATTATTGTCCTTACTATGTCCTCACCATATTATTCAGGTTGTATTTCTTTAATAATAGCTTCCACTTATTCTTACCTTGAACTAATCTCATGCAGGTTTAATCATTTATTTTTAAAATATTAGGAACCAACGAGATCGTGATCTAACCGTGCGGTTACTGGTATGTGGGCACTAAATCCCTACCTGGTAGCATATTCTGACGCCGTAATTTATGTTATATCATCTTTCCAATAACGTATAGTTTAGTACGACGTAGTCGTATCTTCATATTTCTCACTCGAACGTGTACTTTGCTCCGTTACACTCCTCTCATTTGTTTTTTGTGCATAATCTTAACAGTGTCCGTATGCCTCGATGTCATATGTCACGGTTGGCTGAGCACACTGATTGTGCAGATGTTTCTTCACACATTGTAGAGTGTCAATGGATTTTTTCCCTACCTATTTCTATACAAAGCTGGTATGAACATCATAACTAGTGAGAACAGGAGGACGGCGCTGGTTCATGGCTCAGATTATACTTTGATTACATAAAATTAACAATGGTATATTGTCTTATACTTTTTGTTATTTGTTTAATAACCATTATGAGAATGGTAAAATAAGAATAAAATGTTATAAGATTAGGAGAATTCCAAAGCAACTAAGCGTAGTTTTTGTGTCATTTATAATTTGTTTTTCTTCCTAGAGAATATAATTGATATCGTACTTTGATTAAAGTTTTGACAGTATTGACGTCATTGCTAATTAATCGGTCTCGAAGGTAACTAACGTTTTGTATCGTGTGATGACTCAACATGAGTATGGAAATCAAGGTTTACTGTTCCACGTAAATCGGAACGGTTATAATTATTATAAGAATTTTATGAACTTAATCGAACATGATTATATGCTTAACACGTTGGCTACCACTGGATTTTTCACGCAACTCTCCTGGGAAGCTATTTTGTTTTAATTATATTATGTTGCTAAAAATTGTAACTATAGTAAATAGTAATAATCAAGAAGTTAAAAAATGTTGTTTTAAAAAGTTTAAAAGTTTGATTTTTTTTTTCTTTCCTGAAGTCACCGATTTGTATTTACACTGATATATGATGACTTTGCTCGTAGCTGTGTGAGTATGGAAATTAAAGAAAGGACAAGATAACTCGTAGAGGGCCGCCTGAACAAGTTCACGAACTACGAGATATCTCGTTGTTGTCAGTCGACGTGTTAAAATATAAATGGTGAAAAGTCACCAATGGTGGTACACTATAGGTTTTCACGTTTTATAGTATGCTAGTATTAATCTAATTAGTTCAGTATATGCTTCCCTTTTAATAGTTGTTGTGGCCGCGTAAATAGTCAATTAGGAAAAATAGTGTCAGTGAGGGTGGGAGCGTTTTTGTTTGTCGATCCCCCCGGCGCTTGTGACGCCGGACAAGTGCGCTCGCACACATCGTAGGCGAAGCACGCGCGCTCGATTCGCATCGCTCCTCGTTTCGCCATAACCTATTTGCACCATCACCATTCGTCGGCGCCGAACATTGGCATCGAACTTCGAACCAGCCGGCATCGAACCTAGAACGAGCCGGTGAGTGATCACAACATTCGCTACTTTCTCTCGCTGATATAGCAAGTGATTTGCCTCACAGGTGATTTCCGATCGAAGCAGGCACCACCAATAGTAGTAGGTAGATTGTAGATCGGCGTGATGTCGCCCTGTTCCGAGGGAACCTCATTGTTATGAGCTACCGTTATATTTCGACCTACTATAGGTATTTCATACATTTCGTACCCATTTAACTGATAACACAGGATTACAGAAAAAAAATGTTTTTGGTGCAGCCCTATGTATATCTGTGGTCGATAAGGAAGGTATTTTATATACGTAATTTTAACTCATTAGCTCTAGTTTACTTACTCGAACTCGAATTTTTATTTTCAAAAACAGTAATTCTTACAATAAAACTACTAAAATTTATTTCATTATTTCATTATAGCCTAGTACTTTCACATGTTATGTTAACGATCCTATTATGTTTTGTTATATTTGTGGTGTATACTTAGTCTGCACATAAATACTGTTACAATTAAAAATAAAGAGAATATTATATTTGAATTTGGAATCTGTCATTTTTATATGATTATTCATTGGGTTTTCTCATTTTGGTGCCAATACATTGTACAATATTTTGCGATATTAAAATGGAGTGGGGTGATAAAGAAAACCGAATCGCTATGATTGCATTACACAAAGTAGGTATGGAGCCAAATGCAATATTTAAAACTCTCCTCTCAATTCTTGAGAAGGTAGTGAAGCCCCCTTAACAATACCATGATCAATAACCAAAAATCGTTCTTCCAGACGCCGGGTCATAAAGCTCGGTCTACGCAGTCTTGGTTGGAAATTAACGTTTCAGACTTCATCAGAGCTGAAGACTGGCAGTCGTCTAGTCCCGATCTTAATCCGCTGGATTAGGATGTATGGTCAGTTTTAGAGAGTACGGCTTGCTCTAAACGCCATGATAATTTGGAGTCCCTAAAACAATCCGTACGATTGGTAGTGAAGAATTTTCCCATGGAAAGAGTGCGTGCTTCTATTGATATTTGGCCTCAACGTTTAAAGGACTGTATTGCAGTCAATGGAGACCACTTCGAATAAGCTTTTTATATTTTAAATTGTTTTATATTTATGTATTAAACTAACATACTGTAAAAGTAATAAATGTTATTTGCAATAGAAAATATTTTTTTCCTTTGTTTCAGTATTTATGGCAAGACTAGGTATATATTGAAAAAATCGCGAAAATCGTTTACAGACCCTGTGATTCGCTTGTATTTTTCTTACTTCGGCAATGAAATTCAAAATCAAGATAAAGTGTGGGTACCTTAAAGTGTATGCAAAATATCTATTGAACATTTGCGCTAGCGGGATAAACGGATACGTAATTCTTTGAAGTTTGGAGTGCCTATGATGTGGCGTGAACAAAAAAATCATTACCACGAAACTTACTGCATTTTTTTTCTTCTGATGGACAACTTGTATATTGTTGTAATGTGGGTGGTTTGCTGACTTCTATGGGTTTGAAGATTTATTAGGCAAGTCGTCGGTGCCTTCTCTATCTTTCCCCTTGCGTGGGAAGACGAGGAAACTGTGTCGAGGCGTCTGCCTCCTTCAGTAGCTAATCCGTCGCGATCCGTTAAAACGGGTTGGTCCTTGGGGCGCACCTACTGCGTGCTTCGGTGATTTATTACACGCCTGTTTCCAGGCGAAGTTCTTCCTTTCTCCGGTACTTCTCCAAGCCTCGAGCCATGAGAGCATCGATTGCATCTATTCTGCTCATCCCAGACTCCATGAGATAATAGGCATCATAGAGATACTGGCGACTGCTTGTTGCAATTGAAATCTTTACTTCCTCATTTTTTTCTTCTTCCTCGGGTGACGTTAGTTGCTAGGTAACTTCCGTTTCGGTCCGGGTTAAACTCGTGTTTTGTGAACGCGAAGGCCTCTTATTTTTCCCGTTCCTGGGGATGGGATCGTTGGCAGGAGCTATTAGGCTCACTGCCGTCGACTTTTCAAATATTCTTAGGGGCGGAGCGTAGGCGGCAGTATATTAGGCAAGTGATTTGCATCTCTCTATTAGTAATAGCAAACGAAGTCTCAAAGCAGTTCTTATACATAATGCAAATAAACATGCTTCTGTTCCAATTGCTCACTCGACGTGTATGAAAGATGAATATGAGGTCATTTCAGTTCTTTTACAGAAAATAAAGTATGTTGAACATAATTGGGTGATCTGGGTCGCCTTGGAGATGGTTAATTTTGAGGCTTTTATGATTGATATGGAACGACTTGTATGGAAATCTTTTGTAGCGGTTGTACAAAAAATCCTCGAAAATGACGAGGCTGACGGCTATATGCAATTAATTAAAAAATGCTGACTGTAATTATTACAGTGTAATATGAGCATGAAAATGCACTACCTCCATAGTGATATAGATCAGTTTCGATATACAATTTAGGAGATTTTAGTGAAGAACAAGGTAAATATTTTTACCAAGATAGGAAGACGATAGAAGATAGATATCAGGGCAGAAAGGACATTTACCTGATGGCTGATTATTGCTGGGAAAATGTGCGTGATACTCGAAGACAACTTCATTTGAGAAAATCGTTCAAAGATAATTACTTGATATTGCCAAAACAAATTGATATTTTTGTAAAAAGTGCATTCTTTTATTATCACATGAACTAGAGCTGATACAAAAATTAGTGGCATTTTTGATATCACCATATTATATACATCAAAATGAGTGTAGGCCAGTGTGATCATAACAATCCATATATGTTACAATTCTGGATTTTTGTTTTCTTTATTGTATGAACTACTGCATCACTCTACGACGTATTTACATAATGGTACTATGAGAACGGTTGTTAAAAAGTTAAGATTCCATACAATATTTTTTGACATAGTAGTTGATAAAACTATTCCTCTAATTAAATAACAAATGTACACGTATTTAAAAAAATCTTTATTCGAGTGAAGTGAGATTAATTAGAAATATTAGTGAAATATGATCATTGGACTGTATTAAGCAATTCGCAAAATAAAATATTTATTGCTTAATGCGACATTTATTCATAATTATCAGCATAATTATTTACTTCATAAAACTCTTAACAATGACCAAGACGCGACGCATAGTTGTAGCCGGTAGGTATGTCTAGAAACACTAAATTCTACATAAGAGTTCTTTACATAACATTCGTGAGAAGTCAGACATGATAGTCTAAAGAGAGCTAAAATGAGAAGATTACAATTTATGTTTAAAAAAAATGCATCAATATACTATTAGAATACTTGTGGTCTATAACATGAAATTATTTTTGTAGGTAGAGTCACGCTGAAACTATTACTGGTTTCAGCAGAATGGGTCGGCTCAACCGGGGTAGTACCATCATCTCACAGAAAACTAACGTGATGTAACAGTGCTTGCATTTTTGCGTTTCGTTCGGTCAGTGAGAGCGCCGGCGGCCCTCCTACCACCCCCCTTTCCCCTCCGTTCCCGCTCCCCCCAAACACAGGTTGGCAACGCACTCGTGACTCCCCTGGTGTTGCTAGTGTCTATGGACTGCGGTGATCACTTGCCGTCAGGTGACACGCCTGTTCGTTTGCCTCCTATGATATTTTTTTTTAATCATTATGTATTTTATATATAAAAAACACTTGCACGATTAATGAGTTCATAAATCGTTGAGCTATATGTTTCCTTCAATTTTATTTCATTTTTGTGCTCTGTACAATCTTGAGTGGACTTCCGTTTATTCTACATTTTATAGTTTTTCTCCATTTTTACTCGGAGTTAAAAAGAAGTTATATTGCCTCGACGCGAAATCATGTGTTTTTAGCGCTAACCAACTAGCGATAAAGTTTTATTTTTGAACTCACTACAATATTGGCTTGACAGCCCTTTACAGTTTTACTGGACTACGAGGGCGAGCGCTTAGTGCCCTCAGCCGATTTTGTTTGACAAAGCGACAAAGTCCGATTGATTTCCAATATGTCATAAACTAGCGACCCGCCCCAGCTTCGCACGGGTGCAATGGAGATATCCATTTTAATGAAATACTGTTAAGGGCAGTTTTGTTCTACAATATCTTTTTGCTTGTTAGGAAAACATATTTATGTGATTAGATATAAATAAATTTGGCCCTTATTATAAAGCTTTATACATTAATCATTCCATAGTATAAAACAAAGTCTCCTACCGCATCTGTCTGTCTGTTTGTTCGCGATAAACACAAAAACTGCTGAACGGATTTTCATGCGGTTTTCACTAGTGGGTAGAGAGATTCCTGAGGAAGGTTTTGGTATATAATTTGTAGGGTTTTTTTTTATAATCAGGGCGGGACAACGTCTGCCGGACTGGCTAGTAATATATAAAAAAAAATCTAAAGACATTTTATTGTTTATCGCTATGAGGTTACAACTTATTACGCGTCTGCAAAGTTCTTGTACCTTGAACATTATACTCACAAAATACAGTAGAATAGCATTATTACATATTTAACATTTGCATAATGAGAGAATTGAATAATTAACATAAAACAATGAAAAATTTATGTAATAAGAATCGTTGTGCTAACAACAGTATTTAAATTATATTTTATCACTTGTTATTTTATTAAATTCTTAGTTAAAGTCTTAAATATGTTTAAGACATTCCAAATTTATGAATCTATACTAATATTATAAAGAGGTAAATTTTGTGAGTTTGTGGGTTTGTGGGTTTGCGAGTTTGTGACGTTGTGACGTTGTGGCGTTGTAAGGGGTAATCTCAGGAACTACTGGTCCGATTTGAATAATTCTTTCAGTGTTATATAGCTCATTCATCGAGAATGGTTATAGGCTATATATCATCACGCTAAGGCCAATAGGAGCGGAGCACAGATGAAAAATGTTTCAAAATCGAGATGTTTTTTCTTTTTGAGAGCTTCTGCTGTGTGTCAGCGTTAGCCCAGAGTAGTAACTATTACTACGCGGACGAAGTCGCGGGCAGGGGCTATAATCTATATACTAATATTCTAAAAAAGTAAAGTTTGTGAGTTTGTGACGTTGTAGGGGGTAATCTCAGGTAGTTCCTGAGACCGATTTTGAAAATTTTTTTACCAATAGAAAGCCACGTTATTTGTGAGTGTCATAAGTTATATATTATCACGCTAAGGGCAAGAGGAGCGAAGCAACAATGAAAAATATTTTAAAATCGGGGCTTTTTTCCTTTTGAGAGCTTCCGCTGCGTCTTTGCCCAAAATAACTATTCCACGCGTACGAAGTCGCGGGCAGAAGCTATTAACTAATTATATTATCTATACTAATATTATAAAGAGGTAAAGTTTGTGAGGTTGTAGGGGGTAATATCTGGGGAGTCGGAGAAAAATGGTCGAGCGAAAACGTTTCTTACGAACGCTGCCTTAATTATGTGATATATATGATTGAGTTCTAGAGAAAAGTTGTAGCTTGATAATGCCTATTACCGCCCAACGAAGTGGGCACGGGTCGGTTAGTATTTAATAAATAACATGTATATCTTATTTTCATGAAAAGTAATGTTACAGGTGTCTATGAAAAGGTAACAAAATACGTTACAATCATTTTTTGAAATGTCTGTCTGGCTGTTTGTATGAACACGCATCACTGTTAAAGTACCGAGTTCTCAATAAAACACCAAGAAATACATAAAGCATGTCTTCGAGAATAACTTAGTCTTTGTTCCATTAAAATCGGTCCAGTCTATCAAAAGTTATTGTAATTTTAATGCGTAAGTACTAAAGAAGAGCAGTAATCTATACTAATATTATAAAGCGGTTTGTTTGTTTGGTTGAGCGCGCTAATCTCAGGAACTACCAGTCCGAATTCAAAAATTCTTTCAGTGTCAGATAACTCATTTATTGAGGGAGGGCTATATATCACTATGCTACCAATAGGAGCCGAGCACCGATGAAAAGTGTTTCAAAATCGTTTTATTATTCTTTTTGTGAGCCACCGCTGTGTGTTAGCGTTAGCCCGAAGTAACTGTTCCACGCTGACAAAGTCGCGGGCAGAAGATTTAAAATACAATTTACTATTATTATTTTTAATGCTTTGTAGGTTCGACCATAATCTCATATTGATGTTAAATGACTATATGGTCTAGGACGCTAAACCTAGAGGGGGCTGGCTCTCAAGTGCAGCTGCCGGAACACACCGACATGTACATGGCGACCTTCAACCTGAGGGTGGTAGCTATCCCGATGGACTTAGAAAATGCTCTACCACCATGCTGTGCTGTGCATGTTATAGCAGACAAACGGACAGGTGGGTCACCTGATGTTAAGTGATCACCACCGCCCATAGACACTAACAACACCAGGAGAGTCGAAAGTGCGTTGCCAGTCTGTGTTTGGGGGAAAGAGATGGGAGGTGGGCCTCCGGCGCTCTCACTGACCTATCGAAACGCAACAATGCAAGGACTGTTACTTCACGTTGATTCTCTATGAGAGGTTTTCCTTCAGTGAAAGCTCCGATTCCATTGCTAGTATTCGGACCTGTGTTCATCGACACGGTGTCTTAACACGCTATCAATTCAGCCATCATCGCTTCTCTATCATTTACTATTCTTCGTATAAAATTGTACCTAGTTCGTGCTAATTTTATCCTTATTGTATCCTTCGCTAATTCGTTAAGCCGGAACGGTTTAAGTTCAATTTAATTACAAAAAGAAAATGTAACTTACGGAGTAGAATAACTTAATAATTTAACCATCTTAAGTATGATAATCCTCAAGAATATTAGTTGTGACAGTCTTTTATTCTGTCTTTTAGGTATTAATTAATTTGAATTTATTCACCATGGTAAATTAAAATTGATTATTATGTCGTAGACCAAATATATTACAGTTTCCAGTTTAAGTAGATGCTTACGTTATTGTATAATATTACATATTGAGTATCGTGCTAATTTTGCCTATTTGGCACGCTGCGGTACATTGCTGTCGATCTTGTTCCGGATAGTTTCATACCTAATCACTGATAATGCTTTCGCTAATGCAGTGGCTTTGTGGCATGCCGAAGCTCTTCGTGCATAATGATGGTAATTAGTTTAAAGTATTTGGAAAATTTAGAACTTAGCAACTAATTCAACGGTCGATGGAATGTTTTAAAACACTATCGAATTTATAGATAATTTATTTAATTATTCAATTTTACGACACCTTCAAACATATTTATGCCAATTATTGCGTTTCCGTTTGGGATTCAAATATTTGTTTTTTTAGAAGCGATTTATTTTATATAAATAGCATTAGAAGTACATTAAATTAACTAAAATATGCATTACTTACACTACTGCTTCAATTTTACACAACATAAACACACATGTAAATAAAAAGACATTTTGACATCCGTCAATAACGGACTTACAAAAAAGGTTGCGAAGGAGGTTGCTATGCTTGACTGTATGTATTTTTTTACTCTTACGTTCCAATTACCCTTTTTCATTCTACATTCAACAATGATATTATAACATATCTTATATATTAATACGTGAAGCCAAAACTTTGTACCCCTTTTTAAGCGAATTACACGAACGGATGATCTTGAAATTTAGCATAGTTAAAGTTTATATGGCACAAAGCTATTTTTTTTATATATAATGCATTACAAGCATATTAAATTAATTAAAATATACATTACTCACAGTACTGTTTGAATTTTACACAACATATACACACATGTAAATGAAAAAGACGTTTCGAACATCCTTCATCCTTCTTACGTTCCAATTACCTTTTAAATATTTTTAACATGACTGACGTTGCATGCATTACAATATGCCCTTTAAAATCAACTCGTTAAATTGTAGGTTAATTTTAGAATAATATTGGTTGCGCCGCTTTATATATATTTGAAATTCCCGCATTATTTGATCAGATCACGCCACTTTGAAGCCCGACCAATTAATTGTGATCAGATCACGCCACCAGCCCCGCTCCCCTTTCCTATGGCACATGCTTATATAAGGTAGCGCGACGAACGCGCCGCCAGTCCATTGCTGTGTTATTGGCCGCACCGCGCCGCATGCTAACATTTTGAGTTTTCGCATGGTCGAGTGAGAAATAAACGCATCGCTACATACGTGCCAACATACATTATAAACAATAAGTGTTGTGTGGGAGAAGACCCAGTGGAGAGAAACGAGAATCACCTAGCCGGCTAGCCACGTGGAAACTGCAGCGTCGCAAGGTATGTGCCAAGTTTCCTTCCTACCCTTGTCTCCCTCTTCGTAGCTGATCGCAATAGTGGAATATCAAATATAGCACGCCCCGCATATACAGTCCACTTAAATTTAGCATAGAATCCCCGCACGCCCCCACGGTGACGTCGACAACGCAACGGCGGCACCACAAAATAGTTTGGTCCTTCGAGCCGGATTATACCAGTTGTAGTTGTAGATTGATAGATATTAGCAGTTAATTAGTCAAAAGAAATCGCATTTATAATGTCAATTACCGTTTCTAATTATTAGTAGGTAGTTAAATACACTAATTGTTTCGTATTTCTCATTCGAACAAACTATAAATCGTAGTTTAGCCGCATAACTGTTTATATATATTTATTAAGTACATTGTATGCTTCATTATTTCGTTTCAACCGCAATTTATAAACTTTGATACTAGAGGATGAGATTTTTTTTTTTTTTTTTTGTGACTGGGAGCTTATTTCCCAGTCGGCGGGGCTCCTCTGCTGTGGTAGGCAGAGACCTTTTTATTCCGGTTTACTTTCTTATTCGAATTTCCATTCTTGTCATTTTGTTTACCGTATCTCTCGTTATATCTTTCTTGTCATTTAATCTCTTGTTGTCTCGTCAGGTTTATTGTCTCCCTTTCTTTCCTCCTTCAACATTTACTTTTAGTGTTTTGCCATGTTTATTATCTTTATATGCTAGTTCTGGCTTCATTATTTGCTTTACCTTTGGTTTTATTATTGTGTTATTAATGCCGATCGTTTTGTGTTCCGGTATCATTTTCGCTATGCATCATATTGTTAACTTTTTATTTACTTGTTTCTTTTAATTATATATTTTGTTATATTATGTTACTTCTTATTTTAGACTTATTGCTTATTATTTATTGTAAATTCAATTTTGATTATTCTTTATTAAGTTATTGTTTATTATGTATTGTTTTATATTTATTGTATATTTATAGTACTTCTTTGATTTTATTATGTTTATTTGTAGGCTTATGTTTGTTCTGATTTTTAAATTCATTGAAATTTTGGCGTGGTATGTAGATGTATTTTATTTATTTACTGTTACAATTATTTTAGTTATAATTATTATAACTAATTTATTGTAAGTTTTCTGTTTTGTATTTCTCCCCTTCATTATTGGTGACTTTCAAAATTGTAGGAAGTGGTGGTTTGTATTCTTTAATTTTGTTCTACTGCAATTAGTTTTAGTTCCTTTCATGCTTCACATCCAGTTTCTTTATTGCTCTCTTTTTCTTTACGAAAATAGTTGGTGCAATTCTGGTTGGAGCACGGGTTCGTTTGTTAGTTTGTTTCATTACAGGTTTGGACCTCTTTCCTAGCTTAATATTTTGAAAAGTCCTCCAACTTTCAGGTTTTAATTTTTTCCTATTTATTTTTGCCAAAGTGTGATATATTTTTACATTTATTCTAATCCTATACAATTTTGTAATTTTGCCTTCTACTGTTAACAATATGCTACACTGGACCGCGCTATTTTGTCCCATCTTTCCCTTACCGGACACTTTCCATCAAATGCGTTATGGTTTGGATGTTTCAGGTTTTCATGTATGCAATTGGCACACTGTGGTGTTTTGCCTTCACGTCGGCTTCCACATTCCGCCGCATGGTGTTCTCCTCCGCAATGACTACAGATGTCCTCTGTCGTCTGGCACATCTTTTTGCCGTGTCCATATTTTAGACATTTAGTACACTGGATCACGGGGGACCTATCCAGCACCTCCACTCTTTGTGGATCACGGGGGACCTATCCAGCACCTCCACTCTTTGTATGTCTATGTAGATACGGCCAGCTGCAGTTAATGCTTTCCATACCTTGGGTGATACTTTGAGGACCACGTGGCAGGTGTGTTTATTCCTAGCTCTGCGTCTATATGCTACTTCCGCCCTATATTCCTCCCTCTTAATCTCCTTTAGTAGATGTTTATTTTGGCACTCCATAAATTCTAAAATATCTTCACCTGTATGGGTAGTCAGTATGTCTCTAATTTCTATGAGCGGATCCTTGTTCTTTATCTCTTCAGTCGCTAAATTTGGGCTCATTTCGTCAATTCGCTTTACGATTTTTTGAATGGATTCTTTATTTGTACACCCTACCACTATCTTTTGGTTCCTAATTCTTCTTAGCTTATCAACTTTCAGGCCTGTAACTTTTGCATTGACTGCTTTCCGTATCTCCTCTATTACTTTTTCGCTGGTGTCCGACTCTACCTTTGACGTTACAACAACTGAATGCATTTCTTCTTGTGGTGGTGGTGCTATCCTTATTTCCCTATTCTGCATTATCTCCTGACTTACTATTGCTGAACTATCTTCCCTATTGTGTTTCCCTATATTGTCCCCTATCTCCTGTATTTTTTCCCTTGTCTCTTCTATACCAGTGTTTATACTTGTCATCTGCTCTTTTATACTTTCTGTCTCTGTTACATTTTTGGATAGAATTTCTATGATTGTCATTAGGCATGTTTGTTGCGTTTGGCCAAGAATTTTCCTTTCTTCCGCATCCGCCATCGAAGCCTCAGTGTGTGTTTTGTGCATTTCGGCATACCTCTCTGCAAAATTTCTCTGTTGTCTTGCGTGTTCTATTTCTAAATTTGATATAATCTCTCTCATGTTCAAAATTTTCTCGTATAATAATCCTAAATTTTTGGTTACTAACTCCTTAATGCTTGTCTTTAGATTTCCTGAATTTTCTAGTTGTAGTTTAGCTTCCTGATATAACTGTGTTGCTGATGCTTTGATTTTGGTGGGACTTTCTGATGTTATTTCCTTCCTTCCTTCTTCTGCTTTCGATGTGGATCCTTTCCTCTTTTGGTTTGAAGAGGAGGCACTCATCTTGCGTTTTGTGTGTGGAGGATAGTGGGGACAGAATATAAATCGAGATTTTACGGTAATAGTCTATAATGTTATATTAGTTTTAGCTTTATGAGCCCGCCTTAAGTCAATTGTATATAAATAATAATTTGTAAATATATGAATTTGTAAATATGTAAATATGTAAATAAATTTCTTCAGATATATATTAGCTATATCTATGTTATATATATTTAGAATTTTATAGGCTATAAACGCCTTTTAGTCTCCTATAGTAAGTTTAGTGAGTTTTATTTCAAAAACTCCAAACTGTCCTATCTTTTATTTGTTGTTGGGTTTCAACAGGTCTTATTCTTCTAAATATACTGCTATATATACCTACTATCTAATTTTATCGCTGCTTCAATTGCTTCTAATATCCTTCTCTTTTTTGGGTGCGTGTAACTGTATTTTCCGGTCGGATCTTATTTCAGGGACTATCCTTTGATTCTCTATCTAATAGAGCACTTTAGAAGTGCGTTTATAGTCTCCTATGTCGATTTACACGTCGCTCTATCCTAATCACACGCTACTTTCGTGTATTTTTGACTTTAAAAATTTTCTTACTCCAGAATTCACCTACCCCAGAAGGAAATAAGGGTGTGGTGGCCGGTTAATTTTTCAAATTTTTTGGTGGTTTTTCACAGTTTTTCTGACGGTTTCACACCCAGGACGCCTAAGGCTATCCCTGAGTGTGAAAAAGTCCGGGAAATTGTGGAAATTCAGACGGATTTTAAGTTTTTAATAATTTAATGAAATTCGATTTTTCAGGTCCCGGAAAATTCCCTCGACGGTGCCGGCGGGTGCGGCGTGTGAGGGGTGGTACTCCCACTCTAACCTTTCGGGTTCTGGATGAAAAATCGGTGAGTTTTCGGAAAATTTGGAATTTTTAATAATTAATGAAAATTTTTATGTTACAGATCACGGGGGCGACTCTCGGCTTTTCCGGCGGGTGCGGCGAGCGAGGGGACACGCTCCGGATCCGATGCTGACCAGGGAATACAGGAATTAATTTTGTAAAATAAGAAAATTTAATGAATTGTGTTAAAATTTTGAAAAATTGCGGTTTTTCGTGTTTTTCACTTGTGTCGCGTGTTCGATTAGTGAACCTATTTACGTATTATTGTAGCACAGGTCGTGACGAGCACGCCGGTATGCGACACTTGTGCGTGTGTTGGATATTTATACGTAAAATTGCAAAAATGGGCAGCGATCAGAGGATGAGATTAATTGAAGCTATACGCAGATCGATGCCCGAATTTTGGTTCATAATACGAAGGAAGAAATATATTGTGACGACTCTACTCAGGTGAGACTGAAGTAGGAATAATAATTGTGTGTTCTGTTACACATAATTAAAACCGTATTTGAAGAAACAGTATTTTTGAATTCGATTGAACAATAAAAGTCAGTACCAACTAAATAATAGTGTCTAAATTTGATATCTAGAGTTATAAAACTCAAAAATTGTGGAGAGTAAATTGCATATTACATTTCGTTGATATTTGAATTGCTCATTATAATTGTATGTTAGAAAATAATTAATCGACACTTGTGATGTTCAAGAAATTCCGGTTAAATTTATATAAAATACTTTTTCAATTTTATTGTTCATTTATAATGGAAATAGCATCTAAAATCATGCAATGACCTTAGAATTACGAAGAACGAAGTACGGAAATGGAGTAACATTGCAGGCGGACCGTATTATATTGAGCTGAGTGTCAGGAGTTGAGGGTGGGAAAGTCTAGACATAAGAAACTACGAGGTGTGCTAGTACTAAAATGAATAAATTTATAGGTATATTAATTTAACAAACAATGTTGATTATTAACATTTATTCTTTAGTTTACAAAAAAAACTTTTATTCAGTACTAGCTGTACCCGCAGCTCCGCACGCATTTTTTAAAATCGTATTAAAAGAATTATAGAATTGTGAGACTATGTACGCTCTTTAAAGACAATTGTAAGTACGATGCGCACGCCACTAAAAGTAACATGTAACGTGTACATTAGATATATAAATAAAAAGAGCGTGCCAAATGAGGTTTGTCATCAGCAACACATTTGGAACCTTAACCAACCATATAACTACCTCAGTGCTCACTTACACTGTATAAGGAACTAATGAAACAATAACTTAAAATATTATTATAAAGATTTACATTTACATTACATTTAATGTACATTGCCATTATTATAATTAAGATTTTGTGACTATACAAAAAATAAACGCTTGTCTGTTCCGCAAGAAATTGTATTATGGAATTCTTTACGTAATACGTTTATAATCTAAGATCTTATTAAGAAGACCTTTATATCATTAATGTTATTAATAATTATAATGTTGAATTGTAAACAATAAGCTGATAATTATTTCTCTTATTAAAAATAAAGAATGAGTTGAAATCTTGCTAAATTTCATGCAGACAAAGTCGCGGGTAACAGGTAGTCTAAAATAGAATAACCACAATTACTTTTTATTAGGTTCGCTATCTACCAGTGAAAATCGATGTAACCGTTTTGGTGATAGCATTGTGGGCGAAACCACGGTTAACAGCTGGTATAAGCTAAAATTGCTCGAATTACTTTTTATAAGATCAGCTATCTGCCGGTGAAAGTTATGTGAAGATCGCTCGAACCGTTTTGGAGATAGCATTGCGGGCGTCGTCACGGTTAACAGCTAGTATAAATTAAAATTGCTTAAATTACTTTGTATAAGGTCAGCTATCTGTCAGTGAAAGTCCCGTGGAAATCGGTTCAACCGATTTGAAGATAGCATGGCAGATGAAGCCGCGGTTAACAGATAGTCTAATTTAAAGTTGCCTAAGTAACGCGCTGTAATTTTTTCTATCTGCCAATGAAATTCCCGTCAAAATCGGTCCAGCCGTTTCGAAGATTACCCGGTACAAACAGACAGACAGACCGACAAAAATTTTTAAAATTACATTTTTGTTATCAGTAGCGTGTATACTTTCACACCCAATCAGTAAAAAGTGTTATTTTGATATTACGTACAGACACTTCATTTTTATTATATGTATAGATTAGTGATTGTTGGGTGAAGGTAAAGTATACTGGGGCACTTGTACACAATAACAATGACTATTGTACTGACACCAAAACATATTGATGTGTAATTTAGTGATAGTATTTTTTGAAGAATTCCTCGAGCATTTCGTTGTACTTTCCATCTCCATTGTGCATTTCGTTAAGCTTATTCCACTTTTCAGGGTATGACTCGCGAGTAACATACATGACTTTGGCTACCTTAGGTTTTTCTTTTTCAGTACATTTACCACAAGATGTTTGTATGCCGTCTGGGATTAATCCTGTAAAAGAAGATGAACGTTAATTTCATTAGAATATAATCACTGTATAAAACAAATACTCTGCACGAATAATGTAAGGTGAGATTTTTTTTTTATCAAAACCTTAAAGGGTTAAAATGAGGAATAAAATTATGGAAATAATTATACGACGGGGCAACGATAAAATGGCGTCCATGTAGAAGTATTACGTCATGGTTATGGTGTGATCGATCAATCCATCAAGAACAATCGAATAAAACGTTGACCGATACAGAAACACTACACTGACTATAGTTACGACGAATTATCCGTAGGTGTGACTAGTCCAACCGTCTGAGCAAGTATGCCCAGCATCTAATCGTCGGTCGCCTTTTAAGGCATCAAGATATATAAACAGCCGATACCTCCAAGCAATGGTGTCTCACATGGGGGTAAATAATGAACAGACGATATTTTCAACCAATAGCGTTTGAGGTCATTAGTAGCACCTCCGATATAGTCAATAGCGAGGTATCGCAAGGTCAATAGTGGCTCCCCTATATATGTATGGAAATAATGTTAATGAAACCTGTAGGGAAATATATAATATACTAGCGGGCCCGGCAGACGTTGTCCCACCCTGATTATAAAAAAAATCCTTGACAAATTACATATCAAAACGTTCCTCATGAACCACTTTATCCACTGTTGAAAACCGCATAAAAATCCTTTCAGTAGTTTTTGAGTTTATCGCGAACAGACAGACAGATAGACAGACACGGTTGGGGACTTTGTTTTATACTATGTACTGATAACACAGGGAAGGTAAAATGCTAGTACAATTTCTCGGGTGTCCATTCAGTATAACTTTTAATATAATTTTCATATTTTTTAATCTTTAATTCATTTGAAAAAGAAATGATTTTATAATATATATATTATTCGAACTATGGATAACGTTGTTTTATCTATTATGTGCCAAAAACGAATTGAAATATGTTTGATAAAAAAGTCTCCAAATGGTATATACCCTTATTAGTGCTCACTATTAATATAAATATAAATGTGAGTTTGTTAGTTATTCACGGTTTAATTCCTGAAATATTCAACCGACCATCATGAACATTTCTATACACTTCGTCACGGATAAAAAAAAGGACACTTTTATTTCACTACTTTCATCCACATATAATACTGGGTCGTCAGGCGTAGGCCAAATTTACATCAAATGTACATTAAGCGAGCGATACCGTGAGTAAAAGCTAGTATAAAAATAAACTCAAGTGTCTGTTATTCGTTTAGGGTAATCTCCGAAACACCAGAACTGATTTTAATGACATTTTATTTTGAAATACAGGATTTTTTATAGTCTTAACTATACCATTTTGTATTACGCTTTTCCTTAAAATTTGAGCAGACAATCAAATATCATGAGTGTAATCTACAATCACTAACATAGTTGTGGATGTTAATTAGGTAATGACAAAAATATAATTAAGAAAGACAGTTCGTCCGGAAACAAAACGTAGTTCTTATGAAACAATAAAATTACTTTGACAAGAACAAAGTCACAGACGCTAGTTAGTAAAATATAAAACACGATTAATTTATATCTGGATACCTTTAATTTCATTAGCTTGAGCTGTGCATTTTTCAGTACCGATGAAGCAGTCGAGGTAAGCTACAAAGAGACGTTTGTTTTCAATGATCTCGTCTACATTAGTATCTTCGAATTTCGAATAGCCATCGGGACGAGCCGCCACCATCGCGACCAGAGCAACGTTTGCTCGAAATCACGAGTTTCATTTTGGATTACTGCAACAATAAGGTATGTACCTTTCACTATAGTAATTCTTATCAAATGAGCTAAGTAACAACATATGCATGTAATAATTTTACAGAATACTAGTTCAAGTTCAATGATAGTTATAAAACAAAAATATTTATATAAAGTGATAGTGTTGTGAACCAGTCTGATTGTTATATAAAATGGATTATCAGTCTTCAGTAACAGAGTGGGCTCTGGAGTTCCTATCGCACCACCGTGGGGATCGGACGCGTGTGTAAAGTTACTTTCGATGCGATTGTTTACATTCGTTTCCGCTACGTTTTTCGTATTCAGTTCACGACGCATTGAAAGTTTCGATTTTTTCACACCGTCAATCGTCAGTCACTCGTTTAGTGTTGTTTTCAGAACGTAATAAAACGTACTTTTCAGTACGACCAAACCGCACTTTTCAGTGTTTCCTGCGTCCGCCGTGCTCTGCGTGTCACCGTCTCGCGTTCGCGGCTTTATAGCCGAAATTTACCCCCGACTGGTTGATGACTATGACGCGTACACGAAGAAGTGTCGCGCCGAGTCATCAAGCGCTCCGCCCGCGCCCGAGGTTCTTGCTAGGATCAAGGCGTCGAACGTTTCGAGTTGCCCGACTCTGAACCCGAATCCGATATGGAGCAAGACCCTCCCGCGGACGATGGCTTCACCACCGTTACGCGCCGACCGCACCATAAGCGCCAAAATCCCTCTTCTAATGTAGTCCGGTGAAGCTGTTAAGACCTTGCTAGGTCAATAGCGTAGACAGTTCGAAAAAAAAAAAAAAAAACCCTCTTCTAACAATGAAGGCACTAAGCCTTCAAAAATCCTGAACGTCGATGGCGCGAAAGTGCCAAAGGCGACACCCACGCCCTCTAGATCCGTTTCGCCCAAAGCTGCGGGTTCCGTAGTGTCGGGCAAAAAGCCCCGCCCACCGCTCCTCGTTACGATCCAGGACAAGGCGTCCTGGGACGAGATTTCATGCATGCTGGAAACGGCGAGCATTTCTTACACATCTCCCATGAGTACCGCTGTAGGTATTCAGGTAAAGGTTGCGACTCCTATCTACCACCGCAAACTTACCCAGTTCCTTCGGGACAATCAGTGGGGATCTTTCACTCACTTGCTCGAAGAAGAGCGAAAACTACGAGTTGTTATTCGTAGAGTCCCGTCCGAAATCCCAACTGTTGATATCTCCGACGACCTCAAAGAACAGAAGTTCCCTGTCCGCGAGATACATCGCATGCGCTCTCCACGCACCAAGGCGCCCTATGATATGGTGTTGGTTGTTCTCAACCGCACCGTGGAGGGAAAAACTATTTTCAACCTCTCGACTATTCAGTATAAGATAGAATAAATCCGTGCAATTATATCTATCTTCCCCTTCATCCATCCAATCTTCATCATCCATGCAATCTCGATTGTATGATTCACATACGAATATATGTATGAATAGCTTAGAATAGTTCAGCTAGGTCAGATCGGGATTTCAGGTAACAGCCCAAACCGAGGTGTGCCGTGCACCCTTGAGCGTGTTACCTAAATAAAATCGGCTAAGTGCCTTAAGCGCTCGCCTTATTTATCAGCTGAAGCTGTAAAGACCTTGCGAGGTCAATAGCATAGTCAGATCGAGAAAAAAAAAGCAGTAACAAAGTTTGTTACTAAGTACTAATCAAATATAGAATATATTAATTTGAGCAGACAAGATAAAGATAATTAATGTTTAAAATAATAGAAATAAATCAGTAAAAGTTATTACAAAAAAATTATCTAAAATATTACACACGTTACGGCACAATCCGTCTATCATGCTACTAAGTATTTAATAATGCTCAATTTGTATTGTTAAAAATCAGTCCGTATTTTATTGTGATAATTTTAAAATAATAATTATATATGTAGTTAAATAATACTCACTCAACGTACAGTCTCAATGAATTGAATGTGTAATGAAATTAGTGCTCGACTTACATACCCAACATAATTATTCATACCCTTGACGGGAGATGGACATCCTTATTTATTATATAATAAACAGCTTTTTTATGGCTGTCTACCTGTATATTAGTATTTTTATAATGAGTGTAAAAAATAATTACATAGGCATAAAAAAACTTCCTGCTCATTATATTGCTATATTTTAAGTAAACTATTCAACACTTAAGAACATAATGCACTATTTTACATTTTTTTGCAGTATCCTTTCTTCAGAAAACCGAGTTCATATTAGCATGTATCAGATAAATCCTTGCTGACGATGAAAATCAGCCGATCTTTCGATTTTATTTCGTTGCTCGCACTTTGGGCTTATACGCACCAGATTCGATGCCGCAATAAATCTTTTACAGCAAGCATACTTTGTTTAGAAAATCAACTTCAAACTAATATTTACTAGATAAAACGTTGCTGACGATGAAAATCGGCCGATCTTATGTTTTTATCTTGTTGCTCGCTTTGAGGGTTTATATAAATCAAATTCAACGCATCAGCTACAACTTTTCGCTCACTAGTTGGTTCGATATCCAATGATTTCCGTCATTTTGATGCAGACTTGATATAAAGTTACCAGTAATTGCGTTTTTTTGCAAAGGGCACAAGCAACAAAATCGATATTTTTGTGACTAATCAGCAAAAAATTTACTACAAATTTTGTTTTATTTCTCATTGAATGTTCAGTACTTTCAGCGTGATGCGTATTCAGAGGGCCAGATAGACAGACAAAAATTGTAAAAGAATTATTTTTGACTTCTATATCGATAAAAAAGTATACACCAATTATAATTTTCAAAAAATATGTAATATACAGATTTGGTCTTATTACAGTTTTATTATAGTATAGATAGATTAAAAGTCGACATCGACGATTTAATTGGCCTCACCTTTTGTGAACGATTTTGTTCTCCGAGATATAGCGTGGCAATACGGCATGAAAAACATTATAGAGAGAGAGAGGTGTTAGTTACAGACATCCAAATCGTTCACATATTGATCCACCCTATAATAATTTACATATAAGGCAATTTACATATGTACGTGCAGTAACGTCTAGTGAAACTGTAAGAGTTTGTAAGGTTAATAGCATAGTTTGATCGAAAAAAAAACTATGAACGTATCTGGTTATAAATTTTCAACTAGAAGGTGTGAGTTAGCTATAGTCGACGCATTATGAACTGAGGCTTCGGGCCATAAATCATATTTATCTGTCTATCTCGCTCGCACTTACAGATCTTATAGAGAGGTGTAGTGATGTGCTTAAGAATTGTAGAGGGGTATATCGATAACGGGATAGGTACGATCGATATGCTAAATCATGTTAAGTATTAATAGGAATATTTTTTCGTTATCTGAAAATAAACGTTTTTAATTTGTAAGATACAATGTTAATCATAGAGAAACTGTATAGATCGTAACGTGGCACTGAAAAGAGCCGTTTTTATCTTTTCTAGGGATATTTCTTAGTTCTTCAAAAATCCTCATCCGTATCTTCGCCATCTGTGTCATCTTCCTATAGGCCAATTATCAGAGGTGGTGCTTGATCTGTTAAAATAGTTTTCCTTAAGTCCTTATCCTGGAGTTCCTCGGCATGCCCCACAACATTTGACCCAGTCTTCTTGAGTAACGTTCTCAATAGCGTTGTGGAGAAGATTATTTGAAAAACAGGAACACGTTGTGAATTACAGCCCGAGCTTGAGCGTTAACACTACTATTTAATTTCTTCAAAACCACGTTAGAAAATAAATTCTCCATTATGCGTATTGCGTAACGAAGCGTAAGTAATATATTGATTGTCATAACAAAAAATCTTATATTTATAGAAAAACAACAACCTTTACTCGTAACGACCAATCAGGAGTCAGAGTGCTAATGAAGGTCACGATAACGCATCGACCCCGCGTGCGCAGGTAGCTAAATATCGATACCAGGTTGCATTGCGTGCATATTCCTACTGTCAGTGACATTTCTTGCCCGAAGACTCAGTTTTAAATGGGTCGACTATAGGCGAATGGGAAAAGCGTCTATAAAATTCCCATTTTTCCTATCTATACATATAATAAGAACTTAAATCTAAAGTGTTTGTACTTTTTACATGTTTTGTGAAAAAAATTGTTGCATGTGTCTAGAAATAAGCAATAAAATACATTTAAATCATTTTTGATGTGAGACATCTACAGGCGCGGGTAATCCTGATTGTTGGATTTGCGACCCGTGGCGATGCAAAACACGGACATTTGCGTTCCTATTTGTATAAACATAAGATTCAAATTGTTTTCTCGGCCACTCGTTCTAGTAGTAATACGCGGCACGCGGCGACGACCTAGCGCCCTTTGATAAATGCCACCAAACACACCGCGCCTGCGCCTAGTTGTATTTTTACATTTAATAAAAATGAATATTTATGTAATAAAATAAATAAACAGTAATTATTTTATGTAACAAATTTGTAATACTTTATCTTTTTATTATGCGATAGCTGATTCCTGTTGTAATCTGTTCTTTTAGGCATATAACTTATACAAAATAATTTTGATGTGTCACACCTGCCAGGCGTCCCGTGACGGCTCAATTTTTTAGAAATGTCTGTCTGTTTGTTTGTTTGTTTAAACACGCATCACTGCTAAAATACTGTGTTCACGATAAAACCTCACCAAGAAAATCATAAAACAAATCCTCGAGTAACATTTAATTTTGGTTTCTTCAAGATTAGTTCACCCTATCAAAAGTTATTGTAATTTTAATGACGACACGACTTAAGTACGAGAGAAAAGTAAATTAATTAAGCCTTAATACATTCAAATGATTTTATTAGTCACTGTTTTTGTAGATTAGGTTCCACGCGGACGGAGTCGCGGGCACAGCTAGTAAGAAATAAAACTTTATTTTATATTTTTAGCTATAAGAGTATATAAGTTAGTAAAAACGTTTATTTTATAATTTGCTTGTAAGAAATATTTTACATATAAATATTGGTATCGAGAAGAAGATTGCAAAGATGATTATATTAAGCAGACATGAACCACCGCAGGCGATCAACCACGCTTAAACAGCGGGATGGATTTTAATGAAATTTAGTATAGAACTCGATTATGTTTTGCAGTTTAGGTCATACGGTTTTTTATTTTATTTCTATACTTCAATGTTTCAAAGTAAGGTACATAGTCGAAAAAATGACACGAAAAATATGAACATTCACAGTAACAAAAAAGGTTATGTATTATACCGAATGTATTACAAGTCTATATCTACATATTATTAAGAGAAAAATTCAGCACATACCGAGTGAGCAACCAATAGAGAAAATGTAGGTACTGACCATAAGTAAGGGGCGGTTTTAGTATTACGTAAACAGAATATCTGTAATTTCTGACCGCCGCTACCCCCTGATCAGTAAAAGTAAGCAATGCGCTTACAACCCCCTCCCCAGCCCGGCTTACTTAAAAATTAAATAAATATTTTTAAATCTTTATTTGTTCTAATTAAACTAATAAATATTGCTGACGTAATCATCATTCAGACTCGTCCATTCTCTATGTCATCAAAAATAAGCAAATTAAATAATTCATTTTAGCAATCGCACTCATATCTATTACTATATCAATATACCTGTGCATATTCAGTTAAGTTAATTAAAATCACTTGTCATGTTTGTAAAAAAAATACGTTGATAATTGTATTGTATTGTACTATTAATAATTTTTAGATGATTAATAGTTACAATTATTATTAACATGAGATACTAGAGGATGAGATTTATTATAGCTATACGGGGTGCACGTTAGAGAGCCTCCACGTGGTGCACCCTGGGCAACGTCGAATGCTTATCGATCGGTGACTGATCTCTGACACGACCTTGGCTTACTTTACGGATTCCGATTCTTCCTCGGATGATGACCCTGGTTTTCGTACTGGACACCGACCACCTGGATGTGGTATGTGCGTGGCACATCCAGTACCGGGCTAGGGCGGATGAGAGCTCAATTTGAGCCCCAACGGTCCAGTTCCGGACAGTGGCTGGCGGGACTGGTCATTTTTACCAGTCTTGGCGGGCGTACCGCAAACTTTGACGTAGTGTAGGAGCTAAGATGGCAGTAAGATTTAAAAATTTTGTACCTCAGGAGGGCCACCTTATGCAGGAGAATCCCCTCCTAGACCCTCGGGTTCAGGCAGCCCCAAGTTATCTGAGGGGAGCAAAATTTTGCAAAAATCTTCAACGGTGTCTATGGCACGACTGAGGATCTCTGAAATTGCAAGCGATGTGGAAATAACGACTCCTCGAATGACAATTATGGCTTCCCTACGGACCTCTGATAGAAGAAACATGATAGACACAAAATTTAATTTTACACTACCCCAGGAGGATACCGGAGAATCCCTCCCTGAACCCTCGGGTTCAGGCTGCCCCTTGTTTTTTTTTGAGGGGGGGGGGACAAAATTTTGCGGAGCTCTAGATTAACGACGACTTTGGCGAACACTACGGATACTGAATCTGCGTGCGATATGGATGGTGTTGTTCCTGGAACTACGAAATTGGGTAGTCAACGGACGACTGACAGAGAAGTCAGGGCAAAGTTTTAGCGGTTGTGGTTTTGGAGAGGACCCAGTCACTTGACCGTTTGTTGGTGCCGAGCGCCTGTAGTGCGGCGACGTTGGTGTCGATGGGGTCGGCTGATGGTAGGAAGTCGCCCTCCCACAACAACTTTTACCGTAGAGTGGAGTGAGTGAGTAGAGTGTCTGCGCAATCTAACTCAGAAAATGAGACTCTGAAACCGGAGAAAGGTTTTAGGAAGAAAAAAGGGCACCCGCCACCACGAGCGAATACGTGGGCCAGGCGGTGGCAAAGGCCGTCCTTGTTCAGCAGCGACAGGAGGAGTTGCGCCTAAAGATGGATGAGGAGATGGTGGATGTGGCCACTAGAGCACGGCTCTAGCATGCAGCCAAGAAACTGAAGTCCACAAATTCAGGCGAACAGATCGTTATTGATTTAAAAAAGAAGATTCTGGGCGATGTCGATATCATCCTGCCAGTCGCCCAGAAGTCAAAGAATCTGACCGGGCCTTTTCAGGGGGCTTTTTTCTATCACAGACGCAATGACTGTCATTACGAAACGACCAGCCTTCGAGGAGCTCCTGAAACTACAGGTGGCATACAAGCAGTCCCGTGAGCGAGAGGCCAGATAGGTGACAGAGCTGGCTGAGCTGAGGTGAGGAGCTGAAGAGGTGGCAAAGCTTAGGGCTGAAATCATGGCAACGCGCGTCCAGGAACCGGTGACCAATGCCAGGCCTGTAGCCGTCCCAACCGCGAAAAGAGACTCAGACTCTGCCCCGTCGCGGAAGAAAGTGGCGCGCGAAGAGTTTCTTGCCCTGTCGCAGCCACGCGGATACGGACAGTCACAGGAAGCACCTGAGGCGGTCACGATGGAGAGGTTGGAACAGGCAATGCCTGCCATGACGCTTCGGATGGGCAATGTGCTAGACGCTTGTTTAGAGGCCATACAAGGCCGGCTATTGCCCGAGGAACGTCTGCGCCCGCCGCTGGCCGCGGATCTCAAGGTTGCAAAAAGGAAGACCAATGCTGTAGTCACCGCACCGGTGCAGCCACATCCGTCTGCACCATCAATTACATTCTACATACATACGATCAATTACTGCGGCGCAAGCAGGCTAAGAAGAAACAGGGGAAGGGGAAGAAGAAAGCCGCTGAATCCTATGTAGTAAATAAACCGCAGTCGTAGGCGGCTCCGACTCAGTCGACACAAGCTGCGAATAAGGAGACGTGGACGACTGTGGTTAAAAGAGGTGCCAAGAAACAGGGCAAGAAGAACGGTCCGCCGCCTAAATTAACACCGGCGAAGCTGAGTGTGCCGAGGTTGTCTGCAATTATACTTATATAATACTATATAATTATACTGATTCCGGACAAGGCAATGGAAAGTAGCACAAATTATAAAGGTCCTGAAACCGGGAACAACAAATGTCAAATCATACAGACCTATCAGTCTACTGCCAATACCATTAAAAGTGACGGAAAGGCTATTATTAAGTAGATTATTACCAGTAATTAGTGAAAGAAAACTAATCCCTGATCATCAGTTCGGCTTCAGGCAACAACATGGTACAATAGAGCAAGTCCACAGGCTAGTAAATTACATCAGTACTGCTTTTGAACAAAAACAATACTGTTCTGCTGCATTCTTGAACATTTCTCAAGCGTTCCACCGTATATGGCATGAAGGACTTTTGTATAAAATTAAAAAATCTGTTCCAGTGGAGTACTATAAGTTCATCAGATCATATTTGGGAGACAGACACTTCTTTGTGAAGCAAGATGACTACGTCACGCCCTTATACCAGATTCATGCAGGTATGCCACAGGGCAGTGTACTAGGTCCTACTCTGTATCTGCTATATACTGCAGACATTCCTACCTCTGAAGCTACCATTACAGGTACCTTTGCTGACGACACAGCAGTTCTGTCATTTGATGAATTTCCGGAAAAAACCTCCCAAAAACTCCAAAATAGCCTTGAGGACATAGCGAAATGGCTTAAAGACTGGCGCATTAAAGCAAACGAATCGAAATCGGTTCAAGTAACTTTTACTACTCGACGCAACATTTGTCCTCCCGTTACATTAAATGGTGTTCAACTCCCTCAAAACGACGAGGCGAAATACCTAGGAATGTAACTTGACAAGAGATTCACACGGAGAAAGCATATCCTCACCAAAAAGTAGGCAATGGGACAACAGGCCAGAAAAATGTACTGGATGTTGAACAAAAAGTCTCCGTTATCATTACAAAATTAACTTTTAATCTATAAATGTATAATCAAGCCCATACGGTGCTATGGCTTGCAGCTATGAGGCACTGCTGCTAATTCCAACATTGAAACTGTTAGAGTATTGTATTGTGTAGTGGCATTGGAAACACTTTTAGATCTGTCAGATGAGATGAGATGTAAAATAAACGTTACTCAGTTCAGTGTCTTTATGTGTTTTTATTTGTATATTTATATACAACATTGGCGACGAGAGTGACCCGAACAAATAATAGTAAATAGTGTGTAATCTTGGGCAAAAGTGTTTTTACCAATCTACATTATACCAACAACTATAACCTCTAAGTGAAACACTTACCGTAATGAATGGATGTCAATGAAGAGATCAAAAAGGGAAAGAAATCATGGATTCAAGAAAAAACTAAGAAAGAACTTATAGAAATAGCCAATAAATTAGATCAAAAAACCCAATTTTCGGATTCACATTCTATCCAAGAGCTCAGAACTTACCTGCGTAATTACATTGACGGTAAAACAAAAATTGAAATTAACATGGCGTCCATAGCTACATTGGAGATATTTACTGGCGAAAACTGGAATGCATATATCCAACAGTTTGAGTGTTTTGTTCTGCTTAATGATGTACCAGAAAACAAGAAAGTACCATTACTAATTACAAAATTAAGTACTAAGGTTTATGACCTATTGTCTACACTATGTACACCAAATTCGCCGGTAAAAGAAGATTATGAAACAATTTGTGACAAATTGAAAAAGTACTACCATCCGGTTAAAAACTATGCTTTACATCAAGCAGAATTTCGACAAAGGCGTCAAAAACCTAATGAAAATATAGAACAATATATAATTGAACTAAAAAAACTATCAAAGAATTGTGACTTTAAAAATTTAGACTGCGAATTAAAAGAAAGATTATTAAATGGTACATATAGGGATACAATAAAATTTGAATTGTTGAAAGCAGCTGACAAATCATTAGAAATTTTAATCGCTATTGGAAAGACGGCTGAAACAGCTTATAGCTTGGCATTCAACCAGGAAAAAGAACAAGAGACACAGATGTTTAAATTACAAGGGAAAAATTTTAGTAGGAATAAAAATAGTAGTTATAATTATAATCCAGCATCACAGAATAAAAATAATGTTATTTGTTTTTGTTGTGGAAAAAGTGGACACTTTAAAGCACAATGCTCACTTCGTGACAAATTTTGTAGTGAGTGTGGTACCAAGGGACATATTTATAAACAGTGTAGCAAGAATAAAAACATGAAAATTAATAAGGTAGAAACAACGCCTTTAGAAAATAATGTAGTAAATAAAGAAAAAAATTTACCCCCAGACACTGAAATTTTTGACATTTTTTATTTTCATGATAAAGGAAAAATTCCTGCTTCTATGTTGAAAATTACAGTGAATGGAAAAATATTGGAATTTGAAGTTGACACCGGAGCAGATGTAAGTACTATTACTTTATCTGAAAAGTTATACTATTTTCCAGATTTAGAACTTAAACAGCGTAACGTCATATTTACAAATTTTGACCAAACAACTTCAACTCCACTTGGGGTAATAGAAAAATTAGATATTCAATATGAATCTGTAAATGTAAGTAATCAAAGATTGTTTGTTGTAAAAGATGGATTACCAAAAATTGTAGGAAAAGATTGGCTTTCTTTATTGCATTTATGGCCCCCAAAGTTTGAACAAAAAGTTTGTGTTGAAGTATCCAAAGATAAATTAATTAATGATATAAAAAATAATTTTGCTGAAGTTTTTGAACCTGGTATGGGGAATTATAAAGGTGAACCAATCCGATTATCTATTAAACCAGGTATCAAACCTATATTTATGCCTGTAAGAACTGTTCCATTTGCATTGAAAAATAAGGTTAAAGAAGAAATTAAACGATTAGTTGAAAGTAAGCGCATAGAACCAGTGGAGTACTCCGAGTGGGGTACTCCAGTGGTCCCAGTCTTAAAACCAGATGGAACAGTTCGATTATGTGGTGATTTTCGGATCACAATAAATAAATACTTGCAAATTGATCATTACCCACTACCAACAATCAATGATATTTTAATGAAAATTCAAGGTAATATGTATTTTTGTGAATTGGATTTGAGGGAAGCATACTTGCAAGCCCCATTAGATAAAGATTCCCAGAATCTAGTAACGATTGTCACTGAACAAGGTACTTACAAATATTTATATCTGCCTTTTGGTGTTAGTACTGGGCCGGGGTCGTTCCAGAGGTTAATAACACAGAAACTAAATGGGTTAGATGTAATAGCATACATTGACAATATATACATATATGGTAAAACATTACTAGAATCATATGACAAGTTAAAACTAGTATTACAAAGACTTAAGGAAACGGGGCTTAGGTTGAAATTAAACAAATGTAAATTATTTAAAGAAAAACTATACTTGTTTGGGTTTGAGGTAAATAAAACAGGTATAAAAATTGTAGAAAGTAAGATAGAACCTATATTGTATTTGCCACGGCCAGATAATATAAAGTTATTAAAATCTTTTCTAGGGAAAGTTAATTATTACAATAGATTTTTACAAAATATGACAATAATATTAAAACCATTGTATGATTGTTTAAAAAAAGAAAACTTTGAGTGGACAGAGGAATGTGATAAATCTTTTCATTATATAAAAAGACCACTGGCAAACACATCTTCTTTATCACATTTTGATTTAAATGCTGTGATCATATTAACATGTGACTCAGCAGATCAAGGTGTAGCTGCTGTATTGTCAATAAAAGATAGTTGCAATGTCATAAAACCTGTAGCTTTTGCCAGCAAAAAATTAAATGACTCACAAGTTAAATATCCAATATTAGAAAAAGAGGCTTATGCTATCATTTTTGGAGTAACCAAATTCTATGAATTTCTATATGGGCGAAAATTTATATTGCAAACTGATAATGAGGCATTATCAAAAATATTAGGCCCAAAGTATGGTATACCAAAAATGGCAGCTAGGCGATTACAGTACTGGGCAATATTCTTGGGTGGGTTTGACTTTGAGATCCAGCACATTAAGTCAAAAAATAATCCAGCAGACTATTTATCACGGGTAAATACAAAGATACAAGATACTATTATTAAAAATTCTGAAATTATTAATAAGAATTATGAAACTATTACTGTTAACTATATAAATAAGTCTAATTTTAGTATATTAAATTGGCAAACTGTACAAAAAGAAACACAAAAAGATAAAATTATGTGTGATATTCTTAGATATAGTAGAGATGGCTGGCCACTCAAAAATGATCTCGGGGAAGATTATGAACCCTATTTTAAAAAGAAAAATGAAATTTCTATAGAGAAAGAATGTATACTATGGGGATACAGGGTAATTATACCAAAAAATATAAGGGATGATGTCATGTCTGAACTACATGCCAGTCATTTAGGCATAACTCGAATGAAAGAGATAGCTAGATCATATTTTTGGTGGCCAGGCATGGATGACGATATTGTAAATATAACAAAAAATTGTTTGATTTGCTTGCAAAATCACAAAAATCCTGAAAAGAACAAATTATCCTTGTGGCCACAGCCACCAACTGTTTGGCATAGATTACATGCAGATTTTCTAGGTCCACTGTATTCCAAAATGTTCCTAGTAGTAATAGATGCATATTCTAAATGGCCAGAAGCAGTTATGATGAGTAATATAACTGCACAAAAAACAATCCAAATATTTAAAAACATTTTTGTGCGGTATGGGTACCCTTTACACCTAGTAACAGATAATGGTCCAACATGGACTAGTGAAGAATTTAAACTTTTTTGTAAAATGGTAGGAATCAAACAATCTTTCACTCCAACATATTATCCTGCTACAAATGGATTAGCAGAACGGTTTGTTGATTCATTTAAGTCACATGTAATAAAAATTGTAGAGAGTGGACAGACAGTGGAATATGCTTGTAATTTATTTTTATTTGATTATAGATGTACTGTACATAAAACCACAGGTCAAAGCCCAGCCAAGATAATGTATGGTAGAGAGTTAAGATGTCGTTTCTCATTGTTGCGGCCAAACCCAGTACATGATAAAATAGATAAGGAACAAATAAAATTAATAAGTAACAGTAAAGATAATCATAAACAATTTATTATTGGGGAAAGAGTAATGGTCAAGGACTTTAGAAAAAAAAAGAAAAAATGGTCTTTAGGTAGGATTAATAAAATCCTAATACCAGGTGTGACCTATATGGTAGAGGTAGATGGAATAAAATGGAAACGGCACATTAATCAATTGTTCAAGTGTGGCCAGAATTTAGAATAAAAAAAAATAGTAATAAAAATAAATATGTATATACATATATATATATCCGTATGTGTATATATATATATAAATATATAATGTACTTTTATATAAGTTAAAGTGGGGGAGAGTGTTAGAGTATTGTATTGTGTAGTGGCATTGGAAACACTTTTAGATCTGTCAGATGAGATGAGATGTAAAATAAACGTTACTCAGTTCAGTGTCTTTATGTGTTTTTATTTGTATATTTATATACAACAGAAACCCTGTAAAGATTTCAATAAAAAATGCTACGTATGATAATATACGCACCTTGGTATATAACAAACCAAAGACTACACCATGACCTTAACATGAAAACAGTAAAACAAGAAATCAAGGACATGTACAACACAAAAATCTTACACCACCCTAATACTTGCTAAATATCTTATGGAACGTACCATGTCGCGAAGGCTTAAAAGGAAAAACACACACGATCTACTATAGAGTAATAACAGAGAAGCGAGCATGTTAGTGGATACGTATCGCACAAGCCTTATTTACAAATATGAACCTATTGCTGAACGTCATGAGATAGATAGCAATAATAAAAATAATTAAAAAAAAATTCAAATTACATATCATATCTGGTTTTTCATAATTCCTTAAAAAATATAAATAATATTCGAAACTGTATTACAATACTAATATATGTGCATTAATCAATATGCCTTCCCGATGACGCGGTCAGTCATCGAACGCAGCACGCACCACATTCATAACTGTTTCTGCCGCTGTTTTAACCAGAGATGCTCCTAGATTTTCTCTTCCAGATATTGCCATATCTTGTAATCTAGTGAGTATAAATGTGAACTAGAAGAGGGTCAGCCTTCATGATCGATGAAGTTAATTCCCCGGCAGTCAGTCAGTTTCACGTGCTTCGTGACTTATGAGCTGGCCCAGAATCCTACTGGAATATCCAGTGCCTATTTTCGAATATTGTTTTGATAAAATGTTCCACTATGTTTGTTAAGATGGTATTTTGCTACACAATAATAATAATAAGTAGTAGTAGTAATAGTAATAATAATAGTAATAGTTTTAGTAGTAGAAACACAACTCAGTTGAGCCTAAATATGAGACCAATTAATCATCACTTGTAATGTTCTTTGTAGGTGGTAGAGCCACGCTGAAGCTATTACTGGTTTCAGCATGAATGGGTCGGCTCGTCCGGGGTAGTACCATCCGACTCACAGAAAACCGACGTGAAGTAACAGTGTTTGCATTGTTGTGTTTCGTTCGGTCAGCGAGTGTGCCGGAGACCCACCTCCCCTCCCCTCCCCATCCCTCCCCTCTTCTCTCCTCTCCCCACTCTCCATTCCCCACAAAAACAGGATAGCAACGCACTTGCGACTCCTCTGGTGTTATTAGCGTCTATGGACGGTGGTGATCACTTAACATCAGGTGACCCACCTGTTCGTTTGCCTTCCACAGCACAAAAAAAGTGTTCAATACATTTTTTGTTATTTTGTTTGTTTACACACTGATCTTTAGAACTACCAGTCAGATTTAAAAATACCTTTTTGAATAGTATCGTTTATTTGTAGAGAATCAACGTAAAATCACGCTACAGCCCTAAGGAGGTGTCATTATAGGATATAGGTTAGGAAGTACAGCTAAGTGAAAATGGAATAGTATTGTGTTTTTATGAACATGTATTTATTTATTTATGTGCATTTATGTAGTTTACAGATAACATTTATTTTTTCAGTATTGATCATTATTGTGTAAGGGTGAAGGTAAAGTATATTGGGTTATTTGTATACGAAAACAAGGCCATATTGTATTCAATATGTTTTCATGTGTAATTTAATGATAGTATTTTTTCAGGAATTGGTCGAGCACATCGTTGTACGTTCCATCTCCGTTGTACATTTCGTTGAGTTTATTCCACTTTTCGGGGTATGACTCTCGAGTAACATACATGACTTTGGCTACCTTAGGTTTTTCATTTTCAGTACATTTACCACAAGAGGTTTGTATGCCTTCAGGGATTAACTCTGAAGAAGAAGAGGATGATAATTAATTTCATTAGATTATATTATAAAAAAAAATCTTCACTAATATTATGGAGAGGTAAGGTATCTAAACTTGGGGCTAAAAATGGAAAATTCCCATTTAAAAACATCGAAGTATATATCTTCATCTTTTCTTTGAAAGAATTAGATACAACAAATACAAAACCAGCACTCAGTTTCTTTGTGACAAATAACAAAAAAAAAGGACTTTTTCTAAACTTTAAAGCGGTAAAATAGGAAATTTAATTATGCAAATAATTTAAACATTAATGAAATCTGTAGAGATATATGATATACTTGCTGATATCCGCGATTCCGTCTGCGTCGTCTATTATCTCAATTGTTTCTTTATATCGGAAAGGAATTATTAGGCCGCGATTTCAACGAATGCTCCCAGGCAGCTTAACTTTTTCCGACACTTCCAACAATTATTGTTCTGTTTCACCCAATTCACAAAAAAACTTGATAAATTATATACCTGAGCCGTCCTCCTGAATCACTCTATCTATTAATGGAAACCGCATGAAAATCTATTCGATAGTTTTTGAGTTTATCGCGAACAGACAGACAGGCGCGGACTTTAACAGAGGACTTGATTTTATAAAATGTAATGATATAGGAAAAGTAAAGCGCTAGTAAGTAAACTTTCGTAAATTGGATAAACCATATGTATTATAGTATAAAGATTTCATTGGAACTATAGAAAATGCTGTATATCTATTATGTAACAATAACTAATCAAAATATGTGCGAAAAAAAGGATAAATTAAACTAGTGTCGGTTACTTGTAATCGTCGAAACAGTTGAACTGGTTTTGACGAAATTTTATTGCGAGATGAATATGTAGAGTATTGCCTGGGATACAAGTCATTATACTTTTTCGTGGAGTCTGAGCACAGATGAGGAAAAATCACGCAAGTAATTTAAAATCACTAGCAGTGTTATAGAGGTTAAATAGGAATGACCAAAACGACTAAAACATTTAGTTATTATGAAACAATAAAAGCACTTAAAGAGAACAGTGTCAGAGACTCCAGTTAGACAATACAAAACAACAAAAAAAGTCATATCTTTATACCTTTAATTTCATTTGCTTGAGCTGTGCATTTTCCGATCCCGGTGAAACAGTCGAGCATAGATGTTAAGAGATGTTTGTTTTCAATGATCTCGTCTACGTTAATATTTTCGAGTTTCGAATAGTCATCGGGACGAGCCGCCACCATCGCGACCAGAGCAAGCGTAATAACAAGTTTCATTTTCGATTCCTGTGACAATATACATATAATACCTTTAATTATAGTATTTCTTATTAAATGAGCTATGTAATATGAATGTAATCATTTTACAGAAAACTAGTTCAAGTTTATCTTTAACTACTAATGTAAAGTGGCAGTTATAAAACAAAAATATTGCTATATAAAATCGATAGTCAATGTTCAGGAACAAAGAAATGATTAATCGGAGATATGCATTTACGAAACCAAAAACAAAACAAAATTAATGTTTAAAATAAAGGGCATGAATCAGTAAAATTCTCGCTAAATAATTATTTAAAAAATTACACACGTTACGACACAATCCGTCTAGCTTGCAACAGAAAATTGAATAACTCTTGATAAATGTCGTCATAAAAATAAGTCCTTATTTTATCGTGATGTTTGAAATAATAAATATATATTGATAAATGATCCTCACTCACCGTACAGCATCACTGAATTGAATGTGTAATTAAATTAGTGCTCGATTTATATACCCCATCTAATTAGTCATATCCTCGAGAGAATGGGGGGGTGCGGGGGGAGGGGGTGTGGGGAAGTGGGGGCATCCTTACTTAATACACAGTAAAAGGGTTTTTGGCTGCCTGTATGTATATTAGGATGCTTCTAATGTGCTTACAATTTAATTACGTAGAGACAAAAACCTTCCTGCTCGTTATATTGCTATATTTTAAGTAAACCTTGAATACTAAATAGTATAATATAATAGATGTATGTTTAGTGTACAAATGACCTACGTAGAAATGAACATCTCAAACTATGTTAATTAACATTCATCTCAGTGACATTAAATTATTTCGTCGTAATAAACAAATAGGTAGGTCGTTCTGTTTAGGTAATAAATATGTATGTAAAAGAGTTCTAGAATGAATATTTAGATAGAAAATAAACCCACGAATGTTAAAAAGGTCATTTTAATTAGAACGATTATTTGTTTGGGAAAAGCTGAGGTTCACGGTGGCACGGAAGAGAAATGGGGAGCCTCCTGTTCCCAAGCAGATAGAGGAGAGTGGCGAATCCTGAGGGAGGAGCCAGTAGGATTGTGAATGCATATTAAGGGCGTTACACGATTGACACCGTCCACCCGATCCTGCCGAAGTGGGGCTCCCTGTCGTTTCGGCTGGTGCAGGTACTCACCGGACACGGTTGTTTCGGATTTTACCTACACCACATCGCTCGCAGGGAGCCGACCGCCGTATGCCACGAGTGCAGCGCTGACGAGGATACCGCGCAGCACGCTCTGTCTGAGTAGGGCAAGAATTGTCGCTGTCGAGTGTTATTTCGGCCATGCCATGGCGAGGTCATCTCGCAGATCGAGGTGGCGGAGAGGGTCCGTGAAGAGGATCCTCCGAACGGCCCCCTCCGCCAACGGAGGACTGGTAGGAGGAGGCGGCAACTCGCCCGCTACGCTTACTTATACTACTCACAATATAAAACTTAATAACGACAGTGGAATATGAAGGATAACGTACGAAGTGAGAACAAATATAGAACGAGTCAGAGACAAAACAGTTTTATTGGCGTACCTACATAACGTATATTATGTACGGATAGCATACCTCCTCCTTGTAAGACTAACATCACTTCGTGTAAAAGATCAAAGATAACTTAACAAACAGTAAACAAAATCTAAATTAGTACACAAAATTGCAGTAAAAATTAAAATATTATGATAGGATAACGACATATACATAATTTAGTTAGGATATTTTATTTTGAACATATATTTTCGGTTAAGTATGGGTTGACACGGAACAGAGTTTAACTTCCGAAGTCAAAGCTGGGCTTGAGTTGTTATTTTCAAAGACGTGCCGTTGTTCAGTGTGGGCAAAATTTTCTGTATATTCGACGGGTTCTATCGGTAATATAATATGGTCACCTTCTTTACTTGAACCGAACAACTGCCAGGGTTACGGTCACACGGCTAGGAACTGCCACCTGCGTCCCAGGTGCGTGAAGTATTTAGGTGACCACTCCACTAGGGAGTGTCCTCGTACCCCGACCTCCGCAGACCCTCTGAGTTGCGTTCTGTGCGGGACCACGGGCCACCCCGCGAACTATCGTGGCTGTCCCCGCGCGCCCCGCACGCAACGCCCCCGGCAGGCGAGGCAGGCACCCAGGGCGCCCGCCGCCACCGCCCGCCCTGCACCTCCACCACTCATGTCCGTAGAGGCCTTCCCCGGTCTGCCGGGTGCCTCCCGCACCCCGGCAGCGCCCGCACCCACCCCACGCGCGTCACCCTTAGTGCCGCGCGTGCCACTCACTGTATCACGCGTGCCACCCTCTGGGCCGCGCGCGCCACAACCTGGGCGGGCCCTTATGGCCCCCTGGGCTCCCAGATCCCAACCGCAGGCTCCCAGACCTCAAACACAGCCTCCGCAGGCTCCCAGACCTCACACACAGCCTCCGCAGGCGAAACAGGCACACACACAACCCGACCTCTTCTTCCCGGCCGTTATCGCCGGATTCGCTCAGATAAACCAGTTACTAGCAGTACACAACATAGAGGAGATATTCGCGTTCGCCTCTGTGATTGAATCCAACACGCGAACAGGCGCGTTCAGCGCGATCTTACGCTTCCCGAACATCGCGAAAACATTGCACCGCATCGCCCGCTCACAAAACAATAGCTCTTACACCGAATAATCATGTCTATGGCCATGAATAAAATAAAACCGCGCGGCCTATCTCTCTCATTTTTTATTGCTAGAAATCTGTATATACACAGCGCGATCTAGTAGCTGCCTTTTTACGCGATAGACAAATAGATATTTTCCTCGTACAGGAAACGTTATTAAAACCGAAGATGCGTAACCCCGCGATCGTGAACTATAGCATAGTTAGAAACGACCGTGCCACTCGCGGGGGTGGCACGCTAATCTATTACAAACGTTCACTCTACTGCATGCCGATAGAATCACCCGCTCTATCCAATATGGAAGTGTCAGTGTGTAGACTAGGGATGACCGGTCATCCGTCCGTTATAATAGTATCCGCGTATCTCTCTCCGAATAAAGAGTTACTAAAAACCGACTTAGAAGCGCTATTCGAATTAGGAGACTCCGTCATTATAGCGGGGGACCTCAACAGCGGACACGTCATCTGGAATAATCCGACTACTTCCCACAACGGGAGGATACTCGATAGACTAGGGGACGATCTAGCTTTTGACGTTATAGCCCCTCCGGAACCCACTCACTTTCAGGACAATTGTCGCCCGACAGAGTTAGATGTAGCTCTTTTCAAAAACGTCACGCTTCGGTTACGACTTATACAAGTCGTACACGAACTTGACTCAGATCACCGCCCGGTAGTATTACTATTAGGTTCGAGCTCGGACACCACCCCGACGTCGGTCAGGGTGGCCGACTACGCGAAATTACAACGTTATTTTAAAGACAATCCGAAGTCAGTAGGATTAGACAGGATCCCGGACGTGTTAGTGTCGAAAGCTGACGCGGATTCGGCCATCGATTCCCTGGTCGACTATCTCCAGACCGCCGTCATGGAGACATCGAAAGAGGTACAAGCGGCGAACGATCGCCGCTTCATACTCCCGGACGACGCGAGAGCGTTGATCACGGAAAAGAACGCCGTGACTCGAGCCCACGACACCTACCCGTCCGTAGAGAATCGCGACCGTTTAAAAATATTACCCTATAAATATACCCTAACCCCTATCACGTTCGTTGAAGTATCGGATGCCATCAAGCGTTTAAAGCTTAGGAAGTCCCCAGGTCCCGATGGGATCAGGAACGAGGTACTGAAGCTCCTTCCTGACCGCATCATAGCTCTACTGGTCTGCATCTTCAATGCGGCCATGTCCCAGGGTCATTTTCCAGCCGTCTGGAAGAAGGCCGTAGTGATAGGCATTCACAAGCCCGGCAAAAAAGCTACGCTTCCCGATAGCTATCGCCCTATTAGTTTATTAGATACGATAGGCAAACTATACGAGTGGCTCCTTCTGAACCGTCTCCAGACCTCCATGTCAGAATTAAATCTGCTACCACCAGAGCAGTTCGGATTTCGCGCCGGACACTCTTGGACACATCAAGTACACCGCCTCACGGAGTACATCCACGCTAGATGCAATGATGATCCCGATCGCAACCCGAATCCGGAAAAACCTAAACCGAAACGCACAATGGCAGTCTTTTTCGACGTCGCCAAGGCCTTCGATAAGGTCTGGCACGAAGGGCTCATCCATAAGTTAATTAGTTCTCGTATCCCCGATAGATTAGTACATTTAATCCGCGAATATTTATCAGATAGGACTTCCCGCTACAGAGTGGAAGGTGAAATGTCCTCACCCCACCCCATGCGCTCAGGCGTGCCCCAAGGGTCCATTCTGGCACCCTCCCTCTTCAATATGTTCGTCAGCGACCTACCTCGGCTCCCGGGGGTAGAGGTAGGTTGCTATGCTGACGATACAGTCATCTACGTTTCCGATTGGTTTCCGATACGACTTAGGACACGCATCGAAGAAGCCGTTAGCACACTCGGTGACTGGTTTCTTCGATGGCGTATAGAAGTAAATCCCGACAAAAGCGCCGCGATATTTTTAGACCCTAAATGCCGCAACTACGAGCGCAAACTCGAACCCATCAGATTATACGGAGCCGGCATTCCGTGGACTAAGCAAATTAAATACCTAGGAGTTACGTTAGATAGACACCTCTCGTTTAGACCTCACACGACGAAAGTACGTAACAAGGCTACTATGGTCATGGCTCGCCTACATCTGCTAGTTTGCCACAAGAGCAAGATGTCCCTCAGGCACAAGCTCACACTGTATAATATGTGCATCCGCCCCGTTCTAACATATAGCTGTCCCGTTTTCGCGCATATGTCAGTACATAACTTTGAGAGATTACAAGTAATTCAGAACCGTTTCCTACGAAAGGCGACCGGCGCCCCGTGGTACGTCCGGAACGAGGATCTCCACAGGGACCTGGAGATGCCCTCTATCTGGGCGTACGTAAAATCACTCACTACTAGCTACTTTGAAAAAGCCGCGAATCATCCCAGTCCATTAGTGGTATCCGCCACGAATTACGCAACCGTACCGAACGCTGCGCGATATAAAAGACGTCCGCGACATATTTTCACCGATCCTCCCGACAAAATAACGGCAGCGAACGATCAGTACCAGCCTGTCTCTCCAAACAGAGCGTGTTCACGCCCACGCCCGCGTAACCACAGATCACGCCGCCGTGGTCTGGGGGTAAACTTCGCTCCCGCACACTTAATTAGGCCCCCCTCGGCAGCGGCTCAAGCCTAGGTCCGATCCCTCGGCGTGGAGCCCTTGAGTACGCTGCTCGCGCGATACAGTAACACAAAAATTTACATCACTGCTACAATACTACACATATCACCTCCACACACGTGCACGCTCACACGCTTACACATAAAAAGTGGAAGGGTTTTGTTTTTTTCCCTTATCGAACTGAAATAGTTCAGAAATTTTCCGACACAAAATACACATAAGAGTTATCGAGACACGCATGCCTGGTACACATGTATGTTTCGATAACTCATATCTGTATGAATAGTAGTTTAGCTTAACTTAGGTTAGCTAAGATAGATCGCGAATTGCATGATACAGGCAATAGCCAAGCCGAGGTGTGCCGTGCACCCTTGAGCTAGTTGCCCAAAATCTGCTGCTGCTGAGTGCCTTAAGCGCTCGCCTTAGTAGTCCGGTGAAGCTGTAGAGGCCTCTAAAAAGGCCAATAGCGTAGTCAGTTCGAGAAAAAAACTTGAACCGACTATAGCTAAATCCGCGTTTTCAATGTTCGGTACAAATTATCTTCTTGCCGATCTAGGTATTTTAATAGCCAACAATTGGTCTATGTGACAGTTTTATTCATGTCCACTAGAAGTGATGTAAGTTTTAAAAGTTTTATGAAGGTTATAGTGCCACTTAGTGACTAATTATAATAAATTGGATAATTTTCTCCACAAAAAAATACTTAGGTATTCCAACTTCTACGATACTCAGTCAAACAATTTTGGAATTTGCTGATTAATTATGCCCCATGTTGATTTTAATTTAAAAATATAATATTATATTATATAACAAATTTAATTTTTATCAACATTTTATTGAAATCTGGAAACGAATGGTTCTTATTTTGAGAGTATTGTCTATATACTGTTCCAAAAAATTTCTTCCAAACGGTTAGAATTATTTTGACTGGAAAATCACTGGCAGATAGATAAAATTATAGGGAGAGTATCATAGGCCGTTTTATTTCAGTCTAGCTGTTACTTGCGACTTCGTCCGCTATGGAATATCAGAAATGGTTGGACCTACTTTCACGGGACTATCACTGACAGATAACTGACCTTATATGGAGTAATTTAAGCTATTTTTAGACTAGCTGTTACCCGCTACTCTGTCCGCTAGAATCTTCTAAACGATTGGATTGATTTTCACAAGATTTTTACTGTCATATAATTAGATTTATAAGGATTAACTAAGCCGTTATGAGCAACTTCATCCACGTGGAATATTCGAAAAAAAATAATATTTTCAACGGACTTTTATTGGTAAATAGCTGCGCTGCAATCATAATAAGTTACTTTTGCTTTCTTATTTTATACTAGCTGTTATTCGTGACTACATCATCCGCATGGAATTTAGTAAAACATTTTTGTTCTTAGTAAAAGAGAGTAAAAGAAAAGTCAAAGAAGTTTAATTTTCTACAAAAAGTCTGGAAACCAAATCCGTAAGATCAATATTTCTTGAGATATTGAGTTTTTAGTTTTTTGTGCTTTTTGTATTAGCTTTTAGTTTTCAATTTTAGTAGATTATAGAATGAAATTTAAAAAAAAATCCATTTTCTCTTCCTTGCTACGAATTTTTTTACTCTATTTTTTGAGCAGCGAGTAATAAAGAATAAAGTCGATGTTTTTTCTCTCTTTCATCCCTAAATACCGTAGAATATATCCGAACCAAAGTTCTGTCCAAAGGACCGCTCTTAGTTTCTAATTTAAGAGGTTCTCCATTGAAGATAAAATTTTCCCATATAAATTACACAAGAAAAAACTTTTTGAACACTTTTGTCACCTGCAAACTATGAAGAAATATTATTTTGGCATAGAGAATGGATAGGGCTCATTAACCCACTTCTTACCACTGTCCTATTTATAAGACACTATAATATTTTTTTTTCCAAAACAGACCATTTATTTTAATTATTTCTGTTGAAATATATATTTACGTACTATTTTCCTATTATTTTGTTTTGTTTTTGTGAAAAATATTAACAACATTTTACAATTATTTTTTAAAACTGGTCAGTTTTGTAAGGCCAAGAAGATCATTCTTTTTGAAATTATAAATCACAGCAAAGAAAAATCTACTTACTCTAAAGTACATAAAAATTATTCTAAAACCTTAACCAAATACGTAACAAATAAAACTAGCAACAAAATAAATTTTGGAATCATGTTACATGCTTTCAAAATAAGCCGTACTATAAATATTACACTGGGGACTCATCTTTACTATTTGCCGCGAAAGCAAGTCCGAGCCTGTTCGCTCGAGTCGATTGTTTTCATTATTCGACAAGTTTATGCAGAACACACTACATCTCGTGACATGATTGTGATTTTTATTTCATACTTGAGTTAAAAATTTGTGAGCAGAATTTATGAGTGGATGACGAAGGCAAGAAAAATATAATGATTTTGTTCTTAGATGAAATAGTAAAAGTATAACCCTTTTCTGTTTGATTAACGTGTAGCTACATATGTTTTTATTGTTTATAGATCATGGACCCAGTGAAAAAAAAGTACAAACGAGCCTTGGAGGTGTCAGAAATTGCATATTATCTACAAGAGCTCGAAGATTCGGGTGATGAGGACTTGAATGATATTAATGTTGTCATATTGCCTGCAGACGAAGTGGATGAAATGACAGATATAGAAGAAGGTCCTCATAACGATATGGGAGTTTTAACTGTGTCCGATGTAGTTGGTCAAGTGGAGTTTTCATCTATGGTTGACAATGTTGAGGAAGGTGAACTTAATCAATGTACATCTTGGACAAGTAAAACAGTCGCTTGGTGTAAGTGTAATCCAGTTTATTCTGACAATCAACCGGGATCTAATACAGCTAATCAATATTTGGAAAACGTGATAACGGAGTTGGAAGGGAAATCGGTGGTAGAAATATTTGAAAACTTGTTATGTGACGAGATTTTAGAATATATTGTCGAAGAAATAGAAGCTTATGCCAAACGTTATAAAAATGACTTGAATTTTAGTCTCACCGTGAAAGAGTTAAAAGTTTTCACAGCAATTTTGTTTTTCATATCATATCACCACTAGGCAAGTGGTAAACATTATTGGTGTAGAGATGATGATGTACACATTCCATTTATTGAACAAGCAATGTCACGCAATCGTTTTGATAAAATCAAGTCTTATTTACATTTCAATTATAACTCAAAAATCGATAATAATGACAAAGCTTTCAAAATTCACCCATCTATCGTAAAAGCTAATGAATCATTTCAAATGTTTGCGATTTTCGAATCCAATTTAGCAGTTGATGAAATGATCGTTAAATACTTTGGTCATCACGGGATAAAACAATTTATAAAAGGAAAACCAGTAAGGTTTAGATACACACTTTGGGCATTGTGTGGAGTCAGCGGATTTTGTTATAATTTTTCATTATATGCAGGCAAAGAAACTCAAACCGCAGATGGTACTAGCGATGGATTGGGTTCAAGAGTGGTAAAAAAGTTACTTGAAGTGTGTACCGATCCCTACGCACATGTGGTCTACTTTGATATTTTTTTCAGTAGTATGCAATTATTGGTGGATTTGTAAGCTAAAGGGTTCAGAGGTACGGGTACAGTCAGAGACAATAAGACTAAGAAATGTCTTATCATGACAAAAAAGAAATGAAAAAGAAAGATAGAGGTTATTCTGATCATCGTTTTGATAAAAACATTGAAATATTATGCGTTCAATGGCATGACAGCAATGTAGTATGTTTTTTGACTAATTTTGATACTGTTGAACCTTTTGTAAAAACTAATAGGTATTCGAAGACAGAAAAGGCGAAAGTAGCCGTGAATAGTTATAATAAAAACATGGTCGGGGTGGATAAACATGATTGGTTGATTGCTAAATATCCAATTCGTTTTAGAGGCAAGAAATAGTAATGGCCTCTAGTAATTCGTATTCTGGACATGTTTCTAGTGAATTCATGGATTATTTACAACCAGGTCAATAAAGATGAGACCATCCCTCTGCTAGATTTTAGACGAAGGGTTTGTGTTTCTCGGGAGAAAAAATCAGAAGGCAGGACAACTAAACCGATTTCAGGCTCTTCCGAAGTTCTTTTGCAACTCTTCAGATTTGACAATTTAGGCCACTACATGATGAAAAGGGACAAACAGAGGCGTTGCCAAGGACTAGGTTGTAAGAAAAAACCTCTTACTTTTTGTATCAAATGCGATAAAACACTTTGCAGTGATTGTTTTGTACCTTATCATACAAAATAACCTTTTAATGTTATAATTTAAAATTGAGTGCGATAACAGTATTCAAATAAAGTTGATTTTCTTATAATTGTTATCTTTCATTTTTTTGAGCATATATCCTCAGTGTTATAGGACGGGCTGATTCATCAACCAAGGTATTTTTATATTTTTATTTTATTTCATATTGCCCAACTTACAAATGTGATCAAAAAATGTTATTATTTGTGATTGACCTGTTTAGTTCGCTATCGTCGTACACATAAGTGCGTGTCGCGTGAGGCAATCGTGGGATCCTTACGTCTCGCTAATTATATCGTGATCACCACACCATCATAGCACCATCACAACTCGTCGGCGCCGACCACTGGCTTCACCTCGCCCAATACCGGTGAGTGATCAATACATTTTGTTACTTGCTCTCGCTGGCTTTGAATCGCATTGTTCGCATCACAGGTGGTTCCCGGGAATCACCATTTCTTGGGTCAATGGAGCTGGATCCTTCTTATGATGGGAACGGTTAGCTTGACTCACCAATTATTTTGAGTCTTTTTATATTTTGCGGCTAAGCTATCAGATATAGAATAAAAACGAAATGGCAATATTGTAGTTCTTTTGACGCTCTATAGAAAAGTCCTTAAGGAATTTTCCGTATCATTAATAACAACAATTGAGCCTAAATATGAGACGAACTAATCGTCAGTTGAATGTTCTAGACATTTTTTTATTTTGTTTGTTAGAATTGCCAGTCAGGTTTAAAAATTCCTTTTCAAATTTTATAGTTAATCTATAGAGATAATTCAACGTAACAGCACGCTACAACCCTAAGGAGGGGTTATTACAATATGTAGGTTATGAAGTACGGCTAAGTAAATAAATATTGTGGGAGCTAAGTTAAACGCAAGGGAAACCAGGAGGCACAGCTACTACTAGGATACATAATGTTATAGGTAAATTAATTAAAAACAAAAGTCATTATGGACATTTATGTAGTTATATATTTATTTTTGTGCATTTATATATTTAAAAAAAAAAACAACTTTTTTCTGTATTTATCACTATTGTGTAAGGGTGAAGGTAAATAAAATATACTGACTCATTTGTATACAAAAACAAGGACTATTGTACTGAATCTGTTTTGATTTGTAAATTAGTGATGGTATGTTTTCACGAATTCCTCGAGCACTTCGTTATACTTTCCATCTGCATTGTGTATTGCGCTGAGTTTATTCCACTTTTCAGGGTATGACTCGCGAGTAACAAATATGACTTTGGCTACCTTAGGTTTTTCTTTTTCAGTACATTTAGCACAAGATGTTTGTATGCCTTCAGGGATTAACTCTGAAAAGGAAGAAGAAGAAAATTCATTTCATTACAATAAACTATTTATGAGAATATACAAAACAAAACAAATAATCTCCACTAATGTTATGAAGAGGTAAGATGGTTAAGCTTGAAGTTAAAAACAGAAAATTTCTTGTCGAAAATATCGAAATATAGATTTTCATCTGTTCTTTAAAATTTTAGATATAAACACTTTAAATTTAAGATAAAATAGTACTAATTTTCACGGTGACAAATGAGAAAAAAAAATCAAAACCTTAAAGTGATCACATAGGGAATAAAATTATGTAAATAATTTGAACATTAATGAAACCTGTGAAGAGATACGGTATATATGGGGAAGGTAATGTGCTGATACAATTAATCGGGTATCCTTTTAGTGTTCCTTGTACATATTTTCTAATATTATTTTTGTTATTTAAAATCCTTTTGTAAATTGTATACAATTTTCGTTTATTAGAATATGAATTTCATTCGAACTAAGGAAAACGGTATATATTTATTACGTGATAACTGATTAAAATAATATGGGCGACAAAAACACATAAAATTAAACTAAAGTGTCTATTACTTGTAATCATCAAAGCAGTTAAACAGGTTTTCTATTAGCTGGACTCAAGTTATTAAACTTTTTCATGCATTCTGAGCACAAATGAGGAAATATCAGGCACGTAACTTAAAATCACTAATATTATTATAGAGGTCATATAGTAATGACCAAAATATGGCTAAAAATGGTAGTCCGCAGTTCATCTAGATATAACATCTAATTATTATGAAACGATAAAAAACACTTTGACGAAAACAAAGTCACAGGTGGCGGTTAGTAAAATATAAGACATAAATCAATTTATATCTGTATGTACCTTTAAGTTCACTTGCTTGAGCTGTGCATTTTCCAATACCGAGGAAACAGTCGAGGAAAGCTTCAAAGAGACGTTTGTTTTCAATGATTTCGTCCTCGTTAATATCCTCGAATTTCGAATAGTCATCGGGACGAGCCGCCACCATCGCGACCAGAGCAAGCGCAATCACGAGTTTCATTTTGAATTCCTGTGACAATATACATATAATACCTTTCATTATAGTATTTCTTGTTAATTGAGCTAAGTAATATGCACTTAATCATTTTACAGAAAACTAGTTTAAGTTTATCTTTTACTATTAATATAAAGTTGCAGTTATGAAACAAAAATATTCATATAGAGTGTTCATTTTGTGCATCAATCAGATTGCTATATAAAATCGATAATCAATGTTCAGGAATAAAGTAAAGATTAATCTATTCACGAAAACAAAAAGAAAACAATTTAATGTTTAAAATAAAAGAAATAAATGATTAAAACTATTGTAAAATAATTATCTAAAATATTACACACGTTACGAGACAATCCATCTAGTTTGCAACTGAATATTTAATAATTCTTAGTTTATATTGTAACTAGCAGAACCGGCGGAAGTTATCCCGCCCTGATAATAAAAAAAACCTTGACAAATCATATAACGTTCCTCATGAATCACTTTATCTACTAGTGACACCGCATGAAAATCCGTTCAGTAGTTTTTGAGTTTATCGCGAACAGACAGACAAACGTTACAGAGGACTTTGTTTTATAGTATGTAGTGTTAAAAATAAGTCCTTACTTTATTGTGATGATTTTAATATAATAAATATATATGTAGTTAAATGATCCTCACTCACCGTACAGCTTCACTGAATTGAATGCGTAATTAAATTAGTGCTCGATTTATATACCCCATCTAATTATTTTTTTTGTTTATATATTATCTTATTTACCATATAACAAAGGTTTTTTTTTGGCTGTCCATATGTATATTAGAATGCTTATAATGAAGTTAAAAATTAATTATGTAGAGACAAAAAATTTTCCTGCTCGTTATATCGCTACATTTTAAGTAAACTTTGAATACAATAAATGTACATTGTCCTTTGAATGTATGTAATAATAAATTTTAACGTGTATTTGCTTGTATAGTTATTCAATGATAAAATGTCAATGTTATTATTTTACTAGGACGAGTTATATTCATTGAGCGTATCTGGATTTTATACAATACTAGCTTTTGCCCGCAGTGTGCAAAATTTCATGTTGATCGGTTGAGTAGTCGAAACGTGATAATGTAATAAACAATCTCATATTCACTTTATTCTATTCGTTAGAATTAGAAACTGCACGTGATTTCGTCTACGCTTGGTTATACTACTCACAATATAAAACTTAATAACGGCAGTGGAATATGAAGGATAACGTATGAAGTGAGAACAAATATAGAACGAGTCAGAGACAAAACAGTTTTATTGGCGTACCTACATAACGTATATTATTTACGGATACCGTACCTCACCTTGTAAAACTAACATCACTTTGTGTAATAGACGAAAGGTAACTTAACAAACAATAAACAGAATCTAAAAAAGAACACAAAATTACAAAAAAATCATAATAGGCTAATGACATGTATACAGTTTAGTTAGGATATGATATTTTATTTTGAATATATATTTTCGTTTAAGTCTGGGTTGACATGGAACAGAATTTACTTTCGAAATCAATCAAGGCTGGGCTTGAGTTGTTATTTTCAAAGTCGTGCGATTGTTCTGTTTCATCGAAATTTTCTGTATGTTCGACGGGGTCTCTAGGTAATAATATATAGCCACCATCTTTACTTGAGCCGACTATAGCAAATCCGCGTTTTCAATGTTCGGTACATATTATCTGGTTGTCGATCTAGATGTTTTAATAGGCAACAATTGGTCTATGTGACGCTTCCATTTGTGTTCACTATAAACATTTTATTGAAATTTGGAAACGAATAATTCTTATTTTGAGGGTATTGTTTGTATACTGTTCCGGGAAATTTCTCCCAAATAATTAGAATGATTTTAACGGGAACATCACTGACAGGTAGATGTAATTAAAGGGAGGGTAACCTAGGATATTTTTTTTAGTCTAGCTGTTATTTGCGACCTTGTCCGCTATGGAGTACCCGAAACGGTTGGACCGATTTTCACGGGACTTTCACTGTCATATAACTGACCTATGTTTTAGACTAGCTGTTACCCGCTACTCTGTCTGCTAGAATCTTCGAAACGATTGGATCGATTCTCGCAGGATTTTCACTGGCATATAATTAGATTTATAAGGATTAACTTAGCCGTTACGAGTATCTTCATCCGCGTGGAGTATCCTAAAAACGAAATTATTTATTTTCAATGGCCTTTTATTGATAAATAGCTGAAGTTATAATAAGTAACTTTTGATTTCTTATTTTATGCTAGCTGTTATTCATGACTTCATCTGCTTGGAACTTAGTAAAACGTTTTTGTTCATAGTTAAAGAGCACGTACGGCGTGCGTGGTTTTGGACACTGCTTATTTAGTTGGCTTAGTAAAATATTGTGAAATTATGTAAAAAAAATTTGGGGCCTTAATAACCCTAAATACTCTCCCAGAGCGTGAGAAAAATTACCCATATAAAATACACGTAAACATTGTTGATTGTTTATAAAATCAACAATGTTTTGAAACTATCATATCGGTCGAATTCGGGAATGACTAAGGATTGAGCGCTTTTTAATCGTGCTTATTGCGACTTAACTCTTGACTAACGATGAGGCAGTACAGGTCATTAAAGTCACATTTTGTGGAAATCTCTTGTTTTTTCGTTGTTATTTGGTTAATGGTTGAACCTACAGAAAAAAATATTAATCAAACGTTTGTAGGAAATTTAATTTTCTACAAAAAGTGTGGAAACTAAATTCGTGAGATTAATATTTCTCGCTTTCACCCCTAAATACCATAGGATATATCCAAAAAAAAGTTCTATCCATAGTTCCTCTCTTAATTTCTGTTTCAAGAGGTCCTTCATCGACCTTTAAATTTTCATTACATTACATATATTAATTACATAGGATATTTTTTACATTACTGCCATCTGTACACTGTGAAGAAATTTTATTTTTGTAAAGAGAATGGACAGGTCAGGTCTCATTAAACAATAAATTTTCCACAAAAAACCCCTAATTCAAATTTTTATCGTTAATATTTAAGTTTCTACGGATCTTTAAAATTTGAATTGTTATTTATTTTCCTTTTATAGTCTTCGGCTAAACTATCAAAGATATAATAATAACTTTTTTTTATGCTAAAGAGCAACAAACAGACAGACGGTCCATCTGATGGTAAATGGTTACCGTTGCCTATGGACACCTGCAATACCAGGGGTATCACTGTTGCGTTGCCGGCCTTGAAGAGTGTGTTTCAATCCCTTTTTAAAGAGACCCGTATCATAATTATGAGGGAATACTCTGCCGGGTAACCCATTCCACAACGTCAGGGTATGCATAATGAAAGTCCTGGAGAACCTTACAGTTGTGGCTGTTTTGTGTTAAATGGCATTTTTGTAGTTCTTTTGACGCTCTATAGAAAAGTCCTTATCTATACTATAATAAAACTGTAGCAAGGTCAAATCTGTACATTAAATATTTTTTGAAAATTTTTATCGGGGTAGACTTTGTTATCGATATAGAAGCCAAAAATAATCTTTTTACAATTTTTGTCTGTCTGTCTGTCTGTCTGTCTGTCTGTCCCTGTGAGCACGCATCACTCTGAAAGTACTGAACCGATTTTGACGAAACTTGGCACAGTGATAACTAATATTACGAGATTACATCTAGGATACTTTTTATCTCATAAAACGCAAGGGATTCTCCAGGATCTGCCTGTTTGTCTGTCCCTTTGAACACGTACCACTCTGAAAGTACTGAACCAATTTTGACGAAATTTGGCACAGTGATAACTAATATTACAAGGTTACATCTAGAATACTTTTTATCTCATAAAACGCAAGGGATTCTCCAGGATAACGGACGAAAGTCAAAAATTTGTAGTTAATGAATTTTTTGACGGATTTTGGTAAATTTTCATTGTGCTATATATAGCAGACAGATTAGCTAAAAAGATAAGCTATATTTCCCTAAGCTACTTTAAAAAAAATACCAAAAAAAAAGACCGCCGGGATTCGAACCGTCGGCTACGGCGGACCATATAATGTCCAGTACGCTATAACTGAGCTACGGCTATATGACGTTTTTACGCGTAATTATCAACCTCATATGAAAAAAATATATGTAAACGAAACTGTCACTTACATGTTGTTACATTTATTTTATTGTAAAAAAATGTTTGCTAAACAAAGGTGACAAGATTTTTTCCTAAAACATAAACCTAGATAATAGTTACATTGCATTGAAGAAAGAAATTGCAATCTAGAAAGGGCTCAAAGAGCCATACTGAAAGTAATGTTTTTCCGACCATATAGGTACCCCACAGAGAATCTTTACCAAGAATGTCAGGTTTTAACCGTTAGACAGCTTTTTATCCTACAAATTATCCTCCGTCAACATGTAGGAACGCCAAGCTTACAATTCTCTGATAAGAGAAGAAGGGTCGAGGATATAATAAAAGTACCTAAACATAACACTTGGTTTGTTTGTCGTTTTGAAGGCTTCCTGGGAGGATTGCTCTATAATAAAACAAATAATATACTACAGATTAATCAATACAACAGAAATACTATTAAAAAACTCACTTTCAAATGGTTACATTCACAAAATTACACAAATACAGAAAAATTATTATTACCTCAATTTAAATTATAATTATAAATTCGGTAATTCAAATCATACACTTTTATTTAATAAACAATTCACTCATTATTATCATAAAACACTTATATCTCACTCGGAATACCGTGTTACACAATAATCTCACATATTTAGTTAATTCAAATTAAGTTTTTATTTATTACATATGTTTAAGTCACTGTTTGTTTTAGTTCTCATTATATGAAATTGTGATATCTGCGATACGGTTTGTAACCAGTGCAGATACCAATATTACTGTTAATTATGTATACATTGACTTGGAACATTAAAATATTATTATTATTATTATTATTATTGTAGAAGATGAATCTCAACTAGAGTTCTATCAGTACGTGTGTTGTTTCGATATTTGATAAAATTAGTTTTCTAAATGTTGTTGTCTTGAAGTAGTTGGGTTCAGGTTTGTGAATCTAAGATTAAAATAAATCAGTTGAGGTGTATGCAGTTATTTTTTTTTCTCGAACTGACCACGCTATTGACCTAGCAAGGTCTTAACAGCTTCACCGGACTACTGTTTGCAGTTACTAGGTTGTATTTATACTAATATTATAATGAGTGGTAAAGTTTTGTTTTCGAGGAATGCTTGGTACCTACTACTGGTCCGATTTCAAAAATTCTTTCACTGTTAGAAAGGTATATTATCCCAAGTTCAGTATCTCAGTAAAAAAGGTGGTTTGTATGTCAAAAGTAAAATAAATGTGACCAAATTAAAATTGAATGCAGATTTCACGTATACTTTACAAATTCTTATAAAACAAACAACTAAAACAAAATGGAAATTTAATGTAGATAAAGTTCAACTTTTACAGTATGTTACGTGATGAAGTTACAAGGGGTACTGGGAAGACATTTATCGGCAATATATGTAAGTTAGTTTTGATCTTCACTTTGATGACACTACTTTAGGTAATGCTGCGAACAGATTCTAGGCTTATTTTAAAAGATTTCTCACATACCAACTGGGTATATGTTTGAGTGAGTCCCTGGATAGTTTGGATTCACGATTGGAAGTGCTGGATAACGCTGCAATAGGGTTTTAGGTTTTTTAAGATTATTTGCGTTTAAAAATACAATTGAAACCGGTAATAACCGATTTGGTGCAGACGAAGTTGCACGGGTCAGCTAGTCATTAATAAAAACAAACAAGTCAATTGAGCCTAAATATGAGACGAACTAATCGTCAGTTGAATGTTCTAGACATTTTTTTTATTTTGTTTGTTAGAATTGCCAGTCAGGTTTAAAACTTCCTTTTCAAATTTTATAGTTATTCTATAAAGATAATTCAACATAACAGCACGCTACAACCCTGAGGAGGGGTTATTACAAAATGTAGGTTATGAAGTACGGCTAAGTAAATATGAGATAGTATTATGGGAGTTAAGTTAAACGCAAGGGAAACCAGGAGGCACAGCTAATACTAGGATACATAATGTCATAGGTGAATTAATTAAAAACAAAAGTCATTATGGCCATTTATGTAGTTATATATTTATTTTTGTGCATATATATAGTTTAAAAAAACAACAACATTTTTTCTGTATTTATCACTATTGTGTAAGGGTGAAGGTAAATAAAATATACTGACTCATTTGTATACAAAAACAAGGACTATTGTACTGAATCTGTTTTGATTTGTAAATTAGTGATGGTATGTTTTCACGAATTCCTCGAGCACTTCGTTATACTTTCCATCTGCATTGTGTATTGCGCTGAGTTTATTCCACTTTTCAGGGTATGACTCGCGAGCAACAAATATGACTTTGGCTACCTTAGGTTTTTCTTTTTCAGTACATTTAGCACAAGATGTTTGTATGCCTTCAGGGATTAACTCTGAAAAAGAAGAAGAAGAAAATTCATTTCATTACAATAAACTATTTATGAGAATATACAAAACAAAACAAATAATCTCCACTAATGTTATGAAGAGGTAAGATGGTTAAGCTTGAAGTTAAAAACAGAAAATTTCTTGTCGAAAATATCGAAATATAGATTTTCATCTGTTCTTTAAGATTTTAGATATAAACACTTTAAATTTAAGATAAAATAGTACTAATTTTCACGGTGACAAATGAGAAAAAAAAATCAAAACCTTAAAGTGATCAAATAGGGAATAAAATTATGTAAATAATTTGAACATTAATGAAACCTGTGAAGAGATATGGTATATATGGGGAAGGTAATGTGCTGATACAATTAATCGGGTATCCTTTTAGTGTTCCTTGTACATATTTTCTAATATTATTTTTGTTATTTAAACCCTTTTGTAAATTGTATACAATTTTCGTATATTAGAATATGAATTTAATTCGAACTATGGAAAACGGTATATATTTATTACGTGATAACTGATTAAAATAATATGGGCGATAAAAACACATAAAATTAAACTAAAGTGTCTATTACTTGTAATCATCAAAGCAGTTAAACAGGTTTTCTATTAGTTGGACTCAAGTTATTACACTTTTTCAGCATTCTGAGCACAAATGAGAAAATATCAGGCACGTAACTTAAAATCACTAATATTATTATAGAGGTCATATAGTAATGACCAAAATATGGCTAAAAATGGTAGTCCGCAGTTCATCCAGATATAACATCTAATTATTATGAAACGATAAAAAACACTTTGACGAAAACAAAGTCACAGATGGCGGTTAGTAAAATATAAGACATAAATCAATTTATATCTGTATGTACCTTTAAGTTCACTTGCTTGAGCTGTGCATTTTCCAATACCGAGGAAACAGTCGAGGAAAGCTTCAAAGAGACGTTTGTTTTCAATGATTTCGTCCTCGTTAATATCCTCGAATTTCGAATAGTCATCGGGACGAGCCGCCACCATCGCGACCAGAGCAAGCGCAATCACGAGTTTCATTTTGAATTCCTGTGACAATATACATATAATACCTTTCATTATAGTATTTCTTGTTAAATGAGCTAAGTAATATTCACTTAATCATTTTACAGAAAACTAGTTTAAGTTTATCTTTTACTATTAATATAAAGTTGCAGTTATGAAACAAAAATATTCATATAGAGTGTTCATTTTGTGCATCAATCAGAATGCTATATAAAATCGATAATCAATGTTCAGGAATAAAGTAAAGATTAATCTATTCACGAAAACAATTTAATGTTTAAAATAAAAGAAATAAATGATTAAAACTATTGTAAAATAATTATCTAAAATATTACACACGTTACGAGACAATCCATCTAGTTTGCAACTGAATATTTAATAATTCTTAGTTTATATTGTAACTAGCAGAACCGGCGGAAGTTATCCCGCCCTGATAATAAAAAAAATTTTGACAAATCATATAACGTTCCTCATGAATCACTTTATCTACTAGTGACACCGCATGAAAATCCGTTCAGTAGTTTTTGAGTTTATCGCGAACAGACAGACAAACGTTACAGAGGACTTTGTTTTATAGTATGTAGTGTTAAAAATAAGTCCTTACTTTATTGTGATGATTTTAATATAATAAATATATATGTAGTTAAATGATCCTCACTCACCGTACAGCTTCACTGAATTGAATGCGTAATTAAATTAGTGCTCGATTTATATACCCCATCTAATTAATTTTTTTGTTTATATATTATCTTATTAACAAAGGCTTTTTTGGCTGTCCATATGTATATTAGAATGCTTATAATGAAGTTAAAAATTAATTATGTAGAGACAAAAAATCTTCCTGCTCGTTATATCGCTACATTTTAAGTAAACTTTGAATACAATAAATGTACATTGTCCTTCGAATGTATGTAATAATAAATTTTAACGTGTATTTGCTTGTATAGTTATTCAATGATAAAATGTCAATGTTATTATGTTACTAGGACGAGTTATATTCATTGAGCGTATCTGGATTTTATAGAATACTAGCTTTTGCCCGCAGTGTGCAAAATTTTATGTTGATCGGTTGAGTAGTCGAAACGTGATAATGTAATAAACAATCTCATATTCACTTTATTCTATTCGTTAGAATTAGAAACTGCACGTGATTTCGTCTACGCTTGGTTATACTACTCACAATATAAAACTTAATAACGGCAGTGGAATATGAAGGATAACGTATGAAGTGAGAACAAATATAGAACGAGTCAGAGACAAAACAGTTTTATTGGCGTACCTACATAACGTATCTCACCTTGTAAAACTAACATCACTTTGTGTAACAGACGAAAGGTAACTAAACAAACAATAAACAGAATCTAAAAAAGAACACAAAATTACAAAAAAATCATAATAGGCTAATGACATGTATACAGTTTAGTTAGGATAAGATATTTTATTTTGAATATATATTTTCGTTTAAGTGTGGGTTGACATGGAACAGAATTTACTTTCGAAATCAATCAAGGCTGGGCTTGAGTTGTTATTTTCAAAGTCGTGCGATTGTTCAGTTTCATCGAAATTTTCTGTATGTTCGACGGGGTCTCTAGGTAAGAATATATGGCCACCATCTTTACTTGAGCCGACTATAGCAAATCCGCGTTTTCAATGTTCGGTACATATTATCTCGTTGTCGATCTAGATGTTTTAAAAGGCAACAATTGGTCTATGTGACGCTTCCATTTGTGTTCACTATAAACATTATATTGAAATTTGGAAACGAATAATTCTTATTTTGAGGGTATTGTTTGTATACTGTTCCGGGAAATTTCTCCCAAATAGTTAGAATGATTTTAACGGGAACATCACTGACAGGTAGATGTAATTAAAGGGAGAGTAACCTAGGATATTTTTTTTAGTCTAGCTGTTATTTGCGACCTTGTCCGCTATGGAGTACCCGAAACGGTTGGACCGATTTTCACGGGACTTTCACTGTCATATAACTGACCTATGTTTTAGACTAGCTGTTACCCGCTACTCTGTCTGCTAGAATCTTCGAAACGATTGGATCGATTCTCGCAGGATTTTCACTGGCATATAATTAGATTTATAAGGATTAGCTTAGCCGTTACGAGTATCTTCATCCGCATGGAATATCCGAAAAACGAAATTATTTATTTTCAATGGCCTTTTATTGATAAATAGCTGAAGTTATAATAAGTAACTTTTGCTTTCTTATTTTATGCTAGCTGTTATTCATGACTTCATCTGCTTGGAACTTAGTAAAACGTTTTTGTTCATAGTTAAAGAGCACGTACGGTGTGCGTGGTTTTGGACACTACTTATTTAGTTGGCTTATTAAAATATTGTGAAATTATGTAAAAAAAATTTGGGGCCTTAATAACCCTAAATACTCTCCCAGAGCCTGAGAAAAATTACCCATATAAAATACATGTAAACATTGTTGATTGTTTATAAAATCAACAATGTTTTGAAACTATCATATCGGTCGAATTCGGGAATGACTAAGGATTGAGCGCTTTTTAATCGTGCTTATTGCGTCTTAACTCTTGACTAACGATGAGGCAGTACAGGTCATTAAAGTCACATTTTGTAGAAATCTCTTGCGTTTTCGTTGTTATTTGGTTAATGGTTGAACCTACAGAAAAAATATTAATCAAACGTTTGTAGGAAATTAAATTTTCTACAAAAAGTGTGGAAACTAAATTCGTGAGATTAATATTTCTCGCTTTCACCCCTAAATACCATAGGATATATCCAAAAAAAAGTTCTATCCATAGTACCACTCTTAATTTCTGTTTCAAGAGGTCCTTCATCGACCTTTAAATTTTCATTACATTACATACATTAATTACATAGGATTTTTTTTAACATTACTGTCATCTGTACACTGTGAAGAAATTTAATTTTTGTAAAGAGAATGGACAGGTCAGGTCTCATTAAACAATAAATTTTCCACAAAAAACTCCTAATTCAAATTTTTATCGTTAATATTTAAGTTTCTACGGATCTTTAAAATTTGAATTGTTATTTATTTTCCTTTTATAGTCTTCGGCTAAACTATCAAAGATATAATAATAACTTTTTTTTATGCTAAAGAGCAGCAAACAGACAGACGGTCCATCTGATGGTAAATGGTTACCGTTGCCTATGGACACCTGCAATACCAGGGGTATCACTGTTGCGTTGCCGGCCTTGAAGAGTGTGTTTCAATACCTTTTTAAAGAGACCCGTATCATAATTATGAGGGAATACTCTACCGGGTAACCCAATCCACAACGTCAGGGTACGCATAATGAAGGTCCTGGAGAACCTTACAGTTGTGGCTGTTTTGTGTTAAATGGCATTTTTGTAGTTCTTTTGACGCTCTATAGAAAAGTCCTTATCATTAATAAAAACAAACAAGTTAATTGAGCCTAAATATGAGACGAACTAATCGTCAGTTGAATGTTCTAGACATTTTTTTTATTTTGTTTGTTAGAATTGCCAGTCAGGTTTAAAACTTCCTTTTCAAATTTTATAGTTATTCTATAGAGATAATTCAACACAAAAGCACGCTACAACCCTGAGGAGGGGTTATTACAAAATGTAGGTTATGAAGTACGGCTAAGTAAATATGAGATAGTATTGTGGGAGTTAAGTTAAACGCAAGGGAAACCAGGAGGCACAGCTAGTACTAGGATACATAATGTCATAGGTGAATTAATTAAAAACAAAAGTCATTATGGACATTTATGTAGTTATATATTTATTTTTGTGCATTTATATAGTTTTAAAAAAAACAAGTTTTTTCTGTATTTATCACTATTGTGTAAGGGTGAACGTAAATAAAATATACTGACTCATTTGTATACAAAAACAAGGACTATTGTACTGAATCTGTTTTGATTTGTGAATTAGTGATGGTATGTTTTCACGAATTCCTCGAGCACTTCGTTATACTTTCCATCCGCATTGTGCATTGCGTTGAGTTTATTCCACTTTTCAGGGTATGACTCGCGAGCAACAAATATGACTTTGGCTACCTTAGGTTTTTCTTTTTCAGTACATTTAGCACAAGATGTTTGTATGCCTTCAGGGATTAACTCTGAAAAAGAAGAAGAAGAAAATTCATTTCATAACAATATACTATTTATGAGAATATACAAAACAAACCAAATAATCTCCACTAATGTTATGAAGAGGTAAGATGGTTAAACTTGAAGTTAAAAACGGCAAATTTCTTGTCGAAAATATCGAAATATAGATTTTCATCTGTTCTTTAAAATTTTTAGATATAAACACTTTAAATTTAAGAGAAAATAGTACTAATTTTCACGGTGACAAATGAGAAAAAAAATCAAAACCTTAAAGTGGTCAAATAGGGAATAAAATTATGCATATAATTTGAACATTAATGAAACCTGTGAAGAGATATGGTATATATGGGGAAGGTAATGTGCTGATACAATTAATCGGGTATCCTTTTAGTGTTCCTTGTACATATTTTCTAATATTATTTTTGTTATTTAAACCCTTTTGTAAATTGTATACAATTTTCGTATATTAGAATATGAATTTCATTCGAATTATGGAAAACGGTATATATTTATTACGTGATAACTGATTGAAATAATATGGGCGACAAAAAAAACATAAAATTAAAGTCTATTACTTGTAATCATCAAAGCAAACAGGTTTTCTATTAGCTGGACTCAAGTTATTACACTTTTTCATGCATTCTGAGCACAAATGAGGAAATATCAGGCACGTAACTTAAAATCACTAATATTATTATAGAGGTCATATAGTAATGACCAAAATATGGCTAAAAATGGTAGTCCGCAGTTCATCCAGATATAACATCTAATTATTATGAAACGATAAAAAACACTTTGACGAAAACAAAGTCACAGACGGCGGTTAGTAAAATATAAGACATAAATCAATTTATATCTGTATGTACCTTTAAGTTCACTTGCTTGAGCCGTGCATTTTCCAATACCGAGGAAACAGTCGAGGAAAGCTTCAAAGAGACGTTTGTTTTCAATGATTTCGTCCTCGTTAATATCCTCGAATTTCGAATAGTCATCGGGACGAGCCGCCACCATCGCGACCAGAGCAAGCGCAATCACGAGTTTCATTTTGGATTCCTGTGACAATATACATTATAGTATTTCTCATACCTTTCATTATAGTATTTCTTATTAAATGAGCTATGCAATATAAATGTAATCATTTTACAGAAAAGTTTATCTTTAACTATTAATATAAAGTTTGCAGTTTTAAAACAAAAATATCTATATAAAGTGATAATTTTGTAAATCAGTAAGATTTCTACATAAAATGAATAAACAACATTTAGAAACCAAAAAACAATACTAATCGAATAATGAAGATATTCTATTGCAAAAACAATCGAAAATTTTAAATAAATGTTGAAATTAAAGGTAATAACAACCCGGCAGAAGTTTTACAAAAACAATTGTTTTAAATATTACATATATTTTAATAATTGTTAATTTCGTAGTAAATAATACTCACCGTACAGCTTCACCGAATTGAATGTGTAATTAAATTTGGCACTCGACTTATATAGCCGGTTAAATTAATCATATCCGTGGCGGGGATGAGCATTAAGCATTCTTACTTATTATAAAATACTATTTTTCTGTTCTTCTGTTTATTATAGTGCTTATAACACTACAACCACCAAACGAATTTATATGATTTTTTAAATTCTAAGTATGTTTCGAAGCTACATTTCAGTCTATATTATTACATAGTATAAAACAAAGTCCCCTACCGCGTCTGTCTGTTCGCGATAGACTCAAAAACTACTGAACAGATTTTCATGCGGTTTTTACCAGTGGATAAAGTGATTCATGAGGAAGGTTTTGGTATATCATTTGTCAGGGTTTTTTTTAATATCAGGGCGGGGCAATGTCTGCCGTTCCCGCTAGTTTCATTATATTAGGTGATTTGTAAAACAAATTGTGAAGTTAAAAAAACAGTAAAACGATAATTAGACACGAAATACTTCCTACGATTCTGTTGCGATTGTTTAACTATATTATTGAATACTGAATAATATAACACAGTAGATAACTGCTTAGGATAGAGAAGACTAAAAATACCTAAATCCCAGTTTAAATATAAATTACAGTGACCCATTTTATGTAATAAAACATACAATATATGTTAAAAGCGACATTCAAAACATTAAACTAAATCGAATTAAATTGTTTCGTCATAATAATTAAATAGGTTAGCTAATTTTGTTTGGGTAATAAATAATTGTGTATAAATGGCAATGTATGTCTATATAGAAAATAAGCTTATGTTTAAAAAGCCTTATATAATTATAACATCTGCTTGTTCGGTTATGAAAAAAAGGTGATAAAATTACAATAGTAACTTTCGTCACTAAAAATAGATGTCTGCAATTTTAAAATTTCTACAAAGATTATTCTTTACAACCCAACACTTAGTAAAGTAGTCTTAAATGTGATGTCAGTAGATATCGCAATTAAAAATAAGTTAAGTTATTTATTCTGTGAATATAAAGTAAGAGATTGAAACAATATATTAATTTAAAAAGGAGACAAATATACAACAATGCATATAGAAGAAGTAGCTTCATAGAAAAGGTAATTATCAATATGTTCTTATTGCTGTAGTTGCATAGCTCTATAAATAGTTTCTTACCTATTCATATATGTAAGTAGGTATATTATGATCAAAATAGTTGCTACATACGCAATATTAATACGACTTTATTCGATTATTATTTTTTATACATCCACCTCAACATAATCCGAGATCGTTTTTAACATCAACTACTTTTCATTTTATTCGACTTCTGACGTATTTGGTCTCTATTTATATTTAATCATTGCTCTTTCTTGTCTGATTTGTTATTATTCTGTTTCCTTTATAATTCTTGTTATACTTTTATGCCGTACTTTATTTATTAATTCTATATACATTCCCGTCTTGTTTGTGATATTCTTTAGTTACGTTTGGACTTTAGGCGCGTTGAGCGGTATTTTTGGCAGGAGATTAGTTATACTAGTATTAGTCCATTGAAAAGTTACATTTGGGGTTGCGTTTTTTAGAGGACGCAATTTTATTTTTTTGATGTGTAGGGGGAGTCAGTGTAAAGCTAAAACCAAGTTTGTGGGGTCGCCACCCTTGTCCCACGGCCGCCATCTTGAAAATAGGGGTTGAAATGGTATTTACGATATATCTCTTAAACTATTTATTTTATAAAAAAAATTTGTTAATATTTTTTGTTGCAAATTAAATTCTCTACAACTTTGTTCCAGTAACTTTTTGTCGTAGAACTATAAATAAAAAAGTTATAAGCGAAAATCTTCAGAAATTTGAGAAAAAAATTTATATTTTTCGATGTAACTTTTTTTTTATCATTTTACGAAAAAATGATATCGGACCATTTTTGTACATCGTTTTTTGAGGAACAACTTTTATTCGCATCATTTTTTCATTAAGTCAATAGCTAAGGATTTACAGCGCTCCGAAGCGAGTACTATTTTTCAGCACTCTTAACTATACCTATATTATACGTGTGTACCTATAATATGTCATCAGTTATTGTTTGTTTTTTTTTTCTTTGTTTTTACTTTATTATTATAACATTATTAATTATTATAACATTATTTATTATTATTTAAAAGAGTCAATAATTAATTATTAATAATATTGCAAAATTTGTAATTAAAAAAGTTATAATAATAAAGTAAAAACAAAGAAAAAAAAAACAAACAATAACTGATGACATATTATAGGTACACACGTATAATATAGGTATAGTTAAGAGTGCTGAAAAATAGTACTCGCTTCGGAGCGCTGTAAATCCTTAGCTATTGACTTAATGAAAAAATGATGCGAATAAAAGTTGTTCCTCAAAAAACAATGTACAAAAATGGTCAGATATCATTTTTTCGTAAAATGATAAAAAAAAAAGTTACATCGAAAAATATAAATTTTTTTCTCAAATTTCTGAAGATTTTCGCTTATAACTTTTTTATTTATAGTTCTACGACAAAAAGTTACTGGAGCAAAGTTGTAGAGAATTTAATTTGCAACAAAAAATGTTAACAAATTTTTTTTATAAAATAAATAGTTTAAGAGATATATCGTAAATACCATTTCAACCCCTATTTTCAAGATGGCGGCCGTGGGACAAGGGTGGCGACCCCACAAACTTGGTTTTAGCTTTACACTGACCCCCCATACACATCAAAAGAATAAAATTGCGTCCTCTAAAAAACGCAAGGTAAGGCCTAAAAAATGTAACATTTCAATGGACTATATAGGGATGGGCATATGTTTACCTAATATTGATATTTTGTATTGAGATTGTTTAGCATATCATATATTAATTATAAACTGTATATATTGTTGGGATTGGCAATATATATGAAAATCAAACTAATGATAATAATTTCCGTTTAAAAATTATGAAATTTAAATAAAGATTAATTTAAAAATTCAAAACAGAGCTCAGTTATTCTATTGTATTGAGTTTACAGTTCTGTCGGCAGCCCTTATTACTGCCTTGATTTTTTAAATTTGTACTATATAAGTGCGAGTGTATTTTGCGTATTAGTGTATGTGTAACTTTGTATTTATGTTAATCTCAATCCGTTCTTCTATCTTGTATTCACGTTCGCCTGTTATATATCGTTTAGGTATTTATTTCGCACACCCGCTGTTTTAGACACCTCGTCTAAGGCAGCAACAAGGTTGTTTCTAACAATTCTAGCTATCTAAATAGAATGGGGAGTTTTGAGATGCTCAACCTTAACTTGATCTTAACTTTAAGGTCGCTATTAGCTTAGTTGATCACTATGACTGGACTACCACGCGAATACTCCTACTACCTACTACCTACTACAAATACACAGTAGCAACCATCCCGGCAAGAACGAAAAAGTTCAAAAAATTTTATATCCGTTCAAGTATTACGTAAGCAGATTTTTTGTAATTTCTGACCGGCCCCTCCTCCTGCTCAGCAAAAGTAAGCAATGCTTTTACGCCCCCCCATGCTTACATAAACATTTATTTGAATCTGTTCCGGTTTAATAGAGAAATATTGCTGACGTAATCAGTACCCGGACCCCTCCCTATGTCATCGAAAATAAGTAAATCAAGGAACCCCTACCCCCCATCAGTGCTTACGTAATACTTGCCCCATACTGTGAAGATGCAGAATCGTTTCCCGGCTAGTTAATCCCTTCCTCCTCTCTTATCGTGTCCTTCAAATAAGGCGTGATGGCGAAGCCGACTTCTGCAGGTTGGCATGATGGCGACGACTGCCATTGGTACTTAACACCGACAGTCACGATTGTTTTTGGGCTGTATCGTACTTCCCGTCAGGTACCGTGTAGTCGTTTTGCCGAACTAGTATAGAAAAAATATAATTGTTAGTATAACAATAGTATGTATAAAGCAGTTATTTGGGAATTTTATAATAAAACCCAAAGGTCAAACGTCTCGCCCTATAGACGTCATAATACTAGTGTAGGAGTGTGACGGTTTGTCATTGTCCTTCGAATGCGTATAATTGCACTTAAATTACATAGTTATGCAACGATAACTTGTCAATATTATTATACTAGGAATACTGAGTCACATTGTGTGTAGATATTGGTGTAGGTAGATATTGAATTTTATATAATATTTGCAACAATTCGCAAACTTGTCCATTTTTGTCTTAATTAAATAAAAATTTAAAACAACAATAAAATAAAAATTAATAAAATAACAATGACTTTACGACTAGGACTAACTAGGGACGATTTATATCAAATGGGATAGCACGGAGAAGTTCAGCATGGTTCATTCAAAGTTTTGTCTTAACATCAATACCGCTGGTCAGCTGAAAGAAAATGCCTTATGGCATTAAGTTCGCCAGTGTACACATCAAAAGTGCAATAAAGAATTCATTCATTCATGAATAAATATTTGGATATGTCACCTTCTATAATGATTGGTCTAATGGGTTTGAAGTTTACTGACCACTTTTTGTATAGACTAGCTTGTGCCTCGACGTCCTTCTCTTGAACATTGTTTATGCTAATGCCATGTCAAAATACCATGCCACGCAGTGTCAAATTATACGTTTCATTTGAATAAATTGTGACCTGTCTTTTATTGTTCATTTGTGATTTTACGCTTCCTACATTATACAGATTTCAATTTATCTCTGTCACATTTATTATTATCGCTGCTGAAAACTAGTTTAAAAGTTATTTATGGACCAGTAAAACTTTCACCAAAATCAAGTGGTCCCTTTCGAAGTTTTGTCCAAGCATACAGAAGATACTTTTGCCACTAAAGACCTTATAATAATAATAATAATAAAACTCTTTATTGCACACACGTTGAAAATATACAAAATTAGATATCAGTTTACAATATGTGTACAGTTAGGCGGCCTTATCGCTTAGAGCGATCTCTTCCAGGCAAACCTAAGGAGACATTTTATTTTCAAAACTACCGGGTGGCAATATAAATAGACAAAAATAATTACAAAAACTATAGTTAAAAGTGAAAAAAAAAAAAAAGAAATGACGCAATAGAATAGTTATATTACGACAGCGAGAGGTAATGCCGGTGGAGAAATTTTTTAAATAATTTCACCGATCTTGCCTGCCTAATATCACACCTTAGTTATCTACCTCTCGACCTTAGTTATCTACCTCGGCTAGAGATTTTTTTTATATCATAGGAGGTAAACGAACAGGTGTGTCACCTGATGTTCACTAGCAACACCAGCGGAGTCGCAAGTGCGTTGCCAGCCTGTTTATTAGGGAAGGGGGGAAGAAGGAGTGGGGAAGGATGAGAAGAGATGGGCTTCCGGCTCTCTCACTGACCGAACGAAACGTAACAATGCAAGCACTGTTACTTCACGTCGGTTTTCTGTGAGAGGGTGGTACTACACCGGGCGAGCCGACCCATTCATGGTGAAACCAGTAATAGCTTCGGCGCGGCTCTAAAAAAAGGCTTCTCGGGAGTAACTTCGTGTTCATTTCATTAAAATCGGTCTACCTTATTAAAAGTTATTGTAGTTTTACTAACAACGTGGCGTAAGTACAAGAGAAAAGTAAACAAGTAAATGGACTTAATACATTCAAATGACTTTATTAATCACTGATTTTTACATAAGCTTCCACGCAGAGGAAGTCGCGGGCACAGCTAATATTATATATATGTTAAAAAGATAAACCAGACCGAGCTTCTTGCCGGTTCTTCTCGATGACTGGGTTGTTTTCCGAACCGGTGGTAGCTTTGACGTAGTCGCGGGCACAGCTAACCTTCAATAAAATTTGATTCATTTCATGATAACATATACTTTGCTTCAAAACTACATCATCTTTGCTGTCTTTAAAAATGTAGTAGCTATTGTTTCAGTTTTTATTTGAAAACTCACGCATCTATAAAAACGCAACAGTCCGTGTATTATTACGTCACGCTATTTGCATTGCAAAGACTTTAGGTAACTGAGTATACACTAGCTGGAAACTAAAACTGGTTGTACGGAAAACAAAACATTTTATCGTGACTGAACAAAGCCATACTACAACTTCAATCTTGACGGTAAATTTTGATTTGTTTGAAAATTGAAAATTGAATAAATTTCTTTTGTACGTGTGTATGTCACTCAACTCCTCCTAAACGGCTGGACCGATTTTGATGAAATACTGTGTACGTGTTACAGTGGATCCGAGAATGGTTTAGATTCATAATTGCATCCGGTAGGTGGCGCTGCGGTTGAATTTTAGATTCTTTTTATTATCAAGGCAGGACAACGTCCGCCTGGTCCGCTGGTATAAATATAAATGCTTATAATATATTATAAATGTTATTTGTTCGTTCTAATCTGAATCGTAAATATTAATAAATACAAAAATGAATTAGTTTGTTTGTTTGTTACGCTTTCACCCCTTAATTATTCAATTGGTCTTCATGAAACTTTGCATACAAGTTACCAGGGTTACAGGAGAGAGTATGGGGTACTTTTATCTAGAAAAATGTACCTACTATTGTCCATTTATAGATTAAATCTACATGAATGCCAGTGAGGCCGTGAGCAAAAACTATTAGAATTTAATTGAATTTCTGAACCTTATATTTATTAGGAAGAATTTGATTCTTTTAACGGTTTGAATGATTCACTTTAAAATAATTTATTTTCCACTGAATTCCAGGAAGTTCTATCCTTTAGTAAACAAAGGTCTGCCAGTAATGTTGTTTGACTTTGATTAATTAAATTTGTTATTACGTAAGGTTTTCCGGCTACTTTATACTGGTTTCAAATATACTTTATTATATTATCTTTTAAATAGATATATTTTAATTGCCGTTTTTTGTACTTCTTATTGTAGGTTTTGTTATTTCATTTCTTCTAAATAAATTTTTATAATTTAATTAGGGACAATATCCGCATTCATTCATATGTTGATGTAATGTAATCGAATAGTAGTTAATATATTATGTTTAGAAACTGGCTAATAAGAAAAAAAAATACTGTAATTGTTCTCTGTATTTTGTTTTTTGATCTTTTGGTCTTTTGGCCTTGGTGCTGAATATATATAATAAATAAAAAAAGATGACAGAGTTTTATTTTATGGAGAATAGGTACACTTCGGACTAGTATTTATATTATTATTTTGAATTGCATCTTGCAAGGTGTAATAACCTTTTTGATGGCACATCTTCATTACATAGGATAAAACAAAGACCCCCACCGCGTCTGTCTGTCTGTCTGTCTGTTCGCGATAAACTCAAAAACTACTGAACGGATTTTCATGCGGTTTTCACCAGTCGATACAGTAATTCATGGGGAAAGTTTTAGTGTATAATTTGTCATGGTTTTTGTTATAGTCAGGGCGGGACAGCGTCTGCCGCGCCCGCTGGTTATATATAAAAATCACCTTTATATCTTTGTCCGCTATGCATGCCGACACTACTGAACAGATTGTGATAATAATTTAGGGGATATTCTGGGGATGCTCGAGAGTGTTTCTGTATCAAAAAATCTATATATATATAGGTGTGTTTTTAATATATTAATGAAATTGTTTTCCTTAAAGAAAAAAAGGGTTTCCTTTGACACTACATTTCAATATTATTTTGACATATTTCAATTGAATATAATTAGCTATTTGACCTATCGGCTTCCGAATTAGCCACAATAGGTCAAAATAGCATATGCTAAGTTTTTAATTACTTTTTTAAATTTCACGACATTCGGCAATGAAATTTATGTACCCGTATGCTTGCAATAATGCATTTATTTATATGACAATGTGATACATTACATATGTATATAATTTTTATCTACAGTAATATTATTACGAACGAACGTACGTACGTTACGTACGTTAACGTAATAAATACTCTTTTTTATCCTCCACCTACACAGGTGAAGTAGTTGCTATATTAGAAGTTATCAAATTTGTATCACAGAAAGTAGATCAAACTATCATATTTATAGATTCTTTGAGTTGCTTACAAACTATTCAGCATTATCCGATTTTTTCTAAAGTAGAGTTCCCAGTTATCATAATTATTCAATTCCATTTGTATCAACGTCATTGCTTAGGAATTTATGTGATTCTGGCATGGATAAGAGGACATAGTGGGAACCAGGGTAATGAAGCTGTTGTTCTTCTTGCTAAAAAAGCTATCCAGATTGGATATTTTGATCACTATAATACCTATGTTCAGGATTTATCCTCTCCAAACAAGACTGATTTGTTTTCATCATGGAACTCAAACTGGTATGCATCCATCCAAATTAATGGCAAATCATATATTTCCGGATATATTCAGGATAACATTCCGGGTAAGCTATGGCTTTATAAATTTCGTAACTGTTATGAGGTTGCTGCATCTACTATCTGTAGACTGACGATCTATCTGTAGAGGTGTGCTCTCCAGTCCATCTTGTAGAGCTCAGAATCAGGAACAACTCAATATTTAAATGTGGGTTGGATGAAGGCACTCTAGAACTCATTTTTTTCAATTGCCCAAATTTTGTATTATATTGTACTAGCGGGCCCGGCAGACGTTGTTCCGACTTTATAATAAAAAAAAGTCCTTGAAAAATTGTATACCAGAACCTTCCTCATGAATAACTTTATCTACTGGTGAAAACCGCAAGAAAGTCCGTTCAGTAGTTTTTGAGTTTATCGCGAACAGACAGACAGACAGACACGGTAGTGGACTTTGTTTTATACTATGTAATGATGATATTTTTGTTAACAATATACTACGTTCGTCAGATTTTAAGAAAAGCATAAAGGTTTGGATTTTCTCCTTTTGCCAAAACTCTGGCTAATTTTATAAGTTTTAACAAAATTAAACTTTAAGGTAACGCAATAACTAACAGTAATTATTATGTAAATATATATTTATTTAAGGCATGATGTCTGTAAGTATTGTATTTGTCTTTGTGTATTTCAGTGGCCGAATCTGGAAGAACTAAATTATACAATACATATTTTATACTACCTATAAAATAACTCTCCCATGACTGACTTGACACTGGTAGAATTCGTATTTATGAAACTACAATATTAAAAAGTTGAAGTTGAAGTTAGTGAGTTTGGATGTTCCGGGTAAAATCTGGTACTATTGATCCGAATTTGAAAATTCTTTCACTGTTAGAAAAGTATGCTAAACTCCTTTTTTTGCTACATATATATTTTCAATAATTGATAACGATAAATGTAATTAAAATTAGCAAATTTCTATAATATGACGCTTTTTATTATTTCTTTTTATTATTTAGACAGTTCCCATGGATAATTACATTAGGATTGTGTCACCAAGTAAAGCCCGCAAGCGGTCGAATATAAAACTTCGCCGTAAGAAAGTGGAAAGAGCAAAAATTCGGTAAGTTTGAATACCTTTACTATGCGTAGTTTGAAATCCTGAGTTGACAATAGAGTTGTGCTAACCATTATCGTTTATTATTATTTTGTTGTTCTCCTGTTACAGAATAATTTAGATTTAATAAGCACGTTAGGATATAATATCATTACATATTACATAATTGCCATTGCAATTGCAATTGCAATATTGCAATTGCCCAGTCAGATATGTGTTGGTATACAGGATACAATCGTGTAAGTTTTAAAATGTAAATGCCTTGTGGAGTTGGTCGCCTAGATATGTTTTGTAATTTTGCTTATTTCTTTTATATACACGTTATATAATCACACTAATACAATAAACAAAAGTTTGGATGGATGTTCCTCTATAACTCGATAACCACTGTACCATTTTACTACTTTTTCTCCCGGAAGAATATTAGGTTTTGGTGGGAATATCAAAAAATGATAGTCAACGCGGACGATAGCTAGTTAAAAATATAATTGTGTGAAATAGAATATTTATTTAAATGGTATAATGAACTAACATTTATATTTATTACAAATTTTCACTTAAGGGCAAATAATCTAATTTCCAAAACAGTTGGCACATTCAGATCTCGCGCCAGGTTCAGCTTCTTGCATACTTCTTATGCTGTTTTTTTTAAATCAAGAATTTCATTTCATTTCAAGTATTGATAAATCAGTCAATAAACGCAGTCAATAGTTTGAAAATGTTAGTCCAGAGAGACTGCCGATTGGAGTTTCAGTTCATGAAGCAAAACTAATTGATGTTCACAAATTGTTGGAAACACACTTGGACCAAGACTGGGCATCGTTGGTGTGGTTAAATTATTATAAAATAATGGTTAATAGCGAGAACGTAATAAAACGACTATTGCACGATGAGGAATTTGAAGAAGATAACTCCAAAGAAATATTGAAATTTGTTGAAAATAATTGAATTACCTATTCTTTTTCTTTAATAAAAGTAGATTTCTATAATTCTTTTGTATTATTTTTTAGTTTTATTCATTTACCTATCATAAATTTCACTGTCGATAGTATACCGTGATTTCGCCAATACCACATCCCTAGTGTTAATAGTATTTTTATTAATTCAGATAAATCCAGATGTATTAAATCAAAAGTGTTTTTTTTAAATCAAGATTTATAAATCCACACGGAGTTTTATCAAAGATAAATAAGTTGCATTCCATTTTATCGAATGAAGATAAATCCAATCTAAATATTAGTTTTTTGAAAGAACAGATGGTTTTAATAGTGTATATGCTGAACAGGATCGTTTTTACAATACTGTTGTCATAATAAACATATATTGCATATTAAAATCATCAAATTTAGAGTATTATCTCTTTTTTTTTATATCTCTTAAGGGAGTAGAATGGATTTATCCGAGTTTGAAGTTAAGCGACTCAAGTTTGGATGCAGATTTCACGTATACTTACAAGAACAAACAACTAAATTGGCCCCGATTAGTGATGCTGCAAACGGATTCTAGGCTTATTTTACAGGATTTCTTACATACCAACTGGGTATAGTGAGTTCCTGAATAGTTTGAATTTACTGGACTACTAAGGCGAGCGCTTAAGGCACTCAGCCGATTTTTGTTTGGGCAACTAGCTCAAGGGTGCACGGCACACCTCGGTTTGGCTGTTGCCTGATGCATGCAATTCCCAACCTATCTGAACTAACCTAAGTTAAGCTAAACTATTCACACATATATGAGTTGTTGAAACATATATGTGTACCAAGCATACATATCTCAACAGCTCTTATGTGTATTTTGTATCGGAAACTGCAGGTGTTGCTGTAATCGGGTATTAGGTTTTTTAAGATTTTTTGCGTTTAAAAATATAATTGAAACCGGTAGTAACCTATTTGGTGCAGACAAAGTCGCACGGGTCAGCTAGTGGTATATATTTCTGTCTCTAAAATGTCTCTATTTTGTTTTATTTAAATTAATATTAATTTTGTGTAAAATGTGTATGATAAATAAATACATATAATAATAGTGTAAACCTAACTTGTCTGTAGTTTTTAGATTTTCATGAAAAAAATTGTTGCATGTGCCTAGGAATCTATACATATAATAAGAATGTAAATGTAACGTGTCTGTACTTTTTCGATTTTCGTGAAGAAAATTATTGCAGGTGTCTAGGAATAACTAATTAAATACATTTCAATCATATTTAGATGTCTGTCTATCTGTCTGTTTGTTTGTATGAACCCAGTGATGCCACTGCATCTGTGCACTCTTACTGAGTTCATAATAAAACTTTTCAGAGTTCATAATAAAAATTCATAAAGCATATCTCTGAGAGTAACTTAGTCTTTATTTCATTAAAATCGGTCCACTCTATCATAAGTTATTGTAATTTTAATGACGACGCGGCGTAAGTACGAGAGAAAAGTAGATAAGTAAATGATACATTCAGATGACTTTATTAATCACTGTTTTTACATAAGGTTCCACGCGGACGAAGTTGCGGGCACAGCTAGTAGTTAATATGTTTGGTTGTACATAATGTAGTAGGTGTGAGTACTAAAATATAAGGTAATTTTTGGCGAAATGTTGGTCGGTGCGGCTTGTTGTTTACAACCAGTGTACAGTAGACATATTGATATACAGTCTAGAAGATTTTATGATTGAAAAGTTGGAGTTTCTTTTTATCACCGTAAACAGAAAAGGTTTAGAATTATTCACGTATCTCAGTAGGAGGAGATATGTCAAGCTTATAGTTTATAGTCAGTTGTTTATGAAGACTGTTAAAATACTCGTAGATTGATACTGCTACAACTGTTTAAGAGGTATTTAAAATTTAGTGTTGTTAATCTAGTAATAATAACAAAAAAAATTGGTTGTCTGCAAAGTCTGTTTACGGACGATAATTTTACGTCATAACGACTCGGACGCATCGGTCGATGGAGTGAAAGAGAGATAGATGTGTCAAGCCGAACGCTTAGGCCCATCGCGCCTCTCTTACGTTTGTTCCGCGCTCTCGCTTGCACGCTCGGCTCAGGCGGGACGTGACAACGAGTCATGCTTTTTCGTGCGTACAGCCGGCGATCATCGATTTATAAGACGTTATCACGTTAAAAAATATATTAGCTCTCTTTAAGTTTACAGTTGATCCGTGAAAACAGGTAAGGTCGGTTTTATAACATCAACATATTTTTTTTAGAAAGTTCATTGCCCCATTTGTCTTTTGCTATTACTCGGAATCAGGCTTGAATGTCCTCAATTAGTTTGATATTAGCTATACGCTAGTTCGTTGTGACGGTGGATAAAAACATAAATCACTATTTATCACACGATAAAACAACAACGCGATTATGTGATTACGAATTAATGTTAACTAAATAGATATAACCTTGAACTGAACTCGCTACAAGACATCAACAACTTAAGCGTAAGCGTTGCTCTCAGTTACGTTGAAGAACTCTTAATTAAAGGTAACCTATTATGGTTCAAGTTCAAATGTGTTGCGTGATCAACCTGTTTTGCCGGGCGGATAATTAAAAGCAATTTTATCTTGATTTAAGTAATTGAATAATTGTTCCATAATTTATTTATAAACGGTCAAACAAATGACTTGTATATGAGAGTTTAAACTAACGATCGCGATATTATATTGTAGATATCCATGGCTCAGAGTTATATCGCGTCAAAATATAGCTCCGAATTTGTGTATATTACACTAGAAAGCGAAACATCGTATTGAAAACGGATCATGGCGTAAATTTGAAATTGAATATTTACATGTATTATTAATAAGTAGGTGCTTATGAAAACCAGTCTCTGTTCCAGGGTTCACCAGACATCATCTACGTATATGGATATAATATATCCAGCGACAATGTCGTTGAACAAGCAGATAGCTTAAACAAAAAAATAGTGTGTGGAGTCCCTCCACGCGGAAGAAGTGAAACTTCGTAATGTGGAAATGAAAATAGGAAGGAAGGAAATCATATTGTTTCTTTAAGACAAACTTTATTAACATTGCTTACAATTCACAATTGATCGCATCTTTTAATTATCATTTTCGAGTGGAGAAATATCCAAATCTATAACATTTACAATGGAATTATGATAACTAAAGTAAGATACGAAATGTTTGATTATTTTTCTATCTCTTTCTATTCTCCCTCCCCAGGAGCGTTTAACGTAACAGTGCTTTCATACCCCCTCCATGGTAGCGTTAAACGTTTAACGCAACCATGTTGGAAGTCGCATTAGAAGATTAACTTCGATAAAATAATCGTTGTCTTCGAATGAAGTCATCGATAAATTCTCTTCCTCATTTCATTCTTCTTCATTCACCTTTCTATTTGTCTTAAATCTAGTAAATGTATACAAATTCGACAGTATACTATACTGAAGACTACACATTATCTTGGAAGCCAAAGTTAACCTGTTTTTTTTTCCGGGTATACATTTGATTTATTCGAATACATTTGACATGGTAGGTAGACACTGCTAATAACATCGTAATGTACACTGTGAATTTTTTGTGTAAAAAACTTTACTACTTTAGTAACAAAATAAAGAGACTTTTTTTTTTAAGTGCTTGAGTGGAATTTGAGTAAGAAAATGAAGTTATTATTATTTTATTTTTTACCATCTTGCAAGTTCTCAGTTGTTATTTTTTTATATTACTTTAATCATGTTGATAAAACTTAAATAATTGTTTTATATAGTTATAGTCGATTTAATTATTTATAAATGTAATTAAAATTATGAAAAATCTATAATATGGCGTGCGTTGCTGGAATGATTAGAAATAAAGGAATAAAATCCATAGCAAAACTAATTACTGTTGACTTTACAAAAAATAATAGAAATCATATATGTAAGTTCAATATCTCAGCCAAAAAAATTGTTTTTATGTGAATTTTATAATTACTATTTAAAAATTACTAAAGTTATTAGATACAGGTTTCATGTATACTTTACAAATTCTTATTAAAACAAATAACTAAATCAAAATGAAAATTTCATGAAGATAAAGTTTACTTTTTACATCATGTTAATTGATGGAGTTGGTTAGAAATAAAAACTATAAGCCGGTAAAATTATTGCGTTGTTGCGAGGATAGTAAAAGGGGCGCGGAGTTGAGGGCCAGAGGAGCAGCCCAGGGTATACCTTGAAGACGTTTCTTGCCAATATATATAGGACAGTTTGAAATCACAATTGGACCCGGTAGATGTCGGGCTTCAGACGAAGTTGCGCGTGTCAGCTAGTAATATAATATTATATACGGTTGTGGAGTAACTAGACTATACTGTTATTATTTAAATATGTAATAAGAATTTTCCAGTAATAAAAATGGCAGAAATAAACCCTCATATCGAAACACATTTCTGCTAAATGTATTAATAATTCAGTTTTAAATTTAATATAAGCTTCCTTTGGTTGGTATCTATGATTCTTATTAATACTGAAACTTGGTAATTCTTGGCTGTACATATATCGAAAATATTTCTGTATACACTATTAATATATGTAAGCGTTAATCTTAACTCTCTGGGTTATAATTAAGATCCATTCTAAGTTTAGTCCAAATTAAAAATAATACATTTTGATATCATGAACATAAAAGATGATTTTGTGATTCGTAGAGTATACTTGTAGTTTAACTCTTTACTTTTTTAAATCTGGAATAGCAATAAACAATGCCATTCGCCTGATTTTAAATGATTAATGTGTCAAAGTGCTAATTATGACTAAGGCTCAGATGGAACGTCCCTACTACCAGGGAGTATTACTAATCATATCATTTGAAGTAAATGGAACACAGCGATGCACGCATTGCTTCTTTATGACAGAAAATAGCAAGGCGGTGGTGTTGCCATGGAACTATGCATACGTCTTTTAATATACGCTGAAGTTACCCGGCAACGATGTGAAAACTTTAAAGTAAGAGTTTGAAAGAAAAATAAAGTAACTCTAAAAATAATATTCTTATAATATTAATTATCGTATCTCATGGTCCTTATTTTATTTAGTTATTACAGAAACTTTAATTACGTTCAAGACAGCCCTGAGCGTGACAGCATCGTAAAATAATTCAAATTACATAACTGTTCGTTCATTTCACGTTCGTTCATATTCCTTTATAGACTAGAAAAAAAGGCATCAAAGAAAAACATCCTTCGGCAACGAGAAAAAAATTAATAACTATTAAATTGTTGATTGACTGTTCTCGTAGCCTGTAAATGTTTTTATATGATTAATCTCTCTCATAAAACTCGTTATTTTTGTTATCGGCCTTTTTATAGCATCCTTTTTGATTAGTTAATACTCTTTGTAAAAAACCTCGGTTCGTACCTATTCCTGGCTTTCGTCGATACAAAAAAATATAACGAATGTTTATTCGAATGAATATAAACTGATTGCCGGTGCAGACTTTTTAGCTTCAACGAATAAAAAAGAATTATATATTTCCACTTATTTTAATTCTGTTTTTGTCATGCTGGGTAGGAGGGAACTCACGCGTGACTTAACCGTGAACCGCGTCTAGCATACATAATATTAATAAATATAGTAATACTAGCTGACCCGTCCAACTTCGTCTGCACGAAATAGGTTATTACCGGTTCCAATATTATTTCCAAACGCGAAAGATCTTAAAAAACCTAGAACCTGATTGTAGCCAAGCTTATCGGGTCCAATTGTGACTCCAAACTATCCTATATATATATTGGCAAGAAATGTCTTTCCGGTATCCCCTGGGTTGATCCTCTGACCCTCACTTCACCTCCTTTTCCTAAATAAGAAGTAATCTAATATACCTTTCTAACAGTGTGATAATTTTCAAAATCGGATCAGTAGTACACACAAATTTTGAGTATTGACAAAAGAAGAAAATACGTACCTTTGTGCCTTTGTTAAAATCAGATTGACGTAGTATATTGTTGGGTAAAATATCATACAATAAAATACTAAATTGGGGTAATTGAAAAAAAAATGTATTCTAGAGTGCCTTCATCCAACCCATATTCACATATTGAGTTGTCGCTGCTTCTGAACTTTGCAAAATGCACTGGAGAGCACACGTCAACAGATAGATCCTCAGTTTACAGATAGTAGACGCAGCAAACTAGCAACAGTCACGAAACTTATATGGTCATGGCTTGCCAGAAATATTGTTCTGAATGGAAGCATATGATTTGTCTGTAATTGGGTTGGCAGTCTTGTTTGGAGAGGATAAATCCTGAATATAGGTTTTATAATAATCAAAATATCAAGTCTGGATAGCTTCTTTAGTGATAATATCCACAGCTTCATTGCCCTGGATCACACTATGTCCTCGTATCCATGCCAGAACTACATAAACTCCTAAACAATGACATTGTTACAAATGGAATTGATTAATTATGATAACTGATGTTTCATTGAAATATGTCAAACATGTCCAAACAATATCAAAAAATTTCAATAAGAAGAGAAAGTCCTTTCTTTCTTTAAGGCAAACAATTTCATTAATATATTTAAAAAAAAGCATTTATATATATATATATAGATTTTTTGATACAAGAACCTTCTCGGGCGTCCCCAGAATACTCTCCTAAATTATTATCACAATCTGTTCAGTAGTTTCGGCATGAATAGCGGACAAACATACAGAGATTGATTTTTATATATATAGTGAAATATAGTATAATAGTGACTTACTTTGTTGTATGGTGTTTTGAGATATCTAGTTTCATTAAAAGTGTAGATAATCACTGTAATATATACTCGCGTAATGTAGATTGTAAATGGATATTCGATATTCAAAAATCTTAGTTTTTTATAACACTCACTCTACTTATATTTGGCCAGTATCTTATTTATTGGAACATCCTTATCCGATATCTACAGAATTGCTAAAAGTAAATCTAGTTAGTTCTCTGTCAATTATGACTTAGAATATACTTATGTGTTAGTTTAATTTAATCAACGTGAATCAAGGTTATTTCGAGCAGCTACCGTGAAATTATATGTATATATGCTAAAAATATTTTTTTTTTTTTTTTTTCTTTTTTTTTTTTTATCCTTTTTTTTTTTTTTTTTTTTTTTTTTTCCTCCCTCCCTTTTTTTTTTCCCCCCTAAACACATTTTTATTTTTTTTTTTTTTTTTTTTATATAAATAATTATTTTTTTTTTTCACTTTCCCCTTTTTTATTTTTTTTTTTTTTTTTTAATATACTTTTTAATATTTTTTTATATTTTTTTTTTTTTTTTTTTTTTTAAAAAAAAATTTTTTTATTAACCCTCCCCCCCTTCCCCCCCCTTCCCCCCCCCCTCCTCCCCTCCCTTATAAAAAAATCTCTTCTTTTTTTTCCTTTTTTTTTTTTCCCCATTCCCAACTTTATTATATTTTTTTATTTTTTTTTTTATAATTTCCTTAAAATTTCTTTTTTATAATCTTCCATTTTTTTTCATAAAACCATATCCATCCATCATAATTCCATCCCCAAAAATCCATATTTTTATATTCTTACACATTCCCCCAAAAATATATTTATTCACTAAAAATAAAAATAAAATAAATTTTCAAAAAAAAGTATTAACCAACTTCAATATCAATCAAAAACCCATAAGGTACTAAAAAGCGAAAAATAAATAGTTTATCAAAATTAACCAAATTAAATAAAACATATGAATATGTGTGCTACCTAGAGATGTATTGGAAGTCGGTGCGAACATCATATCATCTACATAGGTACAAACTTTAAGTCCACTCTCGCGTCTCTGTAATACATTTCTACCTGGAACAAATTTGAAATTTCGGTTGGCACCGACTTCCAATACATCTCTAGGTAGCACACATATTCATATGTTTTATTTAATTTGGTTAATTTGATAAACTATTTATTAATAAATTAAGATCACGAAGTGTGATATTATGTGTTGAGTCATAACTAAGAAAATGGAGTTATGTTACTTTTTAACCGACTTTGAAAAAGGAGGAGGTTACTAAGTTCGGTTGTATGTATTTTTTTTATGTATGTTAATCGATATCTCCGTCAATTATGAACCGATTTTAATGATTCTTTTTTTATTTGAATTGGTTATATTCAGAGGTAATCCCATATATTTTGAAGAAAATATTCGACCCCTAGGGGGGTGAAATATCGTTTATTTGATTTTCATCCACTTCGTATCTACGTATTTTCGTGAAATTGGAACCGATTTATTGTACTCATTAGAAACCAGATATATTTATGGACACTAAAAATGGAGAAATAAAAAAAATTACAAAAAATAAAAAAAACCACCTTCTATGTGAAAAAGTAATTATTGGGTAGTGCAAATATGAATATTTTTTATTTAATTTGGTTAATTTAATAATTCAGTTATTTTTCGTTTTTTAGTGTCTTATTAGTTTTAACATAGGAGGCGGTTTATTTTTTTTTTGTGTATATTTCTTTTATATCTTATGATTTCTTTTTTCATTATACATTATAGGTTAGCGTTTGCAATAATCACAATCCGAACACGTTATCAACTAAGCCTTCATTGCTTTAATGGAAATAGTGTTTATCTAATTTAGAGTTTACTAAAGTGCGATCCCTGGAAAAGTTACCAGAGTTATGAGAATCGGTTGTATTTGTCATTGAGTAGGTAGTCTATTTATTTCAGGTAATAAAAAGATATCTACTGTTACAAATTTTATTTTAGATAAGTGAAATAAATTCAGCTTTTACATTTTTCTTTATCTGTTTTCCGTGACTTTGTCGGTGTGTTTTTCGGTACATTCTTGTAGATTGTACTTACAGTTTTCTCCAAATTCCAGACTAACTTTAAGCTAAACGTTATCGTGATCAGCTCAGGGGTTTATTCGTGAATAGGTAAGAAATAAACAGTTAGATAGAGTTACATTACAATTTTTAATATGTAATGACGCTTCATTTCATTTCATCCTTTCTAATATTAATTTAATGAATATTAGTATAGTTTTCAAAGTATATAACTTATATGTATAACTTATCACCATTATCGGGTCGACGAATAATTTTTGATATGAAATTTTTATATGATATTTTAAACTACTATACGGATTGTCCCGAACTTTTAAATAGAATTCCTTTTAAAATATCCACGAAAACAACCCGAAACCCGCGGTTGTTTGCAAAATATCCACGAAAACATATTACGCTAAGAACTCTGTTTTACAGAGATGTCTTAATGTGTATGACACGAAGTTCCGTCATATTGATTTATTCCAGCACAACCGGAACACTTTTATCCAGAAACTGAATTCCAAAACAAAATAATAATATTATTGGTAGAATAAAATATCAATCAGGAACATATCAGATACACTAACACATAAATTCACAGATACACAAGAACACTTAACATCCCAGTCACAATCATACCTAGAACGCATTATCTTAAATATACAATACTATTAATTGAATATAGTTACTAAAGTAAAAGGTAATAATTATTACTTTGTAATTGGCACTACACGTTTTTAAATTAAAAATAAATTATGTTTTAAATGTGCTGTAAAGTAATATGTAACAAATAAATAAATAAATAAATAAATATAAATTCTCTTTTAAATGAGACATACTTGTTACCGTGATGAAGTATTATTGGAATAAATATTATAAACTAGCCATCTGACCCGGTTTCAGACGGGCGTGGTAAGGAAAAAAATGAGATCAAACCTTTTCTTCGCAGTACGATCATGTAATGGAATAAATTTTGCAATTGAACAACTGAATCTTAAACCTGTCAATTCTGTCAATATTTTTTAAACCCTATCTATTCAATGATATTATAAATCGCCCGTGTCTAAGCAATATACATACATTTCTTTTACACGACCGATATTGACTTCCACATTTTATCTAAGTGTGGCGTTACAATATTACTTTACGTATGTGTGCGTTATCGTGTCAGTTTGTCAAAATATCATGTAGTGTAACGTAACATGTATAACGTATCTATTAGTTATAATATCATTGCTGTCTATTATCTTCTGTCCCACTCATTCACTCACGTTACTATGTGGAGATATTTAATTTAAAAAATTCGCTTTGTCTTACAATTTTTCAATAACTTTCTTTCATACCAACGTTGTCCTGACGGTTACAAATACAATAAAAAAAGTATTACCCAAACAGGTGTTGCCGTTATGAAATGATACCCTTACATACGGTAATCGAATTTTATCTACATATACTAAATAGAGTTTTTTAGCTTAGTAATGCAAGTGAAAGTTTTTATAAATAGTCCAACGTTCTCCAACACTCCCAGAGTAAATATCTACATGACGAATTTTTGAACTGCACATACAAGGATAATAAACTAAGCTTTTGAGATCATAAACTAAGGGACTTAGTTTATGTATTATACAAGGGTGTAACAGACTCCTGCAGCTAGATTGTTATTATGGAAACCTAGTCACCCGGCTAAATGATTTATTGTGTTTGAAATAATTATACTAGACGTAGGAAGCCTTTGTTGAGTAGCCTCCCAGCACAATCTTGGGTTTCTAATTTATAATCTAATCACGAGAAACTTGTGCTTAACTTGGTTTCAATACCGCATAGAGTCTGTAATATGCCCTTAATTGTAAGAAATAAATTGAATCAGTCATGTTAAAAGAATATTTTTTTTTTAAACTGGTTCAGCAAAATGACTGCACTGTACCTGCTGGAAAGTACAGTACAGTCTATAAATAACGGCGACTGTCAATGTTAAATAGCAATGGCAGTCATCGCTATCATGCCGACCTGCAAAAGTGCTTCTTCACGCCTCGTTTGAAGGACCCCATGTCATAAGAGGAAGGGAACACACTGGCTGGGAGACGATTCCACATCTTCACAGTACGACAAAATAAGAGCTTTCGAACTTCTTCGTTCTTGCCGGAATGGTTGCTACTGTGAAACTGTGGAGACGCGTGCCCGCCCGTGTAGTTCTATAGTGGAAAGGAGAAGATGGAATGAGGTCAAACAGCTCTTCAGAACACTCGCCATGATACAGACGATAAAAGACGCTCAGTGAGGCTATGTCTCTTCGCAACTGAAGCGGTTCAAGGTTGTTAGTAACGTCTAATATCGAAGAGATGAACCAAGTCAACAGAGAATTAACATTTTGACTGCCAACAACGAGATATTTCGTAGCTTCTGAACTTGCCCAGGAGGCCCACTACGAGTTATCTGCTCCATTCTTTAGTTGCAATATTTATAGAGCTACGAAAAGAGTTGTAATATATTAATCTAAACTAGCGGACCCGGCAGACGTTCTCCCGCTCTGATAACAAAAAATACTTTGACAAATCTACTGGTATCTACTGGTGAAATCCGTATGAAAATCCGTTCAGTAGTTTTTAAGTTTATCGCAAACAGACAGACGTGGCAGAGGACTTTGTTTTATACTATGTAATGATATAGATCGATTTGAGGTGAAGTGCTTTGAGAAATGAGAAAACAATATCAGTTTTGGCTTACGTGAACTTCTTTGTTGCAGTTTCAGACATAGGTACATTTTTTTAATATCATAGGAGGCAAACGAACAGGTGTGTCACCTGATGTTAAGTGATTATCACCGTCCATAGACACTTGTAATATCAAAGGAGTCGCGAGTGCGTTGCCAACCTGTGTTTGGTGGAGGGGGAGGGGGAGGGGATGAAGAGGAGGGGATATGGGTATCCGGCGCTCTCACTGACCGAACGAAACGCAACAGTGCAAGCACTGTTACTTCACGTCGGTGTTTTGTGAGAGGTTGGTACTACCCCGGACGAGCCGACCCATTCATGTTGAAACCAGTAATAGCTTCAGCGTGGTTCTACCACTTACAAAAAGTACTAAGTTTCAAATAAACTACGAGATAATTCGTATCATGTTTAACTTACAAAAGTAACATTTTTAAATTCTTTATAGATCTTTTTGGAGTTTTTGGCGGGATCTTGGTCTGTCATGTAGTGAATTTTATTTTTTATTCATAATCTTGTGTTACTTGTCTCTATATTGTGTAAAATTGGTGGTGTTTCATGTAATATAGTTTGTTTATTGTGCATAAGTGAAGTGAATGGAAAATAATACCACGGACCATGAATTCTGAGATGCCACAAAAACTCCACGGAAAGTTCTAACAAGATGGCCACCATCTTGTAAGTTCATTGACATTATATCAAGAAACTTGTAATATCGATACTCACTCGACAGTGGCAGTAATAATCTAAAAGATTGGTTGCCAAAAATAAAGTTAAAAAAAACTTGTTAATGATAACTATTTACCATAATTACCATTAGTAACATAATTAATAATATAATATCAATAATACAAAATGGCTTCAAAATGGCGTTTACGTTATTATTTTGCCATTATTTTTGTTATTCGCATCATAAACAAGTTGTTTTGCAAGTCGTCGAATTTGATGACTTGAACGTAGCTTAACACGACGTAAGTGAATGCTAAGCTTGCGACTACTGATTTAAATTCTGGCCTTAAAGCTGAGGTAAGTGTGAGTGTGTTTTATAGATTTGACACTAAGTCCTTCGAGTGTTGTCGTTGTTAGCTATATTATAAAGCACTGAGTAAAATCATTCTATAATGTGTCTGAATAGAATCTGTAGATAGTTTTCTCTTGACGGTCGCCTTTTTATTTTAATCGAATGCTTATTTGGATTTTTCTGTATAGCATGTAGTTTGTATTTAAAAAAAATGTTTTATAAAATTCTTTGAGGACCCAGTATGAAGACTTTATCCTATCAATGAACGTAATAAGTTATAGATATAAAAATATATATTCTATTAAATTCACTGAGTGGTGTAGGCAGATTGAACTTTTAATATTATGTATTTATTTAAGCCATTTAAATATACAGTTATATAGAAAAATAGTTGTAAAGTATAAAATAATCTTTATAAAAGCGACATCTACCGAGTTGAACTATAGCTAATATCTTAGAATTCAGCTGACCCCATAAAAGTATTTAAAAATCATCGAAATCTCTCAATGCCTTTATAAGATGACGAATTAAAAACACACACACGAATAAATTTTATATATACAGATTTTGTGCGTATAATTATTAATACTAGTAGTTTCACTTCCGTATAAAATAAAGTTATATACAAGTATAATTATGAATAAAGATAAAAAAAGACGCAACCATAAAAACTCTGATTTTTTTTCTAATGAAATTACTCTGTTTTTCTTATCTATTGTCACTGCGAGCAATAATTATATATATTTTTTTAGTTTATTAATTAATCAAACATGATGAGCCGCAGAAGCTCAATGCAAAATATCAATATTACATGTGCATAGGATATATGATGCATCTATATTACGCGTCGCTAGTCTGGTGCACGTCATGTGCATGTCGAGGTCATCGGTGACGCGAACCCATAAGTTTTTCCCTTACCAAATATATATTTTTTAAATCTCTCTACGTGGCGAAAGATATTTTCATTGCGAAAAATATTTTTGAAATCGGTTTATAAATGATAAAGTTCAAACAAACAAATAAAACAGAACATAATTTAGGACCCCTCTTTTTATAACTCGGTTATAAATATATCACTATTCCGACTCGTCTAAAAAAAAATCCTTGAGAGTAAAACAATATATTTTTGAATTGTTTTATAAACGAAGAACTTCTGAGGTAATAAACATAAAATACAACCCAAGCAAAGATATCGTTCTTGTTGAAATCGGTTACAAACTTCATCTTTATTCATTCTTTCTGGAAAGAGTTTTTGGCGGGATTTTGGTCTGTCATGTAGTGGATTTTATATTTTATTCATAATCTTGTGTTACTGGACTCTATATTGTGTAAAATTGGCGGTGTTTTTTGTAATATAGTTTGTTTATTGTGCATAAATAAAGTGAATGGAAAATAATACCACGGACCATGAATTGTGAGATGCCACAAAAATCCCATGGAAAGTTCTAACAAGAGAGCCACCATCTTGTGGGAACATTGAATTAACTAGTCGCCAATGGAAATCAACAAACACTCTGGGTGAAAGAAACGTAATAATTCAGACAAAGAAGATGGTACGCTACTATTAGCAAGGAGATTAAGATAAAAAAGATGGATAAAAGAATATGTACGAAATATTATATAGAAGATTTGGCGCTTATGCCTTTATATTAACTTGGACACGGAAGAAAATTGGTTAAAGGATACATAGGACTTATATTGACAAGTTCAGAATTTGGCAGTATGGATTAATTCCTTCGCCTGTCCTATTGGACGAATATTATTAGCACTACTACTCTCTCTGGAAATATCTCATTTTCAGTAAAAAAAAGTTTTGAAATCAACTTATAACCGAAGGAGTTCTAAGGTAATAAACACAAAACAAGCAACCTAATTAAGAACCTCCTCTTTTTTTATGTCTGTTAAAACTTATCTTTATTCGTCCACTGTATGACTTCGTATTTAAATTGCAAACTCGAAAAACATAATAAAAATGTACATAACTTATTGTAGATGTTAATCTTGATTATTATTGTTTGTATTCTTTAGTAAACTCATGATCATAAAGTGTAACAGACTGTTAATTAACTATTTTATATTTTTCTTTAAATACAAGAATACTAACCTTTATTCTGCAATTGTTAAATTTAAATTAATTAGTTATGGAAATGCAGTTATTTATCTTGATGTGTATTATTATTTACATTTTTTATAAGCCAACGTAAATAGTATCGATGAAATATATATGGGTATTTATTGTACTTTTGAATTAAGAGTGTCGTAAAAAAAATTGGTTGTCTGTAAAATCGGTTTACTGGCGATAATTTTACTTGATAACGTCATAAGAAAAGACGCATCGGCCGATGGAGTGAAAGAGAGATAGATGCGTCACAAGTCGCACGCTTATGCCGATCGCGCCTCTCTATCGGTTGTTCCGCGCTCTCCATTGCACGCTCGGCTCAGGTGGTGCATGACAATGAGTCATGCTCTTTCGTGCGTGCAGCCAGCGTTCATCAATTTATAAGACTTTATCACGTCAAAAGGCAGCTAATAGTTGTGTCAAATTATATGCAGATGTCAGTCCTAAATGTGGCACTATAGATTTATTTCCAATTTTTAGTTTTGTAGCAAGTCGATTTAATTATATTAGGTCTTTACCTATGAAATTGCTTTTTTTTTATGAAAAAATTTAAACGAATTTTTTTCATGTATTTTTTATTTGTATTAATCGAAGTAATCACTCATGCAATCAATGCATCTTTGCCAACGCAGTGGCAGTTTATTGATGCCCCTCTTAAAGAAATCAGCTGGACGGGAGGCAACAAATTCTTCAAAGGCATTTTGTACTGCCTCTCAGGTATTCAATTTTTTTCCCGCCAAGGAGTTATCCAAATTCTGGAAAAAGTAGTAGTCTGTAGGCGCAAGGTCTGGTGAGTAGGGCGGATGACGGAGAACTTCCAACCCCAGTTCTTGCAACTTGGAGACCGTCTGCTGTGCAGTATGAGGTCGCGCGTTGTCGTGCAAAAGCAGCGGAGACGAGCGATTGACCAATGCTGGTTGGAGATGAGCCAGCTTCTCCATCATTGTGTTCAGTTCTTCACAGTACACATCTGCAGTAATGCTCACCCCGTTTGGTAACAAGCTGTGATGAATCACACCGGTGCTAGACCACCAAACAGTGACCATCACTTTTCTAGGCATAGGTTTTCGTTTAGGGCATTGTTTAGGTGCTGAACCAGGATCCAACCAACTTGCCGAGCGCTTGCGGTTATCAAATAGAATCCATTTTTCATTGCAGGTAACAATGCGGTTCAAAATTCCTTCACTTGTGTGTCTGTTGAGCACTGCAAGGCACGTCTCGACGCGTACTTCGCGCTGGCGATCATTGAGTTCGTGGGGCACCCATTTGTCAAGCTTTTTTACCTTGCCAATTTGACGCAAATGGACCAATATTGTTTTGACGCTAACGTCGAAAGCTGCTGCTAATTCAGCCGTAGATTGTGTATCATCAGCTTCCACAATCGCCTTTAATTCGTCATTTTTCAGGTCGAAATTCCCAGAACAAAAGCGAGCAAACCAATAACAGGTGGTGCGTTGATTTGTAGTGTTAGCTCCGTAAACGTCGTTGATGTTGCGTGCCGCTTGTGCCGCGTTGCTGCCACGACGGTACTCATATTCCATAATTACTCGAATTTTTAACGTATCCATGATTACAAAAAAGATTGAAATGCGATGAAAATGTAACACTAATCAATAAACAAATGACTACTTTTGGAAAAAGAATTCCATGTTTTTAAAATAAAACTAATTTGAAATTAGAATTCTTAGCCAAACAAAAATTATTTTGATTTGAAATGGCCAGTACTGGAGAACGGCAATTTCATTGGTAAAGACCTATTATTAATATTGTCCTTACTGATTTTATAGATGCGTATTGGTTGCGCCGCTTTATGTATATTTGAAAATTCCCGCATTATGGATTAAATCGCGTCACTTTGAAGCCCGACCAATTAATTGCGATCAGGTCACGCCACCTTTCTAGCCCTGCCCAATCACCTTTCCTGGCACATGCTAATTCGGTAGCGCGACGCCCGCGCCGCTAGTTCGATTGCGGCCGTCAGTGTGGTGGGCGGCGCCGCGCGCGACGGACGCGCGGCGGCCATTGTTGTAGTGTGCGCGCCGCACAGTGTTGTTGTGTCCGCGTAGTCCGCACCGCATGCTAACATTTTGAGTTTTCGCATGGTCGAGTGAGAAATAAACGCATCGCTACATACGTGCCGACATATATTATAAACAATAAGTGTTGTGAGGGAGGAAACCCAGTGGAAAGAAACGTGAATCACCTAGCCACGTGGAAAATGCAGCGCCGCGAGGTATGTGCCAAGTTTCCTTCCTACCCTTGTCTACCTTTTCGTAGCTGATCGCAATAGTTGAATATCAAATATAGCACCCCCGCAAATACAGTCCACTTAAATTAGCATAGATACCCCCGCACGCACGCGCGCATGCCCCCCGGTGACGTCGAAAACGCAACGGCGTCACCATTAAATTTTGGTCCTTCGAGCCGGTAGTCACCACGTATGTTATTTTGTTTTTTACGCTTTCACACCTTAACTTACTATATAATTACTACTTAACTAAGCTTAACTACTTAATCGGTCATCATGAAATTTTAAATAGACGTTGTTAGGGATACAGAAAAGGGCATTATCTCTAGAAAAATATACTTTTCCTGAGGGATAGATTGAATGAACATTAACACAAATGAAAGCAGGCTGAAGCTACTTGTTTATAATATAATGTATAGACCTAAATATTGGACGCATAATTATGCTATGTATGTATATTTCCAATATAGTATTGCATATTATTTTTGGAACTTAAAGCACAGTATCTACCCCTTTGTTGATTTGTCTATGTTGACATGTTGCTATTTTAGATAATTCTACGTTGTTACACCGAATATTTGGCAATTAAAACGATAATTTGCCACACTTGACATTGGCGGAATTGCCTACATAGACTGAGGCCATACCGAAAAAAAAAATTGCACGCAGTTAAAATACTTTTAGATTTTGGAAAGACATTCATCATTACTTAACATTCATATATTGTGAGTTTATATAACGATTTTTTACAATTAAAATTTTAAGTTTAATATAATATTTAGGATTAAATTACTTATTAGGTATGAATATAAAATAAAAATGATAATAGCGTATAATTGACTCGGATTTATTGTTGCATCAATGGCTATTTGCATAAATTATACATGTGGGTTCTATACTTTTTGCGTGACAAAATGTAGCAATGTCATTCATTCTTTTTAGTTTTATTCATTTTAATCATACGAACAATTTATTACGTACATCACATGTTAGCCACGTTACGTCTATACTAATATTATAAAGAGGTGAACTTTGTGAGTTTGTGACGTTGTAGGGGGTAATCTCAGGAACACTGGTCACACTATCGATGAAGGTTATATGCTATATATCATCACGCTAAGACCAATAGAAGCGGAGCACTAAATGAAGAATGATGAATGTTTCAAAATCAGTTTTTGCTTTCCTCTTGAGAGGTTCTGCTGCGTGTTAGCGTTAACCCGAAATAACTATTCCACACGGACGAAGTCGCGGGTAGAGGGTAGTGTCTGTATAAATAAATTAAAAGAGGTCTGGTGTTGTGGGCGCATCATTAACTACTGAATTATTATTTTTTTATGTCAAATCGCAGGCAAACGAACGTGTGGGTCACCTGATGTTCAATGATCACCACCGCCCATAGACACAAGCAACACTAGGAGAGTCGCAAGAGCGTTGCCATTCTGTGTATGGGGGAGGGGTAAGGAAAGGAGAAAGGAAAGAGGGAAAGGAGGTGGGCCTCCGGCGCTCTCACTGACCGAACGAAACGCAACAATGCAAGCACTGTGACTTCACTTCGGTTTTCTGTGGGTCGGATGGTACTACCCCGGGCGAGCCGACCCATTCATACTCAAGCCAGACAGCTTTACGGCACACCATCTACAAAAAACACTAAATTCCACCAATGCACTATTTTCGATTTAACTTTCCAAATTTTTTTATTATTTTTACAACACCAACTCATTTAATTTAAGCATTGGTCCACACAAAACACCCCTAAGAACGCAAACACCCAACTGCGCATTTTGGTGGAAGCCACGCTGTAGCATTACAGTTTCAGCATAAGGCGGCTCGCCAGCAACACCCCTCACAACCCGCACACGCCATTCGTCGCGCTAATAAAACGAGCCTTTTATTTCCAACACACCCTTACCGGATTACTTGCAAAAAAAAAAAAGCGACCAAGAAAAACCTATTATTTATAACTAGCTAAACCGGGACACATTTTATTCTCGAACGCACCAACCCTTTTTCCCGCAAGAGAAACACGCGCGAGGGAGCAAAGGGAGGCTAAAACTTTAATACATAGAACCGAGTTTAACTTAACAAAAAAAACCAACCAACACTTTTAGTTCGCGCACAGCAGCAGGCGAGAGAAGAATTACAAAAGCAACGGGCGGCAAATAGCCTTCGAATAGACCGTAAACAGTTACACCTAAAATATAAAAAACATTACGAAATCAGACCGAGCGCAACGGAAAAAACGAACCCGCATAACACATACATTAGGCAGGCCTTTTTTGTGGGGGCACACCGGGATACGCAGTACCCTTAAAGGAAATTTCGAAAATATTGAAATATTGCCATAAAAACAAGAAAGAAGGGAAAGAGTTTGAAAAAGAAAAAACTTGGTAACCTTTATAAGCAATTTTGTTTTTTTTTTAATACGTCAGTTATACAAAATCTAATCTATCTTTTTTGAACAGTTACCGCGTTACACACTGGTTTTTCTCTATAGCAGAGCTCGTAAAATAAAATTATGAACTTATAACTTTCGAAAATTAGCGTGCCCTAAAAAAATGACAAAAAAAGGGCTACATATAGGGCTATATGTAGGTATATACATTCATAGTATGAACATCGACTGGATGCTAACTGTGCAACGCTACATCTCGGAGAACAGAATCGTTCACAAAGGCTGAGACTAGGTTAAATCGTTGATGTTCAATTTTAATATACATTGATACCTATGATACCTATGATTTTATTAATACACGTCTTACAATACAATGTCTATACATGGAAAGTAGACGCAAACCAAATCACAGGCATAGCTAGTATATATATAGAATGAATTCCCCTATGAATTTTAAATTTGTTTACTTTAGGAACTTGACTTTGAATTGGTAGTGATATAAATGTCCTACAGACTAAAAAGACTACAGACTACAGACTAAAAGCTTTTGATATTTAAAATAGATTTGCTAGTATTGAAAAAAAAAAACAAAGATTTATCCTCTTACAACATACATATACATATAAAGTCTACAATCAACTATAAATAACTCTGAAGATCTGTGGTTTATGATTTAACACTCTATCGGTGTTATTACAAAAAAGTTAAATACGTATTGAACCCTGGCTTTAAAAAGGTCTCATATTAAATGCACCGCGGTCGCTGAATGTTCGCCATCTTGTTCTTTTGTCTCGCTTTGGTTACGTTAGGTTAGACTTGCGAACAAGGATAACGCGAACTTGCCTCGGGCGAGCGCGGTGCATTTTTTAGGAAACTTTTTTAAACCAAGTATTTAATACGTATTTAACTTTTTTGTAATAACACGGTATGTGTTTGACCTTTTAATACCTGTTGTTTAATTAAGTTGTAACTGATAATAATAATAATCTGTTAACCTTAAGAAGAAAGCTTGATATACAACTTTCAATTTCAACCTCCGGAACACACTTCTAAGACACTGCCGATAGGTAATCGGAGTCAAATTTTCATCTGGATAGCTCTGTGGTCAGAGAGTTCGAATCCCTAAAGTAAGAGACAATCAAGATGAAACCATCATGGCACAAATTTTTTCAAGCCTTTTGCTAAGATTTTTTAAATATATAACTTCTATATTCTGTTAATATGCTTTGTTATTATAATAATTATAAAATTTATTACGTTGGAAATTTTCTATAAAATCGCAAACTTCTTAGTATAATATTTTAAAAAATACTATCTAAAGTCAAGATAAAGTCATCAATTGAAATTGTTATTATCAATTCGCTATCTTAAGCAATATTTTCAGGGTGCCTTTGTAAAATATTTGTGCCTTCAAAAAATAATTAAATACTTAAAATATTAACATTAATATAAAGCGTTTAAAAGTATCTTTATAAATACCACTAACATGAACTTCAGATACTCTTTATCTAAGAAAGATGTTAATAAAGATTATTCAAAGCAAAGTTTTGCAACGAGTTTGATACAGTTACCAAAAAGGTAAAAAAGAATAAACATTTCTGGTATGTTTAACTTTAGCCATGAATATCTTTTTTTTCTTTTTTTTTTTAACTTTATTTTTGGCAACCAATCTTTTAGATTATTACTGCCATTGTCGAGTAGTTAATAGTATTACAAGTTCTTCTTCTATTCCATTTTCGGCAACCAGTCTTCTAGTAGACCATTACTGCCATTGTCAAGTGAGTATCGATATTACAAGTTTCTTGATATAATTTCAATGAATGCGATTGTCGAGTAGTTAATAGTATTACAAGTTCTTCTTCTATTCCATTTTCGGCAACCAGTCTTCTAGTAGACTATTACTGCTATTGTCAAGTGAGTATCAATATTACAAGTTTCTTGATATAATTTCAATGAACTAACAAAATGGTGGCCATCTTGTTAGAACCTTCCATGGAATTTTTGTGGCATCTCAGAATTCATGGTCCGTGGCATTATTTCCATTCACTTCACTTATGCACAATAAACAAACTATATCACATAAAACACCACCATTTTTACACAATATACTCGTAGAGTCAAGTAACACAAGATTATGAATAAAAAATAAAACTACTACATGACAGACCAAGATCCCGTCAAAAACTCCCTCCGATGAATAACTTATGTATGAGTAGATAAATCAAAATTATACACTATACCTCTTTTGTACAGCGTCCTACGAGAATATGCTCTTGGTATAGGAATCAGATAAGCTGTTCTAAAGTTACAAAGTTCCAAAAGACGACATTTTTTCCCCTTGTTAATCATATGGTAATTGGAAAATGGATATGTGGCATCCCTTAATATTAAAATTGAGAGCTGTCGTTTTAACAGGTTCGTTTTTCGGTATCCTCAACAAAATTTTCAGGGTGCCTTTGTAAAAAAAGAATGGGCGATGTTTTTATTAAAGTCTAATAAAGACTGAAGTTATTCTCCTCGAGGGTAAACAGTGAAGACTAGAACATTCCTTACATATTCATATAAGTTTATTATTGTTAAATCTGGTTACTCGGAAAGCATAGGAATAAAACGTAAAAATGAAATAATAAAAGGCACTTTTTCAGTTTCGCCATCCGGTGCAGCAATCAAATCAACCAAAATAAAACCATATCAAAGAAAAATGTAACTAAAATTGGAGTTCAACCCGCAAACGTTGCGGCTTCAGGCAAAAACGTTGATTGCGGTCGCGAATTTTTGTTCGTTTTTTTATTTTCATTATTTTAATATTGCTACTCTGTTTACCTTTATGGTTATATTGAGGCAAATACATTTGCAAATTAATTAAACAAGGTGACCGCGTCGTTTTGTGGCGCGGCGTTGTGTATGATAAGTGTAATTTCAAATTGTAGTTATTTTTATGCCGATCTTGTTACTCTTGTTTATAATCTAATAAAAAAATGCACAGTCATCTTTATAAATCGCGATAGTCGAGTGGATTGACCGGTGGAGTGTTAATTTGATGCCCGTAGGTTCAAGCCCCTGTTCAATTAATTTTTCGAAATTCGCTAGCTTATACTAATTTACATTGGCAGCAAAAGAGGAAACCCGAAGCTCAGAAATATTCCTATAGTAACAGCGTATGTAGGAAAATATAAAACTGGGGATTTCTCGTAATTTAAATTCGCCAATACGTCGTAGAGCGGCGTGGTGATTATGCCAGTATCCTTCTTCGGGAAAAGGCCTGTGACCTTGCAGGGGGTACTTTATAAGCTGATGTGATAATAATAATTTTCAATCGTAAATAGTAATCACTAAATATAATATTTTGCGTTTGTGAAAAAAATATATACAAAATATTCTCGAATGTCAGCTTATTACAAGTTGACTAAACAAAATTATAATATAAAATTTGGCGTCTTAATTAAAATAAGTCTAGTGTGCTTCAGTAAACGGCTGAGAAAAGTGTGGCGGGAAAAGATAATAAGTAATAAAGAAGTCTACTTAAACAGTTGTAATTTTGCCGAATCATGAATACTGCAACATATTTAAAGCGCCTACATAATCTTGCAAACACACCTCGTGGAGCATTTCTCTCGAGTCATTTGGCGAGTGCAGTAGGAGTGTTAAAAACATTTGTATAACATTTTTACATTAGATTTGTGTAACTTATAGTTAAAAGAAATACATATTCCATGTCATAGAGATTGTAAAAAAGGGGCTATGAAAATAAACATATATAATTGTGCAAATTTATTATTTTATTTGTAAAATCAGCTAGTATACTGACTACAAGTCGAACCTGAAATCTACAAAGAGCGTTAAACGACTTTACTCTTAAGAGTCTAGTTTATTCGTTCACGTCAAATCTTGTGTACTTTGACTTAGGTCACAAATTGTCAAGATTGAGGCGAGAATCCCGTCAATACTCTGGTAGTCACATGGCCTTGTCTTGCTTGCTGGAGTGTTTGTCCGGGTGTAAATGTTTCTGAAGTACTATTGTATGATGAACACGATTATCAGTTTTGTGTTTGGATATATTAATATAGCTACCACATTTATTTGGTGAAAAACTACATTCACTTTTAAGCATTATGCGAGATAACTTATGTTCTTTATAAATCCATCCTAATCCGAATGTAATTGTGTCTATCTGTTTATTACCATTTCACGATAAATCTTCTAAATTGACTCAAAATAAAAATTACTTCATTCAATTTCGTCCCTAAGAAATCGCTTATGAAATTCAAATTTACCACCGCTTCGGAAATTAACTTAGTCATCAAGAAGAAACGGCAAGAAAGATCAGGTTTATCTTTTTAACCTACATACATTTATTTAAAATACATTAACGTTACAACCGTCTTTAGTGGATGCACAGATAAAGGTATCAATTCCAGACATCTTGTAGGTGGTAGAGCCACGCTGAAGCTATTACTGGTTTCAGCACGAATGGGTCGGCTCGCCCGGGGAATTACCACTCTCTCACAGAAAACTGACGTAAAGTAACAGTGCTTGCATTGTTGCGTTTCATTCGGTCAGTGAGAGCGCCGGAGGCCCACTCCCGCTAACCCATTCCCTCTCCTCTCCTCCTCCCCCTTTCCCTTCCCACAAACTAAGGCTGGCAACGTACTTGCGACTCTTCTGGTGTTGCTAGTGTCTATGTCAGGTGACCCGCCTGTTCGTTTGCCTACAATGATAAAAAAAAATCACCATCGTTGACATTTTGATCCACCCTATAATAATTGCCTTTTGTATAATATTCTTAAATAAATCTAGAATCCGTAGCAGCACCACCTATCGGTTCCAATTGAGATAAAAACTAACCTATATATATTGACCATAAATGTCTTCTCTGTAATTCCTGGTTGGCTCCTGCGTCGCCCGTCTCCTATTCTTGTAGGACCAGCGGCAGCGACAACACAATAATTTTACCAACTTATAGGTTTTATTTCGCATTACCTTCTGACCAACTTCATTAATTAATATGCTGTAAAAACTAATGTACATCTCCATGAAATTTCCATTTCCATTTAGCTGTTTGTCTTTATAAGAATTTTTAAATTTTACGTAAAACCTGCATGTAAACTTAACAAAAACAGAATTAAATGACAAAATAACGCGTTGCTTCTCGTGAATGACTTGCTCATGTATGGTCGAAAGTTGGGCGTGGCAGACGTAGCGTTATGTGTCATTCAACAACACAAATAATTTCGTTCTGTTTGAAATACGATCGACAATTAAATGATATGGATATTAGAAAAAAGACGCGTTTAAAAAATGGGAGGTGGAGTTAAGGGGTTAAAAATTTAGGGTTTTAGGAATTTTTTGGAAGCCAAATTAAAAACAAATACAAAAAACGTTTGTAAAACAAAGATTTTTTATTTCAGGATATAGACACCCTGATCACGTATCTGTATGAAATATACTCTACGACCTATTCTCATACCTAGCAAATGTATATAAAAAAATATGAAAATAGGTCGAGTCGTTTCGTAGGAGTTCAACCACAAACATCGCGACACGAGATATTTATATATAAGATGTATGATCTTAAGGAGACAAGAGAAATGTGTTGTCACGTCTGTGAAGAATACTTTAGATGTACATATATAAATAAATCTTTGATATGAGCATTACTTTGGTTTACTTTACATCGTATCGTAACTTTGTATTACAGCGGACATAAAAATGAACTTGATAAAAAATACACATTATAAGAATGAAATCATTATGGTAATTTATAAATAAGGTTCTAAAGAACCTTAACTGTAACCTGTTACTAAAGTAAACAAAATAATTCAATGAGTATGAATCAACATTAGATCCAATACTTTGAAATACTTTTTTGTTCATATTCTTTATGCATATTAAATGTCTGTTGTAAAGCAATTATCCGATAGGAAATATATATAAGAGTTGTTGAGGTATGTATAAATGGTACACATATATGTTTCAACAAGTCATATATGTGTGAATAGTTAGCTTAGCTTAGTTTAGCTCAGATAGGTAGCGAATTGCATGTATCAGGCAACAGCCCAAGCCGAGGTGTGCCGCGCACCCTTTAGCTAGTTGTCAAAATAAAATCGGCAGAGTGCCTTAAGCGCTCGCCTTAGTAGTCCGGTGAAGCTGTTAAGACCTTGCTAGGTCAATGGCGTAGTCAGTTCGAGAAGAAAAAAATCTGTTGTAAAGCAAGCACCAATCCCGTTCATGGATTACTTTGTTGCCACTTTATGCCACATAGTAATAACTTACATCAAGCGAGCTTGTTGCCAAACGCCAAGTTACCTATTAACTCAATAAAAATAAAATAAAGTTGTTTCTGTATTTATTTATATTTTATTAATACGGTTATTTTAAATTGGTCTCTAATAGGTATATCTATTCGGGTGAAGTTTTGCAACTAGTTTTTTATTAAATTCTATGTGACCTAGATGCTTGAATTTTTAAACAACTCAGGATTGGGTAATGATGCACGAGAATATGAAGAAAGAAGGAGTTGAATAAAATTCTATTTCGGACATTATGATTAGTGAAAAATACATTTAAATAAACCCAAAATTTATTACGGATTCTGTAGGTGGTAGAGCCACGTTGAAGCTATTGCTGGTTCAGCATTAATGGGTCGGCTTGATCGGAGTAGTGCCACCCTCTCATAGAAAACCAACGTGAAGTAATAGTGCTTGCATTGTTGCGTTTCGTTCGGTCAGTGAGAGCGCCGGAGGCCCACCTCCTTTAAAAAACCGGCAATGCACTTGCGACTTACCTGGTGTTGCTAGTGTCTATGGGCTGCGGTGATCACTTACCATCAGGTGATCCGCCTGTTCGTTTGGTCCCTATAATATACAAAAAACCATATAATACAGACATAAAATGAAAGGGCAGAAAATAAGTATACAAAGTTTATAAAGTAATTTAAAAAGTATAAAATCATTTTCTCTTAACCTCGTAATAGTTATAAAAATATTAGTAAGATTTAATTGAAAAATACTTTATTTAATTTAGGCCCTAAGACGGCGCTTATGAGCGTCAAAAGCGTTCGGTAAAACAACACAGTCGTCGAGAAGAACTGGCAAGAAACTCGGTCGAGTTAATTTTATTAACAACTAGCTGTACCCGCAGTTCCGCACGCGTTTTTTTAAATCGCATTAAACAATTATAAAATTGTGAGACCATGTACAATTATTGAAATGCTCTTTAAAAACAATTGTAAGTACGACACGCACGCCACTAACAGTAAAATGTAACGTGTACATTAGATATATAAATACTAACAGTGTGTCAAATGAGGTTTGTCATCTGCAACATATTTGGAACCTTAACCCACCATAAAACTATCTCAGTGCTCACTTACACTGTATAAGGAACTAATGAAACAATAACTTAAAATATTATTATAAAGATTTACATTTACATTACATTTAATATACATTGCCATTATAATTAAGATTTTGTGACTATACCAAAAATAAACGCTTGTCTGTTCTGCAAGAAATTGTATTATGGAACTTTTTACGTAATGCGTTTATATTCTCAAATCTTATAGGATAGGAAGACCTCTATATCATTAAAGTTATTAATAATTATAATGTCGAATTGTAAACAATAAGCTGAAAATTATTTCTTTAATTAAAAATAAAGAATGAGTTGAAATCTTGGTAAATTTCATTCAGGCAAAGTCGCGGGTAACAGCTAGTCGAAAATAAAATAACCTCAATTACTTTTTACAAGGTTTGCTATCTACCAGTGAAAGTCCCGTGAAAATCGGTCTAACCGTTTTGGTGATAGCACTGCGGGTAAAGCCACGGTTAACAGCTAGTTTAAATTAAAATAGACTAAATTACTTGTTATGATGTCCGCTATCTGCTGGTGAAAGTTTCGTGAAAATCTGTCCAACCGTTATGGAGATAGCATTGCGGGCGAAGCCGCGGTTAACAGATAGTCTAATTTAAAGTAGCATAAATAACCAGCTGTAATTTCAGCTATCTGCCAGTCCAGCGGTTTTGGATATTACCCGGAACAAACAGACAGAAAGACCGACAAAAATTTTAAAAATTGCATTTTTGTTATCAGAAGCGTGTATACTTTCATACCCAATCGGTAAAAAAAATATTTTGATATTACATACAGACACTCTCATTTTTATTATATTTGTAGATAGATAGATATAGATTTAAAAAAAAAAACATGAGACGTATGAATTACTTAACTGTAAATCATAACTCAATATTTCCGTTTGAGATCCTGTATATGTTTTATGAAAATCATAGATAATAAACATTAACAATCATATATTTTTAAGGTAAGACGGTTATAGTTTAGAATTCTATATGACGTTTGAAATAGTTATGAGGCTATTTAATACTTTTCAGTACCTTTAAAAACCCCAGGATGTCTATTAGTTTTATTTTTAAGGTAACTGAGATAAAAAATAACCATAATACATACATACGGCCCTGAATTGGTTTCAAAGTACATCTATTTTAATTGTAGAATTTCTTAGCAGTAATCGTTGACTTTTGTGATATGGCGATATTCTTATCACGAAATGTATCAGTAAGCAGGGCACGGATCCATTTACATTTTATTCAATTTAGTACACAGTCTCTGGAATTCCTTATTGATCTGTTTTTAAGTCATAGAAGAGTGTCTCAATAAGATCCGAAAATATATTGCCCCTGTTTTCATTAATTCATTTTTTTCGACTTTATTTTTTCGCCTTTGTCGAGATTTGACTGCTAACTAAAGTGGTTAGCAAAAGTCGCTTATGTAGTGTTGTTAGAGATATATTCAAATATCTAAAATTGACATTTTTCAAGATTTATAAAAGATACCGTTCATAGCAAATTCAGATAAATTCGCCTATCTAGTAAGTTTTTACGCTATTGGTCAATTGCAACTGCCGGACCCGCTTGTAGGTGCTTGGTGTCAGATTTTCAAGACCGCTAAAGATAAATAATTAGTGTGTCTGTATATTAGATTAATAACCTAATACTCTATGCACTAAAAGTATACAAATTAACTTAGAAAAACAATCACAAACATCTCTAGTGTGATTTCTGAAAATATCACGCATACACAGATATTCTCTACTAAGGAAAAAGCAATATTCCTATTCTTAAAGTATGCTAAAAGTTCTTCCTTTCAATTTAATGTCGTCATAAAATTAAACTGAGTATTGTTAATTTAAAAAAAACACTTTTACCTACGAGCCTATATTATGATATTAGTAGCATTGAACAGTCATGGTAATTCTTTGAGGACTTAACCTAGAAATGTTCAAGGGATTATAAATTTAATAAATATTTCGTCCCACGTTGCCTACGTTAAGGGTTATTACTAGCTTTATTACGCAATCCGATACTGTTGCTTGTAATTAATTATTAACGTCTTAAAAGCTTATATATTATTTACTTGTGAAAATAGTTATTTAATTCTGTTTTGGATTTGATACATATTTCACAGAAAGTTAAACGCTCGTTTAACCTGGTTTACTAAAATACCGCAACTCTATAAGAGTAAATCCTTTAAAAGATTTATGGGAATGGTCAAGTTTTATTATTGCTTTATACAGCGTGACTGGTTAGACCTAATTGACCTAATTATCTCGCGAAACGCAAAACTGATATACACTCAACATCAGGTGATTTACGCAAAATCGATCTCGTGTAATAAACGAATCACGCCCTGTCTCGCACCTCGGCTCGCGCGCCGCTTCCCTTTATTCGACCATGCGGCGTTCCCACGATAAGCAGTTACATAATGATGAACCTTGAAAAGCTCCCTTTAAAATTAGTCATTGAACCTAGGCGTGACTTTTTACGTTTAAAAGTATCATCCCCATACTTTTAAAAGTTTTAGAGCAAACTATAGCTAAGGTTCTCTTTGTTGTTTATTAATATTTGTTTTGATATTATTATTTTATATGTTAAATATGACCATGAACTACCATAGGATTGAAGGGTATCACTCTTTAAACATTCACCTCGTATATTTGCTTAGTGTATGTTATATATATATGTATATGTATATGTATTAAATACACTATTTATGTATTTGTATTTTAGCTATATTAGAGTGTGAAGATAATTTAAATTATCATTATAATTTTTATATTATACAACTATATAGTCTACTTTTTCCCGCAGCTTCGCTCGTGTTAATGTAGATTTGACCTATCTCTCGGGGACAGTAACCTTTTGTCTGAATTATTAGTACTTTATGTTACTCTGTATTCTTAACAAAGTGTATGTAAAATGTCATGATTATCGGTTGACTAGTTAAAGCCTGAAAGCGTAAGAAACTAACAGATACACTCATTTCACTTTTCAAAGAGATTTCTGTTTTCTCTATAATATCGCTGGTTAACTGAAATGTACTGCCTTGTAGCATTAAGCTCGACAGTCATTCATTTATAAGCATAATTATAACTACAATGCATTTGAAGAACTATATACGTCAATTAAACTTCCATTGTCGACTATGTAACTATTAAAGGAAATGAGAAAATTTCAAACCTGTTTCGTTTATAACTAGTTCTACAAACCAACTTTTTTATGTCATAGCAGGCAAACGGACGGGTGGGTCAACTGATGTGATGTGATCACCACCGTCTATAGACACTTGAAACACCAGAGGAGTCGCAAGTGTGTTGCTAGCCTGTGTTGGAGGAAGGGAAAAGGAGGTGGGCCTCCGGCGCTCTCACTGACCGAACGAAACGCAACAATGCAAGCACTGTTACTTCACGTCGGTTTTCTGTGAGAGGGTGGTACTGCCCCACGCAAGCTGACCCATTCATTCTGAAATCAGTAATAGCTTCAACGTGGCTCTACCACCTACAGAATCCGTGATAAATTTTGGGTTTATTTAAATGTATTTCCACTAATCATAATGTCTGAAATAGAATTTTATTCAACTCCTTCTTTCTTCATATTCTCGTGCATCATTACCCAATCCTGAGTTGTTTAAAAATTCAAACATGTAGGTCACATAGAATGTAATAAAAATCCTAGTTGCAAAACTTCACCCGAATAGATATACCTATTAGAGACCAATTTAAAATAACCGTATTAATAAAATAGAAATAAACACAGAAACAACTTTATTTTATTTTTATTGAGTTAATACGTTTCATTCTTATAATGTGTATTTTTTATCAAGTTGCTAACTACCCCGCGCAAGCTGACCCATTCATTCTGAAATCAGTAATAGCTTCAGCGTGGCTCTACCACCTACTAAATTACCACCTACCTATAATATAACCAACTATAATCAACATATAATATTATTTAGATTACAACCTAAATACGACAACGACCGTCAGTAACTTATCGTTAATCTAACGACGGTCATCACCGTTATGTCGGTATGGTGAAAAGTCTACACAATTTTTTTTGACAATATCGATATTATAAAAGAATCGACCAATTATAAAAGTTATTATTATACATGGCAGAGATAATAATAAGCAGAAATAAAACATTTGAGTACATCTTCGTTCTTTGTTTCTTAACCGATTTTCCTTTTGTTTTGTCTAGTAGATATTGCAAGGCTTTTTTGGTGATATCAGAAAAAACATAGGAAGTACTTATTTTTTAATTAATTTTCAATTGTTCATACTTTACGATCTACAATATTTTTATAATAAAGATAATAATATGTATGTATTAAGGTTTGTAATCCTTATTACTAGACAGTATTGCGACCACTGAAAAGCCGCTAGAACATGTTAATACGGAATATTCTCAATGTACAGCATACAGTACAGTACAGTACAGTACGTAATGTACAGCAGTATACAAGTACTAGCTAGCCCGAAAGACGTTGACCTGCATTGATAATAAAAAATATCCTAAAAGTCAATCGCAGCGCCACCTACCGGGTGTAATTGTAAATCTAAACCATTCTTGAATCCACCTAAATAGGCACAAAAAATTTCATCATTATCTTTCTATCGGTTTACGAGCAGTTCAGTCACATACACACAGACAGAAGAATTATTTATTATTTTATAAGAGATTAAGGAAGAAAAGCGCAGGAAACATTAAAAAAGTACCTACTGGATATTTATAAACAAGATACTGACAGAAACGTCAGTAATGCTTTGCCAAAACCAACAAAAAAATTAGTTATCTGTAAAATCGGTTTACGGACGATCATTTTATGTGATAATGAATCACAAGTCGAACGCTTAGGCCGATCGCGCGTCTCTATCGCTTGTTCCGCGCTCTCGCTTGTACGCTCGGCTCAGACGGAACGTGACAATGAATCGTGCTTTTTTTATGCGTGCAGCCGGCGTTCATTGATTTATAAGACGTTATCACGTTATCACGTTCGCATCACGCCAAATTAGATACTAGTGAATTAACCATAATCTTATTTGATGTCAATTGTCGATATGATATAAGATGGTTCGTAAATGCACTAAAAGTTTAGAGCAGGGCTTGATTTCAAGTGCAGCTTCTGGAATATGAGTAGGACCTCAGATCCTTATAGATTTCCACCCTGAATGTGATAGTTAACCAGAAGAACTTAGAAAAAGTCCTATCAACATACTGTTGTTTCATTATATTTTCCTTCATCAAAAGCTGCTGCCCAAAAGAACTATAACAAACACATTATCGTCAACTAATTTAACTCTTAAAAGGGATATTAATCTTTTTCATCGTAATAAATTTTAATTTATACTAATAATATGTTAATCTGTAATTACCTGCCAATCAGACTAAACCTTGTTACAGAGGAAGACATGCGACCTAACGTGACGTCAACTCGGTATTAGCCGATATAAATTAAAACGAATATAATTTATTTTAAACAACTGCTTAGTAAATATTATAGTGGACGTTACTTTGTACTTCCGCCTGGAATAGATTGGCCGCTACCACGTCTTACTGCAACAAAAAATGTTTGATTTTATTTGTCCGAGTGTGCCTGAAAAAGTTACACCTGAATATAGTAATAGAGAGAGAGCGAAATATTAATAATCATAAGAATAAAAAGAATTGAAAACGCGTTCCCCCATGAAATCGTGGTTATTACACTCTAATCTGCAACATATTTTAATTAATAATATATAATACAGTGACAACCATCAACAAAGAAAGCCGTTATTAATTTTTTTATGTTTTAGTTACTAATATTTCGCTCCTAATATCTCTATATTACTAGTTTCAGGTGCACCTTTTTCAGGCACACTCGGGCGTTTTTTGTTGCAGTAAGACGTGGTTGCGGCCAATCTATTCCAGGCGGAAGTGCAAAGTAACGTCCACTATAATATTTATTCACTATAATATTTCCACAAAGTAACGCCTTCTTCAATCAAATATCAAACTGCCTAGTATTTCGTTAATTAAATAAGAATAAATATAGTTTATAATGTTCAAGGATAATCTTGTACAGTAATGATGTAGTACTAATTAGTTACTCATTAGTTCAATAATTGAAGTGAAACTTCTTTATCGACGTAGGGAGGAATTTTAGAGCATGTAAAAACGTATGTAACGTTTTTCGGTTACGCGCCATCTTAATTTCTGTACATTTTTCCGTTACGCGCCATTTTTATTTCTAAAGGTGCGCTCACTATGATCAGATTCCGTTTTTTTTTCTGTAAAGTTGTAGATATAGTAGATCATTTTTCGAAAAATGATGTCATAAAGAAGCTTCACTTCTTACGTGTGTACACTGATACACGCACGTATTTTTTTTAAAGTGGGACTAATAGTTCCTTCTATTAATTTCTATCTTAGTAGTATTTAGTAATTCTACATAAGCTTTCCAGCTGTATACAATCTCTATTTTTTATCTTTTTAATGTAGATGCATAGGTTATTAGGAGTAGAAAGTAATATACAGTGATGTAAACTTAAATTGCAAAACGTCACCATTTTCGAAAAAGAATCTGTTAAAAATAATTATGAAACTTTGAACTTAGTGTGAGCTAGCTATGAGAGTAAAGAAAAAGTTATCAACTTCAGAGTTCCGTTCCGACCACGGTGGGAGACGGACGTCACGCTCGTTGCTCTCTGCGATTTCGATACTCGTGATTTAGTGACGTCAGTTATTACTTCGTGAGTGCTCGTTTCCATTGTTCCGATTCGGCACATCTGCGCTACACACCTGCGTTCTGTTTCTTAGAACTGAGTGAGACCTTTCCTTTCTATTTATTTATTGCTTTATTTATTTCTTGATATAATTATTTGTTTACTCACTTACTTATTTATTTATCTATTTATTTACGTATTTCTCAATTCGTTTCTTTATATATTTATTTACATTTTTGTTTATTTATGTAGTCTTATATTATTTTTTCCCTGTCTCGCTCACGTATTTATTTACATTTTTCTCCTAATTTGTTTCGTTTTAAACAGCTCTTTTGATCCGGACTCGGGATAGTCCCGTAGTTTTTCGTTTGGCGTGCCCCCCTGCCTTTAAGGCAGGGAGGTTAGTTCGCGTCCCCCTTGGGCTACAGAATGGCCCACAATAGTGTTTTTACAGGACTCCGTGACGATTTATTGACTATTGGCGTCGACGGAAACGCCGTCGACGCTATTCTTGCGCGACATTGTTTCACGTCCATGAAGGACGTTCAATATGTGCCCCGCGTGGCCATGTCGAATGCGTTTGCGGCTCTCGAGTCCGACTCGGAGTCGTCATTGGATTCACCGGATTCGCCGCTGAATCTGGTGGATGGAGCGCCTGCTCCCGCGTCAAGCTCCACCTCGGAGGCCGGCTCCGAGATGGAGCTAGATGAGGCGGCGCCCGCCGTGCCGACCGTAATCCCCGCGTCGATCGCGATCCCCGCGTCACCCGCGACCTCTGCGCCCTCTGCGCACGACAGTGACGGTTACAAGACCGTCGCTCACTCGAAACGCACTCGCGGTGCGCGCTCACCGGACTCCGGATCCGACTCGGGTTCCGGACATAAAGATAAGGTAGTCCGTACCGAAAAATCGTCAGATGGCGCTCGGGTGCTTAAACACGCGGCTATACCGGCAGTCGCGAGACCACGTGCGAGCGGAGCCAACTCTGTCGCTGTCTCGCTCCCTCAGAGCGAAGTGAAGGGTTCCGTAGAACCTCAGGCATAGAAGCCACGCCCACCGCCGCCTGCTACAATACAGGATAAGTCCCAGTGGACGTCAATCTCCACTAGGCTTAATAGTCAAAAAATCAATTATACGTCCGCCCTCAACACTCCGGCGGGCAATTAGGTTAAGGTCCCCACCAGTACAGATTTTCGCAATTTAACTAGATTCCTTCGGGAATCTAAGTTAGCGTATTTCACATTTGCTCTCGAGGAGGAACGCCTCCTCCGAGTAGTACTTCGTCGTGTCCCAGCCGAGATCTCGATTGATGACGTCACCGCCTCCCTTAAGGTGGGTGATTTCCCAGTCCGGGAGGTACACCGGATGTACCACCCACGTACCCGCGCCCCCTATAATATGGTCTTGGTCCTCCTCGACCGTACAGTAGAGGGTAAGTCTATTTTTAACCTCACCTCCGTCTGCGGCCTCAGCGGCATCACTGTTGAGCCCCCGCGTAAAACTAATACTCCGTCGCAGTGTCATAACTGCCAAAGTTACGGCCACTCGGCGCGTAACTGTCACCTCCGCCCTAGGTGCGTCAAGTGCCTGGGCGATCACTCCACGAAGAACTCCGGAACCTCCAAGTTGCGTGTTGTGCTGTAACGCGGGTCACCCCGCGAACTATCGCGGCTGTCCCCGCGCACCGCGCACACGACGCCCCCGACAGGCGCGACAGGCGTCCAGGGCAACTGCGGCCGCCGCCCGCCCTCCGCCTCCACCTCTCATGTCCGTGAATGCCTTCCCCAGCCTGCCGGGTGCCTCTCGTGCCCCGGTAGCGCCTGCGTCCACTACGCGTATGCCAGCTTCTGTGCCGCGCGCACCACAACCCGAGCGGGCCCCTCTGGGCCTCTGGGCCCCCCGACCCCAGCCTGAGGCTCCCAAGCCTCAGGCTCGCCCACCACAGGCGCGGCCGGCGCGCGCCGCTCCCGCCCACTCTACGGAGCTCTCCGCGGTGGACTGGGTCTACCAGTTACTCCGAGAGCACGACCTCCAGGAGGTTCTTGCATTCCGCGAGGCCCTTAAGGCCGAGACAGGCTTGGGCCGGCTCGACGTGCTCGCGCAATACAGAGGCATCGCTGCAACGTTGCAGCGCCTCTCCCGATTCACACAAGATTTAGATTTTAAATAAAATTCGCGGCTATGAATAGGATAAAACCGCGCGGTCTATCTCTTTCGTTTTTTTAACGCGAGATCTCTTAGGACACAGCGCGATTTAGTAGCTGCCTTTTTGCGCGATAGACAGATTGACGTTCTCCTCGTCCAGGAGACGCTTCTAAAACCTAAAATGCGTAATCCTAGAATCGCGAATTATAATATAGTTAGAAATGATCGTGTCGCCCGCGGGGGCGGCACCTTAATTTACTATAGGCGTTCGTTATATTGCATGCCGATAGATCCGCCCGCTTTGACCAATATGGAAGTGTCAGTGTGTACGATAGGTATGACCGGTCATCCGTCCATTGTATTAGTGTCCGCGTACCTCTCACCGAATAAAGAGTTGTTACAAACCGATTTGCGAGCGTTGCTTAATTTAGGAGACTCAGTTATTATAGCGGGGGACCTCAACTGCGGGAACGTTATCTGGAATAGTCCGAGAACCTCTCGTAACGGGAGGATACTCGACAAACTAGGTAGGGTTCTCGCATTTGACGTCATAGCCCCTCCGGAACCCACCCATTATCAGGATAACTGTCGTCCGTCAGTTTTAGACATAGCTTTGTTAAAAAATATCACGCTTCGGGTACAACTCATACAAGTCTTACACGAACTTGATTCGGACCATCGCCCGGTCGTATTACAGTTAGGTTTTAACTCAGACTTCACCCCTCCGTCGGTTAGGGTGGCTGATTACGCGAAACTCGCTCGTTATTTTAAAGAAAATCCTTCTTCTAGCAATTTAGACAGGATTCCGGACGTGTTGGTGTCTAAAGCCGACGCGGATTCGGCTATCGATTCCCTGGTCGACTATCTCCAGACCGCCGTCAGAAAGACCTCGAAAGAGGTACAAGCGGCAAATGATCGCGGTTTTATACTCCCTGACGACGTGAGAGCGTTGATTACGGAAAAGAACGCCGCGACTCGAGCTCACGACGCTTACCCGTCTGCAGAAAATCGCGACCGTTTACGCTTGTTACGTAAAATAGTCAAATCTCGTATCTCTGAGATTCGGGGCGACAGGTGGGACAGACTTCTGGAGGATCTCCGGCCGTCCCACCTGTCGTACTGGAAACTCTCGCGAACTTTAAAGTCGGATCTCACTACTCCGATGCCTCCTCTCGATAGAGGTCCCGGATTGCCTCCTGCGTTCGATAGCATAGATAAAGCGGAATGTCTTGCCGCGAGTTTAGAAACACAGTGTTCACCGAACACTGATAACACTGACCCTATCCATATTAGGTCGATAGAATTGTCGGTAGAGCATGCACTAGCGTCCCCTTCCGTGGATACCCTAACCTTAATAACTTTCGATGAAGTTTCGACCGCCATCCAGCGTCACAAGCTTAGGAAGTCCCCAGGTCCCGATGGAATCAGGAACGAGGTACTGAGACTCCTTTCCGATCACATCATAGCTCTATTGGTCTGCATCTTCAATGCGGCCATGTCCCAGGGCCACTTTCCAACCGCCTGGAAGAAGGCCGTAGTGATAGGCATACACAAGCCCGGCAAAAAAGCTACGCTTCTCGATAGCTATCGCCCGATTAGCCTGTTAGATACGTTAGGTAAATTATACGAGCGGCTCCTTCTGAACCGTCTCCAGGTTTCGATTACAGATTTAAAATTAATACCACCTGAGCAGTTCGGATTTCGCGCCGAACACTCTTGCACGAATCAAGTACACCGCCTCACGGAGTACATTTTCTCTAATTTTAATGCCGACCCGAAACGTAAACCGAAACGCACAATTGCAGTCTTCTTCGATGTCGCCAAAGCCTTCGATAAGGTCTGGCATGGAGAGCTCATGCATAAATTATGCAAATCTCACGTACGCGATAAGTTAATTCATATTATCCACGATTATCTCACTGATAGGACTTTCCGCTTTAGAGTGGATGGGGAACTATCCCTGCCCCACCCGATACGCTCAGGTGTGCCACAGGGCTCCATACTCGCGCCCTCGCTCTTCAATCTGTTCATCAGTGACCTACCTCGGTCTAAACGGGTCGAAGTAGGTTGCTATGCTGACGATACCGTTATTTACACTTCCAGCTTGCGGTCGGACTTTCTTAGGAAGCGCATCGAAAAGGCCGTTTTCACACTCGGTAAATGGTTTCGTCGATGGCACATAGAAGTTAATCCTGATAAGAGTGCCGCGATACTCTTCGATCCTTTACGACGTAGTAATAACCTCGAGCCCATCAGGCTATACGGAACCGATATACCATGGGCCGACGAGGTCAAATATCTCGGTGTTACATTAGATAAACATTTAAATTTCGAGTCACATATAGATAGAGTGCGAAACAAAGCCGCTATGGTTTTGGGGCGCCTCCATCCGTTGCTTTGTTATAGGAGTAAGATGTACCTCAGATACAAGCTCACTTTGTATAAGACGTGTATCCGTCCCGTGATGACATATAGCAGTCCCGTTTTTGCGCATATGTCAAAAGATAATTTTCATAAGTTGCAGGTTCTTCAAAACCGCGTTTTACGTAAAGTGACCAGTGCCCCGTGGTACATCCGGAGAGTTGATCTACATAGGGACCTAGAGATGCCTTCTATCTGGGCATACGTAAAATCACTTACGATTAGTTATTTTGAAAAAGCCGCGAATCATCCCAGTCCGTTAGTGGTATCCGCCGCAAAATACAAACCCGTACCAAACGCTGCGCGTTGTAAAAGACGACCGCGACATATTTTTACCGACCCTCCCGATGAAATAACGGCAGTGAACGATCAGTACCAGCCTGTCTCTCCAAACAGAGCGTGCTCACGCCCACGCCCGCGTAACCACAGATCACGCCGCCGTGGTCTAGGGATAAATTTCGCTTCCGCACACCAGACTAGGCCCCCCTCGGCAGCTGCTCAAGCCTAGGTCCGTTCCCTCGGCGTGGAGCCCTTGAGTACGCTGCTCGCGCGATACAGTGACACAAAACCTTACATCACTGCGACAACATTACACATATCACCTCCACACACGTGCACGCATACACGCTTACACATGCAAGTGGAAGGGTCTTATCTTTTTTCCCTTATCAAACTGAAATAGTTTAGAAAATTACCCGATACGAAATATATATAAGAGTTGTTGAGGTATGTATGCTTGGTACACATATATGTTTCAACAACTCATATATGTATGAATAGTTAGCTTAGCTTAGGTTAGCTCACATAGGTCGCGAACTGCATGTATCAGGCAACAGCCAAAGCCGAGGTGTGCCGCGCACCCTTGAGCTAGTTGTCAAAATAAAATCGGCTGAGTGCCTTAAGCGCTCGCCTTAGTAGTCCGGTGAAGCTGTTAAGACCTTGCTTGGTCAATAGCGTAGTCAGTTCGAAGAAAAAAAAAAATTATCAACTTCACCTGAAAAAACTGATATAAAAAATATACAATCTTTTAAACATAAAAACAGTGGCTATAACAATGTCTTTTAGGTGGTTTGCGTTTGCGTGTAGGACGACGAATTGATGTGGGCGCGCTTATATAATTGTTAGTTACCACAAATACCAAAAGATTAAACAACTATTAAGTATATCATTAAGAACTTTAAAAATCTTAAACATAGCTATAATATAGATGAAAATGTTATTGAGTGGATTAATAACATACATTTTTATTTGTGAGCAATATGTTCTGAATAAATTGAGAATCGTAAAACAATATGTTTTGACGATAAAGTTCCGAAGTCGTAATTCGTGTCGACATTTCGGCGATCCTATCCGTTGCTATTAGAAAAACACAGGCGTGAGCGAAAATAAAGAACAGTAATCGCGACAGAATAGTTTTAGTAATCCGCGCGGACAACATGTCCTAAAGTGACAAAGGATTTAATATGCAAAGTAGATATATAGAGTATGAACACTACACTACTTACATCACTACATCCATGAATAAATTTCTAAACATTTGTTATGCGAAGTACAACGACTTATCTCTTTATCTTATAAGTTTAAGTATTTCTGCACTTAAAAGAATCAAATCTTTATAATAGTGGTATAGATAAATAACTTGGTTTCCCAACCTATAACAATGAAGTTTGAGGACATATTCAATAAATTTTTACGTCTAGACGTTTACCATCTATCTCAGAACCAATTCAATTTCCTTTTCACTATCACGTAACCAAGAAAGTTCTTGTTTTTTCAACATTTAAACTAGTCTAGACACCTCTTAATGAGCTTATTAAATTATATTCTATATAAAGCAGGTAACTTTAGGTCCTGTTGATAAAACTATTACACATTATTTTTGGACATTTTTCAATTATGATTCTCACACATTTAATATTGCAATATAAATGATATATACAGGCTGAATATTTAGACAGTAGCAATATTTACGGACAATACTCTGCACTTGATTCTCGTTCTAAATCAATTTAAAAAATAGGTACTTAATATATGACCTAATTATTTAGAAAAATAGCGTTAGGAACAAAACAAAATGGTTTATTGCCTGTTTTATTACCGAAAGTTATTAACTCCGGGTCGTCCATTGTAGCTTTCGGCACTGGTCATTGCACCTAGGCTTATTACAATGGTGTTTATGCTTTCGAAAGTCTTAGAACAAACTTTCACTTAGGTTTTCTTTGGTTGTTTATTAGTATATGTTTTGGTATTATTATTTTATTTTATATGTTAAATGTGTAAAGTATCATATCCTCTAGGAATACTGCGAGTGTTTAACCTTTCACCTGGTATGCTCTACAAACTATTCTGAAAAACTTAATAATCGATTAAATTACATTAAAATCCCTATACCTGTGGTTTCTCGGATAGATTCTAAATTTTTGTGATATATTAAGTCATAGCAAATGCGTTATCGCGATAACAAATTGTATCCAATAATAGCCCGAAGGCGCGCCTCGTTTTAGATACATAGGTATCCCAACAATACGAAACCGCCAATAAATGAAGCTAAATTGCGTATTTATTCGATAAAAGTTATGGACCATGACAAAACACAGCGTAGCAATTTTATTACTGAATCAATATACTAAGTAAAGAGCTCTGAACAACGTAATTCAGTAATTTACAAAACACGCCAAAGCCAGATAATTAATTATTGTACACGGTAGGCGTTTATAGACCATAGGTAAAGATAGAATAGAAAGTTATTTAATCTATTGCAATTTCTTTCATTATTATTAATGAATTAGATCTGTTCTGTTTTCAGTTCATTGCTATTTAACGGGGGCCCTTTTTTTTTTTTTTTAAGTTTTTTTTTTTTTTTTTTTTTTTTATTTTTTTTTTTTTTTGTTTTTTTTTTTTTTTTTTATTTTTTTTTTTTTTTTTTTTTTTTTTTTTTTTTTTTTTTTTTTTTTTTTTTTTTTTTTTTTTTTTTTTTTTTTTTTAGTTTTTTAAAATTTTTTTTTTTTTTTTTTATAATATATTTTTTTTATTTTTTTTTTAAAAAAAAAAATTTTTTTAAAAACCCTTTTTTTCTTTTATATTTTGTTGGGGATTTTTTTGGGGTTTTAGATTTTTTCCCCTGTAAAGTCCTTCTCTTTATCCTTTCTAAGAATTTTTTTTATTTTACCCTGGTATCCCATACCCTCTTCTCTTGTTGTATTGTTTTCATTTTAAAACTTAAGTGAAATCATGTAACCTTTTAAATAACATATTATTTGTGTTATATGATAAAAAAATTATATGCTTCTTATTCATAAATCATAACGTAGCATTTTTATTTACATTTTAAATACAATTAATGTTATGTTGTTGTTAATGTTAAATGTTGTAAATGTTAATTTTTTTTAATTTTTAAATACACCATTGAGCCTAAAACATCTGCAAATAGGTAATGCAGTGGACATTTTAGAATTTAATCAATATAATTTCTTTTACATTTCATTGGTATTTAAATTTTGAACCAATTGGTAGGATGATGAGAAAATTATTGTTATAAATCGAATTTTTTAAATAGCCTAAGGGTTTTTCGCGGGAACTTAGTCTCTAAAGTACGGGGTATTATATTTTATTCATATTTTGATGTTATTTGACTCCATATTTTGTAATATTGATGGTGTTTTACGTAATATAGTTCCGTTATTGTGCATAAGTGAAATAGATGGAAAATAATAACCACGGAAAATGAATTCTGAGATGCCACGAAAACTTTCTAGAAAGTCCTAACAAGGGTCCACAATCTTGTTATAACATTGAAATTATGTGCAGGACACTTGTAATATTATTATTAACTTTTCGACAATGGCAGTAATAAACTGGATGATTGGTTGACAAAAAAAAAAATTCTAAATACATTTTCGTTCAAAGTTATTTAATGTATTTTTTACAACATTATTATTGAGGACGCAAAAAATTTTTTTTTTTATAAGAGAAGAGTCGCATGTGCGTCGCCACCCTTTGTTTGGGGGAAGGGGAATGGGGAGGGACGGGGGAGGGGAGGTGGGTTACAAATTGATTCATCCACATACAAAAAAAGCGGGCCAATAAAAACGAGGAATAAGATATTCGTATTTTTTTATCAATCAATGTATTTCATTTTATTTTAAGTACAATCCAATTATTAACATAACCTGCAACATCCATTTCGGATTAACCAAAGAAATTAATAAAGATTTTTATGTCGTGTAAAATATCATAAAATTCAGGCACTCACTCAATGTTTAAAGTACTATCCTATCTATACTTATAATAATAATGTAAAACTAACGTGTCTGTACTTTTAGACCTTTGTGAAAAAAATTGTTGCCCTTGTCTTGGAATAAGTAATAAAATACATTTCAATAATTTCTAGAAATATCTGTCTGTCTACGTGTCTGTTTGTATGAAGACGCATCACGATAAAATATTACGAAGAAAATTATAAAACATATCCTCGAGTAACATTTAGTCTTAGTTTCAATCGGTTAATTCTATCAAAAGTTATTGTAATTTTAATGACGACGCGACTTAAGTACGATAGCAAAGTAGATAATGGACTTAATACATTTAGATGATTTTATTAGTCAGTTTTTTTACATTAGGTTGCACGCGGAATGTGTCGCGGGCACAGCTAGTATATAATATTCTCAATTATGGGAAGTTGCGTGAACTTTCAAGGTTTTAGGTTCACATAAAGTGTTTTTGAACGTACACAGATAACGTCGGCGATCGCCGCAGTATAAAAGGTAAACAATAAAAAAAACTTTAAAATTAAATCTACAATTCAGATAAAATAATTTTGTTTATCGATAACTCAAATAATTGTTTTTTATAAACAATCATTTATATCTCAGACCAGCGGGCCCGGCAGACGTTGTCCAGCCCTGATTATAAAAAAAACCATGGACAAATTATACCAAAACGTTCCTCGTACATCACTTTATCCACTGGTGAAAACTGCATAAAAATCCGTTCAGTAGTTTTTGAGTTTATCGCGAACAGACAGACAGACGCGGTAGGGGACTTTGTTTTATACCATGTAATGAAGTAGTATTGATAATTTAAGATGACACTTTCAATGAGGCACGCTTCACGGTATGGAGATATTAACAAAACTTTTCAATTTAACTCCGTTCGAAACGTTTGAAAACGTTGGAGCATTTCTTCGAAGTTACTGTATCGAGTCAAAGGGATTTGAAACTCAAATTCAAATACAATTATTATTAAAGCATATTCTAAGTATTCGTTTTGAAGTTCGTTCTCAGGTTTACAAGAAAAGGACACAAATAAATAGATTCAAAATATCTATTAAAAGTTTGTTTGTCCACCTTCATATCAAACACCATTTTTAATTAATTAAATGGGTTGACCGAGATCAAAAACTTGTCACACAAAGAACGCATAGTAAAGTAAAGAGATTTAGCTAAAGTTAAAATATAATTTTGTAGAGTAATGCTTTCTTTATTTTCAGACGGATAATCTATAAAAATGATAGGTAGGGAAATAAAAAGAATAGTTGTTCCAAACTCGTAATTTTGAGTGTTTCAATGAATTATATTAATAAATGTTTAAAATCGTGTTAAATTGTACTACTGCGAATTAATGGAATAGTGAGATAGTTCATTTGATTCATAATCGTCTAGAGAAATGCGCTAAAGATTTGAATTCGTCTATAAATTAAAAACTATAATCAAATATACCGAAAATGGCTTTTAATTTTTTATCGATTTAGTTTTGGTAGGTGGTAGAGCCACGCTGAAACTATTACTGGTTTCAGCATAAATGGGTCGGCTCACCCGGGGTAGTACCACCCTCTCACAGAAAACCGACGTGAAGTAACAGTGCTTGCATTGTTGCGTTTCGTTCGGTCAGTGAGAGCGCCAGATACCCACCTCCCCACCCCTTTCACTTTCCCCTTCCCTTCCTCCCCTCCTCCCTACACAGGCTGGCAACGCACTTGCGACTCCCCTGGTGTTGCAAGTGTCTATGGACGGTGGTGATCACTTCCATCAGGTGATCCACCTGTTCGTTTGCCTCCTATGATATAAAAAAAAAAAGTTAACCAAATGATGATAAGGCTGTCTTTAAAAAACTTTTAATAAATAAGAAATATTCACATGGAAGTGTTGACGCTTGCAACTTATTTATTTATCATTTACACTTTTTATTTAATATCTAAAACAGAAAATCACCCGGTGATTTTCATGTTAAAATGGGTTAATGTGAACAATGAATATGTGATTGAAATGCGATGAAAATGTAACACTAATCAATAAACAAATGACTACATTTGGAAAAAGAATTCCATGTTTTTAAAATAAAATTAATTTGAAATTAGAATTCTCAGCAAAACAAAAATTATTTTGATTTGAAATGGCCAGTACTGCAGAACGGCAATTTCATAGGTAAATACCTAATATTTGTTATTTCATTCTTTATTTGAATTAAACTTTTGGTACTGTTTATAAGTATGCTGATATAATATTCGCATATTTTTATAGATTTTGTTATAAATTCAAAGATGTATCACACATAATAATTCATAGTAGCATGCGTTTATTTAATTCATATAGATTTTATTTGTTTTCTAACTTGTGAATAACATCCAGTCGCAGAGAAGGCATAGCAATTCAATCCACAAGAGTAACGTATACACGACTATAGGTTGTAATAATTACTTAACCAGGGGTAGAATTTATGCCTATTTGGTATTGTATGGTCGACAACAAGAGCTAGAATTACGATTACTTACGATAATAGTATTGGACAATGTGAAGTACTAAATTTATTAAATACTTTATGCTGTTGTTATTGTTTTAAAAAACTAAGTTAGTCCAGACATAAATATTACACGATTGTTTATATATTATTAAGAGTATTTAAGTTAAAATCGATCTGTTTATTCTTAATGGTTTTCTGATTGAGTGAATAATAGACAAAAAGTGTAATTAATAATTTTATTTATAACATATTTACATAAAATTATAAGGTATTTATTATATTCATGAACACTAATTAATTACAATACAATTGTGGAGTACAATAACATGTATATACTACCGCTGTGAGGTGCATGTACCTAAAATAGAAATCAGAGACTATTAGAAAAATCTATAACTTGCACCTTTAGCAAAGTTCCTATGACTAATTCGTTATTAAATTAAGTGTAATACGAGTTCAGCAGTTTATAGATAAACAATAAAATTAGATGTGTTTTTTTCTTATTGCAAATACATATGTAACTCAATATCGCAAAAATTGGCAGGTGCGTCTCTACTTTTTTGGACGGCAGTATATAAGCTCGGTCATTTTTAGCTTAAACCCGTCGTAATTGATGTTTTTTTTTTAAAAAAAAATAAAATTTAAAATAAAATAAAAAATTAGGGGGATCCCCCTTTGGGGTGAAAAATAATTTGCTTCCTAGATACCGATAAGAAAAATTTCATCAAATCGTCAGCCTTTCGAGGAGTATAGCAACAAAACTGTGACCAGAATTTTTATATATATAGACTTGCAACGTTATAATCAAGAGAACAGCCTAAGCCGAGGTTCGGCTGCTTTGGTGCTCTTGAATTTCTTGCCATACGGCTGAGTGCTTTAGGTGTTCGCTTATAAAAGCCCAGTGAAGGCCAATGGCGTATAGTCAGTTCGAAAAAAATCTCTATATTTTACTCTATTGTTTGTGGTTCTAATTGGAAACAGTATAGGAAAGGGCAACATTATACGCACATCATTACATAGTATAAAACAAAGTCCCCTACCGCGTCTGTCTGTCTGTCTGTTCGCGATAAACTCAAAAATTACCAAACGGATTTTCATGCAGTTTTCACCAGTAGATAAAGTGATTCATGAGGAAGGTTTTGGTGTATAATTTGTCAAAGATTTTTCATAATCAGGGCGGGACAACGTCTGCCGGGCCCGCTAGTAAATATATAAATATGAGGACACAATATCACACGAGGACATTTAATTATAAGCTAAGTATAGCTTGTAAAATGTTAATAGAAATGGTGATATACATGCATATGTTATGACCGAGTATCGAACCCGTCGTCTAGTGTCTTGACTGGTGGTATATCAATTCGATGTCCGCAGGTTCGAACCTTGGTCTTTTCGGAATTCGCGTACATTTACTGATTTAAATTGGTAACACTATCGATTGACGGGGAAGGAAAACATCATGAGGAAACCTGAACCTGAGAAAAGTTCTTGTAGTACCACTGTATGTGGGAAAACATAACACTGGTTTTCTTAGACTTTGAAATCGCCAATACGTCGTGGGCTGGTGTGGCGGTTATGTTCGTACTTTCCTTCGGGAAGAGGCCTATGGTCCTGCAGTGGGTCACTTACAAGCTGATGGTGGTAATGATCGAACCCACGATCTCTCGCCTCGATACTAGAGAGACCAAGATGTCAGTCAGTCACAGAGTTTCGGCGCTAAACGAATTTTATCCTAGCTTAACCATTTCAAATATTTACGCACTCTAGTGTCCATGATTAATTAACAGAGGGATAGACGTAGGCTTCATTTATCTTCCGGTCACAGAAAGCCAATAGTAAGATCAGAAAACCAAAATTTAGTTAATTAATTAATTGCTATCACTTTGGTATTTGCAGTCAGTAACATAATGACGATTGAAGTCGAATATTCATTTTTCAATTAAAAAGACCATTCATTTTTGTCACAGCGTATATTGCTCATACTTTGTTGACCTAAAAAATGAATAGTTTAATATACATTTAATAGTATAAGTAAGGCCCATCCATAAATTATTTTACACGAATTTTCCTTTCTTTCAGATTTGCCGTCCTTGTCATAAGGTGGTCATGTTTGTGTGATCATCTCTTCCCTGTTGTGTGTGAACATACGTCACATATTATGTTGTATAAGTTGTATACATTATTAATATACAACCAGCGCTTTCACAAAAATTTATATATTGTTATTTACAGCATTTGTCAATAAAATCAACAACAAATGAAATATTTTAGACAAAAAAAACAGAAGTGCGATAAATAATGCAAAATCAGTCATGTTTGGACTTGAACCCATTTAAAGCCTGAAATTTGGAATCGGAATATGAATGTGGAAGTGGCAGACATCATAGTTAGCAACAAGTATAAAAATGCGGAGCTGCCACGTGTAGAAGAGTGATAGGAACAAATTTAAGCCTGATATTAATAGTAATAGTTTGTAATATCTGAAAGTATTTTTGTTACAGAGGAAGTTTACAGTGTTAATAATATATATATATATATACATGTTACGTCATGAAGTTATGACACATCCTCACATGTCACACGATGTCACACTCTGATGACACTTACTGAAATAATTTATGGATGACCTCAACTGTTCAACCTAGCTTTAACATAACATACATTTTTGGTAAGCATATTCATTAGATATATCTTTAGAAGGCTTATTTATTAATCGGAATACTTAGTAACATTTTTCTTATTGTAATAAATATTTATATGGCACAATTGTACAATAAAATTTGGAAAGTGAATGTATAATATTATATTTTAGATTAATGGTCATATAACTTGACCTTATTTTGATAGGGGTTCTTTAAGTTTATGAAGATCGTGTTACATATTTTTAGAAATACAGAGAATATGATTTTCACGTGATTAATTCATATACACAATATTTTTTTTTAATATTTAGATTAATAATATCCACAATGATATACTTCAATTGATATATATAGAGCACAATTTTTTTTATAATTCTAATTAAAAGTAAATTTAAATGTAAAGGAAGTATGGTGAGTTTTGTGAGAAATGATATCTATATATAAATTTTGATGTCGGTATTTATATCTGAGATTGATAAACACTAGTACCGGTTTAACGTCACTAATGGACGATACGATACGATACTTAATTTATATTAAGTTTTATATTGTAACTAGTAGCCACACGCGAATTCGTCCGCATCTATATCTTTATAAAGGATTTTTTTTATATCACAGAAGGCAAACGAACTGGCGGGTCACCTGATGTTAAGTGATCACCGTCGTCCATAGACACTAGCAACACCAGGGGAGTCCCGAGTGCGTTGCCAGCCTGTGTTGAGGTAGAGGGGGAGGAGTGGGGAGGGGAGGGAGGGAAGCAAGTGGGGAGAGGGTAAGTGGGCCGAACGAAACGCAACAATGCAAGCAATGCTACTTCACGTCGGTTTTCTATGAGAGGGTGGTACCCCGGGCGAGCCGACCCATTCATGCTGAAACCAATAATAACTTCAGTGTGGCTTTACCACCTACCATTAATGCACGGTTTCTTAGTAGCTTTGATTACTTAACTTACTACTTGTTACATCAGCAATCTGCCAGTGAAAGTCCCGTCAAAATCAGTCTAAGCGTTTTAGAGCTTAGTCGGAACAAACAAATTCAACATCTTAAAAATTGTTTTTTTTTTTGTTATAAGTACCGTACATACTTTTATATCAATTTAGTAAAAAGTGTTAGATAGTTGATGATATGATAGTAGACGTACGTAAATATTGATAAATTTCGACAGTACAAAGGAAACCAGTTTTATTTATTTGTATAGATTGAACGCGTTCGAAGCAGTCGACGATTGCTAGTCGTGTGAAGTGATAGTTGACAGAGGAGTGCGAAAGACCGTAGCCGAGTCTGAGGGGCTCTCATTTCATTGCATAGGTGATGCTAACGAGGGGAGACGACTGGTTATGTACCCAGTAGTCTCTTTATAGTAGGACGAAGCCTGACACTCACTCGCCAGGCTGCCGCAGGGGCGGTTTTTCAGGAAGATAGCAGGCTCGATCCCTGGCCGCCCCTACCATGCGGCGGCCATAAGAGATTTACCCATGTTAATTTTAAAAAAAAGGTTCATATTGAGAATACGTTCTGTTTGTATATTATTGTCCTTAAAAATGGCACATATAAATGTTTGTTTTCCCGATTTTCTTGTAAACATACATAAATTTTGATAATAGTTCTGGGTAGGCTAAATAAGTTATGTCGTATAATGTGGCAGATGACGAAATATACTTCATATGACGTTATTCGTTGAATATAATAAACAAACAAATTAACACTGTGTACAGAAGAATTCGTAGGCATTTTTGTTTGTTTATTTAAAAAAAAAGGATTGTGTGGTTTTATGAAACCACGGTAAAAGTGAAACTTTTTTTCACACTATAGACATTTAACTAATAATATTCTATACACTACACGGTCAGCTGCTGCGAACTATAGGCGCCGCCATATTGACCCTGTCTTCTCTGACGAGCGCCTTTCAGTTTATCCCCACTCCGCGGCCGACCATCACGCGACATGCAACACACAGACGAAAAAGTTTGAGACGATGTAATAAAAGTTTCACTTTAATATTAATCGGAAACCTACAGACCATTAACAACGAATAGCCGCTAGAAACACATAAAGCAATAATATTAATGCTATACAGGGTCCCACCAACAAATACTTTAAATATGTTCAAGTTAAGTAGTAGAGATTTTTATGCTTTGTAGTAAGTACTTGAGTATAATTGAATACAGAATAAACGGAACTGTACCTATACCTTTCCATTATACAAGTGATTTCGGTGTACAAAAAAATAGGTCAGATGCTAAAGAAATTCAAGTACCTAAATAGCTTTGGAAAAACATTCTCTTTTCAGAGTGGTTACCTACTTTAGATTTCAATGATTTAGTGACTTTTCCATAGTCGTTAAATGTTTAATACCATTGTTTATATCTTGAAATTGTATAGATATGTTTTTTCTTCACTGCTATTTCACATTTCATGTGATAAATGAGAACTGTCATATTTTCAGGTTATATTACTACCATGGTTGCGTTAATCTCCGGTCGCTCTACAAGATCCATTTCTTTCTACAAACAACACTGCGTTTTTTGTAATATACTCAGCCTATATTGTTATATCGCTGTATCCTTACATAGTATAAAACAAAGTCCCCTCCGCGTGTCTGTCTGTCTGTTCGCCATAAACTCAAAAACTACCTAACGGATTTTCATGCGTGATTCATGAGGAAGGTTTTAGTATATAATTTGTAAAGGTTTTTTATCAGGGCGGGACAACGTCCGCCGGGCCCGTTAATAATATAAAAATAAAAACATATGGATTCTTATAAATGATAATTTATATGCATTTTAATGTCGTAAAATTGTAGGAAAAACTAAATGAGAAATAACAGTGATTCTTAAAACTGGTACAAATGTCGTCAGTATAAAAAATGTTTGAATAAATGTTTTCATAAAACAAACTTAGGAGTGAACTATTTATTATCATTAAATAAGCATAATTACAAACAGATAATCATTTTACATAGATAAAGAAATATTCGACATTAGAATAATTGAATAATACAAATGATCTTATTAATAAACTAGATGTGCCCGCGACTTCGTCCACGTGGAACCCGATGTACGAAATCATGACTAATAAAGTCATCTGAACGTATTTAGTCCATTTGCTTATCTACTTTTCTCTCATTTTTAAGTCGCGGTGCCATTAAAATTACAATAACTTTTGATAGAGTGGACCGATTTTAATGAAACGAAGACTAAGTTACTCCCGAGGATAAGCTTTATAATTTTCTTTATAATGAGGTTTTATTGTAAACCCATAACTTTAGCAGTGACGCGTGTTCATACAAACAAACAGGCAGACAAACATTTCTAAAAATGATGGAAATGGATCTATTACTTATTCCTAGATACCTGTAACAATTTTTTGTCACCAAAATCGAAAAAGTACAGACACGTAAGTTTTACATTTTTATTATGTGTGTAGATTTCAAAAGATCAAACGACGAATTCTAATATATAGAAGACACGTTTCATATTGGAAACCTTTTTGTATGGTAACCGCTTTAGTCAACACTAATTTTGCATTACTGTTTGCGTATATACGATTTATAAATATTCTAAAATTACGTATACCATATGTTATATGTTTTAATATAATATAATCTAAGACTTCGAGGTGTATCTTAGTACATCAAAAAGTACATTATTTTTATTCGAGATTTACTAACTTCTATTATGATTATGTATTAAGACTAGTTTAAGAGGTAATAAAGAAAATAAATTTGAGATCGCTCGTTACACAATTACTTTGTCCAAGTGTTTTATTAATTATACATGTCTCTTTATAAAAAAAAAACATCTAAATGAACGGTTGAACAATTGCTGTCTAATATAACGGTTCTGAGATTTTCCTCAATTTATTTTTGTCGAAAAAGTCTTTAGGGAGTTCTCACAATTGTTTTTCCCATATTATTATTTTCGTCGTTTATTCTGATATTCTTCATAGGAAATGTTGTAAAACATTTGTGTGCTTCTCCGGCAGCCGCCTTCCTCAGGGCACCGATGATTTAGCCCTGAAAAATAACAATTTTAGCATTAATAAAATATTCAGCTCCACACTCTTTAGTCCATCATCAGCACAATACATGTTTCTATATAAATAAAAATCATCTGCCGTATATATGTAAGCATGTCATTTTAGAACCACTGCATCTATTTGTCTAATTCTATTATTGTTTTGATTGTAATTGTCAGGACATTGTATGAAAGAAAATCCTTAAATATATACAGAAAAGTGAAAAAAATTGATTACAAAGGTGTCTATATTAAAAAGTGAGTAAGGCGGAAGAAACTACGGAGATCTTCAAAACTATTTATTGACAGTATTGAGTTTTTCAGTTGTCATCCTATTACATTGCATAGTTGTAGTGTAAACGGAAGAGTTGGTCTTAATTTCTTCCTTAGTACACCTGTGCGAAGCTGGGGCTGGTAGCTAGTATTTTGTTTATATTATCATTACATAGTATAAAACAAAGTCCCCTACCGCGTCTGTCTGTCTGTCTCTTCGCGATAAACTCAAAAACTACTGAACGGATCTTTATGCGGTTTTCACCAGTGGATAAAGTGATTCACGAGGGACGTTTTGGTATATAATTTGTTCTGGATTTTTTTTATAATCAGGGCGGGACAACGTCTGCCGGGCCCGCTAGTGTAATATAATTAATATTTTCGAGCACTCTTTTTTTTGCTCGTGGGTATTTTAGCGGTTTTTTTAATTACTATAAGGCCCTATATTCCTATCACCACCTAATCCGTCATCATCTCCACCCTTCCTCAACCTTTCTATTTCTCCCCTACTACCAATCACTTTTCCCTATTTTTCCATCATCCCTTCGTTTCACTTCCTCTACCAATCTGCCATCTTCATATTTACTACTTCCTCCCTCTCCTCATCCCACCCAACATCATCTATTTTATCATTACATAATAAACAAAGCCTACCGCCCTTCTCTTCCCATAAACCAAAAACACAATTTCATCTTTTCACCGTGGAAGATTAAGCGAAAAATTTCGGTTTTCATAATCAGGCGGACAACGTCTCCGCCCGCAGTAATGTAATATATTATATACATACTCAGAAAAGACTTCGCTCTGGTAGTAAAAATCTTATCCAATCATTTCTCTCATTTCGAAGATTTGATAGACAAGAGACATTTCAATTTTATTTATATATAGATACGTAAATGAGTGAAATATTAACAAGAGTTAATTAAATTTATTATTGATTTTCAACTTTATCTCATATTACAAACCAATTACATTTCAACTAAAAGAGAATTCTTTGATCAGTGTAAACACTCGTAACGTAATTAATTTGTTTCGAAGCTCAGCAGTTATAAACAATCGAGTTATTTAGTTAAAATTCCAATAAGTGCCTCTAATCTAGTGGGTTTCTTTGGTTTATATCAACACAAACATCGCGTAGAGTTTTATATTAAAGCACTGTGTGTGTGCAGTCTGGAACTAAATAAACAGTTGCTAGCGGCTAAGGAACTATTGCGTAGTATCGAGGATAATATTTTATTTTATATTACAATTTTAACCTAATTTTAAGTGAACATGTGGAACTGGCTCTCAAATGCATCTGCTAGAACTATAGATGTTTACGGGTCTACATATATTTGATGACAGAATTTGAACTGAAGGCATCCAGCCGGGCATTACAAAAAGACCTACCAACATTCTATGGTTTCGTCACGATGTCTTCCTTCAACCAGCTCAGGTTCCACTGAAAGCCATCATTGCTTATATCAGGAATTAAAATTTGTTCCATTAATTATTTAATTTATCGCAATAGGAGTCTGCAAATTTATTGTCAGCAATATTATTTTTGGAAATTCTTGTCTGTTTTAAATTTATTGCCAGAATTATTATTATATTGTATGAAAAAAAAATATTTGCATGAAATGAAAATCCATTCGGTATTTACTGCCTCATATTATGACACCCTAGTCGTAGCCGGGGGGGGGAGTGGAGGGAGGGGAGCCTGGCCACGATGGCCACAACCCTCGTGGCAGGCGCATCGGAGGTTGGGCCCAGGGTGGCCCTCGAGAAACCGAGGCCCACTCTTTCATAGCCTCGGCGAGGGCCACCACCGGGGGCCCACAATGGGGAGGGCGCCCGGACAGGGGGGGACCCAGAGAAAACTGGCCCACCCGGACGGGCGCTGGCGGTTCGAGCCCCATTTCGGGGCTCGGACCGCGAATCGGGCGCGGCGGCACTCGCCGGTCTCAGGGGGGCCTTGCGCCGGGTACCCCGACTCTACATGGGAGTCGTGCGGGCGATGGCCGCCTACGGGGCACCGGTGTGGGCCGACGCCCTCGGGTCGCCAACGTGCGCGCGCGCGAATGCGCAGCGCACGGTGGCACTGAGGGCGACCGGGCGACCGCACGGTGCCTCGCGGCAGCCTTTGTGCTCCCGGCTCCCTGCCCTGGAGCTGGAAGGATTCCCGACGGGGGGGCGGAAAGGGGAGCCAGGGGGCCGTCGAAAGAGGAAGCAGGACCGGCGGACGAGCGGGGGCGGTCACAGGACGTCGTCCGCCCGGTTCTGCGGGCGTGGATGGAAAGGGAGGGGGCTCCCTGACGTTCCACTGGTGCAGGTACTCACCGGACACGGTTGTTTCGGGTGGTACCTGCCCGGCGCGCAGGGGCCGCCGCCGCCTCCACGAGTGCGGCGCTGCCGAAGAACGCGCAGCACATTTCTAGTGTGCTGCGTGGGGGGAGCAGCGCCGCATTCTGGTGGCAGCGGTGACCGGACTTATCGCTCCACGGCCGCCCGCACCGCGGCAGCGATGTCTCCTTAGCCTCTCCCAAAGAGGAGGCGGAGAGGGCCCGCGGGCAGACCTCAAAGTGGCCCTCCGCCGGAGGACAGGCGGGAGGGGCGGCGCTCGCCCAACTCCTCCCCCACCGTAGCCGGACCTGAGGGATGGGCCGGCCCTCCCTCATTGCGGGCGCCGGGTGTACCCGGTCTGTCCCTCTATGTAGGGCCGGCGGCACCTCCCCCGGCCCTGGGGCGGCCCGGGCCTCCCCCCCCCCCTCTTCTCCCCCCGGGTTTTTTTCCGCCCGGTCGGCATCCCCCCCCCGGGTGGGTACCAAAGATTTCCCCACGTTAAAAAAAAAAAAAAGGGGACTTTGTTTTATACTATGTAATGATTGTATTAAAGAAAAAGTATTTGCATGAATGAAACAATTCTTAATTGCTCTCATCTATGCATATTTGTTTTCTATATCTGTACTATCGTTTGTAAAATGGAGAGTTCTTAGGAACTTTTTGATATGGTGCACTTACTCACAAATTTGTACCTCGAGTTGCTAGCTGGTTACTCATCCGCACACCTAAAACCCTAGCAAAATGGCGTCAACCGTGAGGTTTTCTAGAATCCTCATTATGCGTACGATAGCGATGTGGAATAGGTTACCCAGCACAGTTCTCCTTCAGGGCCATAACATGGGACATTTCAAAAAGAGACTGAGAAACTGAAACACGAATTTCAAGTTCGGTAACACAAAAGTAGGGCCCCGGGTGCTGCACTTATCTATAGGCGACGGTAACCATTTACTATCAGGTGCATCGTTTGCCTGTTTGTTGCCTTTTGGCATAGAAATAAATACAAATCGAAGTGCCTGTTCTTTGTTCTGTCTAATCTGATGATGTGACTTTTACTGACAAATAATATATTTTTCAGACTAATTACTAGGTTAAGGTACTGAAGGTAATAATAAGGTAGATAGAGGTAATGTAAGTTAAAAATAAATCAGTAATGATAGAAGTTAACATAGATAACCGGAAATTGGTAGAACGGTTGTAGGGATTACCAAAGTGGTAAAGACAATATTACCATTAGAAAATTAAAAAAAAACTCTCATAATTAATCTAGACAAAACGCGAAGTTCCCACGAAACAACAAAACTACATACACGAGAACGTAGTCGCGGCCACTAAGCCTTTGCTATAATACTATATAATATAGTATAATATATAGTAGTAAATATAGTAATAAATGTTGAGAATTATGTTATTTACAAATATGCTATTTATCAATCTTCCTCTCAAGTGAAAATTTATGATATCATAGTTTCGATATAAACCCACAACGATAGGTAGATATTTCTGTTTAGTCAATAACCAAGCACCTTTTTACACATTGAATTTGATGTACTAAGCATATTCCCAGTGCTCGACTGTAATGTTATAAAATATATGTATATTTTCTTGAAATTCTCAGGCCATATAATGGATATCCCTTGGGATGTGCTTTGAATATGAAAATACACTACAAATCCCCAGGTTGGTTAGAATTTCTCGTATTACATACGAGTTTTTGTGATATTGAAAAATACGTATACGACATTTTTTTACGATAATATGTTGTTTTTTTCATCACATAGTATTAATAATAAATTGTTTTTTTTTTCTAAATTCTAAACCGGTTTTTGTTCCATGAAAACACAACTCAACAGATCTCCTTATCATCTTTTAAAATGTATACGCGCTGAATTTTTTCAAACCGCGCTACGTAGTTCTGAAAATAGACAAGTGTTTATAGAGCAGTCACTTATATCTTGTTTCATTCGACTTACGTATTCTGAACGTCGGAGTGTGAGGGTGGCGGTGGAGGCCATCTGTGCAGGTGAGCGCGCCACATCATCTGCCCGAAGGTCATACGAAACTGCCTTGACATCGAACAGTAGAGAATAAAGTTAATTGCCCCATTAAGCAGTGCTAGCGCGTCCATCAGCTCCCCGAATAAATCGTAGCAGCGCTTGAAGAAGCACCTTCCCAGCACTCCACTCAACAAACCGAGTATCCCTTGTGGTACTTCTGTTACCAAAAACAAAAGCAGAACAGCTACCAGCATCTTAGTCGTTCTGTTCGCTCTTCTATCAGCTTTACACTGGCGTTTAACAGTTTTGACATTCGGTGGGCAAGCGTTGTAAACGCGAATTTGTTTTTGGTGCTGGTTCGCGCTGTAGACCTCCCTTATCAACCACAAACTGATGATTGTTAATATACAGCAAGGGAGTAGCTTGATTACGACTGCATGAACCCAGAAATTTATTTGGTATAGTTGGCCTTCTTGATCCGAGTCGACATGGTAAAGTATCATGGGTCCAGTTGGTTCGAGTACTACTGCCGTGTGAATGTCGAAGACCTGCGAAAGATTGTGCATATGAAGCTATCTATCTATATGTATGATGAAAATATAGTTCATTTGTTCAGCACTGCTTTCAATCAATACTATACTGATAGTAACGTTAGACCATTCGTTGTGAAATTTTTCGTAGATATTTTATTTTTAGGATTCGATTGACCCTCTGTATATTTTTTTAAATTATATGAAGATACAATTGTGCAAACGAAGTTGCGGATGATCGTTCGCATATTGAAATAAAAATTAAAAATATTATCAAGAATACAATAGTAATATATGTATAAACACTGTGATATAAATATCTGAAGTAGATCATTTATTTAAAAAAAATATGTATCGCTGATAGCGAAAAGTCTTTTTGTAACAAATTTGATGTACTAATGGTTATAGGACTTGAATATTGTGGAAAATTTGAGATACCTGTGTGAATCGCTCCTATTCTAAATGGTAAGCACTGAAAGGTACAAGTAATTCGTAATTATGAAAATTGAATACTTTTTTGTTTTCATATCCTTATTCTAAATGCGAATGTAAGTCTGTTGATTTGTTTCACAATTTATTACGCATTAACACCTTAACTACTCAACCGATTTTTTTTTCATGAATTTTGGATACACTTTTCCAAGGGAAAAGGTCTTATGAAGAAAGAAAAATACTTCCAGAAAAAAGTGGATAGACTAAATTTAAATGAACACGAGCGAAGCTGTAAGCAAAAGTTGTTTTTTTTATATATACTGGTATTTTAAAAATACCGAAAATATATGAAAATAATAAATTTAAACTTGCAACAGGTACGCGCTTAGCCACAATCTCACCTGATGGTAAGTGACGATGAGGCCGACGGTGTATCGTGCTTACCCGCTAGATGTCTATTCACTCTACTCTTAAAGACGGGAGTTATAAGAAGACGGGAAGACAGACGCCAGGATTGAATTCCACTCCTTAGCCGTACGTATAATAAATATGGAAGCTAATTTTACATTAACTTTATATGTATTAGTACTGTTAAGTTTGTGAAGACTTTTCTGGAGTTACGCTGATTTTATATACAGATCGGTAAAAAAATTAGAATCTTTCATTACGTATACTTTTCGTAAACACCTCCGGTCAATGGAATTACGTTTTGGCACAAAAACATGTGGATAATATCATCTAGTTTCGTTTGTATATTTTAAATTTAGTTTATAGCTACTTTTTCAAGAAACTCACAGTAAATGTTTATCTAATAAGCATATACTAAAACATCTTTGACTCAATAGGCTATTTGTATCATATTTAGTCGACGTAATCATCTGATCCTTTTTTGACATGGGGAGATCCCTAACAGATATCCATCACGTCGGGCAGCTGAGGATGGGTTATGTCCGATTCGCACGGTGCCTTCATACACCTTTTAGGCGGGGGAGAAGGGACTGCCGACTGGCACTGCGTCTGCTCCCCCGACAAGTGTAAGCCCTCCAAGAGGCTCTGACTGCAGTCTGAGGGGTCAAAGATGGTAGACCCCTTAAAGGGGGACGGGTGTGAAACCCCCTCCTGACGAACTGCGATCATCTGACCCTAATAATATACTGTCATACAAAGACCGTTGGATGTAATTTGGTATTAATTTTATTATATGAAATCGTTACTTTCTCTTTCAAATAAGTTTTACCAAGAAGCTTCGGAAAGTGAATTTATTAAATAAAACCGATCTAATTCAATTTTAATGTTAGAACATTATTTAACACGGAAATTAATTACTCCCGTGTAACATAATTGATTTATTGAACAGGGATAAGCCTCGTGCAAGCTAGTGCTTGTATTAACTGTATACAAATACTAAAATGTTCCGATATTTCATTAACACCTTTTTCTTTTCTGCTTTTATTGATCCTGCTTCTATAATACTTCGTAGATGAATAAATCAAATTTATTAACTCACTCATTTGAGTTTCATTTTGAAATACTTAGACTAAAATAATATTGAAGAACTAACAAACGTGATATTTCAATTTATTTGAATTTTCCCTTTTAGATATATACCAACGAATATAAATGTTCAGTGATAAAATTATTCCAATTGAATTCTAATCATGTGGAAGGGTTGGTTCGGACATTTCACGTAAGGATCGGTTATAAAAGGATAAATTGCACGTGAAATGACAGCGGTTAACTTTTTGTCGGTATGATAGTGAATTTATATAGACTAAAGGTTCTTTTAGAGTAGATATCGAACATTTCACGCAACTAAGCGATTTTATGCTAGAATTAAAGACGCGTCTTACAGATAACAAAAGAACAACCAAAAGTGATGGTTGCGCCGCTTTATGTATGTTTGAAAATTCCCGCATTATGGATTAAATCGCGTCACTTTGAAGCCCGACCAATTAATTGCGATCAGGTCACGCCATCTAGCCTTGCCCAATCACGCTTCCCTTTAACTATGGCACATGCTAATTCGGTATCACGACGCTCGCGCCGCCAATAGTTTTCGATTGCGGCCGCCAGTGTTCGACTGTTGCCGCCATTCCGCCACTTCGTCTGCTATCGTCGAGTAGTTTACGCGGCTCGCAAAGTGTGGTTGTGTCATACCGCGTCGAGCCGCGCCGCATGCTAACATTTTGAGTTTTTGCATGGTCGAGTGAGAAATAAACGCATCGTAAATAAACATACGTGCCGACATATATTATAAACAATAAGTGTTGTGAGAGAGGAAACCCAGTGGAAAGAAACGAGAAACACCTAGCCGGCTAGCCACGTGGAGACTGCATCGCCGCGAGGTATGTGCCAAGTTTCCTTCCTACCTTGTCCCTAATCGAACTATCGCAAAGTAATATCAATAAGCCCCCCGCAAATACAGTCCACCAACTAACATATCCCCCACCGCCGCCCCACTACGTCGACAACGCCGCGGCACACCATAAATTTCGGCGCGGACAACAACACGACACAACATAAATAAGCAAAGTTCACACAGATTAAAAAGTGACATGAATTGGTAAAAGAAGTGTTTAAATAAATTATTATTGAAGTTAAGTTTCAGGGACCCCGTATGAGAGAATATATCAAATATTGTCGAGACGCTGTCAATTTGGTTGCTAGTTCTATTTTGTCACAATTTTAGAAAACTCGTTCTCTTTAGGTATTTATTATACTTGATTTATAACTAATTTTCTGATAAGTTACAGAATTTTAAATTTAGATATCAATGTTAGAAAGAAAAAGAAGACAAATTAAAATTGTTATAAAGAGTTATTTTAAGTTTTATTTTATCCATGTATAGTTTTTGTTTTAATAATAAATAATAAAAAAGTAATTAATAACAATACCCATACATATTGTTCTCATTATTGTAAGATAGCAATAAGTCTAGTTGCGTTTTCTTAATAATGTGAACCTAGATAAGGTCTCTTTCTTTTGTTAGAGGTTTTTTTTATTACTCAATAAAAAAAAATGTTGTAAACTTTAAGAACTCCGTAGCTCCTAGAGCTGTATGGGTTTTAAAAGCTAAGAAAATATATTTTGTTATTTTTTAGTCCGTTTGAAATATATTTTAGTATCTTTCGTAATACGTAGAATTTCACTTCACTAAGTTATAATTCGTAGGCTCCATACACCCGCTGTATGTCGCAAAAGTATACGATGTCACACATATTTCATGTTGCAGTCCTTCATGTATCGAAACTTATTGTATTCCTAGCACGAAGCTATAGAGATGATATCTAAAAAACGTCCGTTTGCTAGAAAAACAGCGTTCGGAAATACATGGAGGCACGGTGATAATAACCGTGGAACCGTGACGTTAAAAGGCAGATTTTTATTTATTACCTTTGAAATAATAGTCGGGGAAAAATAATTTAACTGCTTCTCAATTATATTCAAAGAGCTATAATTTCAATGTCTATGGTAGAGTTTACACTTACCATATATGTAGGGATACATAGTATAGGTGGTAATAAGAAACTGCTCAGTATGGCTGTACTACATCGTCTTGCTGTGCACAGTATGTGGTTTTTATCCGAATACCTGTAAAATATTTTCATCTTTAGACACTATCAAATAGTTTAAACAATCAATGAATATGTAAGCACTAGAAACTAATAAAATAAATGTCGGGGGAGCGATAAAATGGCTTCAATGTAGGAGTATGGCCTCATCCATAATGACGTCATAGTTATAATATGGTCGATTAATCCACCAAGAACCATCGAATAAAACGTTAACCGATTACAGAAACTCAGCACTGAATATAGTTTCGACGAATCGTCCGTACGTGTGACTAATCGAACTCTCTGAGCGAGGATACCCAGTATTTAGTCATGAGTCGCCTTTTAAGACATCAAAATACATAAACAGCCGATACTTCCAACTAATGGCGTTTGAGTCAATAGTAAAATCCTCGATATAGTCAATAGCACGGCATCGCTGATCAATAGTAGATTCCCCGGTATATACCTCATAGCGCTCAAATGTAATATAGCTTAATATTAATGAAATACTATTCTAAATCGGATTGGTAGTTTTAGATTAGATTAGTGGTATTACTAAAAATTTTGCTGTATTCGTAAACAAAATCTAATTATAAAAATAAATCACGAAACAGAACACAAGAATTTAATTTGTTCCTAAATGTTCTTTGAAAAGTTACGGAAAATGACACTGAAGACGGAAACAATTTTCGACGGCGAAATTGTCTTTTGAAACAAAAAATACGCGATAAAAAAAATATTTTCTTGATTGTTACTTCGAATTAATTATGTACAAAAGTGTGACATTGTACACTTGAGCAGGGTCTTATAAAACATAATAAATGAGTCTCATTTTTTCCTGTCTTATAATAAATTGAATTTTCAAAAGAAAACACGAATCAAATTTCTTTCAATTATCTATTCAGATGAAATTGACTGACTTAGCAAAGTATTTCAAACGTTTTATTTTATTTTTTCATAGATAATTATCAAATACTCTTGTTCCTAAAGGATCTCTAATGAAACTATAAACTGTTGCTGTCGATTTGAGGATATTTTTTTAAATCAAGACATACTAATAATTGTGTTAAAGCCGCGCGGTACCGCTTCGAGCTAGACGAACGTTAGTATTTTACATCGTAACACTACGTATTTTATCTATCATATTCTAATCCAAAGAAGATATTCAGGAATGACCAGCATTCATAAGTATGTAGGTACGCACAAATATACACAATTGTAAATAACGCAGAAAATAAACTGAACAATATTAGCACATGAGAAATGTTGTAAAAGTTCTATTAATTAACCCATAATATTTTACGATTACAGTAAATGTATTCCTCAATAAATACTTTATTATTGTGGTATAGTCACCAAATTGTTCAGCATATATTTTTGTTTAGATAATATTTTATGTTTCTTTATTTATAGGAAATAGTGAATAATAAAAGTGCACAGTTTACATGAAAATAGATTTTTATCAGTAAGTTCATGCTAGAGTTTTTGGCGGGATTTTGGTCTGTCATGTAGTGGATTTTATATTCATAATCTTGTGTTACTTGACTCTATATTGTGTAAAATTGGTAGTGTTTTATGTAATATAGTTTGTTTATTGTGCAAAGTGAAGTGAATGGAAAATAATAGCACGGACCATGAATTCTGAGATGCCACAAAAACTCCATGGAAAGTTCTAACAAGATGGCCACCATCTTGTTAGTTCATTGTAATTATATCAAGAAACTTGTAATATTGATACTCACTTGAGAATGGCAGTAATAGTCTACTAGAAGACTGGTTGCCAAAAATAAAATAGAAGAAGAACTTGTAATACTATTAACTACTCGACAATGGCAGTAATAATCTAAAAGATTGGTTGCCAAAAATAAAGATAAAAAAAAGTTTATGCTAAATATTTAGGATAAACATGGACATGAATCATCCATAAGATAAAGTTGACGACATACATTATTTTTCTATTTTTATAGTTGAGATGGTACGTTTTGTTAAAGAAGCTAATATTAATATCGGGAAAGTGGGTGTTATCACAGTATTCTGACATAACCGACATCAGAGTGTTTCAAAAGGCTGTGTAGTATATTTAGGTTTAGTAATTTGTCTATGTATGTTAGAGATGTCTGTATATTAGGGGTGTACGAATAATTCGAACTCACGAATTATGAAGATTCGAAACACGAATCGAATAATTCGAAAATTCGAATAATTCGATTTTTTTCCAAATTATTCGTAAACTATTAAATTATTAGTGAATTTTCAAGTATTTTCAATTCAGGGTTTCTTATGTTCAATATTCATATCAATAGATTTTTTATGGTACCGACAGAGATGAACATATACTGAAAATGAGCAATTGTATTCTCTGTGTAATTGATTTTTAAACGAAAAGAATATTATTCGTAATTAGAATAATTCGATACACGATATAAAGGAATTTATATAGAAACAATTAAAAATCCAGAGATATTTCATTAATTCGCGAATTATTCGAAAATTTTGGAATTATTCGATTTTTTTCGAATTATTCGTGTAATTTCGAATATCAATATTCGATTCGAACGATATTCGCATACCCCTACTGTATATGTAAGAGAAAAAAAGACTTTAATTATGATTTACTACTAGATTGGATAGTAATAACAGCAAATAATAAAAAAATGAGAATAGTAAGAAATAATAATAAACGCGTGCGGATTTCTGGGTATATTAATTCGCATACACATGTCATTTTATTCCAATTTTATTCAGCAAAAATTCTTAATATGTTTCTACATTATAAAAAAAATTTTGTTCTGAATTTTGTAACATTATATATCAAACGTTTAAATTAAAATATTTTCGAGTTGGCATTTAATTGTTTTATCATAGAAGAATTCAGAATGGAATTAAATTTTCTTGATTAATTAGTTTATTTGTTTTCAGTTCAACACATACGCGTAAACGATATTAAAGCGATTAATTAAAAACTAAATATAAATCTCTATATTACATAGAAAATGTGTTTTTATTATGGATAATAAATTTCCACTTACTTGATAGCTACATATCGCCAAACAGCCAATGATAGCGTGAGGCAAATAGACGCCGTGTGAAAGATCTGCGCGAAGTGCATATGGAACAGTAAATATGCCGCCCATTTGTACGGCATTTCTCGTTGACCAGGCAATATCTAAACATAAAATTATCTCTGTGTTAGAAAATAAAAATTTAATATATTTATGAAGATACCTAAAGCCTTTTTAAACGATCAAACAAACTCTATTATGTACAAAATTAGTATGGTGTATATATATCATCTATACGCATATATAATAAGAACGTAAATCGAACGGTGGCTTTGCTTTTTAGATTTTTGTAAAAAAAATTGTTGCAGGTGTCTTCGAATAAGTAACAAAATATATTTCAATCATTTTTGGAAATGTCTGTCTGTCTGTCTGTCAATTTCTATGAACACGCATCACTGCTAAAGTAATAAGTTCACGATAAAACCTCACTAAGAAAACCATAAAGCATATCCTCGAATAACATTTAGTCTTGGTTTCATTAAAATCAGTTCCCTCTATCAAAAGTTATTGTTATTTTAATGACGACGCGGTGTAAGTACGAGAGAAAAGTAAATAAATAAATGGACTTAATACATTCAGATGATTTTATTAGTCACTGTTTTTTCATTACGTTCCACGCGGACTGGGTTTCGGCCACAGCTAGTATAAAGTATGTTGTGCATAGGACCAGTAAAAAAATCTGATTGGTTAGTTTGTAAGGGATTTCAATGTGGGAATTTTGACTAACTACGAACCCTGTGTTCTTTTCCTTATATAGCTGTTCTAGTATACCTGACTTTCAAATTTACTACCATACCAATTTCATAAGTCGATTTTATTATTATTTTAAGCAGAACTCAAATTTTATATACTCATAAAGTTGTCCAATAAATTCTTTTGGGTTTCATAATTATTCGATAGTAGTAATAGATGTTTTATTAATTTTTTGCTTGGTGTCTATATTCTTAAACTCTCTATGCGAATTCGTAACATAAAAAACAAGAATGACTATCGATCGTAAAGACCAAAACCAATAGTAGCCTGTCTCGAACTTTGTAAACTCGGTCGAATAATGACGTCTGTCTTCCAGAGTTTTTCACCCTCCTTTATTAAAAGGTATTAAGCGCGCCGCGGTGCTACCGAATTGAGTTCTATTCTGAACATCGGAACAAATACTAAGAGAAAACAAAAGGTATCTGCAAGCGGACTATGAATGCAGCATTATAAGGTGTAAGTGTGACTCTAGTGTAATTGTTCATGTTTTTTTTTTTTTTTATCGTAGCTCAGCAAAGTGACTGTACTGTGCGTGATGGTGAGCACAGTATAATCCAAAAACAACGGCGACACCGAAACACGCTATCCCTCATCCCTCACCGGTCGCCGCTGTCATCCGGCCAAACCTCACACCTAAACCTCCTGCGAATTTTATACTCCCCGGTCCGGCAGAGATAAGATAATGATGAATCGATTTAATTTTTGTCTGTGTGAGATTTTTTTTTATTTTTACCCAAGCGGCATCAGATTAACCTAAAGCGTAACAATATTTAGTTATTTAGATCTGCTATTCTCAATATAAGTAATTTAATATAATGTAATAACATAAGAAATAATAGTATCGAGCATCAAACTATATAATACTACTAATAAAGAATTACCTCATATATACTGTACACTCCAAGAGTAATGACTTCCAGCGTGACCCGAAGATATTAACAGTTGTAAGAAAAAAAACTAAAACGTTAAAGATTATGGTCCGATGGATCCAATTGCACGGGATTACTGTGGGTGCTTTGGGCCATTCGGATCTGCAACTTCAGAATTACGGCAAAATAACTTTGGCCCCCGTAGGCGTCTCCCTCTGATAAGTGGATCTAATTTACTCCTATCACTAAGTCCTCAGACCGTAGCTGAGTGGCATTAGTGTTTAATTTTACGAAAGCACTTTTAACTTTGTTTACTGAACCTTTCGTGGATAATTAAAGGAGTTGCCTCTAAGCGTTCTCGTAACAGGTATAATGTATCTTACGAATTAATTTGTTGTTTATCATAGAGTATAAGATGTTTAGAAGTAATTTTTAATAACGGCAACGCTTTTCATGATTAGTGTTACGTACAAGTGACACGTTATTTGCTACAGTTTCAGTACATAAACACTATTATTAAAGACTAGCTGTGCCCGCGACTCCGCCGCGTGGAACCTAATGTTGAACCAAACCTAATGTGGAACCAAACAGTGGCTAATAAAATCTATTAGGTCTATCTATCTATCTGTCTATCTATAAGAAAAAAAATTTTTTTTCGAACTGACTACGCTATTGACCAACCAAGGTCTTAACAGCTTCACCGGACTACTAAGGCGAGCGCTTAAGGCACTCAGCCGATTTTATTTGACAACTAGCTTAAGGATGCACGGCATACCTCGGCTTGGGCTGTTGCCTGATACATGCATTTCGCGACCTATCTGATCTAACCTAAACTAAGCTAACTATTCATACATATATGACTTGTTGAAACATATATGTGTACCAAGCATACATACATCAACAACTCTTATTCAGGATGTTAGGAGACCGCTTCCGAAAACGAAGACAGACGATAGTACTAATGATACCTTTGATGATGGGACGGAAAAAAATCGATCCTGATTAAAAAAAATCATATTAAAGAAAAAGCAATGTAACCAAATTAAAAAAAAAACAGCTGATACTCGGGTCATCGAACGCTCGAGCGCGGCCCGGCCCGTGCACGATCCCGAATCCCGCCAAAACAAACCGCTCCTTTTGCGCGCCGCCAGTTGACGGCACTTTAATCATTTCCACAGATCAATAAAGCGTTAGACATTCTCAAATTTTATTTTATATTAAGCATAGTTATCCCTACTGATTAGTCTTTTTATGGAATTTAGAAGTTATAACTCTAATTATTTAATACAACTATACAATCAATTGTACTCTGACGTAACAAGGAGCTCGTTACTACAAAAATGATTTTAGAATATTAAATTAACCTAATTACATACTCACGTAAACAATTATGAAAACTATTTAATCTTTATCTTTGATTTTTACAAGAAATTAAAAATAAAATGGTACAGAATAATTTCATAGTTAAAATTAATTACATTTATGACCGACAGTTAATTAATCTATCAGAATGAATTTAAAATAATATTCTTATACTTTACGTTACCATTGTTTCCCTTTTTAGTCCGTCCAATACTATAATTTGAAAACAGATATGTCCCTCACAACTATCTAAAATTACTTGAAATTTTTATTGTGAACGCCGCCTCTAATTCTTTTATGGCTCCTGCAAAATGTATACCGTCAAAGTTGTAAATTTTGGGGGGAGCGGTATCAGTGCCACGCCGGTGTGCGTGTAAAAGAAACGATTAAATGTTGTAAATAAGTATTTGCACGATCGCTAGCTGACATTCGTTGACCTGAGTATCAGCTGTTTTTTTTGTTTTTGTTATACATTGCTGCTTCTTTTTTAGTAAAGTAATGTATTTTTTATGAAACTGTCGTTTCATTTAGCTGTACTAACATGATGGAGCGTAAATAATGCTAATAAAACATTTTCAAAATATGATTTTTTTAAATCAGGTTCGATTTTTTTCCGTCCCATCATCAAAGGTATCATTTGTACTATCGTCTGTCTTCGTTTTCGGAAGTGGTCTCCTAACACTCTGTATATATTTCGTATCGGATAATTTTCTAAACTCTTCCACTTGCATGTGTAAGCGTGTATGCGTGCACGTATGTGGAGGTGACATGTGTAAGCTCTCTATAAGAAAATGTATTATTTCCATTTACTTCTCTACTTTTATCTCGTACTTAAGTCGCGTCGTCATGAAAACTACAACAACTTTTGATAGAGTGAACTGATTTTAATGAAACTAAGACTAAATGTTACTCAAGGATATGCTTTATGATTTTCTTGGTGAGGTCTTATCGTGAACGCAGTACTTTAGCAGTGATGCGTTTCATACAAACAGACAGACAGACATTTCTAAAAATGATTGAAATGTATTTTATTACTTATTCCAAGACACCGGCAATACTTTTTTTCACAAAATTTTAAAAGTATAGACACGTTATATTTACATTCTTATTATATCTATAACTAGCGGGCCCGGCAGACGTTGTCCCACCCTGATTATAAAAAAATCATTGACAAATTACATATCAAAACGTTCCTCGTGAATCACTTTATCCACTGGTGAAAACTGCATAAAAATCCGTACAGTAGTTTTTGAGTTGGTCGCGAACAGACAGACAGACAGACGCGGTTGGTGACTTTGTTTTATACTATGTAATGAAATATAGATTGTTGCTCTATTACACTAGATGTGAAACGTTATTTTATTTTATTAATTTTTCTATAACTATAAACCAATAACTATAACCTAAAACTCGTCAATTTAATTTTCACAGGACGATGTGAAATTATAGACGGGTAATACATAAAACGAAAACTAATCAATCAATTCAATAAATACAAATTTAAAAACTAATGAGAACTATTCTAAACTGATTAAGTACAGAGTTCACAAAACAGATAAAGCTGAGTTTTTACCTAAGATGATTATTTCAATCTATCACGGCCTTCCCATATATAACTTAACTTAACTTAACTTAACCATAACTTCAATGTGTAATCAAATTAAACTAGAAAATCCAGCGAAATCGTGAAAACAAACTATTTACACACACATAAAATAGAAACTTACTATTAAAATAAACTACTTTTTTCTATTTATGTTATCTATACATATAATAAGAATGTAAATCTAACGTGTCTGTACTTTTTTGACTTTCGTGAAAAAAATCAATCATTTTCAGAAATGTCTGTCTGTCTGTCTATCTGTCTCTCTGTTTGTATGAACACGCATCACTGCTAAATCACTGGGTTCACAAGGAAACCTCAGTAAGAAAATTATAAAGCATATCCTCAGGAGTAACTTAGTATTTGTTTCAATAAAATCGGTCCACTCTATCAAAAGTTATTGCAATTTGAATGACAGCTGGAGTTAAGTACGAGAGAAGAGTAGTAATCTATTATTATATTATAAAGCTGGAGGATTTGTTTGTTTCGTAGGTTGAACGCGCTAATCTCAGGAACTATTTGGTCCTATTTGAAAATTTCCTTTTGAGAGCTTCCGTTGCTTTTTAGCGGTAGCTCAAAGTAACTATTCCACACGGATGAAGTCGCGGGCAAAAGCTAGTATCTACTATATCTGTAATTTAATTAATGCATTGTATCCATTATCTATACTATATACATAAAGTCTTCAAAGATATTACACAATTTAGGTTATTAGATTTATCGTATTTTGCAGGCAGAAGAAATATACTAAACAATTATTGCTATAGATAAAACCGCAAATCCCATTAATTGCTGAAATTCAAGAATCCCGTTATAAAAACCAAGTTCTTAACAAATTAAATAAATTCGATGTAGTCTGTTTTCGTTTTCGAATTTGACAAGTGATTATTTTCAACCAATCACAGTACCTAATTTGTTTCCATTTACAAAGCAGGGATAATATTATTCACTCTACAAACTTCAAAATGTGACATCTACGCGGATTAGTAGTTAGTTAAGTTAGTTGGTTAGCTCTTTTAGGTATGTCTCATTTACTTTGGTAGGTTAGATGACTCTTACTTGAACTATATAGTTTTATGAAATCGATATTTATTTTTGTACTGTTTTTATTACAAGTATTGTTTTTAATACGTTATGATTATAGCAGATTTATTGTTGTAGGTGGTATACCCACGTTGAAGCAATAGCAGTAATAACTGGCTTCGGCATGAATGGGTCGGCTCGCCCGGGGTAGTACCACTCTCTTATAGAAACACTGATGTGAAGTAATTGTTGCAATTGCACTGTAGCCAAGCATTTTAGCCTTGCCTTTCGTTCGGTCAGTGAGGTCCATCTCCCCTTCCCTCTCTCTGCACCGCCTTTGCCACCTCCCTCCAAACACAGGCTGACAACGCACTTGCGACTTCCCTGGTGTTGCTAGTGTCTATGTACGGTGGTCATCACTTAACCCACACTCGCATTTATAATATTGGTAAGTATTACGTAACAGTATATTAGATAAAGTGTAATAATTACGTATATTATAAAATACTAGCCGCCATGACTGACGTTTTCCCTCCCTGATAAAAAAAAAACTGTGACAAAGTATATACCGAAACTTTCCTCATGAATCACTTCATCGTCTGGTGAAAACATGACATATTGTCAATTGAACTTTGTACAAGAATCAATATTGTGTAACATTTGTGAATATTGTACAGACGTCTAAAGTGTAGTTACGTTTTAGTTGAAAAGAAAATGGTAGAGTCATAAATCGAAAAACGTAATCCAATGTTTCCGTCTGTAGTAACTTAGTCTCGTTGTATGTATTCTTTGGAAGAAACAAACACTAAATCAACCGCCTACGTACAACTTTCGTTACTTGCTTACGTAGAATTGTGCGGGGAATAATATCCGTAAAACTAAACATATACGATAAAACCAAAGAGTGCTGTTTTGGACTTTATCTTAACAAAATGAATACACTGAATTAATGCCATAACACATTGTAATCTAAAATGATAAATGTTCACCAAATTGACATAGGTAAAATAACCCATACTGACCCTAAAACAGCGCGCTCTAGTGAAGTTATGAAGTTTTCATTAAATGTATATATGACTTAGCACTTTTTTTATATCATAGGAGGTAAACGAACAGGTGGGTCACCTGATGTTAAGTGATCACCGCCGTCCCTAGACGAAGAAGAGAAGAGAAGGTGGGTGGGTCTCCGGCGTTCTAACTAACCAAATGAAACGCAACAGTGCACTGTCACTTCACGTTGGTTCTCTGTGAGAGGGTGGTACCACCCCGGGCGAGCCGACCCATTCATGCTGAAACCAGTAATAGCTTCAGCGTGGCTCTACCACCTACTACCACGATAACATAAGTGGAACGTATTTTGTAATCTCATCTAAATTCATTAGTATACCGTTTTAAATATGTGCACACAATGATACGTGTTATCTTTTTATTGATTCTCTCATTAAGATTATTAGTCAATCAAAGTCGATAACGAAAGTGCTTTTGATAACGTATGTTATTGCGGTGATCGATTACGCCAGATACTTGCATATTGTGAAAAAACGAAAAATATATAGTCAAGTAAAAATTCTAACGAATAATATATTTTATGTACAGACAAAAAATATAAGTACCATATCGCTAGTCCCACTGCTTCACGGCAAGAAAACAGGCATTGCTGAAGCAGTCCGGTGAAGCTGTTAAGACCTTGCTAGGTCAATAGCGTAGTCAGTTCGAAAAAAAGGCATTGCTTAATGCGTAGTACTTATAACCCAAGATCCCAGAACTACCAGACACAATTTATTTTTTAAGTTATACTTCTTTTGGCGCGTTAGGGAAAAATGATGAGAGTAAATTTTTACGATGCCCGCGCACACCGTCACGAAAAACCTACACCCTGAAGTTAGCTATAGTCAACATTTTGTTTCTTTGTATTTGTTGTTTGTATTTCTTTGTATTAAAACTTTCAGCGTATTAAATACCTTTTTTCTATTGTTAGTGTCGTTTTTTCTACAAAGGCGAATATAAGGCGAAAGGTAAAATTTTTGAAAAGATTTTTATCTTGTTACGCCAAAGAAGTATTATAACTTCTAACGCGAAGTACATAAGTACAGACTCCTTTTTTTTAATATATGAAACCTTAAGTTCTGACTTAGTGTTTCATGTATTTGACTATTTTTCACGTCTGACGGGATATTTGGTAGTTTTTAGTTTTAGTTAGTAGTTTTAGTTTGGTAGTTTCTTTGGTAGTACTTTGGCTGATTAAATATAGGTTGTAATAGTAATATTGAAAAATCAAGCATTTTAAAATTAGTAAAGTTTGTCCATTTTTTCTGTCTGCTTTAAAGCATCTCGTAGAAGTTGTGGCCATCGGAAAGTGTCTGGCGATACTGGATACTACTTTAGAATGATATTATATAAGACATATTAAAAATAAACCATTTAAGTAAAGTAGCTCTTATTTTTAGTCTTTCACACTTGGTATTTAATATTTATACATAGGTTCCAAACTCAAACTCTGCGAGTGCGTAAGCGTTCTAAGTACATGAAACACTACTCAATACTTAGGGCGTCATATATATAAAAATAAGTTGTATCTAGCCGCTCTGGAATCTTAATCTGTTATGAAAATTATACTTTCTTAAAACTTTAATAACTTTGTATTAAGTTATCGTGGTGTTTGCTTTCTACATAAAAATCAGGTGTCTAAGTAAACCTAAAAAATATATACTGAAATCTATCCAACAGATTTTACGTGATACATGCACAACGACATACATTTAAAATCTTATTTAGTTATATTGCATGTAAAACCGTGAATGAAATCAACAGATGCCCATATTTGGTATTCAACTAGATAGATTATTCAGCCAGTATTGGATAAGTAGATTACATAGTGATCAACTTCTCATACAAATAAATAACTAATAAACGACATATGAAAACTAACTTCTGCCCGCGACTTCGTCCGTGTGAAATGGTTACTTTGGGCTAACGTTAACACGCAACGGAAGCCCACAAAAGGGAAAAAAACGATTTGAAACATTCTTCATTGGGCAACCGCTCTTATTCGTCTTAGCGTTAATATATAGCCTTCCTCGATAAATGAGCTATCTAACTCTGAAAGAATTTTTCAAATTCGACCAGTAGTTCCTGAGATAAGCGCGTTCTACCAAACAAACCCTCCCGCCTTATAATGTTAAGTATAGATTACTACTCTTCTCTCGTACTTACCTCGAGCCGTCATTCAAATTACAATAACTTTTGATAGAGTGGGCCGATTTGAATAAAACAAATACTTAGTTACTCTCGAGGATATGTTTTATGATTTTTACTTAGCAGTGATGCGTGTTCATACAAACAGACAGACATACATTTTTAAAAATGATTGAAATATATTTATTCTATTAGAGACATGCAATAATTTTTTTCACGAAAATCGAAAAAGTACAGACACGCTAGATTTAAATTGTTATTATATGTATAAATTAATATGAAAACTATATAACTAAAAGTCATTTTTAATGAGTCAACTTTAAAGATTTTTCAAACCGTTTATAAATAATGAACCAAAGAAGAGAGCGACGACTACGAGTCAACCTCTGTTTAATTTTCCAAGAAGAATATTTTTGCATGTTATAAGTAATATAAAAGATTCATAAAATTTTATATATTTTGCTTCAACGTTTAAAGTCTGAGTAAATACAATCTTGATATTAAAACTAACAGCAGCAGACATATATTAGGTATACTATGTGGTATATGTTCCAAAGAAATTATGTATTGTGCTTAGTACTTATTAAAATAATGCATATAGATATTAGGTCTTTACCTATGAAATTGCCGTTTTGTATGAAAAAATTTAAACGAATTTTTTTCATGTATTTTTTATTTGTATTAATCGAAGTAATCACCCATGCAATCAATGCATCTTTGCCAACGCAGTGGCAGTTTATTGATGCCCTTCTTAAAGAAATCAGCTAGACGGGAGGCAACAAATTCTTCAAAGACATTTTGTACTGCATCTCGGGTATTGAATTTTTTTCCCGCTAAGGAGTTATCCAAATTCTGGAAAAAGTAGTAGTCTGTAGGCGCAAGGTCTGGTGAGTAGGGCGGATGACGGAGAACTTCCAACCCCAGTTCTTGCAACTTGGAGACCGTCTATGCAGTATGAGGTTGCGCGTTGTCGTGCAGGAGCAGCGGAGACGAGCGATTGACCAATTCTGGTTGGAGATGTGCCAGCTTCTCCATCATTGTGTTCAGTTCTTCACAGTACACATGTGCAGTAATGCTCACCCCGTTTGGTAAGAAGCTGTGATGAATCACACCGGCGCTAGACCACCAAACAGTGACCATCACTTTTCTAGGGGTAAGTTTTCGTTTAGGGCATTGTTTAGGTGCTGAACCAGGATCCAACCAACTTGCTGAGCGCTTGTGGTTATCAAACAGAATCCATTTTTCATCGCAGGTAACAATGCGGTTCAAAATTCCTTCATTTGTGTGTCTGTTGAGCAGTGCAAGGCACGTATCGACGCGTACTTCGCGCTGGCGATCATTGAGTTCGTGGGGCACCCATTTGTCAAGCTTTTTTACCTTGCCAATTTGACGCAAATGGACCAATATTGTTTTGACGCTAACGTCGAAAGCTGCTGCTAATTCAGCCGTAGATTGTGTATCATCAGCTTCCACAATCGCCTTTAATTCGTCATTGTCGACCAAAGTCTTCGGACGACCGCGAGGTTCATTTTTCAGGTCGAAATTCCCAGAACGGAAGCGAGCAAACCAATAACAGGTGGTGCGTTGGTTTGTAGTGTTAGCTCCGTAAACGTCGTTGATGTTGCGTGCCGCTTGTGCCGCGTTGCTGCCATGACGGTACTCATATTCCATAATTACTCGAATTTTTAACGTATCCATGATGACAAAAAAGATTGAAATGCGATGAAAATGTAACACTAATCAATAAACAAATGACTACTTATGGAAAAAGAATTCCATGTTTTTAAAATAAAATTAATTTGAAATTAGAATTCTTAGCCCAACAAAAATTATTTTGATTTGAAATGGCCAGTACTGCAGAACGACAATTTCATGGGTAAATACCTATTATAAATCTGTACTAATGTTATAAAGCTGTAGGGTTTGTTTGGTTGGACGCGCTAATCTCAAAAACTACTGGTTCGACTTGAAAAATTCTGTCAGTGTTATTTAGCTCATTTATCGAGGAATGCTACTGGCTATATATCGTCACTCAAAGACCAATACGAGCGGAGCACCAATGAAGAACATTTCAAAATCGAGGTTTTTTTGAAGTAAAACTTCTTTAGGCGCGTCTAGGAGGTAACTGGATGACAACGCAACGGAAGTCCGTTACTACAATATGGCGTTACGTTTCTGCACCATCCGGTTTTTAAATATTTTAATTTTGATATTGTCAATAAATAGTTTATAAACAAATGAAACAAAAATATTTGAAAAAGAATATTAAGTTGAATAATAATAAAAATCATACAATAAAATTAATTGTGTATATATGGGTGCGCGACCATGCTGCCATCAGTTTTCAATGTAAGTAAGTAACAAATTAAATCAAAGCATTATTACCTGTAGTGCCATCTATCAGCCACTGTCATAACACCACAAAAGTTTTACTTCAATCGCGTGTGACGGTTACACGCACTCATTTTTATTTCCTTTTGAGAGCTTCCGCTGCATGTTAGCGTTAGCCCAAAGTATTTTGAATAATCTAACCCGATAGTGAAGTTAACTGTCTAACTTTTGGGTGCGCCATACAAAAATATAGACTTTGATGACATTGGTCGTTGAAAAGTATTGTATATACATATATCCTTATCAATACTATAAATGTAAATGTGAGTTTGTTTGTTACGCTTTCAAGTCCTTACTACTCAACCGATCGTCATTAAATTTTGTTTACACGTGGTCCGGGGTATCATGAGGGGAATGGGACAACTCAATCGATCGTCATTAAATTTTGTATACACGTGGTCCGGGGTATCATGAGGGGGATGAGACAACTCAGTCGATCGTCATTAAATTTTGTATACACGTGGTCCAACGTATCATGGGGAGACTACTCAACCGATCGTCTTTAAATTTTGTATACACGTAGTGCGGCGTATCATGGGGGGCGATTGCTCAATCGATCGTCATTAAATTTTGTATACACGTGGTCCGAGGTATCAATGGTTTTCTTCCAGAAAAAAGTACTGTTCCCTAGGTATATCAGCTTTACATTAATTCGAGCGAAGCCGCGTGGAAATGCTATTAAGCATTTATAAATAATATTGAATTCTGATCAAATTGTGTTATATACAAATTTTATTAAAGACATCGGAGTAAATTTATTTCCGTAATCTTAAGTAAGAAGTGACGCATTGTACTATAGTTTGTGAATTAATTATGGATATATAAACTGTAACATAAATCTTCATTTAATTTATATAATGGGATTTCTTAAAAACGAATGTAATATTAAATGGAAAGCTCAAAAGAAAATTATTTTGTATGGTAGTAAAGCATATTTCAAAACCCATCTGATAGTTACCACTTTCAAGGTGGAAATATTTTGTTAAGAATCCATGAATTATGAAGCAGTCTTCCTTTACATGTATTACCCTCCTGTCATTTTAGACCACATCGTCTGATAACCTCATTTGAGGTTGTGCTCAAATGTTGAAGATACGATAAATAAAAAAATAATATTCTTATCCAGAAAGTGAACTCCAACATATACTAATATTGTAATTAAATAGTGGATAGGAACATAGGACGCATGGTTTAGATAATCTTACATATAAATTCATATATACTTAAAAAACACAGTGTTCAACCTTAACATACACATAAGCACTATAAGCAAAATGTAATAACTGTGGCGTTATATTTTTAAATGAATCAAGTCCAATTTTAATCGTTTATAATAAGTTCTTTAGTTTTTAAAGATTTTCAGTGTTTATACATCGTAAAAGGAGTCCAAATTTTACCGTTCATAAGTTCATTAGTTTTTTTTAATGATCTTCAGGACGTGTTACAATTATTACTTCGTAACTGGCAGAATAAAACTGTATAATGTTAAATTTTTACTGTACGTGTTAAATGTGTTATGAAGCAATATACATATAACAAGTAAATAAATTATGTTACGTACCAAATATCTATATACAGCAAATGGTACGTATTCCAACATAACGAAAACGTCTGCCACGGCGAGCCATTTCAAGAGACGGTTAATGGGGGTCGCTGCGAGATCACGACGCGTCAAAACTGCCACGTTCAGAGCATTCGCTAAACTTCCGAAGAAACATACCTGTAACAATAACCGTTTTAACAACAAATATCTTTTTGACATAAATTATGAAGCCCTATTTTTAGCTTAATTTGTTTGGCTTTTGTCGTTCAACTCTACAACCAAGGTATACCTATATATACCATAATATTGAACTTGGCTCTCATTTCACATTTATGTTTTTAATGAGATATCATTACTTTTTGTACAGAAATTATTAGTTCATAATAAAATTAATACCAAATCTCTAATACTAAATTCCAGTTAATAACGAAATAAATACGAAACTCGACCTATAATATTTATGTAAGCTTGAACCATACTCTTAGTTATAAATGGTTATAAGTAAGGAAACTGACGTTTGGATTTCAAAAAATTAAGAGTTGTATTCCACTCGTTATATAATCACGGGAAGACCTTAAATCCACATAAAGATAGACTTTCAATAATTTTGATTGCTATTCTTACATTACAGGCGCTATAAGTAATTGTTCCTAACAGAATCAATTAATTGAAAATCTATAATAAGTAGATAAAAAAATTACTAGTTTCTTTCCTTTGTATTCATCCAACTACCCACGTGGATGCCAAATTTGAACTTTCTAGGTCATTCAACTGGGTTAGAATTTTGGTCTATAGGTCAGACAATGATAAAAATAACGATTTTTAGACGTTAATATATAAATAGCTGTTTAATTTGTGTTTATAAAATTTGGAGCACATATATATCTCGCAAGTCTCAATACATGAGATGAATAAATTTGACATGTTTATGTGAAATAGTTTTTGAGATACGAGGGGGTTAATAGTGGCTCTAAATGGTTCGTGTAATATTACACACGGTAGGGCGCTCTCGACATTTTGTTAGCTTGAACATGGCTAGATAAACGGACGATATTATCGTATCATGTGGACAAATAAACATTATACAATAACCAAAAGGTGTGAACAGAAGACTTTAGGTTACTCACCCTCAAAAACACGATACGATCAACGAAAATTCATTTCATTACCGTGTTATTGCTCCAAATTGCAATATGACACAAAAAGTATCACAATAGCAACTTATAATAACACTTGGTGTTAAATAACACGACAACGTGGTTCATTATATATACAGCAGTCTTTGTCTTCCATATTCATATTAGCTGACCCGGCCACGTGTTGCTGTAGCTCAGTAATAACTAATGTAATAACATGTTGAATTGAAATTATGACAAACTATTTTCAAAATTAAAACGTGGCGCCATCTGTGAGGTATCTGTAACAGACGTTCCTACAGTTCTCTGTCAACAAACTAATTTAAAGCGCAATCTATTCGAGACTGATAAAACTTACAATTAAAAACAATAATAAACATTGACAATCATTTAATTCGTAATTAAAAAAGATTGAGACCATTAATCAGAATATAAATTATCCTATCTCTCAAGTTGGACCAAATTATAGATGATTGCCAACTTTCATGAATATCAATCAGTTTAGTACTTTCGGGGTTCACCGTGGACGAACAAGACGTAGATACAAAGTGTGTGTGGTGTAACCAGAATGGATAAGCTTAAATATGAATATATCGGAGGAAGCTTGAAAATATCATGAATGAGAGAGAAGTTAAAGGGTAATAGCATAGTATGGGCATGTCATGAGGAGAGACGAAAGTCATGTAACCAGAAAAGCCTAAAGCAGAAGGTGGACGTATCCGCTCAGCACAGGAAGACCAAAAAAGGGATGGATGAGTTGTGTGAAGATTAATATGTGTATAAAAGAAGGTATCTAACAGAGGAGAATGGAAGAGAAAACATGTGCCGATTATATTTAGGTGGGACAATGGTAAGAAGATGACGATGCATAGCATATCTATTGTTGGTTTCAATTCAATAAACATAATGTATGAACATTGGTTAAAGTTGTTAATGATTGTCTAAATAAATTACCCGTATTTTCTTTCTCAAAACGTGATGTATTGTCTTAGCTGTTCGACGTACAATAAGATTATTTCCTCCGTCCGACAGAACACGCCAAATTGAATCAAATATGTTTGCTTATACAATTGTATTGACGCTAAGTTTGTTTGTTTTATACATCAAAGAGTAAATAGAATCGGTGAACCGACCAGATTAGGTATTATTACATTAAAAACAATGCTTGAGATTATAAATTAGTCTTTATTGGATATTGTGGAGATATGTTAGTCTAGTCTTATTCAACACAATTATTGCTGCTTCAATTACTTTGTGTAAAACACGATTTTTTTTAGATTTCAAGGCGTAAAGCCGTAACAAGTAAACAAAAACTCATTCGCATTTATACATTTAAATGTTTGACCATAATCTTATCTGATGTAAAATAACGATGTAAATTAAATTAATCTATATCAATACCAAGATTATAAAGAGGTAAAGTTTGTGACGTTGTAGGAGGTAATCTCAAGAACTACTGGTCTGATTTGAAAAATTCTTTCAATGTTATATAGCTCATTTATCGAGGAAGATTAAAGGCTTTATATAGTTTATATATCATAACGCTAAGACCAATAGGAGTGGAACACTAATCACGAATGTTTCAAAATCGGTTGTTTTTTTCCTCTTGAGAGCTTCCGCTGCGTGTTAGCGTTAGCCCAAAGTAACTATGTCACGCGCACGAAGTCGTGGGCAGAGGCTAGTAGGTAATAAAGTAAATCTGACTAACTCTCAAGTGCAACTGCTATAAAACATACTAAAAGATTCTTGGCGACAGAATTTCAAGTCGAGAGTGGTGGCTTACTTGGCGGACATTAAAGAAGTCCATTACATCGTGTAACAGGTAATAATGACAGTTAAAATAATAAAGGAGTTTACATACAAGAATTCTGTAATTTCATAGCTTTGTTCTTGTATTACTTTAACGTAAATACTTTGTATGTAGAACAGCAAGCTATAAAAACCGTTAAAAGTTAACGAGAAGAGACATTTTTTTGGAAATATATATTAAAGATGTACACAAATAAATAAAATTGAAACGTCTGTTTGTAATATCAAATAAGAGCTTTTTACTGAATGAATATGAGATGTATTTACGGTACCTGTTTATAACAAAAAAACAGTTTTTTTTTTTAATTTTTGTCCAACTGTCTGCCTGTTTGTACCAGCTAATTGTCAAAGCGGTTGGACCGATTTTAACGGGACTTTCATTGGCAGATAGCTGATGTTATAAGAAGTAACTGAGGTTATTTTAGAAAAAAGGCTTAGGCCTTTACATTAGAAAAAACAATAAGTTATCGCGCATATATGGTAAACTATAGAAGAAGTGTCCAACTTGCATGTTTACACAAAGCAATGTTTTTTGCTATATTCCTCGCAGACGAAGTGACGAGTAACAGCTAGTATATGGTGAGACGAAACTCTTGGTAATCGAAACCGAGTCACACTTGGCCGTTTTTTTTTAATTAAAATTATAAAAAATGAACAGCATTATTCTTTCAAGATTAATCAGTCTCGTGAGCTTATTATTTACCGAGACAGTCATAACTTTTTAGGCTCTGCAATTATTTTCTATTCCTCGCTATTTTTTATTACCGTCATAAAAAAAAATGATAAACTTGGAATTCAAGTTAAGCTTTAAGCGACTTTCATATCCCTTAATTTCGTCCATGAAGATCCATTATTTACTAAATGGTAGAGCCACGTTCAACCGATTACTGGTTGCAGTGTCAATGAGTCGGCTCGCCCGCGGTAGTGCCACCCTCTCTCAGAACACCGACGTGAAATAACAGTGCTTGCGTTGTTGCGTTTAGTTCGGTCAGTGAGAGCGACGAAGGCCCCCCTTCCCCTAAACACAGGCTGGCAACGCACTTGCGACTCCCCTGGTGTTGCTAGTGTCTATGGATGGCGGTGATCACTTACTCATTTACCATCAGGTAACCCGTCTGTTCGTTTGCCTCCTATGATATAAAAGAAAAAGAAAATTATGGTCATATTTTATGGCGTTTTAATCTTTCGTTATTTATACCGAAGTCATTATACATATTTGCACACACATGTCCATTTACGCTTAATCCGATGAAGCATAAATATAATAATGCCCCTTTTAATGGCTGAATCGTGTGAGTAATTAATGAATAACGACGGCTTGAAACAGCATAATCGATATAGGGCGTTTTCAGAACGACCTATAAAATAATTTTGTACGTGGCAAAAAAAATACCTCAAAATTATGTATGTGTTTACCAGGGAATTTGATCACAAAAGCAAATTTCAGTGAAATATAACAAAAACTGACGATCTTCTTAGAAACTGTACTACGTCACGGTTAACCCGCCGTTTCATTACGAGGTGTGTCTACAGTGTCCCGCGATTCATATGCGTTTAATTTCGGCTTCGGCTTCGCTTGGCGTAATTTCTGACCTACAATTTGTATGGTACTATTGCTCTAAGTATCCTAGTATGATATTACATAGCCTATAAAACTTTCTCAATTAATCCTAAGTAATATTATAAACGTGAACGTCAGTTTATATACTACGCCTACACGCCTTAACTACACAACTATTCGTTACAATTTACAAACGAGTCGACCCATTCATGCTGAAACCAGTAATAACTTCAGCATGGCTCTACCTACAAAAACATGCGTAACATAATAAATGGAAACTCGATAAAAGTATCATATTTAACATTTAAGTGACATTTGACAACCCTTATTTTGAAAATATATTACCTAGCACCTATGATAGGTTTATTTTCGCGGCACATTCAAGACTTAAGGTATTATATTGTCAAGTAAGAAACAATAGGTGATATAGGTATTGGTTGAACATTTAACATTATAGGAGGAGGTGGTAGAGCCACGCTGAAGCTACTACTGGTTTCAGCATGAATGGGTCGGCTCGCCCGCGGTAGCACCACCCTCTTACAGAAAATCGTCGTGAAGTAACAGTGCTTGCATAGTTGCGTTTTGTACGGTCAGTGAGAGTGCCGGAGGCCCATATCCCCTTCCCCCACTCCTCCCTCCCCCCGAACACAGACTGGCAACGCACTTGCAACTCCCCTGGTGTTGCTAGTGTCTATGGACGGTGGTGATCACTTACGATCAGGTGACCCGTCTGTTCGTTTGCCTCGTATAATACAAAAAAAAAAATTAGTTAAAGATAAAAAGAAAATTCTTAATAAACACAGGTTGATTCGTCTAAAATGATTACTAAAAATCTAATCTTAACCAATATAACTGCGAATATGCGTTTATTTGTTTGTTACTTTTCAACCAATCACATGAAATTTTACATATATATAGTCAGGGTCGCAGAAAAAGACATAGGGTCCAGAACAAATGTACTGTTCTCGAGAGAGAGGTCAAATCTATATTGAAGCGACCGAATTCGTAAGCAAAAGGTAGTTATTAATATATGTAAGTTTAGAATATGATATAATATACTATACTTAATTCAAAGTATACACCCAAAATTGGTTACTCGATGAAAACGTGTTGTTACATTTTGAAATACGTGAGATTTCACTAAGTGTGTGGGTTTAGTTACGGTGTTAAGACCCGTATACAATACCCTACACCATCTTTTGAGGGATTATTCTGCTTTATAAAATTATTTTGATACGATGTTCACAGAATAAATAAACTTCTAGTAAACGATATAAAATAGAAGTAAATATATTTCATTTTTAGACACGCTTTTTTAGGTGGATTATCGATCGTCGCGTCGTACCTTTTAAAATTAATTTAAGAGATATTAAAAACAAAATAATACATTTATGCATTTGTGCACGATGAAAACGTAAGAATTACATTAAATTTAGTAGAAACAAGTCTTATAAACAGCTTGCACAAACAACATAATGTAAAATACCAAGCAGATAGTTCTATTTCTATTTTATAGACGCTGCAAGTAATTTATAATGGGTGTGTTGATAAACGAATGCGTAGGAAATAAATACAATTTTTGTAAGCACGAATATTTTGAACGTAGTGGTTATGGATAACAATGAAATACCTCAACAAAATATGTTAAATTACGTAACAAATCAAATCAAAAATACTTTATTCAATTTAGGCCCTAATAAGGCACTTAAGAACGTCAAAGACTACCACCGGTTCGGAAAACAACCCAGTCATCGAGAAGAACCGGCAAGAAACTCGATCGGGTACATTTTTTTAACATATATTTCCAATACATCATACAATGCTTTTAGTGGATGCACAGAGAGGAGTCAATTCCAGACATCACTATCACTCACATACTGATCCACTCTATAATATCCTTTTGAAACTAAAACCCGTTTGACGTGACGATTAAATTTACGGTCCGGCAAATCGGTAACATGCTTTGGGACTTTATTGTAGAACCTAACACTATTACCTAAAAAACTATTACTGGTTTTGCTAAGTCTGAAACATGGGACCACCAGTTTATTACAGTTTCTAGTATTTAGATTATACCGGTCTTTTACTAAATTCAGTTTTTCAAAGTTTTTACGTACATACATTTAATTATTGCGATTATTGAAAACTACTTTTGCTAACAGCTTTCCTCGTGTCAGTGTAGATTTGACTTAACTCGATAACAATACTTTTTTCTGCGTTAGGGGTCCTATTTTGTACACCTGATGACGTTGTATATATGCAATTTCGTCCATAATAAAGGGTGTCAAGTATTTTCTGCACGCGTTAATATGTTGTAATGTGGTATCGGATATATTATATTTTCTATATATATGATATATATATATATATACAAATACTAAAAACTGTATTAAGCACTGTCCAAAATTTGTAGATTGTAAACGTAAGTGTGAACTATGGCGAATTGAGACCGAAATAAAGGCTTCGACTGGTCGTTTATATGGAAATAAATCGGTTACCAATATCTTATTGATAACACTATCTAGAGTTCTTACGTATTAACACCATTATAGTAGCTGGTTTAATACCATTATGTTATATTATATTAACTGCCGCGGCCGCTCGCATTATCTTATTTGGCAAGTTTAAACTTTTACGTTTTTTACGCGGAGAAACCTCTTCATAGACTTGTCAGATCCCCGGGGAGGACCCGAACCGAGTTGAACTCTAGTGGACTAAAAAACTCCACGAAAACCTACGCTGCACTATGGTGATGTCTCGGGGTTGCATGAGCAAGCGCCGCGACACCCCCGGCTGAGGTAGTCCGGTCGCAAGACTGCCTCCCAGCCCGCCGAACCCGTGCAATGGGAGGTCAGGGACCCCGCCCCTTCCACCCCTGGGAACTTAACCTAATCAAACCGAGACGAAACTGCTTTGTTTTAACTTAAAAATCATCAAGTTTGCTAATATACAAAACGCAGTGAGCAGTATCTTTGTTTGGCAAGTTTAACCTAATCTAACCAATTTATTTTTCTCTATTTTTCCGTCTTTGTTCGGTTACGTTAGGATAGACTCGTGAAATAAAGACTGCCGAAGCCGGCCGCGGTAGCGGTCGGCGTGGCCGCGATTGTGTTAATACATAAGTACCCACTAAAGTTTATCAATAGCTACTAAACAAAAAATAAAAATAAAATCGGTCGAAAAACAGAGTAGACGATGGTACTCGAATTTTTTTTTATTCACTTATTTATATAGAGTTGAGTCATAAGATATATATGCGATGTTAAATTAAGGTCATATGTTTATTCAAATGCACGATTATAGATATGCTTTATCCATCAACACAATAAAAATGTACCTGCTCATTCAATTTGGTTTATGGTTGTAGAGAACAAATCTATATCTAGCTATCTATAAATAATGTAAAACAAAGTCTTAGTTCTTCTAAGCTACTTATTGGAATATAGTTTGCACTGTCGTTTAGATAATTTCTTCCGGAAGGTTAATTTGTATAATACATGTATATTATATTTATATAGAACTAGCGGGCTCGGCAGACGTTGTCACGCCCTGATTATGAAAAAATCCTTAACAAATTATATACCAAAACGTTCCTCGTGAATCACTCTATCCACTGGTGAAAACCGCATGAAAATCCTTTCGGTAGTTTTTGAGTTTATCGCGAACAGACAGACAGACCGACAGACGCGGTAGGGGACTTTGTTTTATACTATGTAAATAAATGTATATGTTATCTTTATATATAAATATCTTCTGTACGTGTGTATGTCAGGAGGAGCCTAAACGGCTGGACCGATTTTGATGAAATTTTGTGTGCGTCTACCAGTGTATGCGAGAATGATTTAAATTCAGAATTGGATCCGGTAGGTGGCGCTGCGATTGAATTTTAGATTTTTTTTTTATTATCAAGGCAGTACAAGGCACCCCGGCCCGTTAGTGTTTATATAAAATTAAGAAAGTCGATGTAATATAATGAAGTTGTAAGAAGGAATTTTTAGGAGTTTACGTTTGTAATGTTTGCTAAGTCTTGTGAGATACACCAAACTACCTAATGTAGTACGAAACCGTACATTTAAAAAATATTTACAAAAATGTTCTCAATAGTATATGTCTATTCCGACAAATCTTACCTGGTGTATTATGAAAATAGTTTATTTTAGTTGTGTGCCTTATGTTAATGTTGCCGTAGTAAGGTGTAAAAACAAAGTTAAAATATTGTTATTGAAATGCCAAATTGGTATTTATTTATCCTTCACTCGTCTCGATGTTATACATATATATAAATAAAAATGAATCGCATAATATGTTGCTAAGCATAAAACTCGAAGACGGCTGGTCCAATTCGAGTAATTTTTGATTTGATTTATTCCTTGAACTCTGAGGAAGATTTTTATGGAGAAAATTACTAGGAAAATCAGTTTTCTTTTTCTGTAATTGTGAACGCAACTTCACATTGCTATTAGCAACTTGAACGAATCCGTAATCACGATGCTTTTTTTTCATTTTCGAATTGACGTATGTAATTTTACCATTTTACTGCAGTTTGCTTTAAAAATTTTGCTTTCTCAGTTTGTATTCCGCAAAAACGAATAGTCTCTATGGGGTAGCATATCAAAATGTTTCATATGTTGGTATGTATCTACTGAAAAGGTAGGCTAAGCAAAAAAAAAAAACATATTAAGGCGAAACGAAGTTCGCGGGGCAACTAGTATAATATAATATTTATACATAACTTTGTGTTCTGCACATCTATATCCAGAGCTGTCAAAAAGTTTGGCGAGGACTATACATTGTTTTAATTCTCAAATCATGCAACCGAAATCATACTGGGCAGACATTTATCGCCAATATATGTAGGTTTTCTTTTACTTCTTCTTTTTGCAGACTCCTGGTCCGCACCTTTTTTTACTATCGTTTTATTTAATGTGTAAGTTAAAAATCGTATCTGTGAGCAACTATTGGGTGTATTCTTTTTTTGTTATTATTATTATTTTATATATTTATTTGTTTGATTCCATTTAAATATTAACTAAAAAAATATATGTATGTTTAGGTTAGTTTTTATCTTAATTTGACCAAATAGGTGATGATAATAGGTGGTGAGGTGGTTTCAAGGCTTATTTTAAAGATTTCCCATATACCAACAGGGTATATGTTTGAGTGAGTCCCTGGATAGTTTGGATTCATAATTGGAAATGGTAGGTGTCGCTGCTATCGGGTATTAGGTTTATCGCGTTTAAAAATAAAATTGAAACCGGTAATAACCGATGTAGAACAGACGAAGTTGCACGGGTTAGCTAGTATAAAATAAAGGTATGTGGTAATTTGTTCAGACTATTTATCTATCAACCTAGATACGAATACCAGTAAGTAGTTCTGTAGTAAGCTGAAAGTCTAACCTTTAATTTGAGAATTTGTCGCCGGGCGCTCTATATGTGTGTTTTTGTCTTGAAAGCCTGTTTTTTAGGTGTAATGTGCATAAGATAAGGCTACATAGTCCATTAACGTCAGGTAAAAATATTCGCCAAAATGTATGAAATATAAAATAATAATAATAAAAAAAATAGATCAATTACATAAAGAATTTATGTCATACAACCATTGTGATAAAAATATAATTTATGTTTATAAAGGTACTTACTATAAGGCTTATGTATCCGTGGATACTGTTGTACGCCAAGATAATATCTCGAAAGTTTCCATCGCAGTACGTACAACTTGGCTCCGTAGGCTTGCTTAAGTTCAATTTACTTCTTAATCCGTCTACCAATTTCACCAACGTTCCGAAATCCAAAGGTTCGTGGGTGTTATTTTTCGTAGATTGTTCTTTGAGCGCGGAAAGGAAATGCGATAAATCTACATTACTCCTATTTTCGTTCGACACTTCTGTTTCAATTAACATCTCTTCAAACAAACTCGTCAAAGTTTGTGTTATGTTCGAGTGTGCCTCTTCAAACGTCATTTTGGATTCAATGAAATCTTACGATGTTCCATAGTTTACGGCAGGTGAATGAAGTGCTTCGCAAATTTTCACTTTGCTGCTGAAACAAAGAAAAAGGTTGGTTGGTTAAGTCACCTTTACTTACAACCTAATACGAGCTTCAATCGTTTCTTGTTATATTAGACTATTTAAATTTTAAAGTATTGTAAAGGTGGTGTACAAATAAAGCGATTCCTTTATTGCTATGGAATTATTGTTGAAAATAACGAAAGATATATCGTATTACGGTTAGAGTGTACAATATTAATACTTAGGACTTTGACATCGCAATGACCCATTTCATATACAAAATTGTAACTCGTTAACGGAACTTTGTATTTGAATAACTAATATATATTATTGTGGAGAATTGAACGATCTACAAAAAACGGTCTAATATGTTATCATGTTATGACTAACAAATATTAGTGACTTTAATATTATGCCCATGCAACACGTCAAGGGAGTGAATAGTGAATTGTATCAAATTGCGATCACTCCTCTCTCCCTTTATATTCCCAATTTCAATTGACCTCAGTGCGAAACCAAAAAGTTTGAAAAAAAAAAAATGTTATCATGATAACTTTATCGGTTGGAATTGATTGAACATTACAGGTAAAATGATTGTTAATTGCAGGTTCTTCTCATTTTTACTAAGAAATAAACATTGATAAATAAAATAACACATTATATCTGCATGTTATTTTCCTCAGTACATTTTTATTTTTTTATCATTTTCAGTAGTAATCAGGCATAGACTGTGTAGTCATAACCCTTTCTAGCTATTTCTAATCAGTCTCATTAAAGACCGTATTCTTAACTAAGGTTAGATAACTAGCAACTCTCCTCTTGAGGACTGTATTGAAATGCCTATCGTGCTCGTGTCTGTTTCCTAACACTCTCTATCAGGTCCGAACACAACAGCGTAAGTGATGCTACATTGAAGTCGAAATACATGTGGCAGTGGTGCTTCCGAGTTTCTGCCTAATATTATTAAAAACTAGTTGTGCCCGTGACTCCATCCGCGTGGAACCTACTGTAAAAGAAAATAGTGACTAATAAAATCATCTAAATATATCAAGTCCATTTACTTATCTACTTCTCTCTCGTATTTAAGTCGCGTCGTCATTACAATTACAATAACTTTTGATAGAGTGAACCGATTTTGTAAGGTTCTTTGTAAGGTTTTATTGTGAACGTAGTTTAGCAGTGATCCGTGTTCAACCAAAAATACAGACAGACATATATTTCTAGAAATGATTGAAGCGTGTTTTATTAATAATTTCAAGATACCTGCAATAATTTCTTTTAACAAAAATCTAAAAATTACAGACACGTAAGATTTACATTCTTATTAAATGTATAGAAGTTAAATAGACCTAATTTAAGGTTAAATTATTAACTTATGTCAAAATAATATTACTTGCTTAGGACATTTTAATATGTATTAGTTGGTTTTTAAAAACTAGTTCTTTTTAATCTATTACAATACACAGAAAATATTTTATGCATAATAGACAAATAGAATTGTCTGGAAATCTAATATTTTAGAGAGACTCCATTTTATGAATAAATCATAAAGTTTTACGGAGAAACGACACGGGCAATCACTTCCAGGTATTTTTATTTGAACAGGTATCGTATTTAGTAATTTAGTTAACTGATATGCGCAATATATCTACGGTCATTTACCCCACCTATTGTATAGAATTATGAGTGAGTCACGTTCATATTGTTGTCAAGTTGAAGACTTCTTATTATGTGTCAAATAGATATCATGTTACAAAAATGGCTTTGTTATTGTATTTATTATATCTACCGCATATCACTGGACGATGACAGGAGAGATGAAAAAATGAATGTGTCTAAAAGGGAAAAGGGTTTAACATAATTTATAGCTATATCTCTAATTGTTTTTTTATAAAATTATGCGATCTACACTGTCCGCTCACCTAGGGTGAAATATAAAGAGCGCACTCGATTTTAAGTCCACTTAGCGATGGGGCTCCCTGACGTTTCGTCTGGTACAAGCACTAACTGGGATTGGGTGCGTAGATTGGAACCTGTATCTAGCACACAGGGAGCCTACCACCGCATGCAATGAGTGCAGTACTGATAAGGACCCGCGCAGCACACATTGTCGGAGTGTGCTGCGTAGGAGGGGCAGCGCCGCACTCTGGCTGCAGATTTCGATTTTTTTTGTGGTTGTGGTCGGCGAATAGTCCTCCTGGCGGAATATCAATTCCACGTTTGAATGATTTGCAGGCTCGACTCCTGACATGTGCCAAGGATATCCACTGGATGTCTGGTAAATATAGAGCTTTGAATTTGTCAGCGTTTGGTAAAATCAATATGTTGTGGGGTGGCTTAGTGATTGTGGCCGGGCCTCGAGTAGGGGTATTTTGCCTAACAGTAATAGGTTTAGAGGCTGATATTATTATTGGTATATACACACATCAAAAAAGTCTAAGCAACATGCGTGATATTACAAATTTTACCATTTATATTAATTAATTTCTAAGTATTTACTCAAACAAAGTGCGTAGGTAGGTAAACTTTTTTGTTATTGATGACATACTGGCTGGTTGTAAAAAAAAAATTTGATTATGTTTTGTTTTTTCATAAAATTGAAATGACTGCGAATTTGTTTGAATTTAAGTGCGTTTTAATTGCTACGTTTAGTCTTGATTTTATAATTTTACCAACCATTTAAATAAAGTTAGCAATAAAATTGAATTGTTAGATATTCTTTACGTCATGAAGCGACGTCATTTGATGGCAGATGAAATGCAAAGAGCTGTAGGGATGTTGCAAGCGGGAAGTAATCAATCTCAGGTATCTCGACATTTTGGCATTCATAGAAGTGTTATTTGTCGTCTTTGGCAGCGCTACAATAATACAGGAGAACCCGCTGAACAGCATCCAGGCCGTAAAAGGAGTACAACCACTCGACAAAACCGGTACATACAACTGACTGCAAGACGCCAGCCCATGTTGACCGCTCGAGAGATAAGTTTGAGGCTACAAATTTCAAGTGGTGTTGATGTAAGTCCTCAAACTGTGCGAAATCGACTGCATGAGTACGGCCTACGAGCTCTACGCCCAATCAGGTGCCCACCGATACGTCACGGGAATCGCGCTCGTCGATATGAATGGTGTAGAGAACGCATAACATGGACCCAGGAACAATGGGATAAAATTATGTTTTCCGATGAGTCGCGATTCGGGTTTAAGCCTAATACAAGAAGGGTGCGAGTGTATCGTCAGCCCGGAAATACTGAAAGGCTCAGGTGCGTTCAGGAAGTTCATTCATACAGCGGCTCAACAGTTATGTTATGGGCGGGTATTATGAAGAACAGGCGAACTGAGCTCGTTTTTGTAAATGGAAACATGAATGCTGAAAATTACATTGAGGATATTCTCAGACCTTATGTCTACCCATTTGCACAAACCTTTGGCTCCGATTTTAGGTTAATGCATGACAATGCGCGTTCACATACAGCTCGGCGAACCAGTGAATACTTTGCAACGGAGAACATCCGGATATTGCCCTGGCCTGCACAATTGCCAGATCTCAACCCCATCGAGCATGCATGGGACATGCTCCAGAGACGTGTTTTGAAAGACTTGGACGGAGCGATAACAACCCAACAGCTGAAGAATTTGCTACAATTCCATTGGGAGCGAATACCGCAAGATGACATAAACAGTCTCATTAATTCAATGAATAATCGTTGCCGACAAGTTCTGAATAGCAGAGGACACCATACTTTGTATTAAATTGTTCTATTCTTTCACAATAAATACATTTTCTTTAGAAATTTCATTTTGTAAGAAAAAAGTTTAGTTTCTTATGTATCTTAGTTTCTACAGTATATTCTAATATTGTTCATTTCTGTTATTAAAAGAACTTATAAAGACAACAGCTGTTATTTTTACATCATAGAACCCTAAAGATATTATTTTAAAAATAAAATACAACGTTATAATGTGAAGAACCATCCTAAAATTTAAATTAGTACATGTTGCTTAGACTTTTTTGATGAGTGTATTATTTAATTATTGAATTTATGAAAACTGAAACATCCTGACTCGCTTTCTTAGTAATATCTTCAAAGTAACCATTTTAGTATATTAGTTCTTTTAATTTCGAAAATACCTCAATACAGAATAAAATAGAAGTATTTGAAAATTTTCGCGCAATATGCTTATTTTAATTAATAACCAATTGAAAAACTGTAAGCGGAAATCGTCAGATAATCGTATATACCCGTAGGAAACAGGAGACTCACTTTATATAATTATCACATCACTATATATATACCAGGTGAATGTTTAAAGGGTGACACCCTTCAATCGTGTGGTAGTTCATGGTCACATTTAACATAAAAAATAACAATATCAAAACAAATACTAATAAATAACAAAGAGAACCTTAGTAAAAGTTTGTTCTAAATCTTTTAAAAGTATGGGAACGATACTTTTAAACGTAAAAAAATCACACCTAGGTTCAATGAACAAAATTAAAGTGGCGCTTTTCAAGTTTAATCATTACGTAACTGCTTATTGTCGGAATGCCGCACCGGTCGAAGAAAGAGAAGAGGGGCGCGGGTCGAGGTGTGAGCACGGCCCGTAGTGCGCGTCACGGCGTGATTCATACAGCCATTCATCGCTTCCGTATTTATTATACCAGTTCGTTTTAGCGTAAATTACCTGATGTTCAGTGTATATCAGTTTTGCGTTTCTCGAGATAATTAAGTCAAATATTAAGCACCTATGTTTTTAATTGATTTAAAACGAGGAGCAAGTCACCTGTGAGAATAATGCAACTCTTTAACCAGTCATGCTGTATAGTAAGACTCAAAGTGTGAGAATACATTATATTTGCAAAGCGTTTCATTTCACACGTGTTTCACACTTTAATAATAAGGTATCGAACTAATCAGACGTTAAATAGATATTGCAAAATTATGTTTATAATTTTTCATTAAAAGTTTGTGCGATATTTCGTTCATGTGCTCGTATTTTACGTTGTTTAGGTGTCGATAAATCTAGACCCATTATGAAGAATCTATTGATTGGAAATGTAAGATACACGTCAGGTTTGGTTTAACGAAATGATTATTTTTAGGGGTTATCATAAAAATATTTTCAAATTCTTTACTCCTTTTAAATGCTTTGACAAAAAGTTTAAATATTGTTCTTAAATTTAAAAATAATCTTTTGCAGTTATACACAGTCACACTCTGCATTTACAAAATTATAATAATGCTTTTATTGATGTACGCCTGCGAAACTTAACCTAACTTATAAAGTAAATAAGAGTTGCGAGGTAATCGATATAGAACATTATATGTAGTGTTTATTACAACTGGAATTCCTCTAAAGGTAGTGAAATCAAACAGGTTATAATAGAGTATATAGTGTCTATAAAAGTAAATTTTCAAAAAAAAGTATTAACCGACTTCAATATCAATCAAAAACCCATAAGGCACTAAAAAGCGGAAAATAAATAGTTTATCAAATTAACCAAATTAAATAAAACATATGAATATGTGTGCTACGGAGTCTTATTAGTAATCGCAATAGATAATTTATACAGGTTGAACTAATAGAGTTCAGGTACTATTCGGTAAATATTTAATAACGTTTGGACAGAACGATTACAGCGAAAATCATGAGAGAAATTTAATGCGGCGTCATGCAGTCAAACAACATTAATAGTTCACATCGAAACAGATTCGGCGACTAACCGCAGCGTGTTGCGGCGGTAGTGAATGAAAATAGTCTTGTTCAAACTCCGTATGATGTGTTTCCTACACACAAATGTATACATCTAGTCTATATCTATCTATAAATAGTGTAAATCAAAGTCGCCTTTCGCATCTGTTTCTGTGTTCCCTTAGTTCATCTAAAACACGCTACGGATTTTAATACAAGTTTAACCATTGTTTAGAAATTATCTTCCGGAACGTTTATATTTTTTAATACATACATATATTACATCCATACCAAATTGAAAGTTTTGAAAAAATATTTATTTCCTTTATCTTGTAATATGTTTTAGTGCCCCCTCAAAATGAAACCTTAAAACTCCTCGTAAATTTAAAAAAAAAGTAATTTTTTTAGTTTTTTGGTTACAACTTCCTTAAAAATGGGCCAAAAACTCTGTTTTTTTACATGGCCATATATATAAAGCTGAAGAGTTTGTTTGTTGGTTGAACGCGCTAATCTCAGGAACTACTGGTCCGATTAGAAAAAATCTTTCGGTTTTAGATAACTCATTTACCGAGGATGACTATATCATCACGCTGAGATCAATAGGAGCGGAGCATCAATGAAGAGTGTTTCAAAATCGGGTTTTTTTCCTCTTGAGAGCTTCTGCTGCTTTTTGGTCAATTTGACGGCCATTTTGATTTATTTACCGCGCTTGCGTCTACATAACTCCGTGATTATAGCAACGTATAAGAATAACTTAATTATATCGACAAAATGGGCATATTCTATCTATAATATAAAAGATTTAAGACATATTGTTCTACAATGTATAGCTTAAAATTTTAATTACTTTCTTATATAGTCTAAGTGAGCACTGAGGGTGATATATTGTAAGTTAAAGTTCCAGGTATGTTGCTGTATTTATCTATTTATATATTTATTTATTTATTTTGTATTTATTATTATATTATTATTATTATTATTTATTATTATTTATTTATTATTATTATTTATTTATTATTATATTATTATTTATTATTATTTATTATTTTATTTATTTATTTTGCTGTATTTATCTATTTATATATTTATTTATTTATTTTGTATTTATCCCATTCCATTCGATACACTGATATTATTCACATATCTAATGTACACGTTACATGTTACAGTAGATGGTATGCGTGTCGTACTGTCAAATGTGTTTGAAAAAGCATTTCGGTAATGTACACACCTACTCATAAGTTTACATTTCTTTAGAAAAGCTAGATTTCGTAAAATACCGGCATAATCTAAATACTAGAAACTGTGACAAACTGGTTGTCCCACGTTTTAGACTTAGTAAAACCAGTAACAGTTTTTTGGGAAATAGTGTTAGATTTTACAACAAAGTCCCAATGGATATTACCGATTTGCCGGATTGTGAATTTAAGCGCCATGTCAAGCGGGTTTTGGTGTCAAAAGGCTATTATAGAGTGGATCAATATGTGAACGATGGTGATGTTTGGAATTGACTCATCTCTGTGCATCCATTAAAAACGTTTGTGAAATTTACTATTATATAGAATATATTATTATTCTAAATATTATATATATTTGTTAAAAAGATAAACCAGATCGAGTTTCTTGCCGGTTCTTCTCGATGACTGGGTTGTTTTCCGAACCGGTGGTAGTTTTGACATTCATAAGTGCCTTCTTAGGGCCTAAGTTGAATAAAGTGTTTTTGAATTTGAATTTAATACATTTTATAAAAGCACGTGCGGAGCCGCGGGTGACAGCTAGTTATATATAAAACCCATCTAAAAGAAATTTTGTAAATCATAGTAAAAAGTTTATCAAAATCCGTTGTGCAATATAGAAGACATAAGTTAACACACAGACGGACATGGAAAGATCATTTTTTGATAATATATGTAGACTACAGAATGACACTAAATCTTTCCTTTACAGTATGACCGCATCTTCTTCTATACATATAATAAAAATGAAGTGTCTGTATGTAATATCAAAATAAACATTTTTTACTGATTGGGTATGAAAGTATACACGCTACTGATAACAAAAATGCAATTTTTAAAATGTTTGTCGGGGGTCTGTCTGTTTGTTCCGGGTAATCTTCGAAACGGCTGGACCGATTTTGACGAGAATTTTACTGTAAGATAGCTAAAATTACAGCGGGTTACTTTGGCTACTCTAATTTATACTAGCTGTTAACCGCGGCTTCGCCCGCAATGCTATCTCCATAACGGTTGGACAGATTTTCACGAAACTTTCACCAGCAAATAGTGGACATCATAACAAGTAACTTAGTCTATTTTAATTTAAACTAGCTGATAACTGTGGCTTCGTTTGCAGTACTATCTTCAAAACGGTTAGACCGATCTTCACGAAACTTTTATTGACAGATATCTATCCTTATAAAAAGTAATTCAAGCAATTTTAGTTTACACTAGCTGTTAACCGTGGCTTCGCCCGCAGTACTATCTTCAAAACGGTTCGACCGTTTTTACGGGATTTTCACCGGCAGATAGCTGACATTATAAAAGGTCATTTAGTCTATTTTAATTTAGACTAGCTGGTAACCGTGGCTTCACCCGCAGTGCTATGTCCAAAATGGTTTGACCAATTCGCACGGGATTTTCACTGGCAGATAGCTGACCTTATAGGAAGTAATTTAGGTTATTCTATTTTAGACTAGCTGTTACCCGCGACTTCGTCCGCATGAAATTTAGCAAAAATATGTTGTTCACTGTAAACATGTGCATAAGATGTACTGGACTCCATGAATAAATATAATTTAAATTCATATATCCTGTATCTATGTATGTAATTTGAGTTATATTGTCTTTTCGGTCATTTTGCTTTTTGCTTTATTTACCACGCTTTCGTCTACATAACTCAGCAATCATAGTAACATACAAGAATTTTGTATCCAAGTCAATGAGCACTATTTAAATTGTCGAATATTAAAAAATGCTTAGACATATATAAAGTTTTATATCTTGATTTACATTTATGCTAGATTTCAAGACGTCAGCTCATTCATTGTATACAGTTCAACATTATAATTATTAATAGTAATTTTGAAGATAGAAGTGCGGAGTTGCGGGAACGGCTAGTATTAAAATAAAATGGTGTATCGCTTTCGTTATTCAATAAAACCTCTTTGCATATATCGGTTGTTGACGTTCAGATCTCGTTAATAAGCAGTATCGAGACGCCAACTTTTTGGTCGTCATGCACGTGAACGTCAACAAAAAAGAAAAAAAAGAAAAGAAGTGACATCGGGACTCATCTGTTTATCGTGGAAGAATCGAGACGGTCTGGTTAGAATCAGAAGCTGAAACCAACATCATCATCAAAACAAACATCAAAACAAAATTCATTATCCAACATTCGTGGAAGCTCAGCGGCCAGCTGCGACAGAGAGGAGATCACGAGGTACGTGCATTGTATCTTTACTGTTGTTAGCTGGATCTGAACGAAAACTCTAAAGGTTCTCGAAGACCCTTCGGGGTCCCCCAGTGTAGCAGAAAGCCACCATAAGGCATTTCGGCGGTGCGCATGCTACATCTTTTTGGTGCCGAAACCCGGGAGCTTCCATATAACGTTAATTTACGCATGGTATTACCTGGTAAACAGCTTAAGATATCTGAGATCACTGTTTATTCGTTTATTATTCTGTATATCTATCTATTTTCTTCTGTATTTTCATTTTAAAATTATTGTGAAATCAAATTATGCAATCATTTTTAATATTCGTTATCGGTGCATAATTTCATTCGGTTCACAGTAATTTTATTATTCCTTCTCGATCTATATCATAATACATTATCGTTTAACTTAATATTAAAAATAAACAAAATCATATCATTTTACGTATAATTATTTCTTTTTTCGTCTTTTCGCCTCTTAGATTCACTTGTCATTCATCCGTTGCATTTTGAATATATTGTGACATTTGACATATACAGGCTACCACGCAGTTATCTAAAATCGTTGTTTTTCTTACACAATATTCACTCAACTTGTGTGATAGCTTGTACAGTGCCTACGTGACTTTGTGTCATACAAATCGCTAATTCGCTTTTCGCCCCTACCATAGTACTTTTATCATAGTGCCCGTACCACAGTAATTTATTAATTTAATTTAAACGCGTTAACGTTTCGAATTTAAAGCATTGCAATTGCATAAAGGTATAATTACAATACAAATTAATAATTATACTTTATTATTAATTATTTTAATCATCGTTTGTACTTACTTATTTTCACGATGCCTTTTTCAAGTAAATATTCTAATCGTAAGTCAGTTACTTTAAAGAAATCTAAATCAAAGTCTGGCGATAGCGAGTATACTGAACGGGATTTACCGTCTTTGCGAAGGAAACGAACTATCGCATTCAGACGATTAACTAAAACTTTAGAAGTAGGCGTTTTAGCGGTAGATGATTCGAGTCAGCGCGATTTATTTCTATCGTATCACGAAGAAGTCAAACAAAATGCGGAGAGTTTTGAGGATGCTCATTTCACCATTCTAGAAATTCTTAATGATCCAGAACACGAGGATAATGAGATTCAGGAACGTTTCGATGAGATGTATTATAAAGTGATGGCGATCAGTCGTAACCTATCTAAGGATGATTCGAATCATTCTCATGGGAGTTCAACGGCAGTTAACATCCGGTTGCCAAAGATCGTACTGCCGACCTTCAATGGTGATATCAAAAAGTGGCCGGCGTACTTTGATACTTTCAATGCGTTAATTCACAACTCCTCGTCTCTTACCGATACGGAGAGGTTCCACTACCTCATATCATCTCTCAGTGGTGACGCGTTGACCGTAGTCAAACCCTTCCCCATGACTCATGAACATTATCGTGATGCTTATGATGCCCTCATTGCGCGTTATAAAAATAAACGCGATCTAGCGTTCACATGTTGGCGGGACATTTTAAGCATCGAATTCAACAACAATGATGCTCATAATTTTCGAAAATCACTTGACCTATTGGACGAAAATTTGAGCATTTTAAAAACAGTTAATCTGCCAATTGATCAATGGGATTTTATTCTAGTATATCACATTTTATCGAAACTTAATCCAAAGTATCGTCGCGATTTTGAGGAAAAATATGCGGACGTTGAACTACCCACATATCAACAATTAAAATCGTTCTTACAATCTAGGTGTGAAGCTTTACTGCGTGACACACACTTCATAGAAGCAGTTAAAACAACTAAGCTTCAACATAAAATTGCGACTGAGCAACTGCAACCTAAACACCGTAGTACATTCCATACGCTTGTTGCCGCGACTCCCGCAAGTACCAATAATAAAATCGAAAGCACTCCTACCACCGTTCCGTATACTAGCAAATGTTCTTTCTGTAAAGATTTTCATCCAATATCGGCATGCTCCAAATTCTTAAAAAAATCGTTGGATGAACGGATGAGAATTGCTACAGAGAAAAACTGGTGCTTTAATTGTTTGAAATCTTCTCACCAATTAAAAGACTGCAAGTCTATTTTCTCATGCCGCATGTGCAAGCGGAGGCACCATACCTTACTCCATCGTGACAAAGTTAGCGACATGAGTCAAACCGTGTCATCTCTGCTGACAAGTTCACCTTCGCACACGACCGTATTACTGGCAACTGCAATCGTGCAAGTACGAGATGCTTCAGGTGCGATGCAATCATTTCGTGCTTTGTTTGATACCGGAAGTCAAAGTAACTTTATTACGGAATCTGCGATTAAGCGATTGAACATAAATTCGGCTCCAGTTGACGTCAATATCAGCGGAATCGGAGGCGCAATGACTCCTATCATCGGTGATGGTACTTGTGCCGTTGGTACGAACAACAAAGTTCTTTTTAATCTAAACATGCACGTAATTCCAAATATGTGAGGATCAACCAATAACAAAATTAAATACATCGGGGTGGTCACACATAAATTCTTTGCATTTAGCAGATCCTGAATTTGATATCCCAGGATCCATCGATATTTTGTTCGCCGCAGATATCTTCGCTGATTCGCTTCTAGATGAATGTATTAAGGGGAATACAAATCAACCTACTGCGTTTAAATCGGTCTTCGGTTGGCTTCTATTAGGTAAAAATCATCTAGCTTCTAGTACGCCGGTAGACACATCGTTAGATATGTCGTTAGACATTAATAATGAAATGCAGTCATTGGTTCAATGTTTCCGAGAACTTGACTCTTACCCAAAGGCAACCTTTCTGAGTCCCGATGAATCTTTGTGTGAACAAAATTTTATAACTAATCATTCTCGCGATTCTTCAGGTAGTTACATGGTTCGCTCACCATTTCAAGCCAATGTGGAACCTATCTTTGAAGGATCTCGTGCTATTGCGATAAAACGATTCCACACTACCAAACGTCGTCTATCACGTGATTCTTGTTTACGTAACCAATGCCTAGAGTTCATGAATGATTATGAGAGTTACACACAATTACGATTTTTATGCGCCAAGCCTAGCCTATCACCCATCAAGGAAATTTCATTACCTCGTTCAGAACTGTGTGCAGCTGTTCCATTTACAGACCTCACGAAAGTTGTGTTACACATTTACTTAAGTAAATCATCTAGTCACATTGTTCATCTGTGGTATAATTCAATTGTCGTTCTATCTTGGATACATTCCCATTCGTCAGGTTGGATCACTTTTTTGGCTAATCATATTAGTCACATTCAAGACTCGTTTACTGCAGAACCATTGTATCATATAGTCTCAGCTAACAATACTGCTAATGTGTGTTCTCCTCAAGAACTTCCACACAACCTTCTTCAATATACGTTGTGGCGGCCTTTCTGGTTATCAAAACCTGAGCGTTGGCCAATATCGAAAGAGTTTCCATTACCAAATAGCGATGAAGATAATATAGTGTCCATTGAGGAACCTAGATCGGTTGCGTTACTTATTGGTGATGGGAATAAACACGATTCGCTAATCGACCATCTAATGACCCAGTTCTCCTCACTTATAAAAATTACTCGAATCGTATTATATGTTAAACGTTTCACTCACTACATTATAAATCCACGATCACGCCAAGGAGGCACAATTCTAATTGATTTTGACAAAACTGACTCACTGTTACTAATCATAAAGTTTGTCCAAGAATCATCATTAGCTAGCGAAATTCAACGGCTTAAAACGAATCAACTTTCATCAAATCCATTTCGGATGCTAAATTCGTTTTTGCACGAACAGGGTGTTCTCAGGGTGGGCGGTCGAATATCAGATGCTGGTTTAGAGTTCGAACATCGACACCCCGCTCTTTTACCCAGTGATCATCCACTCACGTTCACATTCATCGAGTCCATTTATCGAAAGTATTGTCATACCGGAAAAAATATTACACATTATATGTTATTGCAACGTTTCTGGGTACTGTCTGTTAAACGGGCTAATCATCACCGTCTATCCAAATGTATTCAGTGTTTCAAAATGCAACTTAAACCATTAAAACTAAACGCTGTTGTAATAATCAAGGATGAAAATCATGCTCCTTTACAACGGTGTTCAGGTAGAGTAGCCGACTTACATCCAAACCCAGACGTGTTTGTCCATGTAGATCAAGAGTTTAGACCTAATCAAACGACCTCTTATCATTATATGTGTCCCCTTCCCATAGAATCATGACTACCTAGTACATTTTGTCCGTATTTAGTCGTATCATTAAGTATATTAGTATCGTTAAGAATCTATTTTTTATCTATTTCCTTATATTCTTCTATTTTCTTTGGAAAATACCATGGGTATTTTGGTGGGCGGTATGTATCGCTTTCGTTATTCAATAAAACCTCTTTGCATATATCGGTTGTTGACGTTCAGATCTCGTTAATAAGCAGTATCGAGACGCCAACTTTTTGGTCGTCATGCACGTGAACGTCAACAAAAAAGAAAAAAAAGAAAAGAAGTGACATCGGGACTCATCTGTTTATCGTGGAAGAATCGAGACGGTCTGGTTAGAATCAGAAGCTGAAACCAACATCATCATCAAAACAAACATCAAAACAAAATTCATTATCCAACATTCGTGGAAGCTCAGCGGCCAGCTGCGACAGAGAGGAGATCACGAGGTACGTGCATTGTATCTTTACTGTTGTTAGCTGGATCTGAACGAAAACTCTAAAGGTTCTCGAAGACCCTTCGGGGTCCCCCAGTGTAGCAGAAAGCCACCATAAGGCATTTCGGCGGTGCGCATGCTACAAATGGCAACTGGAAAACTGAACGTCAGTCTGTCAATACGTTAGTAAATCTCTCTATTGTTTTCTGTCTCACTCATTCAGTCACTTTTTATATGAGGTTTTTTAATCCATTTTTTTCACTTTTTTTTTCAAATACTTCATTACAAAAAAACACAACAAAAAAAGAATTAGCTGAATAAGTGCAGCTACGAAGAAGTGATGCGCTTACACACATTCGGCAATTGATCTTTATTATATATATTAGGGTGGGTCAAAAAATCGATAATTTTTTTTTTACAAGTGACACGGAAAAATGGGTTGCTAGACACCTTAAAAAAATTCTCACCAAGCATGAGCTCTTAATTTTAATAGGAAGATCCTCCGCATCGCAGTTTTGTATTTTTTTCTCAGTCCAATAGAAAAAAAATCATACCTCATCATTTATCGATTGAATAGAAAAATGTTCCGAGAGAATTTTTTAGGAAATTTAATGCTCTACAAAAAAGGTGTCTTATATTTTTTCCGTAAACCTCACCATTTGAAAGATATTAAGGATTTAATTTTGATTATTTTAAGAAAAATTTCATTTTTGTTTATGAATTTTATAACTCGACAATAAATGATTTTTACAAAATGCGCAATACAAATTTTTCTTGGAAATTAACTGCTCTATAAAAATGGTTTCTTATGTTTTGGCGATGAAATTAACCGTTCAAAAGATATTCATCATCAAACTTTCATGTGTACGGATTTTAAAAGTTTTTGATGAGAAATTTTTCGAATATCCATGTAGGTATGAATTTTTTTCTATTGGACTGAGAAAAAAATACAAAACTGCGACGCGGAGGATCTTCCTATTAAAATTAAGAGCTCATGCTGGGTGACAATTTTTTTAAGGTGTCTAACAACCCATTTTTCCGTGTTACTTGTAAAAAAAAAAATAATCGATTTTTTTGACCCACCCTAATATATATATTTCTATAGATGTGGTTTAATACCTTAAAGGTTTTATTTTAGGAGTGGTAGAGATGTAAGGTCCGATTGTGTAATCACCATTGTCATCCATATTACTATTTTGCTCGCGCAACTGTATTCCGCTTCGAGCGGTTTGTTTGGGTAGCAGTAATTGTGTTCGACTCCATGGCAACCGGCTTATACCCGAGCCCTGTGTATGAAACGTTACAAGGTTTGTTTTACAAGCGCCTTTATTCTCTTGTAAATTAGTGTATTTAGAGGAAAATGTGTTTATCAAAATAACATGTTTCAATTACGAGCTACAATTCATAGCACTTGTAATATAAGCGCTTTTTCAGACTTGTATTTGTTGTTCTGTTTATCATTAATGCTGTTGTAGCTTGTAACTTGTTATAAAAGGTTAGAGAGCTTTCCTTGACTGTAAAATATAATATTTACACACAATATCACTTTATTTAATTTGTCATATTACCTTGACTAGTTATTGTACCTTACCGATATAATATGTTAGAATAATCATTTTAAAATTTAGCAACACAAAATACTTATAATTAATAATAGGTCTTTACCTATGAAATTGCCGTTATGCAGTACTGGCCATTACAAAACAAAATAATTTTTGTTTGGCTAAGAATTCTAATTTCAAATTAATTTTATTTTAAAAACATGGAATTCTTTTTCCAAAAGTAGTCATTTGTTTATTGATTAGTGTTCCATTTTCATCGCATTTCAATCTTTTTTGTCACCATTGATACCATGTTTGTCATGTTGGTCATTTGTCACCATTAAAAATTCGAGTAATTATGGAATATGAGTACCGTCGTGGCAGCAACGCGGCACAAGCGGCACGCAACATCAACGACGTTTACGGAGCTAACACTACAAACCAACGCACCACCTGTTATTGGTTTGCTCTCTTCCGTTCTGGGAATTTCGACCTGAAAAATGAACCTCGCGGTCGTCCGAAGACTTTGATCGACAATGTCGAATTAAAGGCGATTGTGGAAGCTGATGATACACAATCTACGGCTGAAGTAGCAGCAGCTTTCGACGTTAGGGTCAAAACAATATTGGTCCATTTGCGTCAAATTGGCAAGGTAAAAAAGCTTGACAAATGGGTGCCCCACGAACTCAATGATCGTCAGCGCGAAATACGCGTCGAGACGTGCCTTGCACAGCTCAACAGACACACAAATGAAGGAATTTTGAACCGCATTGTTACCTGCGATGAAAAATGGATTCTGTTTGATAACCGCAAGCCCTCAGCAAGTTGGTTGGATCCTCGTTCAGCACCTAAGCAATGCCCTAAACGAAAACTTATACCTAGAAAAGTGATGGTCACTGTTTGGTGGTCTAGCGCCGGTGTGATTCATCACAGCTTCTTACCAAACGGGTTGAGTATTACTGCAGATGTGTACTGTAAATAACTGAACACAATGATGGAGAAGCTGGCACATCTCTAACAAGCATTGGTCAATCGCTCGTCTCCGCTGCTCCTGCACGACAACGCGCGACCTCATACTGCACAGCAGACGGTCTCCAAGTTGCAAGAACTGGGGTTGGAAGTTCTCCGTCATCCGCTCTACTCACCCGACCTTGCGCCTACAGACTACTACTTTTTCCAGAATTTGGATAACTCCTTGTCGGAAAAAAATTCAATACCCGAGAGGCAGTACAAAATGCCTTTGAAGAATTTGTTGCCTCCCGTCCAGCTGATTTCTTTAAGAAAGGCATCAATAAACTGCCACTGCGTTGGCAAAGATGCATTGATTGCATGGGTGATTACTTCGATTAATACAAATAAAAAATACATGAAAAAAATTCGTTTAAATATTTTCATAAAAAATGGCAATTTCATAGGTAAAGACCTAATATTATCTTATCAAATTGTACCCCGTACAAGTTAAATGCATTATTTATTGTAAGCTGTCATTTTTCTCGTAACATATTGAATGTGGATACGAAATTTCTGTTTATTCTAACATAGAATGTATATTTGAAACGGGTCTGTACGTTACGAGGGAACCGGGTTATAAAATCAACACGCATATTTTCGAGTACCAAATATGTTACGTAAGGGATAACGTTTAAAGGGGTTTGTTAGTTTATGCAAACGACTAAATACTTAAATATTAGCTTTTACCAGCGGCTTTGCTCGCGTTAATCATGATTTTGAAAACAATTTTTTTTCAAATTGTGTAACCTCATTGGCCTGATTCTGAGGCTGGCTTCACAGCTTTACTGAACTAATAGGGATAGTACTTAGGGCGCTCGGCTGCTTGGCAACAAACTCAAGGGTGCCAAAGTGGTCACACCTCCGCTTCGGTTGTTGCCTTGGATGCAACAACGCGGATCTAGCTACAAGGTTGAGTAGCATTGTACGATCCCTTGCCGCCCCAACAGTTACGGTCTGTCGGTACATCGTAAGTTTTTAGTCCGTGCGAGCCAGACATAACCCACCCTTTCCCCCGGGAAGGTGGCGTATACATAAGAGATTTCCCCACGTTAAAAAAAAAAGCTAAGCTAATCATAAATATAAGAATTAGTGTGGCACATATATGGACTTTACGAACTCGGACCTAAATTTTATATCTGTTAACTCGGCTAAACTAAACTAAGTTCGAAATAGGGAAACATTAAACCCTTCTACCATATGTGTACCTAACTGTGCGCGTGTGTGTCTGTGTGTGTGTGTGCACGTATGAATGCACATGTAAATCTTTTCAATGTCACTGTATTGCGCTAGTCGAAAATATTATTTCTGCATAGAAAATACCTCACGTCCTTCTCTGTGCCCTTCTCCTCTGTGTTCATAATGATCAGTAGTTCAATAGTAAATGCGTAAAAGCGTAACAAATAAATAAACAAGCTCATATTCGTATTTATAATATTATCATCTTACAGCTGATAGAAATGATAAAGCTGATAAAGAATTTTAAATAGTTATTAAAATATGTTAATTTAGAAGTGTGTGTTTACATAATATTAGTCCGTTGCATATTTAGTTTTAAGATAAAAAAAAAATACAAAATGCTTTCAAACGTTATATTGTTTATTTTATATTTGAATATTTAAAACAGGATCCTCTCGTACAGAATATTTGTTACCTAAACAATGGGAATAGATTGGATATCGTAAAGGACTATTTTATTTTTATATGACTATATTATAAAGAACTATATTTAGTTACTAGCTTCCGCCCGTGGCTTCATCCGCGTGGAATAGTTAATTTGGGCTAACGCTACCACGCAGCGGAAGCTCTCAAAAGGAAAAAAAAACGATTTTGAAACATTCTTCATTGGTGCTCCGCTCCTATCGGTCTTAGCACGATGATATATAATAACCTTCCGCGATAAATAAGCTATATGACACTGAAATAATTTACCATATCGGACCAGAGCAGACCTGACTCGAGTTTAGCGCGTTCAACCAAACAAACAAAACAACAAAATTGTTTCATTGTATTTATTATGGCTAATGTTCTGTTTAATGCATTAAAAATCACGATAACATTTTTGTTTTGTTTCGTTACCTAAAATGGATAGAAATATATGCAGCACTTTTGCTTTCAAAATAATTGTACAGTTTCCTCGATTGATGTATGTACATTCCTGATTCACTGTAGCAGTGGACAGCTAAGCAGTGGAAGCTAGCCGCTGTAATTTGAGTGGTCTTATGCAACCCTAGCCAATCTTTTTGACCGCTCTAAATATAGATGCGCAGAATACAGACTTAGGTATAAGGATGCATTTTTTATATTAGTTTCTGCCTGCGACTTCAACCGCGTGGAATAAATAGTTTGGGCTAACGCTAACACGTAGTGGAAGCTCTCAACCCGTTTTTGAAACATTCTTCCTTGTTGCTCGGCTCGTGATAAAATAAATGATAATACGATAAATGAGCTATCTAACACTGAAATAATTTTTCAAATCAGACCAGAATCAGTAGTTCCTAAGATTAGCGAGTTCAACCAAACAAACAAACCCTCCAGTTTTAGAATATTAGTATAGATTAATAAATAAATGTCAATTTTAGATCCCTATAACAATATTTTAACTTTAGTTTGTATTAAACTTCTGACTGTATTAGGCGCAAGCCCGAACTTAAGGCTACATTCATAGCGATTAAAAAGATTGAGGGGTACTGTAATTGTGTAGATGTAGTACGTAAATACTTAAGCATTATGGGCATGATTACGTAGTACATCTACACAATTTCAGTACCCCTCAATAAAAAATATAGAGTAGGCTCTGTATATACTTTTACGTTTACGCACGGATTGATATGAATTATTTTTAAATCTACTTACGAGGTACAAGTTATGGTTAAGTTTTGGTTTATGTAACATTGTAATCCATATGAAGAAGAAATTAGTTTATAGTTTTTTGTACTATTGACTACTTTAAATACAATTTCCTTGTTACTTTTTCCGATATATTATAATATTTTTGAGCAATTTTTGAAAACTATGAAATATAGATTCCTCTAATTTAAGTTCGAAACCATAGTGACCAAAAGTCTTTTACTATTACAAAGTTGAAGTCTGTCAAAAGTAAAATCATTTTTTCTGCACAAACCCTGTTAGTCAGGCAAAAAAACCTAGATGGTATTATTACAAAAAAGTTAAGTACTTGCTTTAAAAAGGTTTCAAATTAAATGCACCGCGCTCGCCCCTGGCAAGTTCGCGTTATCCTTTTTCGCAAGTCTAACTTAACGTAACCAAAGCGAGACAAAAGAGCAAGATGGCGAACGTTCAGCAACCGCGGTGCATTTAATTCGAAACCTTTTTTAAGCAAGTATTCAATACGTATTTAACTTTTTTGTAATAACAACGAGATTGTCTAAAGATTCAGTTTAACATTAAAATAGAACCTTGAAAATAGGACAAACGCTTGTATATTTGTTTCAAACCTTTATATATAATTTTTTTAGAATAGAAATGTACTTATTTCATTGATTGAAGTTACTTCTAATAAGAAGAAAACGAAAAACAATATCAAAAATAAAATGTCGACTAATCTGCAACATATTGTCCACAAAATATTTCTAAAATATTCTGCATGCATATTATTATTATATACTTAAAATAAATGTGCTTAGCTTATGCTTTTATAGCAATTACACTATATTCCTTTAACATTTATATTTATTTATAATCTTATTAAAAACATAATGAAATTTAATTACCTAAACATACACATATCTGTTTTTTAACTTCGAAATAGTAATCAAATATCTGATCATCTAAAATGGTTTCGACTAAAACCCATTTATTAAATTTGAACAAAAAACATATCATTTATACGTGCTCCAGAATGTAGACGTCACATAGAACAAAAAACAAGAAGATTGATGAGCTACCGCTGGATCAATGTTGGCTAATTGAATGGATGTACTCTTGACAATAATCAACTACTATATTATGGTGAATTACCATATTACTGCAAATTATACGAAATGTTGGGTAAGTTTTTTTAACTAAGGCTTCTGTCTACACTATTTACATACTTTGCATGTTCTAGATCAGAGTTACCCAGAGTTTTTTTTTCTTATGACCGCTTTCAAAATTTAGCTAGTTCCGACGGACCCTCTGCAGCTATATTTCCACCATATTCCCAAAACTCGACAAAAATGTGAATTCGATCTATGGAAATTTTCGTTGCGCTTTAGTCTCGACACGTTATACTGAATATCCAAGTTTTTACAAGTAACAGTCACATAGCTTGTTAAAATATTATCTGCCTACATTGATAGGTGAAGTCAAGCCAACACTTTAGTTCTTCACAATCAAAAGCAGATAAATATTCGTGGACCCCCGCTTACGAATTGTGAACCTTAATTTCTTTATCACGCCAAGGCAGACCCCTGTCGTGTCTCCCGTGGACCTCTGTGGGTCCATCTGGACCACTTTCACTTCACTCTAAAAGGATATTATAGAGTGGATCAGTATGTGAATGATAGTGATGTCTGGAATTGACTCCTCTCTGTGCATCCACTAAAAGCATTGTATGATGTATTGGAAATATATGTTAAAAAAAATGTACCCGATCGAGTTTCTTGCCGGTTCTTCTCGATGACTGGGTTGTTTTCCGAACCGGTGGTAGTATTTGACGTTCATAAGTGCCTTATTAGGGCCTAAACTGAATAAAGTATTTTTGATTTGATTTGATTTGACTCTCCTGTGTGTGAAAGTTTGAAATAACTTGTGACATCAGGAGTTTTTGGCGGGACCTTGGAATGTTATGTAGTGAATTTACTTATATTTAATTCATAATCTAGTGTTATCTGACACTATATTTTGTCATATTAGTGGTGTTTTATGTAATACAGTTTTTGTCATTGTGTACGGCTAATATGGATGGGAAATAATACCACGGACCGTGGATTTTATCTTGCTACAAAAACTCCCTGGAAAGTTGTAACAAGAGGGCCACCATCTTGTTATAATATTGAAATGATTGCAACATACTTGTAATTACCTCATTACATTACCTACTCGACAATGGCAATAATAATGTACTAGAAGATTGGTTGCCGAAAATAAAACTTAAAAAAAACCTTGTGATATTAAACTGTCATGTAATATCCATTTGTGTAAGTGAATATTTGATTGTCATCTAATTCTGCTGTACCTATATTAAATGTTTGAACTAACTAGGTCAGTGGAAAATTATTTGAAAGTGTATAACGAGCAAATGAACAGAGAAGAAAATGGGTGACCACTGCATTAATAATATACCACATTAACTTAGGTTCAAATGTTTGTACAGAGACTCGGTACTTTTTGTTTGTTTTCGTATATATTGCGGAGTTCAACGTTCGTATAAAATTTATGATGTCACCTCTACGTAGATCAATTTTTTTTTTTGATTTTTTTTCTGTCTAGATTAGATAAAGGATACGCCTACGAGCTTATATGCCTATAGAACCGTGTCATGTATTACAGGATTTTGATGAATCTTTTATGTAACTGTACAGTGTACACAATAAATGTACGTGTGTGTTATCATCCATCATTTGTCATGAGAGAGATTTATTGTGTTACTAGCGGGCCTGGCAGACGTTGTCCCACCCTGATTATAAAAAAATCCTAAAGTTATATACTAAAACGTTCCTCAAGAATCACTTTATCCATTGTTGAAAACCGCATAAAAATCCGTTCAATAGTTTAGAGTTTATCGCGAACAGACAGACAGACAGACGCGGCAGGGGACTTTGTTTTATACTACGTAATGAAATATGAATGTTCGGTGGTTCTTTATTTCTTTTGTCTTTCCAAAATATTTCATGATTTTATAGTACATTTTAATGAAAGTATTTTTCGTGCTTTTCTCGGTTTATTAAAGAAAATGTCGACTATTCAGAATTAGCTGCTTTGATAAAAAATACTCTTTTGTTTGTTTTTCTTTGTCTTTTTAATATCATATACTTTCTGTGTTTTATTTTTTTTTAATATCATAGGAGGCAAACGAACTGTAGGATCACCTGATGATAAGTGATCACCGCCGTCCATAGACACTTGCGACACCAGGGGAGTCGCAAGTGCATTACTAGCCTGTGTTTGGGGGAAGGGAAAGTAGGAGGGGGAGAAGAGAGGGGATGGGTGAGTGGGGGGGAGGGAAGGTGGGCCTCCGGCGCTCTATCTGACCGTATGAAACGCAACAATACAACCACTGTTACTTCACATCGGTGTTCTGTGCTAGGGTGGTACTACCCCGGGTGAGCCGACCCATTCATGCTGAAACAAGTAATAGCTTCAGCATGGCTTTACCACCTAGAAGCATGGCTCTACCACCTAGATGCATGGCTCTACCAGCTAGAAACATGGTTCTACTACCTAGATGCATGACTCTACTACCGTGTATAAAATCCATCAAGATTTGTTGATAAAAGAAAGAAAAAATTGCTATAACTTCCAAAAAAGTTAGATATGTCTAAGATCTTACCAACTTAGGGAAAGCTATGCATGTACAAAGTAATATAAATCCAATTACGCCTTATAAACACACAGACAGACTATTTTAAGGCATATTTGTTATCAATTGCGTCTATGAGAAACATAAGTTACAAAGTTTTGAAAAATAATCAAATTTTCGGATAGAACTACACATTTGTTAATATAATTAATTACTTTCTTGAACGTAGTCGTTTAGTTAAAAACACTTCTTTTGAGGTTATATCCTTGTGAATACAGTTATGAATTTTAATACATAATTCTTTGCTTAGTTGTACATAAAATTGAATTATGTTTTTCGAGTTCGTGACGATTGTAAAACACAGTAGTGAAAAAGTTAATTAATATTCATTACGGAACAGTAACTCGATTTTGCTAATGAGATTATCCAAATAAATAAGGTGTTATATAAAAAGAATACTATAAATAATACTGGCCAGAATGTCCTAAATTACCATGAAAGATGATAATGAAGCCGCCATAAAAACTTAAAGTCTCAATTAAAATCCGATGCTTACTCATAATTAAGATATTGCTCGTAGCTGCACAAATATCGTAACTAAATAAAGGGCGAGATAACTGGTAGTAGGCCTCCTAGGCAAGTCCACAAACTACGAGATATCTCGTTGTTGGCAATCAACGTGTTAACCAATATCTATGTATATATAAAGATACAAACCGCGAGCTATACCAAGTGAATGGTTAAAAACTCGCAGTATTTTAGGATACAATACTTCATGATCACATTTATCATATAAAATAATAATATCAAAACAAATATTAATAAATAACAAAGAGGACCTAAGTTGAAGCTTGTACTAAGACTTTCAAAAGTATAAACACCATCGTAATAAAACTTCGATCAACAATATCGGGTCGGCGCGAAAAATACGTCTCGGTAAATAACTTGAAATGTGAGCTTTTATTTTGTTTAGTTTGTTTGAAACACAGCCAATGTAAGCACGTTTCACAATGCCGCAGTGTATTCAAAAGATGCAAAAATAATACCCGAAAAAGCAATTTAACAGTCGGAGTATCTATCTTACTTTCGCTAAATACATGTTGGATAAGTTATATTTTAAGCTTTAAACTAACAAATAATATCAAATTTTGAACAAAATTACCGATTTTAAACCTGTGGTACAAATGTTTAGCCAAGGTTTGCCAACCACGCACAATAACGGGAAAAAGTACTTTATTCATTGCGCGCTAAGTTTGAATTGACACTAAATGTTGTTTATGTTGTCTTTTCATTTGTAAGTGACGGGAGTAATATATTGCTCTGGTCGTTTTATCGTAAGTATTAGATAATATTTTGTACATTTGTAACTTTATTACTAGGTGTCATGGTTGTAATTAGGTTGAGCTTAAAACTGCTTTAAACCTTTTTTTCTCCCTTTTTTAGTAAACAAATAGCTACATAAGTGTATATTTACGCGGACAGCAGTTACCTTCGATTTTGTACGTGCCCCTTTATCTAGTTATTGTTGATCGAAGTAATAAACCTAGGTGCAATGACCGGTGCCCAAAGCTGTAAGGGGCGACAAGGAACCTTATAACATTCGATAATAAAACAGACAATAAATCCTTTTGTTTTGTTCATACCGTTCCCACGTTCCTTTTCAAATGAAAGCGAAATCACACGACGATCATTGATAGCGTTGACTGCTTGCATTATGTGCTTTAACATAGAAGCGTAGAGAATTGCGTATAATTTTTATATTTATCAAGATAATTAAGTCAGATATTAAGCACCTATTTGGTTAATTGATTTAGGACGAGAATCGAGTGCAGACTATACTCGATAAATATTGCTGCTGTCTAAACTTTCAGCCTGTATATGAGATCATATTTTAAGCTGTTTTGCTTGTCCTACAACATGTCAGGGTCACCATCTATAAAAGACTCTTTTCGACATAAGCCTCCTTAACTTCTTGGCATTATTAAATCGTGTCACGTCGACGTTCTATTGTTATTTTGGTAGGCCGCAGATTTTTCTGACATCAACAATAGACCCACTGTTTATATTAATAAAAACATATGTATATAGAAGTGAAAAAAGTAGGACATAATATAAGTTACATAATAACTTTTATACAATCTTGACTAAAAAAAAATTATGAACGTAGGATATTGTTGGTTTAAAAGGCTAGATAATAGGAAGGATGTATGCTGAGTACGACATAGATAAACTATTCAATAGTTTTTTACACTATATATTATTAAACTATGTTTGGTGGACTTTATTAACAACATAACTATATATAACAAGAAACCCCTAACGGATATTCATCTCGACGGGCAGTTGAATATGCGTTATCTCCGAATCGTTCGTGTTAAAACCTCATGGTACCTTCTTACGCCTTTTGACCGAGGGGAGCAGGAACTGCCTTATCGGCACTATGTTTGCTTTTTTTTTATTAACGTGGGGAAATCCCTTATGGATACGTCACCCTCTCGGGGGAGAGGATGGGTTATGCACGCACGGTATGGTTATATCGCACGGACTAAAACCCCACGGTGTACCGTCCGATCGAACTGTTTGGGAGGTAAGGAATCGAACTATGCTAGTCCCCTTGGATATCCGCTCCAACGGTCCGCCCGGCAGAATGTGACCGCCGGGCTCCTTCCTAATAGAGAGATAGACTGGGTACACACCAACTGCCTCCCCTCGTTCGCCCGACCTGTGCAATGAGGATATACCGCAAATCGCCGCCTCCTCCCTCCGGTCCTCTGTTGGCGGAGAGGGCCGCTCAGAAGGTCATCTTCGCGGGCCCTCTGCGCCACCTCCTTTTGCGAGATGACGTCCTCGCAAATGGAAGCCATCGCCTTCCATACCTCTTCCTTGTCGAGCATGGCCGAAACCACACTCGGCAGCGACAAGTCATTCCCTCTTACCGCCGCAGCCAGAATGCGGTGCTGTCTCTCCCACGCAGCACACTCAGACAAAATGTGCGGTGTCCTCCGCAAGCACTATGTCTGCTCCCTCGACAGGTGTTAACCCCTCCTAAGGGGCCCCAACAACAAGCAACTGCCTGCTGTTTTGAATGCGTTTTATACAGTAGGTAATTATTTTCGGCTCATTATTTCATTAAAATGTGAATATAGTCATATTTTTTAAATTATTACTAACTAGCTGACCCGGCGATCTTCGTACCGCCTCAGAATCTATAAATATTGTGTTAACTTATTAGTAGATTAAATTTAATATTTTACAAAGATACAATAAATACTGTAACTGAATTAAATTCAATAAATATCCATGTTCTTGAAATATAATCAAAAATGCTTTTATTTACAGAATGTATGAAAAAAATATTTTTTTTGTCATAGTTTTTTTCGTGCCAATTTTATAAGTGATAATTTTATATCAATTTTCATAGGACTTGTACTTGTCACATAAAACATTTTATCAAAATTCACTGTTATAATAAGATTTATAAATTTTGAAATATCTTTTACTGTATACACTAAGACAAATTGCATGAAAATCGGTTAAATCGTTTGTGTTAAGTCGGGAGGTACAAACAGAGAGACAGATATTTTTTCTAACGTTATCAATAGACTTTGTAATAATTACATATCATAAAGTAAAAAAATATATATGTATACCCAGGCGAAAATATACATTTATTCATTGAAATATCTAAATACATAGTATTATATCAACCTTGCATGTACAGTTCTAATAAATAAGAAATTAATTAACCCACTAAATGCTCGAAAACTTTTATAAAAAAAATGTATAAATATGCAAAAACTTAGTGCTAGAAGCAAAATCATTACATAGTATAAAACAGAGTCCCCTATCGCGTCTGTCTGTCTGTCTGTTCACGAGAAACTCAAAAACTATTGAACGGATTTTTATGCGGTTTTCACTAGTGGATAGAGTGATTCATGAGGAACATTTTATTGTATAATTTGTCAAGGATTTTTTCATAATCAGGGCAGGACAACGTCTGCCGGGACCGCTAGTTGCTTTTTAAAATAAATTTCACTAATTTTCTGTACCCAATACCGGCTTCGTATTTAATGATAAATTAGCATATAAGACCTAAGTACACATACATGACACGCAAATGGTTAATAAAATAGGTTTACTTTAGGTTTCACTTTGTTTAAAAACAATACATATCACTACATATTATATATTATAAAAGAAAGTCCTCCGCCGTGTCTGTCTGTATGTTCATGATAAACTCAAAAACTACAAAGCGGATAGTCATGCAGTTTTCATTAATAGATACAGTGATCCACACAGAAGGAACAGATATACGATTTGTCAAGATTTTGATAGAAATTGGTTGGAATATAACGATAAATATTCAAAGTGTCGGAAAAAGTCAAGCTGCCTGGAAGCTTTCGTCGAAAACGCTGCCTAATCTCTTTGAGATATACAAAAAATAGTAGGTGGTAGAGCTACGCTGAAGCTATTATTAGTTTCAGCATGAATGGGTCGGCTCGCCCCGGGTAGTACCACCCTTTCAAAGAAAACCGACGTGAAGTAACATTGCTTGCATTGTTGCGTTTCATTCGGTCAGTGAGAGCGCCGGAGGCCCACCTCCCCCTCCCCCCAACCAACGCTGGCAACGCACTTGCAACTCTCCTGTTGTTGCAAGTGTCTATGGACGGTGGTGATCACTTAACATCAGGTGATCTACCTGTTCGTTTGCCTGCAATGATATAAAAAAAAATAAGTGATATAATAAACGACGGAGACGAAGTCGCGAGAATCAGGTAGTAAATTATATAAGACTCACATGTGGATCACTAAAATATCAATCTCAGTTTGTTTACAAAAACGTATACAATCGTTAGCGAAAATTACGTCATACTTGTGACATGGCGTGAAATATTTTTCCGAAAAAATATGAGCCATGTAACATAAAATGACGTAGGTTAAAGCTCAGATGTACGGTATAACGTACGATAGTGACAAGTGTGACACGTTGATTCAGGCTTTTTTTTAAATTATATTAGGTACACAAGAAGATTTTGTGAAGTAGAAATCCTAAGAGAATTTCCACATACATATGAAATGGTAAATTTACAGATGATAATTGGGAGTTAAATGCAAATAAAATTACACGTATTCATTTGCTCATTCTACTATCAGATACTTCAGTAATCTATACTAATATTATAAAAAGGTCAAGTTTGTGAGTTTGTGACGTTGTAGGGGGTAATCTCAGGAACTACTGATCCGATTTGAAAAATTCTTTCAGTGTTACATAGCTCATGTATTGAGGAAGACTGTAGGCTATCAATCAATAGGGGCGGAACACCAATGAATAATGTATCAGAATCGGGGTTAACGTACGTATTATTTAGAAATATTTTCACCTTCTACGTAAACGAAGTCGCGAGTTAAAGTTAGCGTTAGCCCAAAGTAACTATTCGAGGTAGTGCAAGTCGCGGGCAGAAGCTAGTCATCTATAAATAGTCAACTTGTATGACACTTCAGTTTAAGGAAAAGCAGCCCTCTGCTGAGGTGTCTAATTACATCTATAATCGTAGCAAATCATACTACGAAAATTTTCACGACTTAAATCCATGGTATCGTCAACACGTAATAATTAAAATGGCAGCAAAATGTAAAAAGCGAGTGTCCATTAGATGAAACAAACTGCATTTTAAAGCTAGACAGTTCCATTTTCAAACTTCGTAATTATTTTTTAAACATTCTTAAGCTAAGGGCAAGTTCTGGAAATGTTTAGTGCGCTTTATATATTAAATACGTCACACAATTTTACGTTTTACAATTTTGGACAGGAATGAAAGGTTAGTTTGGTTATTAATTTCCATTTATGTTAGTAGATATCACTGGAATTACATTGTCAATAGATCGTTCTATCGCATTTTACTTCTATTGAAGTTTCTGGTTAATAATGTAAAAAAAAATGACGATTAATAAATCTCAATAAAAGATAAAGCATGCGTCAAAGAAAAGACAGAAAATTATTGATAAAACGATTGATAGTTTTTGCAGTTTATTCTATTTTAGAAATACATAAGGCTGATTTATAATTAGCAGGTGATAAATTCGTAATGTAATCAATTATTTGTAAAATTTATCTATACTAATATTATAAAGAGGTAAAGTTTATGAGTTTGTGTCATTGTAGGGGGTAATATCTGGATCTACTAAACTGATTTTGAAACTTCTTTTACCAGTAGAAAGCCACGTTATTTGTGAGTACCATAAGCTATATATTAACCCGAAAAATGGAAAGACCTTTTGTGGTAGTTGGATTTGCAAAGTAAGTCGGAGAAAAAGGGGTTGAACGAAAACGTTTCTTACAAACGCTGCCTTAACGATGACAGATACATGATTTAATTCCAGAGAAAAGTTATAGAACTTGATAATGGCTACAAAAGAGCCAGCGACAGCATATATTTAACTTTTATATTTAAGTCACAAAAAGTAGTTTTTTGTAAATGTTTACCGCCCAACGAAGTGGGCACGGGTTAGCTAGTTCATTTATAAATAGGCTTACATAGACAATTTAACTTAATAAAACTTGAATGTTCTCCACTGCTTACCGTTATTAAAAATATTTAAAATCCATTATGAAATCATATAATATTTCAAAAATTCAGTCATACTTTTTCACTGCGTACAAAAATTATGTTTATACAGTAATAAAATGCGAACTCGGATCGGAATAGGTCGGGCGGTTCATACACCGGCTTGTAATATAAACACATTCGCGCGCCACGCTCGCCGACGTAGTACTGAGATGCGAGGCTGTTTATTCTCCTCGCGCTCCGCTATTTGACAGTAATATTTTATTGGACCGATATTCGACACCTGTTTATTTCGCTTTGTTAGTTATATACATTGGGCAGATGTCACTCCCTTTTCTAGAAACAATGTTAAGAGGAAACGCCGGCATCCTTCGTTCCAAATAACCGTATTGTTTCATTATATCTAACGTGACCTTATATCCCGTTTTGGACGGGACAATTCCGCTCTCAGGTTGTCTGTCCCGTTGTCTCCATGGAGAGTACCAATATCCCGTTTTTGCAAATAGGCGAAACATATGAATTTATATTTACTTGTTTATAGCAACAGATGCTTGGCGACAGATTTTCAAGTCGAAGGTGGTAGCTAGCGGGCGGAGGACTTCGGAAAAGTCCTAGCACCATGCTATAGTGTCATCACGATATTTTCCTTTGCCGAAAGCTTCGACTAAGTTACAAGGGTACGAACTATGGAGGGAGAGGTAAGGAGAACCATCTCAGTATATTAAAAAGTGTCCACTGAAAGGCAGCAAATTAAGATGGCGCCACAATAGCAAGTGGAAAGTATTTAAAAATAGCGCCACAAATAATTAGAGTAGGATACTAGATTAAAGAAGGAAAGAAAGATTTCCTCTTTATCACCGCGCATAATTAATAAATAAAGTTCATTAATAATGAAATTAAAAAATAATAGTTGAGATTATAATATAATAAATCGTAATAATTTAGGCAATTACAAGATAAAAAAAGATTACGGATATTTGATAATTAAATAAAACAGTCATTTATTGATTAATTTCTTAAAATTTTTCAACCCAGCACACTTCACTTCGTTTATAACTTCATATCATTTCCTTTTCCTACACTAGCGCTATTTTGACGAGTCTTCGAACCATAATTTGTTGTTTACAGGTGGACACTTTTTCAACTGATCCCCCATACTAGATGATTCTTCTTACCTCTACCCTCCATAGTTCGAACTGACGTTGGTCGATGAGTGCCAGAACTAGGGATGTTCATCCGAAAAAAATATCGATATTTTTATTGATACGATATATCGATGTTAACCCATATATCGAACCAAAATATATCGAAATAATATATCGAAGATGATATATCAAACAAATATTTAATTACTCGATACTAAGAAGTACCTAAAAAGAGGAGAAATGAGAAGCCTCTATAAAGAATTCGAAATGCAATCAATATTAGGACAAGTACTATTTCTTTTTTTTACAATTCTCGATATTTCTAATTTAAATCTCCCGTAAATATTATACGCATGGACATATTTAGAAGAATGCAAAAAAAGGTAGAACAACAGAAAATATTTTCTTAATTCGTAGTGACCATATATACCAGTACTATGTAATTTGAAAAAAGAAGATTTTAAATGGACTTGGACTGAATTTGTTTTTTTTTCTATTTGTTAATTTCTTTGATACATTATAGTGTATGATATTCTGCAGGTTTTTGTTATGTTTTCAAATTTAATATGATTATGAATAAAATATATCGATATTATCTAGTCCGATATACCCTATAAGTTCGATATATCGAAGCCAATTATCGATATATTTGATATATTTTTGAATATCGATACATTTCCAACACCTCCAGTCCCAACACGCAATCGACAAAGCTGTCTGTCTGGCTTTTGTTTTATGTTACGTCTTCACACCGTAACTACTAAACCGATGATATGAAATTTTGCATACACATTGCCAAGTGTGCAGAAAAAGAAATAGAGTCACTTTCATCCAGAAAAAAACTACTCTCTAGGGGTACGTCAAATATACGTTAACGCTAGCGAACTCGTGGACAAAAGTTATTTTTGAATACATTGTTGTCATGCCCTTGTATTTGAATGAATAGCAGATAAAATAAGTTTATTTTATTTACAAACATCGCAAGCTTCCCGCTCCGAGTAAAAAAAAATGGTCACGTTAGGTATAACATACGTAATAAACAAAAGTATAGTCGATCATTCACGAAAAACCCATTAACACTTTGTACGCTCTGTAACGTTTTATCCGAGCAGAGCTTCGTCTTGCAATAACTTCGATATAGAAATGAGTGTACAATTTTTTTTTCTCGAACTGACTTTGCTATTGGCCTTGTAAGGCTTTTACAGCTTCACCGGACTATTAAGGCGAGCGCTTAAGGTACGCAGCCGATTTTATTCGAACAAGTAGCTCAAGGGTGCACGGCATACCTCGGTTTGGGGTGTTATCGACCTTGCCGCCGTGTACGAGTTCACGGCGGCAAAGAAGAGAATTGGGGAGCCTCCAGCCCCCAGGGAGATTGAGGCAGGACCTGGCGGACGAGCGTTTCGGGCGTTATACTAGTGACGCTGTCCGCCCGGTCCTGCCGGAGTGGATAGAGAGAAGTTGGGGCTCCCTGTCGTTCCAACTGGTGCAGGTGTTCACCGAACACGGTTGTTTCGGGTGGTACCTGCACCAGATCGCTCGCAGGGAGCGAACCGACGCATGCCATGAGTGCGACGCTGCGGAGGACACTGCGCAGCACACTCTGGCTGAGTGTGCTGCATGGGAGGGACAGCGCCGCATTCGGGCTGCGGCGGTGGGTACAGATTTGTCGCTGCCGAGTGTGGTTTCGGCCATGCTCGGCAGCGAGGAGGCATGGAGAGCGATGGCCTTCTTCTGCGAGGACGTGATCTCGTAGAAGGAGGCGGTGGAGAGGGATCGCGAAGATGACCCAATGAGCGGCCCTCTCCGTCAACGGAGGACCGGAGGAAGGAGGCGGCGATTTGCCCGCTTCCTTCCGCCACGGTAGCTGGACCTGAGGGGATGGGCAGGGGGGCCCATCTCCTCATTGCACAGGTCCGGCGGACGAGGGGAGGCAGCTTGTACCCAGCCTGTCTCCGCATTAGGAAGGTGCCCGGCGAACACCTTCCGCCGAGCTGACAGTTGGGGTGGCTATCCAAGGTGACTAGCATAGTTCGATCCCTTGCCGCCCCAACAATACAGTCGGACGGTACACCATGGGGTTTTAGTCTGTACGAATCGGACATAACCCACTCTTTCCCCCGAGAGGGTGGTGTATCAATAAGGGATTTCCCCACGATAATAAAAAAAAGGGTGTTATCGATAACCGCGGATCTAACCTAGTTAAACTATTCTAAGCTATTTATACATATACTCGTTATTATATTCATTTGTGAGTCATACAATGGAAATTATATGATTCACAAACGTTTACATGTATATCGGATGTGAAAACGAACTAAACTACTCGAGTCCATTCCACCATGTGTGTAACGTGTGCACGTATGTGGGGTGATCTGATGTATGAGTGTCCGATTAATGACATCTTACCTTTTATAGGGCGAACTCTCTAATAGGGTGGCGCTAGTATTAATGTTCCAGTTGCGTCTCGGATGTGTTGTAGAGGTACAGGAAGGCCATATTAAGCCATTAAGATTAATTACAAAAATATAAATCATTACATATAGAAATAATAAAATCTTGTCATGCAATGCATATTATATGTATTATACTCCTATGCTTTGTTTATTTTCCATTTATTAAATATCATAAGAAGTAGCCTTATGAAAGTACTAAAATTGTCAAATTAAATCGCCACTTTAGATATTCAGCAAACAAATTTCTCGAATATAGTAAATAGAATAATAGGTCTTTACCTATGAAATTGCCGTTCTGCAGTACTGGCCATTTCAAATCAAAATAATTTTTGTTTGGCTAAGAATTCTAATTTCAAATTAATTTTATTTTAAAAACATGGAATTCTTTTTCCAAAAGTAGTCATTTGTTTATTGATTAGTATTACATTTTCATCGCATTTCAATCTTTTTTGTCATCATGGATACGTTAAAAATTCGAGTAATTATGGAATATAAGTACCGTCGTGGCAGCAACGCGGCACAAGCGGCACGCAACATTAACGACGTTTACGGAGCTAGCACTACAACACAGAACCAACGCACCACCTGTTATTGGTTTGCTCGCTTCCGTTCTGGGAATTTTGACCTGAAAAATGAACCTCGCGGTCGTCCGAAGACTTTGGTCAACAATGACGAATTAAAGGCGATTGTGGAAGCTGATGATACACAGTCTACGGCTGAATTAGCAGCAGCTTTCGACGTTAGCGTCAAAATAATATTGGTCCATTTGCGTCAAATTGGCAAGGTAAAAAAGCTTGACAAATGGGTGCCCCACGAACTCAATGATCGCCAGCGCGAAGTACGCGTCGAGATGTGCTTTGCACTGCTTAACAGACACACAAATCAAGGAATTTTGAACCGCATTGTTACCTGCGATGAAAAATGGATTCTGTTTGATAAACGCAAGCGCTCAGCAAGTTGGTTGAATCCTGGTTCAGCACCTAAACAATGCCCTAAACGAAAACTTACCCCTAGAAAAGTGATGGTCACTGTTTGGTGGTCTAGCGCCGGTGTGATTCATCACAGCTTTTTACCAAACGGGGTAAGCATTATTGCAGATGTGTACTGTGAAGAACTGAACACAATGATGGAGAAGCTGGCACATCTCCAACCAGCATTGGTCAATTGCTCGTCTCCGCTGCTCCTGCACGACAACGCGCGACCTCATACTGCACAGCAGACGGTCTCCAAGTTGCAAGAACTGGGGTTGGAAGTTTTCCGTCACCCGCCCTACTTACCAGACCTTGCGCCTACAGACTACTACTTTTTCCAGTATTTGGATAACTCCTTAGCGGGGAAAAAATTCAATACCCGAGAGGCAGTACAAAATGCATTTGAAGAATTTGTTGCCTCCCGTCCAGCTGATTTCTTTAAGAAGGGCATCAATAAACTGCCACTGCGTTGGCAAAGATGCATTGATTGCATGGGTGATTACTTCGATTAATACAAATAAAAAATACATGAAAAAAAATCGTTTAAATTTTTTCATACAAAACGGCAATTTCATAGGTAAAGACCTAATAATAACATGCAGACTCAACCAAATTCCTTCATATTTTAATTTTGAATAAAACAACTAATGCTTTTCAGTTTTGGATATAGAAACAGGGGAATACGGAATCATGATTTTGTCTATTTTATGAACGTATATTATGTACGTACTCGAGATACTAGAGCTACATATATTCCGTCCAGATGGTGCGACGCGTTTCCTAACTCGCGCGTAAAACGCGTGCAATGAGCGAGACTAGACTCGCGCGTCGTACGCGCGAGCGTCGCGCGCCTCGAGATACTCAGGCCCCATTGCTGCGTCCAGTACTACGCGCGAGTCAGTTGCGAGTCGACATAGTCGTCAGTCGTCTATCCGTACGATGTATGTGACGTTTCCTAGGGTAGAAACGCAGGTAAAACGCGGTATCTGGACGCAATATATTTTGAAGCGTGCGAGTGGACTCGCGCGTAAATCGCTTCATCTGGACAGGCTCTAAGATTGCACTGAGTTACTAATAACCAAAGTTTAAGCTAAGCTAAGAACAAGATAAGGCTGAGTATGCTCTATAGATTTCATTCTTAATATATCTATTATGCCATTCCCATACCTGCGTGTATCGTCACGAGGTTTCTTCTATGGTTGCAATAAATTTTGTCTTCCACATTATCGTCATACGTTACGAACTATCGGACTGATAGGCGCATCACGATTACGAGGCCCGCGGTTTTTACACACTTCAAAGGATCTTGGAAACGCTAATTTTAGTTTATGATTGACATGACAAAGGTATGCCAACGTTATTAATTTTGAGGTTAGTTTTTAGTGCTACAAGTAGCGGAAATTTCGTTACGCAGGTATAGGACTAGACTCATTGACGCTTCACACTTAATACATTCTTGTACATATATATTAGTATTTTTTACGATATGAAAGAACGACAAATATCCATACCATTAACGCGCTATTGATGAAATTGCGATGTAATAAATAGCTAATTGCTAATAAGGTGAAAATTTTGCAATTCTTAATAACAACAATAATTGTAGATTTACACAGCGTAATTGATTATTGATATATAATATACTGTCCATATAGATATATACATCTTACATGTGATTGCTAATCTTAACATTTAACGGACTTTGAAATTACCACGACTCTCCTACTTGTAATTGGTAATAATTTGGTAATTCGTTGTGCACTTTCAAAGAAAAAGCATTATTGTTGCTGAGAGACATAAATTTTACTTCCTAACAAGTTTACCGTGTTGCCGTTTTTGATATTGTATTTCCTATTCTTGTTACTGAACATTTTCATTCTATTGTATCATAATATTTCTACTGTATTAGCTACCTAGGATTATGTGTTATTTTTTTTTAAACTTTATTTTGGCAACCAATCTTTTAGATTATTACTGCCATTGTCGAGTAGTTAATAGTGTTACAAGTTCTTCTTCCATTCCATTTTTGGCAACTAGTCTTCTAGTAGACTATTACTGCCATTGTCAAGTGAGTATCAATATTACAAGTTTCTTAATACAATTTCAATGAACTAACAAGATGGTGGCCATCTTCTTAGAAGTTTCCATGGAGTTTTTGTGGCATCTCAGAATTCATGGTCCGTGGTATTATTTTCCATTCACTTCACTTATGCACAATAAATATACTTACATAAAACACCACCAATTTTACACAATATAGAGTCAAGAAACACAAGATTATGAATAAAAAATAAAATCCACTACATGACAGACCAAAATCCCGCCAAAAACTCTATGTTATTATTTAAGTTTATATTGCGTTTATTTTTGTAGTGTTTTGATTTAGTTTGTTTACCATGTAGCGCAGGCTGTGGCATCTTTTAAAGACCAATTTGCCTATAAATTATTCACATATAGCGTCAATTCATTTGTAGTACATTGGCCACTAGCTGTTCTTTACTAAATAAATAAATAAATTATTATACTGATGACAAGATAAACTACATCTACTAACTACTAAATCACACTAGTTACATGCATCGTACTATTATTTTATTTTTCAGTTCTTCGTAAACTACTTTTAGAGATAAAATAAATCGTTGCTTTTCATACGTGCTATTAACGTTTCGTATAATTTTATGCTATTTGAGCTTCAAGTGAACCTTAATCTTTCGCAAAAATAATGAAAATGAAGTGGTCAATGGACGGACGTTTTGGTAATTTATAAGTTATCAATTTATGAAGAAAATTATTTCAAAGATCAAATGCCGCGACTGAATGAATGAATATTATTACAGGAATTTAAAATTGACATTAATCAATTTTTGTCTCGATATTATACGTACAATATATTACGCTTATAATCAATTATGGCTCAACTAGATATTTGCCTATTGTATTATTAAGTAACTAGCGGGCCCGGCAGACGTTGTCCCGCCCTGATTATAAAAGAATCCTTGACAAATGATATACCAAAACATTCCTCATGAATCACTTTATGCACTGGTGAAAACCGCTTGAAAATCCGTTCAGTAGTTTTTGCGTTTATCGCGAACAGACAGACAGACAGACGCGGTAGACGACTTTGTTTTATACTATGTAATGATACGTGGTTATAGTTGTGCGATAAACATATGATTTTGCAAATTCAACCTTACCTAAATGATTTAAAGTTATTTTTACAAGGACGCAAGCGACGCGAGACTATTTGAAATGACTGCATAATCCAAAATTATGCACTCATTTTTGTGTAGCGTCTATGAGACATTAAGTGTGTATCTTGGCTTTTTATATATCAATGTATCCATCACACTTTCTGTCTTTATCAGTTTACTAATTTCCCTCGGAAATAGCCATTTTTCCTGGATGAAAGGTACCCTGTGTCCTTTCTGTACTCCTGAGAATGTCTATGCAAAATTGCATGACGATCGGTACGTAGTTAAACGGTGAAAGTGTAATAAACTAACATACATTCACATTTATAATATGAGACAGGATTACTTATCAAAACATGTGGTGGTAGAGCCATGCTAAAGCTTGGCTTGGTTTCAGCTGAATGGGTTGGCTCGCCCGGGGTAGTACCACTCTCTCATAGAACAACATCAACAGTGCTTGCATTGTTGCGTTTCGTTTGGTCAGTGAGAGCGCCGGAGGCCCACCTCCCCTTTTCCCAAACACAGGATGATAACGCACTTTCGACTCCCCTGGTGTTGTTCGTTTGCCTGCTATGACATAAAAAAAAACAATTCTCCCTTAGTATGTACCAATTTTATTAAAGAAATACACTACCCGAATTTTAGATTTGCAGATGTAGGTAGGTATTTTTTTTTATTCTTTCAGATAAGTTTTATTCTCGAATAATTATAATATTTTTCATATTATTAACCAAGCATTACAAATTATAATTTTGGCCTTCTATAGGTACTATTATTTTATACGGATGTGTCAGCTACATACATACTTTATTAATGATTTATTCATAAATGAAGTATATGGAAATTTAAAAAATATTGAGTTATAACTCAACAGTTTGCGATATGAAAATAGTTGCTAAAATTAAAGCAATTAATAATTAGCTAAATAATAATAATAATTAAAAACGAGTAGCAAATCCGCAAAAAAGTTAGTTACTAATAAGAATAGAAACCGAAGCAGTCGCTCGGCAAGCAGCGGCTCGCAAAATAATTAAATACACAAATATATTTATTTTTATTAATGCTCGTGTTTTATCGACAATTGTAATTGCATTTAATTTATTTACTATTCTTGTTAGCTTAGAAAACGTATATATAATCTGAAATTTGTTGTTTTTCAAGTATTATTTATAACAACTGCCAACATGAATTTTGTAAGTAGAGAACTTATATTTTATGAAGTGTTGTATATAGGTATACGCTTAAATATAAAAACGTAATTGTTGTATTTTGTTTTATAATTGTTATTTAAACATTTTCCATTTATGTTACTATTCTTACTATAACTTAATATCTCACTAGATAAAATCATGTATGTCTTATATTTGACAACATATTGTATTAGATACTGGTATGTTTTTTATTTCAACAGCCTTGTTGGTAAGTAGTAAGTTATGAAACTATAAATTAACTTAAAATATATACACCTATATTATATATAAAATATAAGAGTTATAACTTCTAACTAGTATTTTGCCTTCATGAGTAAATTTTCATATTAAAATTAGTGTTGAGTTAATTATCGGAATAATTTACCACGTTTATATCTGTAATGCTTCGTTTCCTTTTTGACTGAAATAGCAGAACTTAACTTCAAACTCGTCTAATTATACGCGTGTAACACCACAATTATATAACTATATATCGCTCAATTTTGGTATCTACAACAAATATCTAGATATTTATCGACAGGTTTAGAACTCGAAGGCGGTAGTAGCAACTCGTATGGTCACTCGAATACATCTTGATACGATCTGATTAAACTATTTTTTATTATTAATTATTTAGGTTTATTTTAGAATTCGTTCCAACGTCAAATGACGCAGTGTACAATTGCGCTACTTCTGTGACATTTTATTTGCAAAAGTTTTAATACTTTTCGTTTCAGATAAAATATGTCATGGTGGTAGTGGGAGTCTTGCTGGCTTTTGCTTCAGTAACGCCCATTGCTAACACAGAACCTGTAGCAATGGTAGCTCCATTGTCTGCGCCTAATCGCTTAATGCAAATGGAGGGATATCTGATTCTTAGAAACGGCCGTTAGTTAATCCATTGAAATTTTAATTTACATTAATTTAAAGACTTTTTTTTTTTTATTATCGTATTTTAAATTATTTTTGAAAAACAAAAAATCTTTGTAGTTTTGGTACTTCATATGTTTTCTATTAGGCAATGATTTTGAAAGTATTTTGATTCAACTATGTTAACATTATTCGCTACTCATTTAATTATAACTTGGCATTAGGTATCGCTATAATACACCAAATTATATACGGTTCAACTGATGGGTATGTAATCTATACTTCTATACTAATATTATAAAGAGGTAAAGTTTGTGAGTTTGTGACGTTGTAACGTTGTAGGGGGTAATCTCAGGAACTACTGGTCCGATTTGAATAATTCTTTCAGTGTTATATAGCTCATTCATCGAGAATGGTTATAGGCTATATCATCACGCTAAGGCCAATAGGAGCGGAGCACAGATGAAAAATGTTTCAAAATCGAGATGTATTTTTCTTTTTGAGAGCTTCTGCTGCGTGTCAGCGTTAGCCCAGAGTAGTAACTATTACTACGCGGACGAAGTCGCGGGCAGAGGCTAGTTTAATATATATGGGTTTTGTAGTTTATGCAAGCGAAACCGTGAGCATAGTTGGTACAATATAGAATCATAAAGTCATAAGGTAAAACTTATTACTTCTAACATTGTCCTTTACTTTAAGAATTTTTATACTGAACTGATAATTATTTAAACTAATTAATATAGTAATATGTTATATTAATAAATTATTTTATTTAAAAAAGGACAACACCGAAATATAATTGTCTATTTTAATATATTAGAGTATCAGTTATGTTTATACATGTAAGCTTTTTCGTTTATTTCAGATTCGGTAATACCTTCATGAACCTGCTACAGGATCAAGAGAACTTTTTTCTGTTCAACAGTTACTACTTCGCGATTTCACGATTACCCTTTCTTCTACGGATTTGCTACTTTCTACTTCACCACATGATAATTTCAATGTTATATGTTTCGGATAATTTGTAAAATTAAATTTTAAATTATTTTATCGGTTTTTCAATCATAGTTATCTATTCACTTATGATATATGTTGTTATGTTAGATGGCATGAGAAACACACAACAATAGGCTTCTGTTATATCATTACATTTCTTTACGTTTAAATGTTGATTATTTAGATTGCAATAGTCGTAAAGTCGCGAAAGTTCATTCTGTAACGTGAGGCAATCGTCAATAGTGCGAATAATACTGAATATGTTGGTGTCATCGGCGTACATAAGGTATTTAGTAGAGGAAAAGCAGGAGGATATATCGTATACATATATATTGAAAAGCAGTGGATCTAAATGTGATCCCTGCGGTATACCTGAGGGAATAGATTGAAAGCCAGACACGAATGTGCCAATTCGAACCGCTTGATTTCTATTATGTATATAGGATTTAAACCACCTTAAGAGATCACCATGTATACCTATCTTAGCAAGCTTAAGCAAGAGAATATCGTGGTTGATACGATCAAAACATTTAGAGTAATCTGTGTATATGACGGCCACCTGATAACCTTGATCTATAGCAGTAGCGACGTAGTCTGAAAAAACTGCTAGATTGGATACAGTTGATTTCCTTTTCGTAAACCCGTGCTGTTCCCATGGAATAGACAGAGATATTGTGTTGTATATTCGATCGCGTATCAACTTTTCAAATAACTTACTGAAAATAGACAATATCGATACTGGCCCATAATTCTCTACGCTATTCCTGGAACCACATTTATGTATAGGTACTATGTAAGCTTCCTTCCATTTAATAGGAAAGATACCTGAGCTTAAGGACATATTAAATAATGCCGTTATAGGAACAACTAAAGAATTTATGCATTTTTACAAAGAATGGAGGTATTTTTTCTGGGCCGGCACCTTTATTACCATCGATTCTACAAATTCCTTTTTCCACCTCTGCTTCGATTAAACTCAAATGACCAATATTGCTCAGAGAATCAGCATCGCATAAACTGTCTGTTCGCGGCTGAGGTATATCCTAAGTAATACGCTTTGAAAAAAATCCGAAACCAAATTACATATATTGCTACCATCACAAGCTGTTTTTAAACCGTATTCAATGTATGTGGGAACAGATGAAGCACGTTTTAAATTTTTCACATACTGCCAGAATCTTGTAGGTTTCTTTTGAATGGCTATTGATATACCTTTTCCAACAAGAAGCCTGAGTCCTTTTAAACCTTCTTCTCAGAAGAGAAAATGTGTCATAATCTGCAGGTATTCCATATTTCTTCCATTTTTTTATGAAACATTGACTTTCCATTGGCAATATGCATTAGAGACTTAGAGAACCACAGAGGAATTTTTTTTGGACAACTTTTGTACGTAGGCACGTGTCTTTCAATCGCTGTATTCAATCTGTTATAAAAAGTTACAACTGTATTGTTACTGAAATCGTGTTCCAAGTGAAATGAATTTAAGTATCTATTAATTTCGTCATAATTTGCATTTTTGTATTTATATGTAATCATCAATATATGTATGGTATCATTTTTAAAGATTTAATATTAATGTTAATAAATTCTAATATCAAAGCAAGATGGTGGGGCATATCTTCCTTAGTTATTCATAAGTAAGAACGTCGTACTTCTATATCTGTGTTACAAAATACTAAGTCCAATAGATGGTTATTATCGTTATAAATAATATTAAATTGGTTCAATTCCCATTCTGATAGAAGTTTTGTAAATAGTAACTGACTATCACTAAAATTACCTAAAGTCAAGCAATCGCCGCTAATGTTATCGATATGCCATGTAATATGAGGCAAATTGAAATCACCTAGTAATAATAAATAGTCATTATTAATCACCAGTCGACAAATATTTAGATAAGAAATAAAAGATTTTAACAACTCGTCATGCGAGGATCCGGATCCTGGTAAGTAAACACAGACTATATGGAGATTTCTATCAGTTCTCATATTATATAATACAATTTTTAAATGCAGTAATTCACAGTGTACAGCGTTCTGAACATCATCTGGATAGATACGAATTGCACCAAGCTCACGACACGTCAGTATCATAAGTCCACCCCCTACTTGTTTTCTAGTACCCAAATTGCGTCCTAATTCTCTGTCATTAGTTCTGCGATCGCATCGATGAATATCATAACGCGCGTCAGAGAACTCAGAATCATATACAGCGGACTTTAGGCAAGTCTCACAAATTGCAACAATATCATGATGTTGATTTAGCATACCTATCCTAAATTGTTGTGTCTTGCCACGTATGCTCCGTGCGTTTTCAAAATAGATGGAAAGATTACTGGAACCCATCGTAGAGGATTTGTAATATTCCTCTTAAATTTTCCATAAGCAAGATACAAAACAAAATATACAAAATAATCAAAATAATTAATATGTACAAAATATTTCTACAAACAGGAACAAATATGTGTATGTGTAATGTGGAATTTTGAACGATGTGTTGTGGATAAATGTTGTTAGTTGGATCTAAACGAAAAATTTAAAGGCTCTCGTAAGACCCCTTGGGTATCCCTAGAGTAGCAGAAAACTATCATATGCTATTTCGGCGTTGCGCGTGCTACAGATTGCTTTATTTTTTTATCGTTCTGTAATAATCTGCGAAAGGAATTTTAGCGAGCACATTGAGTAAATGGTTAAGTTTTGAGGTTCTTAGAATGATGGGTGTTACAATAACATTACAGTTTACATTATTATACTTTAATGCTTTTTATAAAACTGTAAAAGTTTGTATTGTAAATTGTAGTTCATCCATGGGAATCTTAAACGTGACAGAGATGTATTCAGGGTTTTGATCATTATTTCTAAGTTTTTAACTCCATGGTTGAGTATTGGTGCCGAAAAGACTGAATCGAAATGTCCGGGTTGTCACTTCAGTCATAACGATTATCTTGATAATGGCAGGCATGTTATCGTGGAAAATTAAAACCAGAAAAAGACATAATATAGCTTTAGATGTATTTAATTAGAAATGATTAAAATTTTAATATTTTGTGTATGTAATTATTATACAAAAAAATAAATGCGTGTAACCGTCACACGCGATTGAAGAAAAACTTCTTTGGTGATATAAGAGTAATCGATAGATGGCACTACAGGTAATGAAGCTTTGATTTAATTTGTTACTTACTTACATTGAAACCAGATAGCAGCACGGTCGCGTGCCCATATATACATAATTAATTCTATTCTATGATTTTTATTATTATCCAATTTTTTTTTATAAACTATTTATTGACCAAATCAAAAATATTTAAAAGCCGGATGATACAGAAACGTGACGCCATATTGCCGTAAAGGACTTCCGTTGCATTGTCGTCCAGTCACCTCCTAGTCGCGCTTAAAGAAGTTTTACTTCAATAAAATATAAACATTTTACTTCTATGCACATCATAATGAATAAAATAATTATTTGAATGGATATTAGTAAAATAGTTGATTAATTTTATATTATTAATTAAACTTCAATAAAAAATATTAAGGCACTTTGAAAAAATAAATGACTTCAAATAAATCTATTTCAATTTTAATAGAATCTCAGTTCAAATACAATTAAGAAGTATAGGAATGGGAAATATAGATATAGTATTGTATTGTAGATATTGAATTTGTAACCTATACTTCAAAATAAGCCTTATTATCAAAGCATTATCTCAGAGTTAACCACCAACATCATATCTATCCCTGGTTATACAACTGACGATAAGTTACATCCCTGTTACATGTTGTGCAACCGTAATAAAAACTCAAGCGGTCCACGATTCATAATAACCAATAGAATAATAAAATGAAACGCCAAACCTATACACGGCAAAAGGGATAAAACTAGAATATTATTGTAAAACTCACCAAATAGATAGAAGAATCTGTTTCAGTAAATTTTATTCATATTGTCAATACTCAAATTCATTTACTATTTTTTTTTTAACCAGAAGTGAGTTTTTTGTTGTATTTAACACTTAATTTTTTTTAAGTCGTCGTTATCGCCACGCTCCGCCACCACTCTGTGATAATTTAATCGTTACAAAATATATTATCGGATCATAATTTATTACCCGTGATATAATGTCAAATAAAATAACTACCATTATTTTATTTCTCGTGTGTATTTTCTCTGTATTGAAGTAAATTCTTCAAGTTCTTTACAAACGTTAATATCTAATTTTGACGAATGATACAAGAAATTCTGTATCAACATAAGCGTAAGTAAATTCAACGTAATGGTTGTAAGCTACGCTGGCAGGATGTGTTTGTACAAATATGTTTAGGTCAGAGAGGTTCTGAAGCATAAGCATAAATTTAAGTACTTGGGATGAGCTGTAACATCAATCCGTGACTGACATTCATGCTATATTTTATTCCAGAATCGGTGCACCTTTAGTTTTCTTTGCTAAGCTAGGCCAGAAGTTTTCCTGTTATTGAGTAAGTATCAAATACCGATCTCTGTATGGACTGGTCTCATAGAATTAGAAATACTGATGTCTTATGTCGTGCTAATATATGCGATAAGAAGCATGTAATTCAAAGACAGTTTGGATGATGTGCTCACATGCCTCGAAGGCCAGATTACAATATGGTAGAGCGCATATTGTACTGTAAACTTGAAAAAGGTAAGCGAAAAGAAAGCACGCTATTACAAAGGCTATTACCATAAAAACATTAAACACACAGTATTAACATTCGAATTTATTTCTCGAACAGTATTAACAGACAAAGACAGAAATTTTACATTATATTTACAATAACAACAGTGTTATAATTATGACATTAACACCTTGGCTGCGGCAAGTAAAATCATAAACCTTCTTCTGGTGTGGCGGTGGGTCGAAATGCGCTCCCGACGATATTCCCGCCAGTGCGTAACAGGTCTTTCTCGACCCTCCGGCACTAGGTTAGATTAAAATTCTATAACTTTGCGAAAACATGATGTATATAAAAAAATAACTGTTAGAGTAACCTAACTTCCTTAGGTTTTATTTGCCCCGGGATCTACCAGACAGGAAATGAGAAATAAACCAGGGAAAGCGGCAGGCCGATAATGACCTAAACCTTAATAGAAAGTATTTTTAATTGAGATAGGACAGACAAAAATAAGGGGATATCGAAAATAAAGCAGAATTATCGTAAAAGAAATGAAAAAGTTTTTTGTTTACATATGCCTGCTTTTAAAATGTTTTGGTGTTTGGTTTGGTTGCATTAATGCAATATATTTATTTATTTTTTAACTTTTTTTGCTTCGGTACTATTAAAAGTTCTCCGCAGTCACTCGTAGCAACCTGCAAAATTTCTTCGTTTAGCGCTCATCTCAAGGACATGATCATTGTCCTTATGTTTATTTACCACAGGATTCGCTATTGGGTACTCATAAATAGGTTCTCAAATAAAATTAAAAAGTTAAGATAGAACGCTTTAAAGTATAAAGCTAGGCATTTTTTGGTAAGCACTATGTCACGTCACTATAGTGTAAGATCGTATATTGATTCCATGTGTGTGCGTTTACCTGTGTCTATACACGGATCTCGTAGTATTTTCGTGTCTCATATTCTTGTCCGCAGAGTTCTATCTTAACTTTTTTGTTTCATTTGAGAATAGGTTATGATGAATAGTGCAATTGAATAATTGTAAAGTCCACTTCGCACTATGTTAACTTTTGCACTAAAGCGGTACTCTGACATAGTGCGTTTACATTAGACTGGATTCCTCAATAAACGGAGTCCTCAATTCAGTTGAGGTTAAGTTCAGTTAAGTTCTATCAAGGTGCCTATCATATATTAGAAATTGTCTCAATTATCTTTTATCAAATTTCAAGGAGAACTATAGTTTTACCGGAAAAACTAGAAATTGCCTAAAAAAGTCTTTGTTGATTTTCGTCTCTGACACACTAGACGAGACTCTCAAAAATAGTATTGTTTAATGTAGTACCTATAAACAATAAAGTAGCTGTTATTTTCAGTACTATGAAACCGTAAATCAGATTAAAAATCACACTTCAAGCGATGCTAAAAACAAGTGAATAAACATAAAAGGATACATAAAAATACCAATTTTAAACTCTTTGTATTTAATAATAAAATATATATAAAAACTTTGATTGTATTTTACAAGAACGCTTAAAATATTTCACAATAATACATTCTACACGTATCTAAATAAATTGAACATACTTGGTGTAAATGTAAACAAATAATATTTTAACCCCAACTACCGAATTGACTTGCAAGTTGGTTGGCTACATCAAGAACAGCCAAGCCTATTTGGGGCGCAGTATCTTCAACTCCCATGGGTTCTGGTTCTGCGTTAGCAATAGGCGACGCTGAAGCAAAGGCCAGCAGGGCCCACACTAACACCAATGCGTACTTTAGCTGAAATGGAAAATATTAAAATTACAGTGTTTATTGCAGTTATCTAAATTCAGTTTGAGAACGGTTATAGTTAAGTGCTAGTCCGATCAGTCATCTCATTATTCGGCGTAAATTCGAATTCTAAAATAATCCTGGTTCTTTTTGTTATCGTTTTTTCCTCAATTTCTTTCATGTTGTTTCTTTTACATAACTTCACTGAATACTTTCACAATTATAATGTCTAAGTAAATCCTATATTCAAATTTATCAAAACCTTTTGTTTGAAAAAAAATAAACAAAAACTGATTTATGAAGGCAAGTCACTCTGTATAAATTATGGTTGTATTTGGTAATAAAGCCATTAAAAAAACGATTACTCCTGATATTATTTGCCTAATTGTTGAATTACCTATAATAATAATATGATAAAGTTTTTACGCCACAGACAAGATCTTGTACTTATAACTAATTCTTATTTGATTATAGATAGACACAAAGATTTTATTTTATATAAATATAATAAAAATTTAAAAAAATAAGTGCAAATTAATATTTCTACTTACAAAGTTCATGTTGAAAGTTCTTAGGGAACTGTGCTTGAAGTATATTAAACTTCAGACTATATATACGTTTTCTTGTCGGAAACGCGAAAGTAATTAATAAAAAGTCGATTAATAAAAAATCAACATTAATAATGCAAAATACTTACGCAACGAACCGTCTCTTCCCCATTAGTTCGTGTCTTGTTATGTACACACCTGATTCAGTGACTACGCGCGTTTAATATTACTATTGAAGTCCTTTTTCATTGATTTATCAGTTTGTAATTATTATCAACTTAAATTTATATGTTGAGGTAGCTAACTTCGGGAGGCAATTACCGTATTAGAATATATAAAAAATTGTGTATAATTTCATACATACATACATATTAGCAATCTTTCTAATAAGCATTAATCGTTTGAAAACAACTGTATTCACAACTATCAACATTCTGCGGCTACCCAAGCATTTTTAAGCAGTAATTATTCTTGATTCATTTTTTTTATTTAAGTACTAGCTGTGCCCGTGACTATGTCCACGTGGAATATCAACTATACACACGGTGATTAATACGATAGGTGTACTAAAACTCGATATTGATGATTTTACTGGCTTCACAAATATCGATTCTGTTCTGCGAGACGCATCGTTGCAATATATCTAGTCATTGCGCACACTGTGAATGATAAAAATTTTTAAATGTTACTCGATCCATGGATGTAGGCATTTTTAATTTGATACTGGCAGACCCTCTGTCTCAGAATGCAAAAATCTTACACAGATCGCAAGTTTAGCTTTTAAGATTTGATTAAATGTGATTATTTTAGAATTTAATATTTACACGATGTTATTACGGTGGATCGTAATCTATATGCGACAAAACCCATATTAAAGAGATTTTTTTGCTATATTGTCTTCTGAGAGTAATCCATTGCTTTTCGGTTGAGGGTATATGTTTGCTTATTTATTAAGTTAAATTCGTTTAGTAGATTAAAGGACCTGCATGTCAATGATATAAAAATAAACGTGTGTCTGAGGGACGGGTAATTGTTATTCTGAGTACCACACCATGCAACGAGAATGTGCAACGAAGCACCTCTGAGAACAGAATCGATATTTGTGAAGCCAGTAAAATCATCATTATCGAATTTTAATACACCTGTCTTATTAATCACCGTGTTTATAGCTGATATTCCATGTGGACGTAGTCACGGCTACAGCTAGTACTTAAATTTAAGAAATAAGTCAAGAATAATTATTGCTTAAAAATACTTGAATATGCGCAGAAAGTTGATAGTTGTGTATATAGTTGTTTCCAAATGATTAATGCTTATTAGAAAGATTGCAAATATGTATGTATGCAATTTACACATTTTTTTATAATATATTCCAATACCTCTAATATATTCTTTGTTTTTATATATTGCCTCCCAAAGCTAGCTACCTCAATATACAAATTTCAGTAGATAATAATAACAAACTGATAATGAATCTATGAAAAACGAAACAGGTGAAAAACGTAGCCACTGGAACAGGTTTGTACATAACAAGATACGAACTAAGGAGAAAAGACGTTCGTTGCGTAACTATTTTGAATTATTAATGTTGATTTTTTATTAATTGATGTTTTATTAATTAATTTCGCGTTTCCGGCAAGAAAACGTATATATAGTCTGAAATTTAATATATTTTAAGCACAATTCCTTAAGAACTCTCAAGATGAACTTTGTAAGTAGAAATATTAATTTGTATTTAATTATTTATATGAATATTAATATTTATATTAAATAAAATCTTTGTGCCAATAATCAAATAAGAATTAGTTATAAGTACAAGATCTTGTATGTGGCGTAAAAACGTTATCATATTATTATTGTAGGTAAATGAACAACTAGGCAAATAATATTCGGGGGTAATAGTTTTTTTTAATGGTTTTTTTACCAAATATAACCATAATTTATACAGAGTGACTTGCCTTCATAAATCAGTTTTTGTTAATTATTTTCATTAATAAATGTTTAGTAAATTTGAGTGTAGGATTTACTTAGACATTATATTTGTGAAAGTTTTCAGTAAATTTAATATGTAAAAGAAATAACATGAAAGAAATTGTGGAAAAAACGATAACCAAAAATATCAGGATCATTTTAGAATTCGAATTTACGCCGAATAATGAGATGACTGATCGGACTAGCACTTAACTATAACCGTTCTCAAACTGAATTTAGATAACTGCAATAAACACTGTAATTTTAATATTTTCCATTTCAGCTAAAGTACGCACTGGTGTTAGTGTGGGCCCTGCTGGCCTTTGCTTCAGCGTCACCTATTGCTAACGCAGAACCAGAACCCATGGGAGTTGAAGATACTGCGCCTCAAGTAGGCTTGGCTGTTCTTGATGTAGCCTCCCAACTTGCTAGTCAATTTGGTAGTTGGGGTTAAAATATTATTTGTTTACATTTACACCAAGTATGTTCAATTTATTTAGATACGTGTAGAATGTACTATTGTGAAATATTTTAAGCATTCTTGTAAAATACATCCAAAGCTTTTATATCTGTTTTATTATTAAATACAAAGAGTTTAAAATGCGTATTTTTATGTCTCCTTTTACGATTATTCACTTTTTTCTTTAGCTTCGCTTGAAGTGTGATTTTTAATCTGATTTACGGATTCATAGTGCTTTTAAGCAATTTCTAGTTTTTCCGGTAAAACTATAGTTTTCCTTGAAATTTTATAAAAGATAATTGAGACAATTTCTAATATATGATAGGCGCCTTGACAGAAGGAATATTCTGTCATAAATATTTTCGGAATGTGCCACCTCCTGAGCATATACATATAGCTATTATAATATTCATTAATTTACGGTAATAATGGCAAAAGTAAAAAAATAAACTTAAATAAAATAATTTAAAAACAAAAATAATTAGTTCCTCAGTATTATTCCTATAATTTAAAATAATGAGCTAGCGTTACAATTGTCGCATATGATGTGTAACACCTGACGTGTTATCCAACTATGAAATTGACATGAAATATATATGAAGGTGAAGGTGGAGAGAAGGTAGAGCCACGCTTAAGCTATTACTGGTTCAGAATTAATGGGTCGGCTCGCCCGAGGCAGTACCACCCTCTCACAGAAAACCGACGTGAAGTAACAGTGCTTGCATTGTTGCGTTTCGTTCGGTCAGTGAGAGCGCCGGAGGACCACCTCCCCTTCCCTCTCTTCTCCCCTCCCCTCTCCACTACCCCTACCCCTTTCTCTGGTGTAATAATGAATTATCCTAAAAGTATGAAAAAGATCTGCACTAAAATATTTATTCGAATAATTCCATATTACTTACTCGCATTTTTAAGAATTATGAATTTTTGTCAGACGCTTAATAATAAAGGTAAAACTATTTATATAGTTTACACATATAAATATTACCTCAGATTTTATACACAACACTGTATAGCTGTAGATGAGTGCGCATCGGATTATCTCTACCACCGCGCGCGCTTCCCCGGTTTCCTGTAGTAACTCCTTTCAATCCCGTTTCCAAATCACTCCCACAAAAAATATCTAGCAACCGAGAGGATAGATGTTACACATGAATAATTATCATGTACTTTTCACATCGCACCCAATTAAATCATTTAACACATTTTCGAATTATTCCACTTATACATCTTTTGTTTCCAATAACATATTTAACCCGTTTTATAAACAGTGGTGGTCGTATAATTAGAAACACTACCAACGGTCCTTGACATTATGTAAGATACTCACAGCAATCGTTTTTATTTTGAAATTTAACAATAAATAGGACAATAATATGTTCAACGATTTATCATTTATTAGAAAAACAATATAAATCCCACTACACAAGTGCAGTTTCAATATTACATTACGGACAAATATTTAAATCAGTTTTAAGGTATGAACAATAATGGTCAATTAATGAGAAACAACAACAAAAAAGGAAAAAAAAAACAATATTGTTTTAAGTATTAGTAATTAGTATTGGTATTTACGAAATAACTACTATACACAGTATACCAATAATTATAATTAATATTTAGTAGCGTATCCCTTATTTTCAATAACAGCAATGCAACGACGTGGTATTGATTCAATCAATTTCATACATTTTTCTAGGGGTATTTAATTCCATGCTTCAACAAATGTTTCATATAGCTCGTTTTGACTGGTATTACGTTTGTGTGAGACTTTCTTTTTAACAATATACCAGAAATTTTCTATCGGGTTTAAATCCGGACTATTAGCTGGCCAGTCTAAAATGAATATACGCTGTTCGCTAAGGAAACATTTGATGCTATTGGCCGTGTGCTTAGGGTTATTGCCATGCTGAAATATTCAGGTTACAGGCAAATGATCGTCCGAGTAGGGAATCATTGTGTGCTCTAAGATATTTTTGTATTGCCATTGATCCATTGTACCTTCAATCTTCCGAACGGGTCCAACTCCACATCCGGAAAAACTTCTCCAAACTTTAATGTTACCGCCACCGCGTTTGACTATATTCCTTGTGTATTTATAATTAAAAGCATTGTTTACAGGACGTCTAACATAGCGTTTTCCATTATATTTATATAAATAATAAAAAACTGTATGGTAGAGCAACGTGACGCCATATTGCCGTAACGGACTTCCGTTGCATTGTCGTAGTTCGGTGAAGCTGTTAAGTAGTCCGGTGAAATTGTTAAGACCTTGCCAGGTCAATAGCGTAGTCAGTTCGAGAAAAAAAAAAGTTACATTGTCGTCCAGTTACCTCCTAGTCGCGCCTAAAGAAGTTTTACTTCAATAAAATATAAACATTTTACTTCCATGCACATCATAAAGAATAAAATAATTATTTGAATGGATATTAGTAAAATAGTTAATTCATTTTCTATTATTAATTAAACATCAATAAAAAAATTAAGGCACTTTGAAAAAATAAATGACTTCAAATAAATCTATTTCAATTTTAATAAAATCTCAGTTCAAATACAATTAAGAAGTATAGGAATGGTAAATATAGATATAGTATTGTATTGTAGATATTGAATTTGTAACCTACACTTCAAAGTAAGCCTATCAAAGTATTCTCTCATAGGTGACCACCAACATCCCAACTATTCCTGGTTATACAACTGACGATAAGTTAAATCCCTGTTACATGTTGTGCAACCGTAATTGAAACTCAAGCGGTCCACGATTCATAATAACCAATAGAATAGTAAAATGAAACGCCAAAACTATACACGGCAAAAGGGATAAAACTAGAATATTATTGTAAAACTCACCAAATAGATGGGAGAATCTGTTTCAGTAAATTTTATTCATATTCTCAATACTCAAATTCATTTATTTTTTTTTTTAACCAGAAATGAGTTTTTTGTTGAATTTAACAGTTATTTTTTTTAAGTCGTGGTTATCGCCACGATCCGCCACCACTCTGTGATAATTGAATCGTTACAAAATATATAAAGTCATAATTTATTACCCGTGATATAATGTCAGATAAAATAACTACCATTACTTTATTTTTCATGTGTATTTTCTCTGTATTGTAGCAAATTCTTCAAGTTCTTTACAAATATTGATGTCTAATTTTGGCGAAGCATACAAGGAATTCTGTATCAACATAAGCGTAAGTAAATCCAACGTAATGGTTGTAGGCTTGCAGGATGTGTTTGTACAAATATGTTTAGGTCAGAGAGGTTCTGAAGCAGACGCATAAATTTAAGTACTTGAGGTGAGCTATAACATCAAGCTGTGACTGACATTCGTGCCAAAATTTATTCCAGAATCGGTGCACCTTTAGTTTTCTTTGCTAAGCTATGCCAGAAGGTTTCCTGTTTTTGAGTGAGCATCAAATACCGATCTCTGTATGCACTGGTCTGATAGAATTAGAAATACCGATATCTTATGTCGTGCTAATGTATGCGATAAGAAGCATGCAATTCAAATACAGTTTCGATGATGTGGTCACATGTTTCGGAGGCCAGATTAGAACATGGTAGAGCGCATCTTGTATTGTAAGCTTGAAGAAGGCAAACGAAAAGAAAGCACGTTATTACAAAGGCTATTACCACAAAAACATTAAACACACAGTATTAACATTCAAATTAATTTCTCAAACAGTATTAACAGACAAAGACAGAAATTTTCCATTATATTTACAACTAGCTGACCCGTGCAACTTCATCTGCACCAAAACGGTTATCACCGGTTTCAATTGTATTTTTAAACGTGAATAATTTTAATAAGGCTAAAACCCGATTGCAGCCACACCTATGGTTTCCAATTGTGAATCCAAACTATCAAGGGACTCACTCAAACATATACTTAGATGGTATGTGAGAAATCTTTTAAAATAAGCCTAGAACCCGTTCGTAGCGTCATCTACCGGGTTCAATTAAGATAAAAACTAACCTACATATATTGGCGGTAATGTAAAAAAAATAGCTTGATGGGTCTATGGACTCCAGTTGGAACCAAATTGCTTTCCCTTTTTTGTAGACGCTTACTATACAGTCAGTATAGTTTACATTATAAAATATCAAGTTGATAGAGTTCAATCGTAAATTAAACGATAAAAACATTTATAAAATAAATAATAATAAATTAAACACTAAATGATCTGGGATAATCAAGTTAATAAAAGTTAAATCATCAAAAGGTAATTCTTGAGTTGGTTTGCTATTGAAATGAAAATTTTTTGTATGTGTATATTATATACACACACACTCTCTCTCTCTCTCTCTTTATCTGTCACGACACCTAACCTACTGTACATAGAATCTGCACATCCACAATACGTAAAAATAAAATTAAATAATCATCTCTACCTCTTCCTTTATCATAACTATATTCTACTTGTATTAAAACTTTTTCACACTCCATTGTATTGAAGAAAAATATAAATATGAAAAAATATGAGAATCGCGTCGGCGCGTCAAATGTCACTTGCCTGTAACTATTCGTCTAAGAGCTAGCAACGGTTTTGAAAGCAAATTTTAGTAAGCTTGTTTTTTATATATCTTTACGTTCTTCCGAACAACGTGCGGGCTAGGTGGCTGCCGGTAAACGTTGCGTTTATTTGTGCATATCGCACCTTTACAGACGAAAATATTGATTTTTAAATAATTTCACCATGTTTTTTGTCACTAACTTTGAAATGCTATTAAAACATGGCATTATTATTCCCAGACAGTTTTGTTATTGACAATAATATGCCTAATGCTATTTTTTGTAAATAACAATAAAAGTAATTTCAAACCATGTTGGGATAGCCGTAATTTTATTATTATTTTATTTAGAAATAAATAAGTACAAATTTAATCTTCCAGTCAGTTATTTACTCAATAGTCAACTTTTTGTACGTGGTAGAGCCACACTGAAGTTATTACTGGTTTCAGCATGAATGGATCGGCTCGGCCGGGGTAGTACCACCCTCTCACAGAAAACCGACGTAAAGTAACAGTGCTTGCATTGTTGCGTTTCGTTCGGTCAATGAGAGCGCCGGAAGCCCACCTCCCCTCTCCTTCCCCTTTCCCTTCCCTTCTCTCCCCCCCACCCCAAACACAGGTTGGCAACGCACTTACAACTCCCCTGGTGTTGCAAGTATCTATGGACGGTGGTGATCACTTAACATCAGGTGACCCACCTGTAAGTGTGCTTCCTATAATATAAAAAAAAAACAGATTGATTTATTGTTATAAAAATAATATGTATATAGAATAACTTAGCTATAGCTTTAGTTTAGTACAGCAATGGCTGCACGATAAAGATAGCGATAATTGTGGCAGCGTATGTTATCGACGCATGTATTTAAGATAGCGTCGTTAATAAAATGAAATATGTTCTCTACGATAGAAAAAATAAAATGGGTTGAAATTAATTATTTTTATTTATAAAATATATATATCATCGGGCACATTGTTGTATATAAAAAAAATGTCTAGCTGTGATAAATTCATGTTTTTAATAGCGTTTAAAAGTTACTGAAAAAAAATTGTTCCTAAAATTATTTATAAATCAAAATTTTGACCTGTAAAAGTGTGATGCGCTTTAAAAAACACAACGTTAACCGGCTACCAGGTACCCTGAATCCTGTTTGGAAAGGCATAATGGAAGATATATTAAAGAACCAGCTTTTCTATAAATCTCGTTCTTCCAACGTTGTTGGCTCTTGTACTAAGGTGTCGCAAAAAAGTCTAGTTACATTAACTACAAATTTTTGTCTTTCGTTATCCTGAAGAATCCCTTGCGTTTTATGGGACAAAAAGTATCCTAAATGTAACCTTGTAATATTAGTTATCGCTTTGTCAAGTTTCGTTAAAATTGGTTCAGTACTTTCAGCGTGATGCGTGTTCTCAGGGACAGACAGACAGACAGACAAAAATTGTAAAAGTATTATTTTTGGCTTCTATATCGATAACAAAGTCTACCCCGATTATAATTTTCAAAAAATATTTAATGTACAGATTTGGCCTTATTACAGTAAGCTGAAGAGTTTGTTTGCTTGAACGTTCTTATCTCAGGAATTACTGCTCCGATTTGAAGAGTGTTAGATAGCTCATTTATATAATATATAGCATCAAGCTAAGACCAATGGGGGTGGAGCATTAATGAAGAATGTTCCAAAACAGAGGTTTTTCTCGGCTTCGGGAGCCAAAAGTAACTATTACACCCGGACGAAGTCGAGGGCAGCAGCTAGTATGTTATATCGATGTATAAACTACTACCTTACGAAATTTCGTGAAAATCTGTCTAGTAGTTTTTGCGTAAATTTCTTCTCTTTTATGTTTTCTTAAAAGTACAATAAACAGACATAGAAATGTGATATATATGTACAACATGACCTAAATGTTATACCGGTGTATAAGCTACTACCATACCAAATTTCGTCGAAATCCGTTTTATCCGAAATATATTAGAAATTGTCTCAATTATCTTTTATCAAATTTCAAGGAAAACTATAGTTTTACCGGAAAAACTAGAAATTGCCTAAAAAAGTCTTTGTTGATTTTCGTCTCTGACACACTAGGCGACACTCTCAAAAATTGTATTAGCTGTTATTTTCAGTACTATGAAACCGTAAATCAGATTAAAAATCACACTTCAAGCGAAGCTAAAGAAAAAAGTGAATAATCGTAAAAGGAGACATAAAAATACGCATTTTAAACTCTTTGTATTTAATAATAAAACAGATATAAAAGCTTTGAGTGTATTTTACAAGAATGCTTAAAATATTTCACAATAGTACATTCTACACGTATCTAAATAAATTGAACATACTTGGTGTAAATGTAAACAAATAATATTTTAACCCCAACTACCAAATTGACTAGCAAGTTGGGAGGCTACATCAAGAACAGCCAAGCCTACTTGAGGCGCAGTATCTTCAACTCCTATGGGTTCTGGTTCTGCGTTAGCAATAGGTGACGCTGAAGCAAAGGCCAGCAGGGCCCACACTAACACCAGTGCGTACTTTAGCTGAAATGAAAAATATTAAAATTACAGTGTTTATTGCAGTTATCTAAATTCAGTTTGAGAACGGTTATAGTTAAGTGCTAGTCCGATCAGTCATCTCATTATTCGGCGTAAATTCGAATTCTAAAATGATCCTGGTACTTTTCGTTATCGTTTTTTCCTCAATTTCTTTCATGTTGTTTCTTTTACATAACTTCACTGAATACTTTCACAATTATAATGTCTAAGTAAATCCTATATTCAAATTGATCAAAACCTTTTGTTTGAAAATAATTAACAAAAACTGATTTATGAAGGCAAGTCACTCTGTATAAATTATGGTTGTATTTGGTAAAAAAACCATTAAAAAAACTATTACCCCCGAATATTATTTGCCTAGTTGTTCATTTACCTACAATAATAATATGATAACGTTTTTGCGCCACAGACAAGATCTTGTACTTATAACTAATTATTATTTGATTATGGGCACAAAGATTTTATTTAATATGAATATAATAAAAATTTTAAAAAATAAATACAAATGAATATTTCTACTTACAAAGTTCATGTTGAGAGTTCTTAGGGAACTGTGCTTGAAATATATTAAACTTCAGACTATATATACGTTTTCTTGCCGGAAACGCGAAATTAATTAATAAAAAGTCGATTAATAAAAAATCAACATTAATAATGCAAAATAGTTACGCAACGAACCGTCTCTTGCCCATTAGTTCGTGTCTTGTTATGTACACACCTGATTCAGTGACTACGCGCGTTTAATATTACTATTGAAGTCCTTTTTCATTGATTTATCAGTTTGTAATTATTATCAACTTAAATTTATATGTTGAGGTAGCTAACTTCGGGAGGTAATTACCGTATTAGAATATATTATAAAAAAATGTGTATAATTGCATACATACATACATATTAGCAATCTTTCTAATAAGCATTAATCGTTTGGAAACAACTGTATACATAACTATCAACATTCTGCGGCTACCCAAACATTTTTAAGCAGTAATTATTCTTCACACATTTTTTTTATTAAAGTACTAGCTGTGCCCGTGACTACGTCCACGTGGAATATCAACTATACACACGGTGATTAATAAGATAGGTGTACTAAAACTCGATATTGATGATTTTACTGGCTTCACAAATATCGATTCTGTTCTCCGAGAGGCATCATTGCAATACATCTAGTCATTGCTCACACTGTGAATGATCAAATCAGATTGTCATTGCATGGTGTGGTACTCAAAATAACAGTCAGCCGTGCCTCAGACACAGGTTTATTTTTATATCATTGACATGCAGGTCCTTTAAGCTACTAAACGAATTTAATTTAATAAATAAACAAACATATGAAAAGCAATGGAATACTCTCAGAAGGCAATTTAGCAAAAATAAAATCTCTTTGTTATGAGCTTTGTCGCATTTCGATTACAACGCACCATAAGATCATCGTGTAAATATTAAATTCTAAAATAATCACATTTAATCAATTCTTAAAAGCTAAATTTGCGATTCTGTGTAACATTTTTGTATTCTGAGACAGAGGGTCTGCCAGTATCGAATTAAAAGTGCCTACAACCTTGGTATAGAAAACATTCCATCAAATATGGTATACATTCTCAACCACACCACACACCGTGCAATTAGGTGATGCTCGTTTTCTTATAAGATACAAAAACCTCTTTGATGGAATGTGTCCTGAGCGAAGTCGGAGGGCTATTACTAAGTCAGATCTACTTATTAAATTTTGATCTATCCATGGAACATCAAGATGAAGTTGCGGTTGAATGGTCTTGTACCAGATCCCTTTTTGTAGTGATCTCTTATCAAAATATAGCTTCCACATATCTTTGCAATAACGTTTCACCTGAGACAATTAGTCAGTATACATTGGAGTGATATGCAACGGAATTCCGTCATATGCCGCTTGGTTTGCCAATAAATCAATTTGTTCATCACCAGGTAACTTAACATGAGACAGAATTTACAAACTTTTGACATGCTAGCGATTCAATAAGGCTTCAATAACTTCTATTAGTTCTAAACACATTATCGATGTATTGAAATCAAGCTTTAGTTTTGCATGTCTGTCGGAAAAGGATCTAAATAGGTGGCACCACTTCCACTACTACTTTTCGAACCATCAGTATAAATTTTATAAAAGTCGCTAAAATTATTATCATCATACTCGATACATAAGCATTATAATTGTATAGGATTATATTTATGTTTAGGTAAAATTACTGACTGAATATTAGTTTTAATTATTTCAAATACATTAATATTACTGAGCCATGACTCAAGTAAAAATATATCCAGTAGTTAAAAAGTTATGAATGACATTGTTATTTTTTCTATCAAAAACGTCAAACGGTAGTGACACAGTATAATGACGCTCGCGTTATTTATTATAAATATCAAGTAAAAGCTTATCAAAGTGTTTTAGTGTATTGCTACATTAGTTATTAGCAACTAGTGGCTGTGTGGTGTTAATATTTCCATCGAAAACAAGCTCAGATCTCGTTATTTACATATAATTCTTTCATAGTGATACATTTTTTTTTCCGTCTACCTACTATAATAATAAAATTAATAGTAATTGAATCTGTCAAGTGATGACTGTTGTCTGTCACTTGTCATAACTGATACTGACAACCATAGATGCATAAAAGCACAGATAACGAACAGTATTCAGTGATACCAAGTAAAAATTATAAACATAGTAAAAACGTAGTCAATATTAAGTGAAAATGAATTGTCATAAATGTTCGACACAGATATATGATAATGAAGAATTAACATGCTCGTCGTGTAAAAAAGTCTATCATTTTAGCTGTGGAGGAACAAGAGAGACTATTTTTAGAAAAATGAATACTACTAAGAAAATGTCGTGGAAAGGTCCGTGCTGTAATAAAATAAATACTGACAAGGAATTAGGCGCAAGTGATTCAGCGACTGCTTCCGTTTCATCTGGATCTGTCTCCCTTAATGAAATTCAAAGAACAATTCAAGAGGGCTTGGATAAAATTCTGGAACAACAGAAATCGGACCTGTCGGAGTTTAAAGAGGAAATGATGGCTAAAATTGAAGGGTCTTTATCTGCTCTACAATCAAAAGTAGAAAGGGCCATGAAACTTATAACCAATTTGACAGATAACTGCGAAACTCTGTCTGCCTCAATCACAACACTCCAACAAAGCGTTCAGTTCATGACAGATCAGCAGGATAATATCAAAATTACTATGGTAGAACTAGAAACTAAATTGAAAACATTGGAGGATGAGAATAAAAAATTAAATGAAAAATCGAAGTCTTTGGCAACCATCAAATTTGAATTGAATGAATTAGAACAAAGAGCCAGACATAACAACATTGAAATATTCGGTGTACCCGAAAGAAAGATGGAAAAACTACCCCAAATTGTGACAGATATCGCAAAATTTCTAGGTATTGACCTAAGTGAACGCGATTTTGAATTTATTACACGTATACGGCAAAAAATCCTGCAGTCACATTTAGTAAACCCATAATTGTTAAACTGAACTCTGTCTTGAAGAAGGAGGAATTTCTCAGTAAAGTTCGTAAGCAAAGAGGTCTAACCAGTGGTGATATTGGTATTCCGGGAGACGCACACAAAATTTTTATAAATGACCACCTGACACACCTAAATAAAGTGCTTTTAAAAAACACGCGCAACGCATGCAAGGAACTGGGGTATCGGTACGTATGGATAAGAAATTCGAAAATTTATATAAGGAAAAACGATTGTTCTCCCGCCATTCGCATCCACAGCGAAGAACACCTTGCCACGATAAGCGAAAATGCTTTCAAACATACTACAAAGACTCCAAGTGGCCTGGCAACAATGTAGATATATATAGCAACATATCATTTTATGTTTTTTTAAATAAACTTTATCTATGTTAAATATTTACTTGTTTTAGAAATGTTACTAACTCCTTTAACTAGAAAAATAATAAGTTTTTATTCACAACACAACTTTCTAAATTCTACTTTACACATACACATATTTGTTCCTGTTTGTAGAAAAATTTCAGACATATTAATAATTTTGATTATTTTTAATATTTTGGATTGGATTTTGCATCTGGAAAATTTTACACTAATATGTTCTCATGTTCGCTATGATGGGTTCGAGTAATCTTTCCATTTATTTTCAAAATGCACGGAGCATACGTGGCAAGACGCAACAATTTAGGTTAGGTGTGTTAAATATACATCATGATGTTGTTGCAATTTGTGAGACTTGGCTAAAGCCCGGTGTCTACGATTCTGAGCTTTCTGACGCACGTTACGATATTCATCGATGCGATCGCAGAACTAACGACCGAGAATTAGGCAATAATTTGGGTGTCAGAAAACAAGTAGGAGGTGGAATTATGATACTGACGCGTCGCGAGCTTGGTGCAATTCGTATCTATCCAAATGATGCTCAGAGCGCTGTGCACTGTGAACTACTGCATTTAAAAATTGTATCGCACAACATTAGAACTGACAGAAATCTCTATATAATCTGTGTCTATTTACCAGGATCCGGATCCTCGCATGACTATTACTAGAAGTAAAACCATGGCTATTCTAAAGATATGCTAAAATTAAAAATATGCTAATTCTTGAGCATATACATAATATTCAATAATTCACTCACACTTAACAAAGACAATTAAAAAAGAAAGGAAATAATGCGACTGTAAAAAAATGGGTTAATACTTCTTACTCGTAAGTTATAATAATTATTTGATATTTAAAATTTATACCTAATTATACAATTAACATATAAAATTAATTTATTTTTTACTTTTTTTCTTGAATTCGCTTTATAGACATGATACAGATATTATTCGACCTTAGCCTAATTAATTATTTTTTTTCTGGAAAAAATCTCTCAACAATCACTACATGTATTAGATATTATAAATGTGTGCATATTTAGTACAACTAGATTAGAAAACTTCATTTCTCATTTGAGAGGCGTAACTATGTTAAGCTTTTAGGCATTATGACACGTGTTAAAATGCGCTTTCAGAGGCACCTACAGCAGAAAGTAAAATAGTTGGAGAATGACTTTCTTTTTAGTATGTTCTACAAAGAAATAATGTCTCTTAAGTATATACCAGGTGACTGTTTAGACACTTGCACTATTCTAGGACATGACACTTCGTGGTCACATCTATATGAATAAAAATGAATCGCAAATTATGTTGCTAAGCGTAAAACTCGAAGACGGCTTGTACAATTCCAGTAATTTTTGATTTGATTTATTCCTTGAACTCTGGGGAAGGTTTTTATGGAGATAAAAATTGCAAAAATTGCACGGAAAAACCTAAAAATCAGTTTTCTTCTTCTGTAATTATGAACGCAAATTCAAACTGAAATACCGATATCTTATGTCGTGCTAATGTATGCGATAAGAAGCATGCAATTCAAAGACAGTTTCGATGATGTGGTCACATGTTTCGGAGGCCAGATTAGAACATGGTAGAGCGCATCTTGTACTGTAAGCTTGAAGAAGGCAAGCGAAAAGAAAGCACGTTATTACAAAGGCTATTAGCATAAAAAAATTAAACACACAGTATTAACATTCAAATTTATTTCTCGAACAGTATTAACAGACAAAGACAGAAATTTTCCATTATATTTACAACTAGCTGACCCGTGCAACTTCATCTGTACCAAAACGGTTATCACCGGTTTCAATTGTATTTTTAAACGTGAATAATTTTAATAAAGCTAAAACCCGATTGCATCCACGCCTACGTTTTCCAATTGTGAATCCAAACTATCAAGGGACTCACTCAAACATATACTTAGATGGTATGTGAGAAATCTTTTAAAATAAGCCTAGAACCCGTTCGTAGCGTCATCTACCGGGTTCAATTAAGATAAAAACTAACCTACATATATTGGCGGTAATGTAAAAAAATAGCTTGATGGGTCTATGGACCCCAGTTGGAACCAAATTGCTTTCCCTTTTTTGTAGACGCTTACTATACAGTCAGTATAGTTTACATTATAAAATATCAAGTTGATAGAGTTCAATCGTAAATTAAACGATAAAAACATTTATAAAATAAATAATAATAAATTAAACACTAAATGATCTGGGATAATCAAGTTAATAAAAGTTAATGCATCAAAAGGTAATTCTTGAGTTGGTTTGCTATTGAAATGAAAATTTTTTGTATGTGTATATTATATACACACACACTCTCTCTCTCTCTCTCTTTATCTGTCACGACACCTAACCTACTGTACATAGAATCTGCACATCCACAATACGTAAAAATAAAATTAAATAATCATCTCTACCTCTTCCTTTATCATAACTATATTCTACTTGTATTAAAACTTTTTCAAATTCCATTGTATTGAAGAAAAATATAAATATGAAAAAATATGAGAATCGCGTCGGCGCGTCAAATGTCACTTGCCTGTAACTATTCGTCTAAAAGCTAGCAACGGTTTTGAAAGCAAATTTTAGTAAGCTTGTTTTTTATATATCTTTACGTTCTTCCGAACAACGTGCGGGCTAGGTGGCTGCCGGTAAACGTTGCGTTTATTTGTGCATATCGCACCTTTACAGACGAAAATATTGATTTTTAAATAATTTCACCATGTTTTTTGTCACTAACTTTGAAATGCTATTAAAACATGGCATTATTATTCCCAGACAGTTTTGTTATTGACAATAATGTGCCTAATGCTATTTTTTGTAAATAACAATAAAAGTAATTTCAAACCATGTTGGGATAGCCGTAATTTTATTATTATTTTATTTAGACATAAATAAGTACAAATTTAATCTTCCAGTCAGTTATTTACTCAATAGTCAACTTTTTGTACGTGGTAGAGCCACACTGAAGCTATTACTGGTTTCAGCATGAATGGATCGGCTCGGCCGGGGTAGTACTACCCTCTAACAGAAAACCGACGTCAAGTAACAGTGCTTGCATTGTTGCGTTTCGTTCGGTCAGTGAGAGCGCCGGAAGTCCACCTCCCCTCTCCTTCCTCTTTCCCTTCCCTTCTCTCCCCCCCAACCCAAACACAGGCTGGCAACGCACTTGTAACTCCTTGGTGTTGGTGTTGCAAGTGTCTATGGACGGTCGTGATCACTTAACATCAGGTGACCCACCTGTAAGTGTGCTTCCTATAATATAAAAAAAAGTCAGATCGATTTATTGCTATAAAAATAATATGCATATAGAATAACTTAGCTATAGCTTTAGTTTAGTGCAGCACTGGCTGCATGATAAAGATAGCGATAATTGTGGCAGCGTATGTTATCGACGCATGTATTTAAGATAGCGTCGTTAATAAAATGAAATATGTTCTCTGCAATAGAAAAAATAAAATGGGTTGAAATTAATTATTTTTAATTATAAAATATATATATCATCGGGTATATTATTGTATATAAAAAAAAATGTGTAGCTGTGATAAATTCGTGTTTTTAATAGCGTTTAAAAGTTACTGAAAAAAAATTGTTCCTAAAATTATTTATAAATCAAAATTTTTACCTATAAAAGTGTGATGCGCTTTAAAAAACACAACGTTAACCGGCTACCAGGTACTCTGAATCCTGTTTGGAAAGGCATAATGGAAGATATATTAAAGAACCAGTTTTTCTATAAATCTCGTTCTTCCAACGTTGTTGGCTCTTGTACTAAGGTGTAGCAAAAAAGTCTAGTCACATTAACTACAAATTTTTGTCTTTCGTTATCCTGGAGAACCTCTTGAGTTTAATGGGGCAAAAAGTATCCTAAATGTAACCTTGTAATATTTGTTATCGCTGTGTCAAGTTTCGTTAAAATTGGTTCAGTACTTTCAGCGTCATGCGTGTTCTCAGGGACAGACAGACAGACAGACAAAAATTGTAAAAGTATTATTTTTGGCTTCTATATCGATAACAAAGTCTACCCCGATTATAATTTTCAAAAAATATTTAATGTACAGATTTGGCCTTATTACAGTAAGCTGAAGAGTTTGTAGAACGCTCTTATCTTATCTAATTTAGTCCGGTGAAGCTGTTAAGACCTTGCTTGGTCAATAGCGTAGTCAGTACGAAAAAAAAAATCTTATCTCAGGAATTACTGCTCCGATATGAAGAGTGTTAGATAGCTCATTTATATAATATATAGCATCAAGCTAAGACCAATGGGGGTGGAGCATTAATGAAGAATGTTCCAAAACAGAGGTTTTTCTCGGGTTCGGGAGCCAAAAGTAACTATTACACGCAGACGAAGTCGAGGGCAGAAGCTAGTATGTTATATCGATGTATAAACTACTACCTTACAAAATTTCGTGAAAATCTGTCCAGTAGTTTTTGCGTAAATTTCTTCTCTTTTATGTTTTCTTAAAAGTACAATAAACAGACATAGAAATGTGATATATATGTACAACATGACCTAAATGTTATACCGGTGTATAAGCTACTACCATACCAAATTTCGTCGAAATCCGTTTTATCCGAAATATATTAGAAATTGTCTCAATTATCTTTTATCAAATTTCAAGGAAAACTATAGTTTTACCGGAAAAACTAGAAATTGCCTAAAAAAGTCTTTGTTGATTTTCGTCTTTGACACACTAGGCGACACTCTCAAAAATTGTATTGTTTAATGTAGCAGCTATAAACAATAAAGTAGCTGTTATTTTCAGTACTATGAAACCGTAAATCAGATTAAAAATCACACTTCAAGCGAAGCTAAAGAAAAAAGTGAATAATCGTAAAAGGAGACATAAAAATACGCATTTTAAACTCTTTGTATTTAATAATAAAACAGATATAAAAGCTTTGAGTGTATTTTACAAGAATGCTTAAAATATTTCACAATAGTACATTCTACACGTATCTAAATAAATTGAACATACTTGGTGTAAATGTAAACAAATAATATTTTAACCCCAACTACCAAATTGACTAGCAAGTTGGGAGGCTACATCAAGAACAGCCAAGCCTACTTGAGGCGCAGTATCTTCAACTCCTATGGGTTCTGGTTCTGCGTTAGCAATAGGTGACGCTGAAGCAAAGGCCAGCAGGACCCACACTAACACCAGTGCGTACTTTAGCTGAAATGAAAAATATTAAAATTACAGTGTTTATTGCAGTTATCTAAATTCAGTTTGAGAACGGTTATAGTTAAGTGCTAGTCCGATCAGTCATCTCATTATTCGGCGTAAATTCGAATTCTAAAATGATCCTGGTACTTTTCGTTATCGTTTTTTCCTCAATTTCTTTCATGTTGTTTCTTTTACATAACTTCACTGAATACTTTCACAATTATAATGTCTAAGTAAATCCTATATTCAAATTTATCGAAACCTTTTGTTTGAAAATAATTAACAAAAACTGATTTATGAAGGCAAGTCACTCTGTATAAATTATGGTTGTATTTGGTAAAAAAACCATTAAAAAAACTATTACCCCCGAATATTATTTGCCTAGTTGTTCATTTACCTACAATAATAATATGATAACGTTTTTACGCCACAGACAAGATCTTGTACTTATAACTAATTATTATTTGATTATGGGCACAAAGATTTTATTTAATATGAATATAATAAAAAATTTAAAAAATAAATACAAATGAATATTTCTACTTACAAAGTTCATGTTGAGAGTTCTTAGGGAACTGTGCTTGAAATATATTAAACTTCAGACTATATATACGTTTTCTTGCCAGAAACGCAAAATTAATTAATAAAAAGTCGATTAATAAAAAATCAACATTAATAATGCAAAATAGTTACGCAACGAACCGTCTCTTGCCCATTAGTTCGTGTCTTGTTATGTACACACCTGATTCAGTGACTACGCGCGTTTAATATTACTATTGAAGTCCTTTTTCATTGATTTATCAGTTTGTAATTATTATCAACTTAAATTTGTATGTTGAGGTAGCTAACTTCGGGAGGTAATTACCGTATTAGAATATATTATAAAAAAATGTGTATAATTGCATACATACATACATATTAGCAATCTTTCTAATAAGCATTAATCGTTTGGAAACAACTGTATACATAACTATCAACATTCTGCGGCTACCCAAACATTTTTAAGCAGTAATTATTCTTCACACATTTTTTTTATTAAAGTACTAGCTGTGCCCGTGACTACGTCCACGTGGAATATCAACTATACACACGGTGATTAATAAGATAGGTGTACTAAAACTCGATATTGATGATTTTACTGGCTTCACAAATATCGATTCTGTTCTCCGAGATGCATCATTGCAATACATCTAGTCATTGCTCACACTGTGAATGATCAAATCTGATTGTCATTGCATGGTGTGGTACTCAAAATAACAGTCAGCCGTGCCTCAGACACAGGTTTATTTTTATATCATTGACATGCAGGTCCTTTAAGCTACTAAACGAATTTAATTTAATAAATAAACAAACATATGAAAAGCAATGGAATACTCTCAGAAGGCAATTTAGCAAAAATAAAATCTCTTTGATATGAGCTTTGTCGCATTTCGATTGCAACGCACCATAAGAACATCGTGTAAATATTAAATTCTAAAATAATCACATTTAATCAATTCTTAAAAGCTAAATTTGCGATTCTGTGTAACATTTTTGTATTCTGAGACAGAGGGTCTGCCAGTATCGAATTAAAAGTGCCTACAACCTTGGTATAGAAAACATTCCATCAAATATGGTATACATTCTCAACCACACCACACACCGTGCAATTAGGTGATGCTCGTTTTCTTATAAGATACAAAAACCTCTTTGATGGAATGTGTCTTGAGCGAAGTCGGAGGGCTATTACTAAGATAGATCTACTTAATAAATTTTGATCTATCCATGGAACATCAAGATGAGGTTGCGGTTGAATGGTCTTGTACCAGATCCCTTTTTGTAGTGATCCCTTATCAAAATATAGCTTCCACATATCTTTACAATAACGTTTCACCTGAGACAAGTAGTCAGTATACATTGGAGTGATATGCAACGGAATTTCGTCATATGCCGCTTGGTTTGCCAATAAATCAACTTGTTCATCACCAGGTAACTTAACATGAGATAGAATTTACAAACTTTTGACATGCTATCGAATCAATGTACAATAAGGCTTCAATAACTTCTATTAGTTCTAAACACATTATCGATGTATTGAAATCAACCTTTAGTTTTGCATGTCTGTCCGAAAAGGATCTAAATAGGTGGCACCACTTCCACTACTACTTTTCGAACCATCAGTATACATTTTATAAAAGTCGCTAAAATTATTATCATCATACTCGATACATAAGCATTTCAATTGTATAGGATTATATTTATGTTTAGGTAAAATTACTGACTGAATATTAGTTTTAATAATTTCAAATACATTAATATTACTGAGCCATGACTCAAGTAAAAATATATCCAATAGTTAAAAAGTTATGAATGACATTGTTATGTAAAAGGTTATGTATAGTAATTAATAGTGGAACTATTTTATTGGTCCAGTATCGAGATTGGATTTTACGTTTTAAATCTTCTAGTAATAATATAGTTTTGTTGTAAATCGCTTGGCGTAGTAGTAGTGTAAAGCTTAAGTATTGGAAAAAGATTTCGATTTTAACCAAAATTTACCAGCTAAATAAGCCCTGCGAACGCGTAGCGGAGGCAAACATAGGTCAATTTGCATGACGTGAATTGGGATGCTTCTCAAAAACCATCCGATAACTTTCATGGCTTGATCTTGAACGCTTTCTATTTGAGTAGACTGGAGATACAACAATTTTCATATAGAAAACTGCCGCATTCTCCTTCGTATTATAGAAATATACAATTTTCTTAAATGTTTAGTGTAGATGCACCAGTTTGAACCAGCTAATACTTTTAATAGGTTAATAAATTTTGAAACTTCTGTGTAATTTCACTTATATGAATACTCCATCGTAAACTATAATCCAAAGACATTCCTAAATATTTAAATGTATCTACAAATTGTAACGGGCAATCGTTAATCGTGAGTACAAAATCAAGTACAGATTTCCTTTTCTTGTCAACACACACATTGCTTTTTATAGGAGAAATTTCGAGACCCAAATTTAATGGCATTGCGTTAATGGAATTTATAGCTATTTGTAATTCGATGGCTGCACGATTCATATTTGTATCAGAAATATATGGAACAAAATCATCTGCATATTGAGATATATCAACATTAGTAACATTTTTACATATTTTATATGTTTCTATATTAAAAATAAGGAAGAGAGTGAAGCGTCTTGAGCTAACCCTAAACATGTTTTCCTCGATATGCAATACCTGTCACCAACAATAATACATAGTGATCTTTCTTTGAAAAGTTGCATAAATAAGTGCATACTTTTGAGCTTACCTCTAATGTATCTAACATTTTAACAAGGCTTGTTATATTAATATTAATATAAGCATTTTTAATATCTAGAAAACATCCCAAAGTAACGATGTTTTTTGAAAAGCCTATTTGTATTTTAGTCATTAACCTACTTAAATTATCCATGCATGATCGTCCCTTACGAAAAGCAAGAGTGTTCGCAGAAAATATTTCTTTAGACTCAATATACCATTCTAATCCTTTATTTACTATGGAATGAAAAAAAATGCATACGTTAGATATTAGTGATATAAGCCGGAAAGATGAAGAAGAAGGCTTTCGTTTAGGAATTGCTTCTACTCTAATATTACGCCATTGAACTGGTAATACTCATTCAGCAAGTATTTTGTTATATATGGTTACCAGGATTATTTTACCTCTTTTAGAAAGAGGTTGAATTATTGAACAAAATTTTAGAAAAACCTGTTCGTAACACAATCTCAGTCGAAAGTATAACAATGATAAATAATTTTATACATTTATCAATATTTTCCATATATATATTTTATTGTGAACAGTACTTTAGCAGTGATGCGTGTTCATACAAACAGACAGAATATTTAAGATACTTCTACAAATGAATGAAATGTATTCTATTACCTATTCCTAGACACTTGCAACAATATTTTTTACGAAAGTCGAAAAAGTACAGACACGTTAGATTTACATTCTTATTATCATATATATTAATATGTGAAGTATAAGTACATATCAAAAACTCTCTCTGCGAGTCACGGACGTAATCAAGACGGCTCTTGTGATTTTATTTAATATCCTTGAATATACAAGTTTATTCGTTTCAAGACCGTACGTATAACAGTGACAACTGTATTTATTGCTAGTGAGAGTGTTTATGACTGTGGAAGCCATTAATCGCGGTAAAACAGAAGTAATTCTACCTATAAACTTAATTCTACCTCCTTGTTAGTGGGTAGATATAGCGGTTAATTAGTTGTTCGACATAGTTAAGTGGATTACGAAAGTATTGTGCCAAACGCCATCTTACATCGAATAGCTGTACAGGAATAGTGTAGCTAATGTTTAGCCATCTATCGTACTTCACCGTACTTAGCTGAGTACACTGACCAGTGATTAAATCGATATGGCAAAGTGTAGTGGCTGTGGCAAGTTTGTTTCGCCTTCTTCAAAAAATGTCGCTAACTGTGGGCTGTGCTCCTTAGTTTATCATCTGTCAGAGACGGCGCTGGTTAATAAGGAATGGGTGTGTCCTGAGTGTAAGAGGATGACTCGTAAGGGGGACAACAGCTGCACACCAGTGAAGAGCCTCTGTGAGTAAGATGGGAGGAGCCGTGCATCCAGTGATGTCCCTGTTGGCACGTCTCACTTTTCGGTAAACGTCGCTAGCCTGGGCGTGAAAGAGCTTCAGTCGGAAATCACCGAATGTGTGGCTGAAATTAGAGGATTTCGGAAAGAGATGGCTCAGTTGCGCGTTTCTATCACAGGCATCACTGAGAGAATGGAAAACTTCGAGCAGAGGCTTGAGGCAGTCGAAAAACGTAATACAGGTCCTGGAGTAGAAAAGGTTGCTGAGCTGATGCAAACTGTGAGTCAGTTAAAACAAGAAATAAATGATCGGGATCAGGAGGCTCTTTTATCTGACCTTGAAATTGGTCATCTTCCTGAGAAGAAGGAGGAGAGCGTTATTCATGCGGTAACCGTGCTTGCCAGCAGGCTGGGCGTGCGGCTGCAGGAGAGCGACATCGTCTTTGCGGAACGTGTGGGTGTCGCGAAGGGGGCAGGAGATGGTGGAGAAGCTCAACGCGCACGCCGTGTAGTGGTACGACTTACGCGTCGGCGACTGCGTGATCAGCTTTTACAAGTAGCGCGCGTGCACCGTACACTAACTGCTAAAGACACTGGACGAGTTTCTACTGGTGCTGAACCTTTGCGTATCTTTCTAAACGAAAGACTTACTCGCAGTAACCGCCAGCTTTTCCACCGCGTCCTTGAGGAATGCCGTAGGCTTCAGTGGCGGTTCTCCTGGACTAAACGTGGACTAATTTATCCTCGGCAGTCTGATGGCAAAACGGCGTACTCTATTCGATGTGAAGAGGACCTGACACGGGTTTTTAGAACCTGCTCCGTTGAAATTGTGGACTATTTTGGAGTGCACTTTGTAATTATTGGTATTTGTGTATGTGCTACGATGTATTTCTGCAAGGGTCTAGCACTCACTATATATTAGGGTGGGCCAAAAAAAACTTTTAATTTTTTTTTTAGCTACCACGAAATTATCGTCCATGATGACGAAAAAAAAATTCTGGTAAAGTTTGAGCTCTTAATATTAATTTTCAGAGGTGTCACATCGTGATTTTCGATTTCCCATTTAAATTACATGGGATTTTTTTTTCTTTTTTCGAATTTTGATGTATCTCAACGAGTTAATCTGTGGTAAAAGTAAATACATAATTTTGTAGGAAATTGAACGGCCTACAAAAAAGGTCTGATATAATTTTTCGCTAAGTTAACTCAGTTAAAAGTTGTTCGCAATCTTTTATACTTTTTTTTACAAAAAAATGCCTTAAAGACATAAAACAACATTTTGTTCGTGATTTTATCATTTTTACTTCCCAAATTTATTGAGAAAAACTTATGTTATGTAGCACGATTCGAATGAAAGCGTTGAAAACTGATTTCAATGTAGTCGGAAGTACTGTAAATATTTTTGATGTGATTATGTCTATTATTTTTTAATTTGTTATCAGAAATCAAGTTTTACCGCTAAAATCACTGTAGATGGTGATTCAAGCGCCACCTTTTCTGCATTATTTACATGTAAATACTGCCTTAAGCGCCGTTCATCATCAACTTTGTTTACCGTGCAAAATCTTGTGTAATTTGTTTTTGCATTTACCAATTATGCGTAGTCATTTCCGTTTTCAGGATGGACGAATGACAGGATGTTGTATATTTTTTTACTTCAAGTAATTTTAGTAAGTTATATGGATATGTAGGTGCATAATTCTTTTGCGTTAGGATTCGATAACTATTTGAAAAATTTCAAAAGCACGAATACTTGGGTCGGTAGTATTCGATTAGTAAATAAGGGCGAATACTCTAATAAAATGAGTCAAGAATAATTACTGCTTAAGAAATGCTTGCGGATTCGCAGACAGTTGCTAGTTGTGCATAATGTTTCCAAACGATTTATGCCTATTAGAAAGATTGCTAATGTCTATGTATGCAATTATACACAAAAAAAAATATAATATATTCCAATACGATAATTACCTCCAAAGTTAGCTACATGAATATTATATACAAATTTAAGGTTATAATAATTATTTATTGTATTTATTATAATTATTTTATAATTATAATTATTTTATAATTATAATTATTTATTATAATGTATTTTTTTTCTGTCTAATTAGTTTGTGTAATTTAATTTAAGTGTATGGTTCTTGCACAATAAAGTATTTCTTTCTTTCTTTCTAATTAATAAATCAATGAAAAACGACTTCAATAGTAATATTAAGCGCTCGTAGTCACTAAACAGGTTTGTACATAAGAACTAAGGGGAAGAGACGGTTCGTTGCGTAACTATTTTACATTATTAATGTTGACTTTTTTTATTAATTGAAATATTTTTCCGTCTTCCGGCAAGAAAACGTATATATAGTCTGAAATTTAATATATTTCAAGCACAATTCCCTAAGAACTCTCAACATGAACTTTGTAAGTAGAAATATTAATTTGTATTTAATTCTTTATATTTATATTAAATAAAAATTTTGTGCCCATAGTCAAATAGGAATTTAATATAATGAACAAATTTATTTATATTACAATAAATGTAATGAATAAATTAATTTAGGGTAAATTTGAGTATAGAATTTACTTAGACTTATAGACATCATAATTGTGATAACATTTAGAGATTTTAATATGTAAAAGAAACAACATGGAAGACATTAAGGAAAAAACGATAACAAGAAATCTCAGGATCATTCTTGAATTTGAATCTACGCGGAATAACGAGATGACTAATCGGACTAGCACTGAACTATAAACGTTTTCAAACTGAATTTAGATATCTGCAATAAACACTGAAATGTTTATGATGCTATGTTTTCCATTTCAGCTAAAGTACGCACTGGTGTTAGTGTGGGCCCTGCTGGCCTTTGCTTCAGCGTCGCCTATTGCTAACGCAGAACCAGAACCCATGGGAGTTGAAGATACTGCGCCTCAGGCAGGCTTGGCTCTTCTTGCCCATTATGCAAGTCAAACATCGGGTTAAAAAATATTATTTGGTTCTCTTTACACCAAGTATGTTCACATTATTTATATGTGTGCAAAATTTATTATTGTTAAATGTTGTAAACGTTCTTGTAAAATACACTCAAAGCTTTTATTTCTGTTTTATTATTAAATAGAAAGAATTTAAAATTGCTATTTTTATGTCTCGCTTTACGAATATTCACGTTTTTCTTTAGCAAGTGAGTTTCTAATGTGACACGGATTCTTCGAGAGTGTCGTCTAAACTTTAAGGTGTCAGAGACAAGAATCAACAATGACTTTTTTCACGCCCTTTTTTTGAGGCATTTGGTTGGTTTACCGGTAAAACTATAGTTTTTGTAAAAAAATTATAAAAGCTAGTTAACACAATCAGTAATACATGGTAAGCCCCTTGACACAAAGGATATTCTCTCATAACTATCTTCTGAATGTACCACCTCCTAAACACATACGTATTATTCTATTCTATATTGTATTCTACATATATATAAAAATCAATTGCTGTTCGTTAGTCTCGCTAAAACTCGAGAACGGTTAGGCCGATTTAGCTGATTTTGATTTTAAAATGTTTGTCGTAGTCCAGGGAAGGTTTAAATGGTGAGAAAATATGGAAAAATTGCGAGGAAGATATTAAAAACAACACTTTCATTTTCCCATATAAACTGTTCTACCTACTTTCCTGTCAAACTATTGACGTTCGTTCCTTCCGTACGGTGGACTTACTCGGTTTTCATTGTCGATTGTCGCGTATTTAAATTTTAATACTTTGACGGTTGTCATTGTTGGTTCGTTCAGAAATTGTTGTCATCGTTTTGACATATTTTGATGGTTGTCATTGTTTGGAAGGCAAATAAAAAAGTCTGTATTATGCCATTTCACACACACAACATCTGGTTTGTGGAATGCGTATTAAAATTATTTCTGATGATGTCAGCTGGTTGTCGAATGTTATTATTTCAGTCGAACGTCAGAAGAAAGGTTATAAAGTTACCTAACATTCTGTCACCATTATACCGTTATTATAATCTTCTTCTATCATCTGTTTGTAAGTGCGTGAGAAATTTATTTACTGTTATTGTTTAAAAATGCCAAGGAAAATACGAGCTGACACAGGTTGTTGCAGCGAATCAAATGTGCGACAAGCTACCTCACGTGCAAACCGTACTGATGATCAGCGAGTGTCAAAATATCATATAGGTAACATATTACACCTTTTTAACCGACTTCGAAAAAGGAGGAGGTTACTACGTTCGGTTGTATGTATATTTTTTTTTATGTATGTTAATCGATATCTTTAACCGACCTCGAAAAAGGAGGAGGTTACTACGTTCGGTTGGTATGTATTTTTTTTAATGTATATTAATCGATATCTCCGTCAATTATGAACCGATTTTAATGATTCTTTATTTATTTGAATTGGTTATATTCAGAGGTGGTCCTGTAGGTGTTTCGGCTCACTACTAGAACATTCCAGACTAACACGGACAGCGTAATAATAATAATAACACTTGGAGAGCGTAAAATAGACTGTTTATTAAAATGATCATAAAAGGTATTTATACAGACATGCAACATTTCATTTATTTGTTCAATTGTTTGAACGGCATTCTATTTACAATATTTACAAAAGTTTCAGCCAGTCTACCAGAGAGGATGACATTCTCGGTAGCTACAGTCCCATATAATTTGAGCAAAATTGGTATCGACTTCAATTATATTATTAAGTAGCGCGAATATCAATATTTTGTATTTAATTTGGTTAATTTAATAATTAGGTTATTTTACGCTTTTTAGTGCCTTATTAGTTTTTCACATCGAAGGCGGTTTATTTTTTTTGTAATTACTTATAATATCATTGGTTTCCGGAAACCGTATCTCGTTTTTATTTCATCTATTTATATACTTTTCAAAATAAATAGTATATGTGGGTACATTTCCATGCATATATGCATATATAATATTCAAAAAAATAAACTAGAAAAAGTTTAGATTATATATAGGTTTTTTTAGGTAAAAAAACGAAATAAAATTACAATTAAATGTTAATTCAAAATAAATATGCAATGAATAAAATGATAGTTCTATAAGGTTCAAGTATAACACTCGATATTTTTATTGATGCGGTAGTCTATTTTCTGTATATATATATCTATATATATAAGCGATTTACCACTGCCTGACTCATCACGATATCTCCGAAACTATATGTCCGATAGACTTGAAATTATAGTTATAGTTAACACAATTTACAATTACAATTGTATGACTCACAAATGAATATATGTATGAATAGCTTAGAATAGTTTACCGCCGAACTCCGTCCTACTAGGGACATAAACTGGGTAAACACCAGCTGCCTCCCCTCGTTTGCCCGACCAGTGCAATGAGGAGATGGGCCAATGGGCCAAATGTCAATATTTGAATGTTTAGTATTTTTATATTTATTTATTTATTTATTAGGAAAACTAACAGCTATAATATACAATACATAGTTATTAGAATAGAAAACATTAAGCCATTTATAAGTCTTCGCCGATATAAAACCGAATACAATCACTTGCATTATATGGTATTAGGTAAACATTATAATAAAAGAAGATATTCAAGAATATTAACAGTCTATTACTATTTGCAATCGCCATCATTAAATAACGTCCTTGTTAAAAACGTTATCGCTTTATTTACGGTAGTATTAAATAGGTCAAAATCACCTATCTCGCTCATAGTGTTGAAGGAGTGACCAGCTCGCCATAAATATGAATTCTGCCGGTAATTTGTGGAAACAGTGGGCAGCGACAGAGGGGGGTTTGTACGTAGACGTTTGGTCGGAACATTAATAAATAATTTCGTTAGAAGTTCGGGACAATCTACAATATTAGTAGTAATTTTGAGCAGGTATGTTATATCTGCTATTTCTCGTCGCTTCACAAGATGCAACAAATGGTGCTTACTACAAAGTTCACTGTAATTATTGGGATCGTAGGTATCATGTAAACGATAACATAGATATTTAATGAATTTTCTCTGGATATTTTCTAAACGATTTACATATAAATGGTATCTAGGTTTCCAGATTTGCGATGCATATTCTAAGCTACTACGAACATAAGCACAATATAATATCTTTAAGGTCTTTATGTTATTAAAGTATTTAGCGTTTCGCATGACAAACCCTAGCGCCCTGAAGGCTTTTTGTACAAGATTGTCAATATGGCTGTCGAAAAGTAATTTGGAATCGAGAAGAACACCCAGATCACGAATGATATTTTCTCTTTGTAGTTCAAAGCCTTTCAGGTAGTACTTAGAAATGTGGAACTTGGTCTTACGAGTGAAAGTAACTGAGAAACATTTCGATGAATTCAAATCGAGCTTATTTTTCGTGCAATACACGTCCAGGCTATGCAGGTCCTGTTGAATTTCGTGTATATCTAGCTGCGATGTAATAGCTTTGAATATTTTCATATCGTCAGCAAAACATAACAAGCGGGCAAATTTTATATAATTATGAATGTCATTAGTAAATACAGTGAAAAGTAAAGGACCTAAGAGGGAACCCTGTGGTATGCCACTGTGAACAGGTACCCAGCTCGAAACATAATTGTTGACAACTACCGCTTGAGATCTATATTCAAGATATGATGAGAACCATCTAAGTAGGTCACCCCTGATACCGATTTGAAAAAGTTTATGGAGTAGAATGTCATGATCAACACGATCAAAAGCTTTACTATAATCGGTATAAATAACATCTACTTGAAAACCTTTCTCCATAGAATCCGTCAAATATTCGTTAAAAACTGCCAAGTTAGATACTGTAGAACGACATTTTATAATCCCGTGTTGAGAGCTGCTAAACGAATGCTTGAAAGCAGCATTAACTTGGTCGTATATTATTTTTTCCAATAGTTTAGATATAATACAAAGTTTTGAAATCGGTCGATAATTAGTTACATCGTCTCTGGGACCTTTCTTGTGTATTGGAGTAATAAATGCTGATTTCCAGATTGGGGGCATCAAACATTCGTATAATGATCGCTTAAACAAATAATGTATAGGGAAAACTATCGATTTAGCACATTTTAATATAAATTCAGCTGGCATTTGATCAGGTCCTGCAGCTTTAGAAATGTCAAGTTTAGTTAATAAGCTGTAGATATCATCAATATTAATCTCAATTTTGTGAATATATGAGGTTGACGTATCTACTGATGAGATATTAGTTATATTAGTAGCATGATTAATATCAATGTTGCCAAGAAATGTAGATTTAAAAAAATCAGAGAAAGTTTCACATATATCGTCACCAGTAGTTGCTGTTATATCTCCAAACTTAACCAAACTCGGAATATAACTGCATTTAGCATATATGGTGAACTAACTTCAAATTATGATTCAATAAAAAATGAGCCAAAAAATACTGTATAAAATCAAAATAAGAAAATTTGTTTGCTCATGAAAGTAATCTATGACTTAGATCTCCTCGGTTACAATGATGCAGTTCAACCTGATGTAGCAATTATATTTAGTACAGTTGATGATGAATTTTGAATAAAAATGAATTCATTTTCAAAAGTTTATGATAGTATTAAAACATCTTTGTTTTGGATTCATCATTTGATTCTATTGTGCAACGATTACTGTTTCAAACGATGATACTGGGCATATTACTATTCCTCATAATCTACAGACTACATTTATTTCAATATCATACAGAAATAACACCCCCACCCACCCATGGTGTCGTGTAAAATTAATTGAAAACTGTAAGTTGTAAGTAAAACTGTAAGTAAAACGTAAGTTGCGATTAAATTCTTTATTTTCGTAAAGTTATATTTACTTAGAATTTGAGAGCCTTACCACCTTCTGTAAACGCCTGTTTTTATTTCAAATTTGTAATTAATTTCAATTTTCATTTGGTTTAATATTTACATAATTAAAAAAAAAGTGGCAAATAACTGAGTAGCCATGATGAAATTTGCTGTAATGAAATAGCTTTGATTATAGATTATTGACAAAAGAACCCCAATAAAGTTCAAACTTTAAAAAAATCAATGAACTATGGTCGAATGTCGACCACTGGGCGCCCACTAGTTGTTCTAAATGTCCATATTAAAACTGAAATATAAATTATTTATAATGTAATTAGGTAAATATTTTCATAATATTAACCAAGCATAACAAATTATAATTGTGACCTTCTGTGGAAGGAATTTCTTATGCGGGTGTAGCACCTATAAAATAAAATAAACTATTTATGGAGTATAACAGTACGTATATATCTTTTTTATAAAAAAAACAATTATACAGAAATCACAAACAGAGAAGTTTGTGTGAATTATTTTTAATTTTATAACGACTTCCTACAACTTAAATAGTGTCTTCAATATTAACAATTTCTTCTCAGTAACAAGGAGACTGCCGAAAGTGTTTTTCTTTCGAAACGTCTAACCATTGTTGGCCTCATGAGCCTCCATAGCAACACCTGGCTTAACTACCATAAGTTTTTTTTTGCGATCTGGCTAACCACTGTTGGCCTGACGGGCCTTTATAGTTCCGAGAGGCTTTTGGGGCCAACGATTAGTTTAGGGTTTTCAGCCAAATGGCATCAAGCTCAAGAGTTTCAGAGTGCGTCGGCTTGGGCTATTTTATCTTGAGTACAATAACGCGAATTGAACTAGGTATGCGTGGGAGGGACAACGTCGCATTCTGGCAGCGGCGGTAGGGGGGAATTTATCGCTGCCGAGTGTGATTTCGGCCATGCTCGGCAGCGCACAGGCGTGGCGAGCAATAGAGGGCCCGCGAGCTAGACCCTCTAAGTGGCCCTCTCCATCAACGGAGGACCGGCGGGAGGCGGCGGTGCTTTGTTCGACTTCTCCCGCCACCGTAGCCGGACCTGAGGGGATGGGCCTGGGGCCCATCTCCTCATTGCACAGGTCCGGCGGACGAGGGGAGGCAGCTGGTGTGTACCCAGTCTGGCTCTCTATAGGTAGGAGCCCGGCGGCCGCCTTCCGCCGGGCGGACTGTTGGGGCGGCTCTACAAGGTAGATTAGCTAAGTTCGATCTCTTGCCGCCCCAACAATTACGGTCTGACGGTACACCGTTGGGTTTTAGTCCTTGCGACTCAGACATAACCCACCCTCTCCCGCGGAAGGGTGGCGTATCCATAAGGGATTTCAAGGTATGCCCTGAGTTGAAGCCCGCGCAGTATTTACGTTTTGACCCTATTTGCGAACGGAGTAGTAGCAGTACTTGGCTTGGATACGACGCCACTTTCGGTGACAAGGCTATTGTTTTTCATTTTGAAGCGATGATCGTTTAGTTGATAGCGTGTTCGTACACAGTGTCGATGGGCGTAGGTTCGAATCCTAGCAACTGAGTCGTAGCTTTCTGTGAAGGTTGGTGGTCCTTTTTCTAAGTCCGCCTGACTAATTGCCACCCTCTGGTTGAAAATCTGCAGCCAAGTACCTGTTGGTGTGTTTCGGCAGCTGCAACTGAGAGCCAGTCCCCACTAGGTTTAACGCGTTTACCATCCTAGACTACATCGTTATACAACATGAGATTGTGGACAAATGTATAAAAATAAATAAAGAAAAAAAAACATTATGGCGGTACCTCCTGTAGCAGCACCGTGACGTGATTATATGGCGACGCTTCAAGAGTGCTCAAAAATAGTGCTCCAATGGTGCCTACGACCGCCCAGTATTTAGTAATGTTAGATCCTGTGTACGAGATATACGTCTGAATTAAAAAAATGCTTTTATTAAGACCCTCTAAAAGGGGCAAAATGATAAAAAGGGTAGATTTCTATTAGTAAAAGAATTAAATAAACAATTAATAAACACACAGACTTTATATTTTTATCACAAATTATTGTAAGAAAAAATTCTATCAGAACAGCGAAGAAGACTCAGAAAGATTGTTTTTTACTTACTAAAAAACAAACTAGTATGGTATAACCAACTTTCTGTTTATTTTAAAACGGATTTATTATTGAAAAAACACCCTATTAGTGTAGTAAACCCTGTGAAACCGCTTGAATAGATTAGTCCCTAATAAAAATACCAACTAAGAGAAGTCTTCGTTTCGTTGCACAAAGTTTTGTGTGATTTAATTAACGTCGGTTTCCTATTGACAATTGATAGTTGTTATATTATGCTCGTCTTTTCAGTTAAGGAATCGCAGATTTATCCTCAAATTTGATATATTTCAATAATAATAATAATAAGCCTTATTTATTTCCATGACATTTAGAAAAGTTTTTACAAAAATTAAAAAAATATATAAAAACGAATATACAAAGAAAAAAAGTATGCTAAATAAATATGCATTTGACATCGATATATATGTCATGGCCCCTTTTGGGTATAGGCCTCCTCCATTTGCCTCCATTTTTCCCTGTCGTTAGCTGTTTTTATCCAGTTGCTTCCTGCCAATTGATGTATGTCATCTATCCATCGGGCTTTTGGTCTGCCCCTTTGTCTTTTGCCTTCCGGACCTGTCCATTTTGTTACCCGTTTTGGCCATCTTTCTTCAGAGGAACGTATATTTCAATACACAATTGTAAAGATTTGTCATTACTTAAAATTAAATCCACGATCCACTAGAACGCTTTTATCAAAATGTCTATGTGAAATAAATTTACTATAAAGTATCTTCACTTCACATTTATACGTTCGCGTAGAAATTGGATAGAAACTTTATTTGTTACGTATAACTTGGAAATACGTTGAAATTCAATACTAAAACTTCAGTAAATTACATTCATCCTAACAATACTTCGATAGGTAACCTCAAACTGGAAGATGCTTTAACATGATTCCTTAATATTTAAATACACAGAATTGTAACAAAGCAGTTAACGTAATTAAACTTACAATCTCAATACGATCTAAAGGAAAGTCTTTCAATACGTTATAATACAAAACAAAGCGCAGACCTCTCGAAGGTATATTGTGTTTAATATTCAAGTTTACAAGAAAACTGCTTCCAGACACCCTTTACAAATTCGAACTTTATTTCAAATGGTTACTAAATTTCTATTGAAAGATAGTTTGACAAGTCTAAATAGGAATGCTCATTCGTGTTTCGTTATTATATTAAAGTAGGTACCTTAATTTAAATTTGTTATAATTATATATTACATATTGTATTTGTCAGTGCAATATATATACAAGACATATTAAAAAAAATGCTCAGTCAACTTACACAGACAGAATAATAATAATAAAAACCGTAAACAGTAGTAAATACCGATTTTTATGCTATATAGATTTTTACGATTGACTACAAACTCACCTGATTTTAAATGACCAGGTGGTCCAAGATAATAAACACGTTAAACCTATAAGAACTGATTAATAGATGCAGCTCCTGCAATAAATGATGTTGATAATTAGATTAGAAAATATTTTTTATTTTATTTTTGTAGGTACTATACATACATAACCAAAATTGGCATCGCTAAGAATACGGTACGACAAATGTTGTCAGAAGAATATTATAGTTTGTATCATTACGTGAAACGTAACAATGACTGAAAATGGCTCTTGGAATTCACTAAAAGTAATATGTTATAAATCTTATTTTCAGTGTATACCAAACTAACAAACTTTATAGAGTTTCATAGCGATTATTTTCGTTAACGAGAATTTATGGAAACGTTTGTATTTAATGTTCATAAGATCCTCAGAATATAAACTAAATATTGTTTACTTGAAATATATATAAATATGGAGTACTGGAGTACTGTTCCCATCTTTGGGCGGGAGCACCTGAGCACCAACTTGGATCATTTGACTCGGCTCAAAGACGAGCTATGAGAATTGTTGGCGATCCCAAGCTCACAAACGGTATCGAACCATTAAGTCTAAAGAGAGACGTAGCCTCTTTGTGTGTGTTCTACCGTTTGTATAATGGGTTGTGTTCGGAAGAATTGTTTAACATTATGTCTGTAGCTGCTTTCTACCAACGTATCGCTCGTTATCGACAGGAAATCCTCACACATTGGAACCAAATTGGTCTCGGAACGTTCCACGAACGTTCCCATTGTGGAATGAGCTTTCGTATATATAGTATGGAGTTCTGCAAGGGGAAAATAAAAAGGTTATTTAAGGGTCGGCAACGCGCATGTAACACCTCTGATGTTGCAAGCGTCCATAGGCTACGGTAACTGCATAACATCAGTCGGCGCGCATGCTTGTTTGCTACCATCGTAGTATAAAAAAAAATATTCTGTTGGCAAACGGATAACGAATAGAATCTTAACTGTTTTGCGTCTGCCTAATCTTAATATATATATTTCTTGTGTGCGTGTGTATGTGACTGAACTCCTCCTAAACGACTGGACCGATTTTGATGAAATTTTTTGTGTGTGTTCGTGGAGATTCGAGAATGGTTTAGATTGACAATTGGACTCGGTAGGTGGCGCTGCAGTTGACTTTTAGGATTTTTTTTATTATCAAGGCAGGACAACGTCCGCCCGGTCCGCTAGTTATATGTATATTTTTAAAATCACATATATACTCATATTATAAAGATGGAGGGTTCGTTTGTTTGTTTGGTTCATCGCGCTAATCTCAAGTACTACCGGTCCGATTTGAAAAATTCTTTCATTGTTAGGAAGTCATTTGTCGAGGAAGACTATAGACTATATATGATCACGCTAAGACCAATAGGAGCGGAGCACCAATGAAGAATGTTTCAAAATCGGGGTGTTTTTTCTTTTTGAGAGCTTCCTTTGCGTGTAGCGTTAGCCCAATGTAACTATTCCACGCGGACGAAGTCGCGGGCAGAGGCTAGTCAATTATATTCTTGAGATTATAATTCCTACAAATATTTTCACAAACTTTATCATTTTTACCAGTAGTATTTTATTAACAAAACCCGTCATTCGGTAATAAACGACAAAATTGTTTATTAGAATTTTTATGTAAACAATTGACACAAAATGTTGATCTATCACCGTCACGTAGCATCGTGTCGTCTTGCTCAATACGCTTTTTATCAATAAGCGTATCACGATCTTGTAAGATGATCTCATTGATTTTATATGAGGTACAACGTCAACTCTCCTTTGAGTCAGAATAGATTAAAGTATAACATGTGGATAGAACTTCCCACAGATTTCAAACTTTTCATATTCATTTTTCATAATTTCCTTTATGCTTTATACAAGTAGGTGTATTAAGATTTCATAAAATCATACATGTTATAATAACGATTACGGATATGTATATATCTTTAAATGATAGCTATTAATGTTTATCAAAACTATAAAAGTTATTACATTTACCAAAGAACTTTAACGAAAATAATAAACTATCAGAAATTGGTTTTGTCGTCAAATACTCTATTGTGTTACTTATAATTGGGTTTAATTATAAATCACAAAAAAACAACATCAGTAAATATTACAGAGAACAAAGCTCTTAACCGTATAAAATTAATATATTCTATACATATAATAAAAACGAAGTGTCTGTATGAAATATCAAAATATTTTTTTGTCAATTTACAATGTGTAACTTTTAAATTTTTTGTAATAATTAATGTATTTCTTTCATTTCTTCACAAGGTATTCAATATCAAACTACTGTACCATACTGTCCTTCTTCGAATGGAGTTGCAGAGAGAACTAATCGCTCTGTAGTCGAAGAAGCTAGGTGTATGTTACAAGGATGTGGTTTGCCTAAAACTTTTTGGGAGAAAGTTGTACGATTGCTGTATATCTCAAGAATAGATGCCCACACAGAGCTTTAAATAATTCAACTCCCTATGAATCGTGATTCGGTAATAGACCAAATCTTGCAAACATGCGTATATTTGGTTGTCGCGCATATGTTCATGTCGCTTCTAGCTTACGAAAGAAATTAGATGCAAAAGCAAAGCAGTATTTTTTTGTAGGTTATTGTACAGATTCTCAATACAAGTTTAGAAACCCTACTAATATAAGAAAAGTAGTTAAAGGTGGAGATGTTGTATTTTTAGAAAATTGTTTTAATAATTGTGACGTAGATAATAGTCAACATCGAGTATATGTGGTTCTCACAAATGATGGTTCACAAGTCGAATATTCTATAGCACCGGAAAATGTAGAATTAGTGCAGCCAATAATTCAACTCGAACCAAATAAAATACAGTAAGAAAACCGGTATAATTTATGACCTACAAAGCAGGTAAATTATCACAATATGTTAGTTTGTGAAAATAATTTATCCGATGAACCCAATTCGTACTCTGATGTATTCTCAAGGTTCGATAAAGATAGGTGGGTATCCACCATGCAAGAAGAGGAGAATATTGGACAAAAAGTAAGTAAAATAAGTAGGTATAAAGCCCATTTAGTAGCAAAAGGGTATCATCAAAGTCAAGGTATTGATTACGAGGAGACCTTCTCACCAGTCGTTCGTCAATCTTCTCTCAAGTTGTTAATTGCTTTAGCTGCCAAAAAGAGCTTCAACGTGCATCATTTATATATTATTGATACGGCTTTTCTACATGGTTATCTAGAAGAGAAAGTATATATGGAGCAACCTGAAGGTTTTGTAGTAGATGGAGAAGAAACTAAGGTATGCTATTTAAATAAATTGAAACAAGCTGCTAGAGCTTGGAATAAAAGATTACATGATGTACTTCTAGAGTTGGGATACAAAAAGTCTAAATTAGAACCTTGTGTATATATTAGGAAAGAAAAATGAAACATTAGTTTATTAGCTGTATATGTTGACGATTTAATTTTATTTTATAGTGATAATGATAATAATGAGTTGATATATTTGCGCGAAGGTCTAAAGAAAACTTTTGGAATTAAGAACTTGGGTAACTTAAAATATTGTCTTGGTATAAACATAATTCGTACTGAAAACGAAATTAAAGTTACTTAGAAACAATATATTTTTAGACGCTTTAAAAATCTTTAATATGAAAGATTGTAAGTTTGCACAAACTCCAATCGACTCAGGTATTGATTTATATTCAGACCAAGAATAAAAGCTTGTAGACGTTCCATATTAAAACATAACCTGACATAGCTTATGATGTAAGTTTTTTAAGTCAGTTCAATAAGCAATATCCGGATGTCCATCGGAACGCAGTTAAACGTATTCTACGTTATTTAAAAGGTATTCTTGATCATTGTTTAACGTTTAAGAAAACTGAAGAACCCTTATGTGGGTACGTAGATACTGATTGGGCTAACAGCCGTGATAGACGATCATATACTGGTTACTTATTTAAATACTCTAACGCAAATATTTCATAAGAATGCAAGAAACAGCCAACCGTTGCACTTTCTTCAACAGATGTTGAATATATGGGGCTCTCTCTAGTGTTTCTAAGGAGGCAATCTTCTTACAACATTTATTAACTGAAATAACAGATAACTTTAATCCAGTTAAACTATTTAATCATAATCAAAGCGCTCAGAAGTTAGCTTTGAATCCAGTCCATCATAACAAAACACATTGATGTTCGTTATCATTTCATCAGGAAACTAGTTAAAAGCAATCAAATAATATTGGCTCACCTCTGTACAGATAAAATGTTGGCTGATGTTTTAACCAAAGGTTTATCAACAACTAAACGTATTATATGCTTAGAAGATACGGGTTTAAGAAACATTATTTCTGAAATGCCATAGATTAACCTTTTTTTTAGGTTATTTATTTTTTTTAATTCTATTACTAAGTTTACTTTAATGTGTTGATAAGCATGTACATAATTGATTGTAATGTATCTTATTCTATCGCTGTTTTAAGTTACAATGAAGAGGCGAGTGTTGTAATTAATCGTAACTGGCAGAGCATGAAAATGTCAATTATATATTTATTGTTTTGTTATTATTCAACATGTTACGCCATCGCTACACACCACAATTGCTGACTAAGAGTTCCAGTCCCACGATGCGGTAGGTGTTCAAAGTATTACGCCATCGCTATACAACACAATCGATGAATAAGAAGAATGCCGAGTTCCCAGTTCCAAGTTGCGGCAGGTGTTCAAGCATACGAGTCAGCAATTTCCACAACAGGTGCACAAACTTAGTGGAAACGTTCGGTGGTCCGACTCTTCCGTTCCCACATTGTTCATGTATAAATACTTGGACGGAACCAACAGAAAGACAGTGTTAACCTAATATCGGTAGCATTCATTACGCTATTAGTTTTAGTTTAGGCTTAGTGTGAGAGTTAGCCTAACATCGGCGACACTCTCACAATGTAGGTTTAGTGTGAGAGTAAGCCTAACATCGGCGATAATCCCTAGTTTTAGATTCATTTTTGTAATTTTTATGTTTAATAAATTAATTTATAGTAATTTGGTTTTTTTTGGATCCTCCGGCTCTGACCTTCGTAACTGGCGCAGTCGGTAGGATATTCGGATAGATTAGCTAGGGTATTCTCACATCGAACCACCTTATTGCTGAGTGTCCGGATACCCGAAAAAGAACCTGGAGGCCAACGGCTGGAGGACAAATCCAAACATCGATTCCAAAGGAACCAAAATGAAATATTTCATGTAAGTACTTGAATCGCTCCTGTACTTGCTAATCCCTTAGTTTTATCCTTACTTAGTAATTTAAATTTTCTATCGCAGAAAATTTCGGATAGGGCCTACATCGAGTAGGCAGGTCCAAATAAACTTAGTAGATAGTATTAGAGTAATTTTTTAAAATTTTCTATCACAGAAAATTTTCTGCAGGCCCTACATCGAGTAGGCAAGACAGAAAAAATAAAATTTAGTATATAGTAATAGATATTTAGAAACTTTAGTGGACCCAAGTAATATTATAGAAATGTGCCTGAGTTTGATTGGAAACCCTAATGTATTAACTCGATTTATAAAATTATGTGACCAAATATGTGTTGTATATTCAAGCGCTGAATCAAGTAGTGAGCTTTCCAATCTACCTTTATTTAACATTATACTTAATAAAATTACAGGGCCGGTCGCCCGCACAATAAATTAAGACGGTATCACAGAAAGCTGTGATGGTATTCGAAATGCCTTATTTAATAATTTTCGGATCAATGCGACGAAACAGCCCTCTATAATGACCTTTCTATCGCTACTCAGGGTAATAACTACCCCAAGAGTTCTATAATCACTGCCAAAATCTATTTAGCACTATCATGACATATGTAAGCCTACACGAATCTATTGTCATAACCATAGAAGCAAAACGTACCCTATATAAGAAACTTACGCTACAAGTGTTTGTTCGCGGTTTAAAAGAGCCTTTAGGTTCGCGTGTAAGGTGTATGCGTCCTGTTAGTGTCGAGAAATCCTTACAATTTGTGCAGGACGAATTAAATGTGATGTACTTGCAACAACGAAATGATCTAGTGAGTGATCGTAAATCTAACGTTAATACTGCACCAAAACCTATGCAGTTGCCACCGTTTGCAATGCCAGTACAGAAATCATTCGCTCCTCCTGCAACTACGTACAATATACCTTTCCTGCGATCAGTTCCTCATTCCCAAACTATGACATCATAGAGACCTAACCTTCCAATAAACCGACACCCTCAAGGTCATTCCCGCACCCAACAAATATTCCGTGCGTTGCCTCCTAACTACAATGCTCAACACAATTCATTTAAAATGCAACTGAGAGCTCAATCATTCAATACAGGCCCTAAGCCAATGAGCGGTGTAAGTCATTATGTGACCAAACCCTTACCACCTACTGGTTTGGGCGGACATGACTGGGCAAGGTCGGGTAACACGCCGCCTAGTAACTACTTTAAAACGAGGGAGATGAATCTCAACGATTGCTTTGATAATGAAATGTACCATTACCCTGACTATGAACCTTATTCGTATTACCCAGAATATGAATTTTATTATGACTGTCCCACGGCATACGACCATGATGGGACTCAGTACTATTCGTATTATATCAATTGTGAACTGAGAGACACGGATGACGCAAACATCCTCCAACCTTCTACAAATAAAGAGCAGAATTTCACAAAGCTCAGAAATCAAGAAGCTCAAATTAGAAATTAGCATCCAAACGCAACGGCAACCTCCCTATATCCAAATTTCCAATCCTCCTCTAAAATTCCTTATAGATACCGGAACGAATCAGTCTTTCATCAGCCCTGAAGCAGTTGAACGTTATTATCCGCATGTACCTCTTAACTTTGATCCTCTCGATGCTCGATGCTCGATCCCTCTTTGATGCTACCACTCGCAATGATTATTCTGTGACTCCACAGTGTTTCCCAGAACTAAATAATCTTGATTATATTAAATTATTTGTGTACCGTTTCCATAATTATTATTACTTTGACGGACTTATTGAACTTTACTTGCTTGGAAAGTGTGAATCTCAAGAATAAAGTCATAATAACTCGCGACACTATGAATCCCATTCAAAAGTTCCTCGCGAAATATTAATCCATATGAAGACGTTATCCCGGCAAATTCTTTTAAGTTAGTTGGAGTTCCGATTAATATTCACAATGGTGACGCGGTTATACCGTAACAAGTAGTATGTAATTGCGTCATAAGAGACTGTCTTACGGTAGTTAGCGATAACCGCGATATTTTAGAAATTAACCCGTCTTCACACGATATAATTTTCTCAATGGATTAGCCGATTCTAGTCGATGTTCACACTAACGAGTATAAGCTCACCGACAGTTACAAAACCGTTTGACACTCACACGAGGATATGTGTACAGATATCCGGAAATAACTTGACTAAAGACGTTATTAGTGCTATAAAAGAATATGTGCATCCCAAGGTCAACCCGCCCTCTTAATATATTCATCTTCACGTATTTATGATTTAATCCCGGTTATTCAGGAAAAGTTTCGTAACTAACACATACTAACCGAACGACCTTAATAGAAAACCGTAATAGGACACGCAAGCCTGAAATTGAATATCAACCGAACCAAGCAATTTTTATTAACAACCAATTGATTAGTCGACAAAAACTTGCTCCGCGCTGTACTCAAGACACCATTTTTGCTGATTTAGCTGATATACTACCAAAAAAAAAAAAAAAACACGGCCCAGTAGCTACATCACGCATTAAAAGAGTTCCGAACTTAGCTATCCGACTTTAAGACTAAACTTTGTAAATGACACCTACTTTTTATGAATTATAAGTCGAATATCTAAATAAATGACAGAAAATATTAAGTCATTTGAGTAGCTTCAAACCCCAGCATAATGAAAAAGGTATTATAGATGGTCTAGGTTCCATTATTAAGAGCATAACCGGTAATCTCGATTGCTTAGACGCGATTAATTTCATTGGAAAATAATCAAGCGGAAATTACGCATGAGTTTAAAAAAACAGCAACCACAGCAATTAAAGTAAGGATTGGATGGCACACCAACAAAAAAAAAAGAGTTATAATACAGATAGTTTAAAATCAAGAAATGATTAATTGTACTTTAGCGCTTCTTTTAAACAACAAGGCACGTAGAAACATAAGTTTTATTAAATATGCTAAATTTGTTCAATTATTATTAATAATCATCTCAGAAAGTACAGATGATATTATGACAGAACTTTCTAGATTAGAGAACATTCTATGTTTTGTGCGTGCATCAAGCAAGCACACACCATTTTATTGTTAGTTTAGATATATGCAGTTATTAATAATCATCTCAGAAAATACAGATGATATTATGACAGATTTTTCTACGTTATAGAATATTTTAAGTTTTGTGCGTGCATTGGGCACACACAATTCTATTGTTAGTTTAGATATATATCCAAAAAGTGGGATAAATTAGAATTTATTTACCCCCAAGGGTATGTTTTAGGAATAGATCTAAGAGGCTTATAATATTATTAAACCTGGCTACTATTTTTCAGACAGGCGTATAGTTATTACTTTAAAGTTTCCCATAGTATCACTCAAAAATTACGATATATATAGATTAGCTATCATTCCTATTAGAAATAACCTATCTATCATACCTCCCTATCCTTTAATAGCAAGTAACAGATAGGCATTCATGTACATAAAGGCAGAATGCCCGAAGTACAATAATTTCCCATGCGAAGAAGACATGAAGCATCAAGTCCAAGTACAACCAGATTGTATCCAGCACCTCATTAACAATCATTCCGAGGATCCATCCTGCGAGATGAATTCAATCAAACTATCTAAAGAAGCTGTGGACCGGCTTGACGAAAGGCACTACGTTATTTCCTTTCCTCATCCGACAAAAATTCATACTATCTGCGGACACGAGAGCTACAACACAGTGCGAGGAAGCTTTCTTATTAGTATTCCAATCAGCTGTTCCCTGAATACAGAAGAAATCAGTATAAGAAATAGCTACGATAGAATTAAAGGACAACCTCTGAAAATCATGAAAATTTCGATGAAATCTGAAGCTCCATATACATTACCATTACCACAGCTAAAACTAAACTCTGTCAACCTCAGGGATCTTCACAAATACCAAGAGAAGTCAATGCTGCAACCATTGATACACCTGGACCAAACTTCATCTAATGTTGTTAATCACACCACAATACCAGTCTACGTCATACTTGCTGCTGCAGTTATAATAGGTACTGCATTATTCATACGCCGATTCTATAAAAATCGTAAGAGAAATCAGATGAACGTCAAGACTGAAGATCCGCAAGACGAGGATGCTGAAAGAACCGCAACCTCACAAAGGGCTCCGGCAACATTTTCTCTCAAAGTCCTAAAATAGTTGCCGTTCTGAGGGGGGAGATGTTACGCCATCGCTACACACCACAATTGCTGACTAAGAGTTCCAGTCCCACGATGCGGTAGGTGCTCAAAGTATTACGCCATCGCTATACAACACAATCGATGAATAAGAAGAATACCGAGTTCCCAGTTCCAAGTTGCGGCAGGTGTTCAAGCATACGAGTCAGCAATTTCCACAACAGGTGCACAAACTTAGTGGAAACGTTCGGTGGTCCGACTCTTCCGTTCCCACATTGTTCATGTATAAATACTTGGACGGAACCAACAGAAAGACAGTGTTAACCTAATATCGGTAGCATTCATTATGCTATTAGTTTTAGTTTAGGTTTAGTGTGAGAGTTAGCCTAACATCGGCGACACTCTCACAATGTAGGTTTAGTGTGAGAGTAAGCCTAACATCGGCGATAATCTCTAGTTTTAGATTCATTTTTGTAATTTTTATGTTTAATAAATTAATTTATAGTAATTTGTTTTTTTTTGGATCCTCCGGCTCTGACCTTCGTAACTAACATGTCAACAGTGAACGTAATAATATAAATAATGGCGAGTAGTTGTATATATTATTAAAACCTATGGATATATTTCAATGAAATTGAATTTGAGTTTTTCAATAAAATATATTCCCAACAGTTCCACGTCTAACGCCAGCCATTACTCAGTGGAAATACTTTCTTTATAATATCTTGTTTTAAGCTTTGTAAAATTGTTAACAAGCTAGAAATCTATGCACAGTATTAAGCAATAAATATAGATGTTTGGTACAAAAGATATCAAATAATTTTATTTCTTATTAAAATTGAATTGAATTTAAAAACTTCATACAAAACGAGTTTTAAAACATATAAATGTAAAAAAAAATATTTTTGTAAAATTTTAAGATTGAAATATATATATTTTTATACCGGTTTTGACGGTACCTAACCACCTAAGGCTTTTAATGTGTTTTCATTCAGCGTTTTTGATGTGTCGATTGCAAAATTGCTGACTGGTACTCCGTCATTAATGGTCCTTGCTGAAGCGCAGGCCAGCAGAGCCCACATAAGCACCAACGCGTACTTTACCTGAAATGAAGAACCAAATGGCAATAATAGTACTAATAGTAAATGAAAAAATATAATAAGGAGAGAAACATATATATATATATATATATATATACTAGCGGACCTGGCGGACGTTGTCCTGCCTTGATAATAAAAAATATAAATCCCAAAAGTCAACCGCAGCGCCATCTACCGGGTCCAATTGTGAATCTAAACCATTCTCGGATCCACTCGAACACGCACAAAAAATTTCATCAAAATCGGTCCAGTCGTTTAGGAGGAGTTCAGTCACATACACACGCACACAAGAAATATATATATTAAGATATATATATATATACATTAAAAAAAAGATGTATATACTTAGTAATGTCATGATCGTTAACACTAACTTTAATACTACGATTTTTGTTACGTCATATTATATGTACACCCATTATAGGCTGCAACTTCAATAGGTACAGCCCAACCAAATTAGAGCAAAGAAACCCACGCCGTCACTCTTCCCCACGCTACAAAATGTCTCTGACCTGTGTCAGAGGAACGAAAGCAGGGAAAACAAAAAAAAAGAACCAAATTGTGCTTTAAAACGATGATGCCCAGTAAAGTGATGAAGAAAGAAAACCGAATGGAGATTTCGGTAAAATAAAACATCGTAATAAAACAATATCAAGACTCTAACACTTGAAGGAGTACACTGCTTATATAGATAGCTACTACTTTCAGGTTGTAAATTTATCGCTAAGATACCTGGTCGCAACGTTATTTGACATCAGATGGATGATTATAAACCAAAATGAAATTGTAGCTTTATTGACATCATTTTTTACATAGTATAAAACAAAGTCCCCTATCGCGTCTGTCTGTCTGTCTGTTCGCGATAAACTCAAAAACTACTGAACGGATCTTTATGCGGTTTTCACCAGTGGATATAGTGACTCACGAGGAACGTTTTGGTATATAATTTCTCCAGGATTTTTTTATAATCAGGGCGGGACAACGTCTGCCAGGCCCGCTGGTAACTATATACATTATATGTTTCATCTATCTTAAATTGTCATAATCGCCAGTTAGTATAAGAATGTTATTTTCTAGAAAGGTAATAATCATTTAGTCCACTCGATATTCCGTTAGATAATAAAAATTTAATTTATAAAGGTAAAATATTTCATGAAAGTTAGAGGTATATTTATTTTAAGTAAGAGATTGTTATGTATGTATTGATGTATATGTACACGTACAGTGACTGCGCTCACTGTTAGTTCTCGTAATAAACGTCAGTGCGTATTCAACTAGCTGTTGTTTTACTCGTGTCGTATCATACACAACAGTGGCGACGAACTACCCGCGTATAAAAAAATAAAGTGCATTATCATGGCTCAAATTGGGATTTTGCCTAATTTTGATCATAATACACAGACGTGGCAAGTGTATAAAGGGCGGCTAACGCAATGGTTTATTGCGAACGATATTAACGAAGCTAAGGATCCGTCGGGACACAAGCGACGGGCGATACACGTACGATATACCTTGATTTTCTCGGTCCCATAAACAAACAGTTGTATTTAGTTATCGTAGATGCGTACTCTAAATGGGTAGAAGCACTTAAGGTAAACAGCACCTCATCTAATATTGTAATAGCCAAATTATACGAGTTTATGTCAAGGTTTGGACTAGTGCACACAGTAGTTAGTGATAATGCTACATGTTTTTTATCGGAAGAGTTTACTAAATTTTGTACTGTTAACGGGATATCACATATCACATCACCCGCCTATCATCCGGCGAGCAATGGACAAGCGGAGAGTTATGTGAAAGTGGTTAAAAAGGGTATCAAAGCTTGTTTACTTAGTAGTAGTAATGTAAAAAGAAACGACGAAGAGTTGTTAAAATTTCTTTTTGACTACCGAAATTCTATACATGTCACAACTAACACCTCTCCTGCGGAATTAGTTTTTGGCAGGAAACTTCGTTCGCGTCTGGACCTTATTATTCCAGAGAGATCATCATTACCGTCCTCATCTGACACTCTCATTAAAACGGTGAAACATAATCAGTGTTTACAGAGTAAAACTTATAGAGGTACAAATAAAACTAGTTTTAAAATAGGAGATAAAGTTATGTTTAAAAAATATCAAGCTAATAAGCATTATACCTGGAATCGAGGCATTATTGTTAAAAGATTAGGTAAAACTATATATATCGTAAAAGATTGCGAAACTTCATTAAATATAAAAAAACATCATAATCAACTTATATTAAATAGAATCATTGATCGCAATAACGTAATAGGAGATGGTGAGGAATGCCGTAGACCACAAGCAGTCACGACAGACTCATACGACCCATGGGATTTTTCGGTTGAGCCATCGCCAAAGGCAAATGAAATCTGTAACCCGTGCGATAATCAAGAAGGAAGTGGGTGTGAACCCTCGACACCGTCTGCGAAAGAACAGGCTGTACTACCAGAGCCCTCAGACGCTGACGAGTTTTTTGAGACTGCTAGTAATGCTGAGGATTTACCAGGAGTGGAACACCAATCGGAGCAGTCCATTTGTCCAAGATCTGGGTCGTCAAACATGGTATTGCGATCAATTCCGAAGTACAATTTTAAATCCTTCTTTTATAATAGTATATAACTAAAAGGGGGAGAGATGTTATGTATGTATTGATGTATATGTACACGTACAGTGACTGCGCTCACTGTTAGTTCTCGTAATAAACGTCAGTGCGTATTCAACTAGCTGTTGTTTTACTCGTGTCGTATCATACACAACAGAGATATAAAAGGTATATTCCCTTTAAATGAGTTTAAACGTTCATCATTTTTATTGTCTTACTAATCGGCACAGATTATCGATGGTCGACACTTATATTATACGAGCAGTACCCGCGGCTCCGCACACGTTTTTTAAATTGTATTAATGAAATATAAAACTGTGAGAACAAGTACAATTACAGAAATGCACTTTGAAAAACAATTTTAAGTACGACACCTACACCACCTACAGTAACATACAATCTGTAGATTAGATATATAAATACTAAAAGAGTGCTAAATGAGGTTTACTATCAGCAACATATTTGGAAATTTAACCCACCATATAAACTACCTTAGTGCTCACTTACATCGTATAAAGAACTAATTAAATAATGACTTAAAAATATTATCATTATAAATAAGATTTTGTGACTATAAAAAAAATGAACGCTTGTCTGTTCCGCAAGAAATTGTATTATGGAACTGGTATGGTATAAGATCTTAAGAAGATTACTCTTTATAAGGTCACCTATCTGCCGGTGAAAGTCATATAGACTAGATAAAAAAGCTACATTCGTTTTTGGTGGATGCACAGAGAGAAGCGTCATTTCCAGACGTCGCCATCGTTCACATATTGATCCACCCTGTAATAACCTTTACGTATTAAGACCCGCTTCACATAACACTTGAACTTACTATCTGGCAAATCGGTAATGTGTTTTGGGACTTTGTTTTAAAATCTAACATTATTACCTAAAAAACTGTTACTGTTCTTAGTCAGCTTGAAACATGAAGTGATCAGTTTGTTATTGTTTCTGGTATTAAGATTATGTCGGTCTTTTCCTATTTTTTTTCAGTGACACCGTGAAATATCATTCTAGATGCCAAAAGTCCCCTCAAAATTTGAGCCATTAATTTCTAATTTTTTTTTTATTATTTTGAATGTTTCCCTTTTAATTTCATTATTTTAATTTCTATAAACTTGCCGAATTTAAATCTATAATGGCAACAAGCACGGTTATTCTTACTATATTTAACACTTTTCATAAGATACTATGACTATTTTACTCTAACTCGGCTCATATCACTACATATTATAAAGCAAAATCTTTTGCCGTCTATGTTTGTCTGTTCTAATAAACTCAAAACTACTGAACAGATTTTCATGGAATTTTCACCAGTAGATAAAATGATTCATAAGGAAAGTTTAGGTATATAATTTGTCAAGGTTATTTTATTAGCAGGGCGAGACGACACGTCTGCCGGGCACGCTAGCCAAGTATAAAAGATTTTAATAATAGATGAATGGCTATAATATCACTGTGTTTATACTGTGTTTCATTGTATTGCGATGTTTTATTCACTAGCTAATTAATTAATAGCTAATTAAATGATTCATCCATAGTCACAGTCAATACCTATAAAAACTGAAATACAAATTATTTATAATGTAATGGGTAAATATTTCCATAATATTAATCAAGCATTACAAATTATAATTGTAAGTTAAGAGTTCAGTTAAGAAGTAATAGGTTAGCATGATATGGGCCTGTCATGAGAAGAGATGAAGACCATGTAACTAGAAAAGCTTTGAGTATGATGGTCGATGGATATAAGAGTAGAGGAAGACCGAAAAAGGTATATATACCATACAGGATTGTATGAAAATGATGTGTGTAAAACGTGTGAATCTGAGATGACATCTGATAGGCAATAGTGGAAAAGGAAAATATGTTGTGCCGACCCTACTTAGGTGGTATAAGGGAAAAAAGATGATATACAAATTATAATTGTGACCTTCCTATGCAGAGGTAACACCTATAAAATAAAAAAGAACAATAAAGTATAATATGTATATATTTTATGTGTAAAAGATATATACAGAATCCTATAAACGTGTGTGAACTACACACATCAAAAAAGTCTAAGCAACATGCGTGATATTACAAATTTTACCATTTATATTAATTAATTTCTAAGTATTTACTCAAACAAAGTGCGTAGGTAAGTAAACTTTTTTGTTATTTATGACATACTGGCTGGTTGTAATCAAAATATTTGATTATGTTTTGTTTTTTCATAAAATTCAAATGACTGCGAATTTGTTTGAATTTAAGTGCGTTTTAATTGCTACGTTTAGTCTTGGTTTTATAATTTTACCAACCATTTAAATAAAGTTAGCGACAAAATTGAATTGTTAGATATTCTTTACGTCATGAAGCGACGTCATTTGATGGCAGATGAAATGCAAAGAGCTGTAGGGATGTTGCAAGCGGGAAGTAATAAATCTCAGGTATCTCGACATTTTGGCATTCATAGAAGTGTTATTTGTCGTCTTTGGTAGCGCTATAATAATACAGGAGAACCCGCTGAACAGCATCCAGGCCGTAAAAGGAGTACAACCACTCGGCAAGACCGGTACATACAACTGACTGCAAGACGCCAGCCGATGTTAACCGCTCGAGAGATAAGTTTGAGGCTACAAATTTCAAGTGGTGTTGATGTAAGTCCTCAAACTGTGCGAAATCGACTGCATGAGTACGGTCTACGAGCTCGACGCCCAATCAGGTGCCCACCGATACGTCACGGGAATCGCGCTCGTCGATATGAATGGTGTAGAGAACGCATAACATGGACCCAGGAACAATGGGATAAAATTATGTTTTCCGATGAGTCGCGATTCGGGTTTAAGCCTGATACAAGAAGGGTGCGAGTGTATCGTCGGCCCGGAAATACTGAAAGGCTCAGGTGCGTTCAGGAAGTTCATCCATACAGCGGCTAAACAGTTATGTTATGGGCGGGTATTATGAAGAACAGGCGAACTGAGCTCGTTTTTGTAAATGGAAACATAAATGCTGAAAATTACATTGAGGATATTCTCAGACCTTATGTCTACCCATTTGCAGAAACCTTTGGCTCCGATTTTAGGTTAATGCATGACAATGCGCGTTCACATACAGCTCGGCGAACCAGTGAATACTTTGCAACGGAGAACATCCGGGTATTGCCTTGGCCTGCACAATCGCCAGATCTCAACCCCATCGAGCACGCATGGGACATGCTCCAGAGACGTATTTTGAAGGACTTGGAACGAGCGACAACAACCCAAAAGCTGAAGGATTTGCTACAATTCCATTGGGAGCGAATACTGCAAGATGACATAAACAGTCTCATTAATTCAATGAATAATCGTTGCCGACAAGTTCTGAATAGCAGAGGAGCCCATACTTTGTATTAAATTGTTCTATTCTTTCACAATAAATACATTTTCTTTAGAAATTTCATTTTGTAAGAAAAAAGTTTAGTTTCTTATGTATCTTAGTTTCTACAGTATATTCTAATATTGTTCATTTCTGTTATTAAAAGAACTTATAAAGACAACAGCTGTTATTTTACCCTAAAGATATTATTTTAAAAATAAAACACAACGTTATAATGTGAAGAACCATCCTAAAATTTAAATTAGTACATGTTGCTTAGACTTTTTTGATGAGTGTATTTTCAACCAATTTTATTGAACTCTTGTACATGCCGAAACTAATAAGCCATAAAAATTATCAATGACTAGTGGGCCCGCCAGACGTTGTCCTTGCCTGACTATAAAAAAAATCCTTAACAGATTATATAGTAAAACCTTTCTCATAAATCACTTTATCCACTGGTGAAAACCGCATGAAAATCCGTTCAGTAGTTTTTGAGTTTATCGCGAACAGACAGACAGATAGACGCGTTAGGGGACTTTGTTTTTATACTATGTAAAGATAATGAATGATACTTGGAATTGTAGGCACAAAATCAAACAATCTAAAAAGTAAAAACCCCCTTGCGAATGTTAAAGTGGATGTGTGGTGTAACTAGAATGGATAATATTAAGAATAAATATATCATTTATATCATACATCAATTCACAAAAAAATGAATGAAATTATCATTTTGCATCTATCAGGTAATGTTAACGACTGAGCTTTCAGAGTAGACTCCATTTAAAGAGCATATTGGTAACACCTTAACAGAGACTTAAAACACCATTACATTGCCAACCAAAACTTAAATTTGTGAAACTGGTGATTGATAAAGATTTTTTTCTCCAACTGACTACGTTATTGACCTACCAAGGTCTTAACAACTTCACCGGACTAAAATCGAATTTTGATATACTATTGTAATAGTATTGGTATAAACCAATACTATATAGTAATGAAGAATGTATACAAAACCGTAAAAATATACAAATATTTGTTACATATTTTGAATTGCTTATATTTATTAATTCAAAATATACATAATAAATTAGCATATTCAGCAATGGTAAAGAGTAACTAACATGTAGTGAATTTTTATTGACAAACATTTCTCGATAAAGATATATCTAACAAAAACAACAGCTATGCTTAATAAGCTTCAGCAATGCTCAGCGTATCAGAAAAGTCTAATATTTAACGATTATAATCATCCTTTCAGTATGTTACGACTGTATGTTAAAATAGGGAAGGATGAGGTACAGTCATCAACATTAGAATTTATACGCAACTTATTTCTCCATAGTTTAAAATAATATATCATCATTCTGTAGATAATTCAAATGAACAGTGTCTAATAAATTTGTGGTATAAATTCATACAGATTTAAGACATACAAAATATTTTTTCTCCTAATTTATAATCTAATAAAATTGTAACACTACTCAAAAATATACCTTGCTCACATCCGTTAACTAATACACTATATTTATTTCTCTGTATACGACCGGTACATATTCTTTTTGGCCGATACTAACCGCACCCGAGAAATGATTTACACTTGCACCCTTTACGAAGATCAATGCACAGTCGTGAAATAAAGGACCCATGAAGGGGTGAGTAAATAATAAAAACCATGTTATATTTTGGCTTAATATATATTTTATGACATAACAAAAAGATTTTTTATATGGAACGAAACTGAAATAGAAGGAGATTATGTTATTATTTTTAGACACACATTCCAGTGGATTTTTAATTTTAAACGAGTTACAGGGAAAATATAAGTAAGTTATCCATGCTAAGGATAAATTACAAGATATAATACAGAATTCAACGGATGTTGACAATATAAACAGCCAAAGTTCTGAAGATACATTGCTTACAGGTCGCCCTTTGATATGAAGAGAATAAAAAAATGATCAGCAGATAACTAAGACGCGGATAAGTATACGCGCAAAAATTGACAATGTGGTTGAAGGTAAACAATATCGTTAAAGGCTTAAGGTAAACAATATTTGAAGGTATCAAACTAGAAAAAGGACTTCATCTGAGCTGTATTGAGCTGCCCATTAATAATCAACATCATAATACAAAAATATTAAATAAATAATTATATCTCCACTTACCATGTTCATGTTTGCAGTTGTAGTAGAGTTACTGATTGTTACGCATTAAATTTGGAATGATATATAGGGATTTATAGCGGAAGTATTAACCAAAGACGGACTTAATTAACTAATACAGAAATGTATATAATACAACAATATTAACATTATATATTATAAAACAAACTCTTCTGCCAAGTCTGACTGTTTGTCCATGATAAACTCAAAAAGTTCTGAACGGATTTTCATGCAATTTTCACCAGCAGATTGTGTGATTGACGAGGGACGTTTAGGTATACAATTTGTTATTATCAGGGCGGGACAACGTCCGCCGTGCCCGCTAGTTACACAATGAAATAATTTAAGACGCAACAATCCCATGCAACTGGTTTCATGGAGTAGTATATAATGTTTCTGTCAAAAACTTACTTGTTCCTGCAGTTTCAATTTTCTTCTTTCATTCACTTATTTATTATTTTGTTCAGCCTCTATAGAATAGCTAAATATTGTATTTACTTTTGAAATGTCAGATACCTCAGAATTCTGTATAATATATATTAATAAATAAATCATAATAGAAATTAATATACAATAATAGTTTATTTGTTGAGTACTGATGCCCAATAGAAATAGCAAAGGAAGCATAGGAATGGTAAATATAGAACCTAATATTGTAACATAATATATAAATACAAAATAACACTTAAAACACAGCATTATCCCATAGGTAGGTGTCTAGAGACATTTAAAGTATCATAGGTAATATAACTGATAATAAAACAGATCACTTGTCACGCTGGTATACAGACCAGATTAGGCCTCCCTCGGCACCAGATTAGGCCCCTCTTGGCAGCGGCTCAAGCCTAGGTCCGTTCGTTCGGCTTGGAGCCCTTGAGTGCGCTGCTTGCGCGATACTGTGGCACAAATTCTTACATCACTGCGACAACATTACACATATCACCTCCACACACGTGCACGCATACACACTTACACATGAAAGTGGAAGGGTTTTGGAAGGGTGAAGCTGTTAAGACCTTGCTAGGTCAATAGCGTAGTCAGTTCGAACAACAAAAAAAAGCTGGTATACATGTAGCATCGCGATTGTCTATAAACCACTATTATTGTATTTATTTTTCATAGGTTTTTCTCGTTCTTTGGCAACTATCACGGGTATCATATGTATAAATATTTTTAGTTTAAAACTATTGCACGGAATGCGACACCGTCTGAAATTTGTGACGTGAAAGTATATTCTTCAAAAGCAATGTATTAATTAAACAAAATTATATGAAAGAATACAAAGACAATATCGTCAAGCGAGCAAATCTGCTGTAACAAGTAAGTCACTAACGATATTAAGGATGCAAACCGAAGCGGTTCGTTAAATTTTATTTTATTTTACTATTGTTTTTTTCCCTGTCATTTACATCTAAACAGTTATTTTTTTAATCTAATATCGGACTAAACAATCGTATATAAACCGAAACGTGGTATACTTCAAGTATTATTCTAGAAAAACTCTCGACATGAACTTTGTAAGTAGATAGATATATATTATATTATACCTAGATATCTATTTGATAAAATTTGTTTTGTAAATATTTTAACAATTAAAGACAATGTTCTGCTTCTGAGACAAGTGCTTTAGATAGAATGAATTTTTACCCTTTTTTATTTTGGAATCTATTTTATTATAACGTATCTCACTTGTAACTCAGTTCACGTCACATATTTTACGATTCTATTTAATAAGATATAATATATAATGTTAGGGAACTACTACAAGCGAAACCTAATTTTAATGGCCTGTTTGATCCATTGTATTTAATTGAATGATATAGTTGTATATACTCATCTAAAAATATGCAACTATATTTATTACCTGTAATATGCTTCGGATACGTTACATTCCTGAGTGAATTTTTGTGTTCCAATTTTAGTTATGGATATTGTATATTGAATTTTGCTGATTACAATATACAGCTTTAGTACTTCCTATTTCAGTTAAAGCACGCAATGGTGATAGTGGGAGCCTTGCTAGCGTTTACTTCAGCAACACCGACTGCTAATGCAGAACCAGAAGTCTTGAGAGCTCAAGAGTCTGCACCTCAGTTCATCGCTGTTCGGGGCCGTTAATTTTGTTGAATACAGTTTTGAACGTTTTCATTTTTTTTTGTTGCATAATAAAATATATATTGAACTAAAATGTACCATCGTTATCATTCTTTATTTCTTCCTTCGTAAATCATTAATTTCTAGATTGTACATTGATCTTAATAGAGGGCATAATCTTTTCTTAGGTGCAGTTATTATTGGTCAAAGAGAGCATTTACCGGCTTTAGCTAGAGAAATAAAATAGAGAAGTTTACGTGGTTGCTATTAGATGACACAAGGTACAATTTATGCCACTCTACACGAATCTGTATGATTGTTATAAAAGTTTGCGTGTTTGGATTTTTGATTCTAGGAGGATGTATCTCGAAGTAATGATTCGATTCTAATATATTATTTAACTAGGACATGTCGACGCTTAGATCGATAGTGTTAATCGATATCGTTAATCGTTAATCAATAGTGTCATTGTCATTAATTTTTATATTACAAATGAATTTATGCAGTCGTTAGGGATATCTTATTTGGTGATGCTTTCCTTGACGTATCTGCCAAAGCCGTAAATATTGTGTTTTAAAACAAATTATAAAAATAAAACTGAATATCAACGAACTAAAGTATGGGTATGTGTATATTGTCCTAGCATTTAATGAGCCATTTATTCTCAAGTTAACTAATTGAATCATATTAAATTCTGTAAAATTTCACTTACGACACGTGGTTTTTTTTTCTCGCGGTATAATAAACTGCGAGACGAATTCTAACAGACGAATGTTGTTTCTAGGAATTATTTTAGGAATGATATTACTTAGCGCGGTTTATGTCTAGATAAAAGAAAAAAACTATGTGACATACTACATTATTATTGAACATCAGTCTGTGGCAACGAAATACTCCATATAAATCTTTCCTTATTTCCTATGTTTCCACTTAATCAAATTTCCGGTCCTCCGCACCCGACCACTATAAACCATCATACGTAATCTGGCTATTGAAAGGCTTTAGGAAATTAAGTTACCCTAACGCAATCTCCATTCCAAAATCGTTTATCACATTTTTTATTTTACCCATGGATATATTATGACAATTTACTTTATCCTGTAGTGATAAACGAATGTAAATTTGGGTTTTAAGAATTGACGTCGTGGACGTAAAAACTTCGCCGTCCTATGAATTAACGAATAAAAGATAGATAACGATTATTATTATAGCAAATTTACGCAATCCTAAGAGACACTATTTGTGTACAGATAATATTAAATAAAGTAAATTTTCAAAAAAAAAGTATTAACCGACTTCAATATCAATCAAAAACCCATAAGGCACTAAAAAGCGGAAAATAAATAGTTTATCAAATTAACCAAATTAAATAAAACATATGAATATGTGTGCTACCTAGAGATGTATTGGAAGTCGGTGCCAACCGAAATTTCAAATTTGTTCCAGAGACGCGAGAGTGGACTTAAACTTTGTACCTATGTAGATGATATGATTTTCGGTTCGCATCGTATTATAAAAATAAAGTTTGTGTATGTACAATTAAAATAAATACGCTTATTTGTTTCTGATATAGACAAAGTAAAATTTTCCAATCTACCTGTCCTAAATATGCACACATTTGCTTACAGTGATTACCGTTAAGTATTATCAAAGGCATTTAATTTAAAACCTGTATATTTTAATTAATCAAATGTTGAATAATATCCGCATTATGTATATAAAACTGCTTCAAATATAATTTAAAAACAGAAGGTGTAAAAATGAATAAATTTGATAATATGTTTAATGATTTATCTACTTATACATTTTAAATACAAAATAATCATTACAATTTATAATTAAAAGGTAGTTCCAATTATTTTGATAATTATAATATTGTTGGAAATAAATAAAATGTCGGGTAGTTATACTGCGACTGCATTTATAAGGGGCGGCGCTTGACGTGTTGACTCGGTGGTAGTCCGGTGAAGCTGTAGAGGCCTCTAAAAAGACCAATAGCGTAGTCAGTTGGAGAAGAAAAAAAACGTGTTGACTCGGTCTTTCGGTGGCCGTCGTAACGTGCAGTAGCTCTGTCCGAACTCGTGTCGGTTATATAAAAAGTGATTAGTTGTTAGAATGTGTTTTGAACAGTTTATATTCTAAATTGGCCAGTCTCCTTTTATTTTTTATAATCAATAATTGTTTCCATTTCTAACAAGAAAGAATTCGCAAGAATATAGCCACTCAAATAAAAAAACTCATTAAATGCATAAAATATACATCATATCTTACTTTTAATTACAAAATGAGTCTTACACATGCAGGAGTTTATTTTCAGTTACTGGCCGCTTGGACGCCTAATTAGAAACATTTAAAAAAAGCATCCGTAGCTCGTTCTTTTTTTGAAATTGGAGAATAACATTTCTTTCTTGTCTTTTTCTATTATTTTGGCGGCAATTCAAAATTTAATCTGATTTTTATTTTGTTCAAAATGGGCAAAAATAAAAGTAAAAATAAAAGTTGTGAAACTAGGCAAATAATTGTTAATTTACATATACATCATAAGTGAGCATACAGAAGAATAGCTGAGCATTTAAATTGTTCTGTTAAGAAAGTTTTTAATGCAACTGATCATTATAAAACACATGGAACTGTTGAAAATGTTCTTTGAAAGGCTCGACCACGAAAAACCTCTCCCAGAGAAGATACGCTAATCGTTCGTGCTAAAAAAGACCCAATTAAAGGCTCCAACCAGATTAAAAATGAAGTTTTTTCGCTTGATGACCCGAGAAACATCTCGTCAAGACTGATACGCCGAAGATTAGTGGAAGCTAAATAGTTTGGAAGAATATCTTAAGTATTCTGTCTGTTTGTATGAACACGCATCACTGCTAAAGTACTGTTCACAATAAAACGCAAGGGTTCACAACATAAAAGGTTACAATAAAACCTAATACAAAAAAAATCATAAAACATATCCTCGCGAGTAACTTAGTCTTTGTTTCATTAAAATCGGTCCACTCTATCAAAAGTTATTGTAATTTTAATGGCGCCGCGACTCAACTATGAGGAAAAGTAGATAGTCATTGTTTTGTACTTCAGGTTCCACGTGGACGAAGTCGCGGGCACAGCTAGTAGATATATATAAGTATAAGTTATTAAACACAAAACGTTCTCCTTACAAAGTTCATGTTGGCAGATTTTGTGACCTTTTACCTGAAATATATCCTTTCAGACTATATAATATGTGTTCTCAGCTAGAAAAGAGGAAAAATATTACAATTATTAATTATCACTTTAAAAAACTGACATTATTCATAGAAGCAATTACGCAGCAAATCGTTTAATTTCCGTGATTTATATTATTATTATGCCTCACTTTGTTCTAGTGGCTTCACTCAATTTACATTATTACCTTTGATACGATTTAAATTATTTATTCCCTCATTATTAATATAGCCTAAAATTCATGACAGATATTTCTGAGGTTCCGCAAATAAATTATTAACAATACACATATATTATGCGTATTTTAACAAAGTCACATCGGCATCGTTTACATTACACATTCTTTCTTTCTTTCTTTTTCGTTATTGGCAACCCAGTCCTTTTCAAAGACTATTCCTGCCATTTTCATGTAATAAATTGGTCACTTCAGCTTAATGCACTCTTCTTATTATAACTTCCACTTCCAGACTTTTTATAATGACTTATCTTGAGGATTATATACAATGATGGATTTGGGCGGGAATAGTGAGGAGGCGGATAAAGGTTGTAGTAGGCAATATATACACAAAAATAATATCGGAGGTTTACAAAGAAATATTATGATAATTAAGAAACTTTATCAGCGATATAACATACGTTTTATTATTAAGAGACAGGATAGATGAAAGATCACAGGGAAGGATAGCCTTATAACTACACAAAATATCATACAGTGGTAGAGAGTTATAAAGAGGAGAATTAAAAAGAATATGTATAATGCTACCATCTTCAAGGCCACACTCGCAAATAGACGAGTCTCTAATTCTTAGCTTGTTCAAATGAAGTGGAGAAGAGCAGTGGCCAAACCTTAGCCTTGAAATAACAGTCGTTGTTTTCTTATTTAATCTAAGTTTAGAAAACCACGGTTTCATTGAAATTTTAGGTTGAAACGACTTATAAAATTGACCTTTAATTGAATTGCTCCATTCTGTATTCCACTTTTCCATCAAGTCTTCACGAGGCAAAGTAGAAACCAAATCATTACTATAGAGATTATTAACAAAAGCACCTTGAAAAGCAGCCATTTTTGCCAATTTATCTGCATTTTCATTACCCTGAATACCTGAATGACCAGGAATCCATATCAAGGATACTTGTAAGCTTAGTTGGTAGCAATGATTAAGTGTATTTTTAATAACAAGAGAGATAGCTGAGAAATTAGTTTTTTTTAAACGGATTATGCAAAAGTGACTGTAAACAGTTTAATGAGTCCGTAAAAATTACAGCTCTAGATATTTTATTTGTTATTATATAATCAATACATTTCAGAATAGCTAAACACTCTCCAGAAAAATTAGAAATAAGAGGAGAATATTTAAAAACTCCAAAATATCCGGAAAAGAACTGATAAAATACAGCATCTACGCCTTGAGCATTATTATTATGGAATGCAGAAACATTTACAGATAAATCTGAAATATCTTCAGTTAAAGCTTTTGAAGCATCAGTAAAAAAAATTTCCGCGTTTGGAGCGTTTTTATCAATAAACTTAAAAAGTTCAGCATCAGGATTTGGGACATCCTTTTCTATACCTATTGATAAACGTATATCTGGTTGGAAAATAAGAACACTATAATCGAAAAAAAATAGAGGATGACAAGGAAAAGCATTAACAACGCAAACATATTTATTTAAATTTCTGAAACTTTGAACTAAATGCAGAATGGATCTGCGCTGCCAATAATTATTATTATAATCCAATAGAATGTTAAGGTATGCAATTTTATGATGAAGTTGATGATTTCGAAATTGTAAAGATTTATATAGAAACCTATCTGATAAATATTGCCTTCTGATATGAAGCGGTGGATCAGCACATTCTATTTGTAGTGCATTAACTGGGGTGCTTTTCATAGCTCCTATGACAATACGCAGACTCTTAGATTGAATTAGGTTAAGTTTATTTAGTGCAGATTTATTAACTGGACACATTGTAAATGCACTATATTCTAGCAGACTTCTCACTAACGCAATGTAAACTAATTTTAAAGAAAAAGGATGAGCACCCCACCAAACCACAGAAAGTGCTCTTAGGATATTAATATTACGTTCACATTTACCAACTATGTAATCAATATGAGGCCTACCAGTACATTTGCTATCAAATTTCCTACCAAGAAAAATAACTTCATTACAAATGGGTAACATCAACTGATTAAAAGAAACGCTAACGTGAGGATTAGTTTTCCTACGGGAAACGCATTTGAGTTAACGCATGTAATTTTACCATTTTACTATAGTTTCCTTTAAAAATTTCGCTTTCTCAGTTTGTATTCCGGAAAAGCGAACAGTCTGTATGGGGTAGTATAGCAAAATGTTCCATATCAACATATGTATCTACTAAAAAGGTAGGCTAAGAAAAAAAACTTATTAAGGCGAAGCGAAGTTCGCGAGGGCAGCTAGTTTAATATATAAAATAATAATATTAAAACAAATACTAAGAAACAACCAAGAAAATCTAAGTTACAGTTTGTTCTAAGTCTTTGAAAAGTATAGCTACAAACCTGTACATAAAATAATAAACCTAAGTGCAATTACCGGTGCCAAAAGCTAAAATGGCCGAACCGGTGTTATTACATAAAAATATGTTTGTCCGAATTGCTATTTCTACACGGAAAACTTATATCATTCGCAATTGACGGGCTACGAGTTGCCAAAAATACATTTACGAGTTGTTAAACAATCTATATATACACACATCAAAAAAGTCTAAGCAATATGCGTGATATTACAAATTTTACCATTTATATTAATTAATTTCTAAGTATTTACTCAAACAAAGTGCGTAGGTAAGTAAACTTTTTTGTTATTGATGACATACTGGCTGGTTGTAAAAAAAAATTGATTATGTTTTCTTTTTTCATAAAATTCAAATGACTGCGAATTTGTTTGAATTTAAGTGCATTTTAATTGCTACGTTTAGTCTTGATTTTATAATTTTACCAAGTTAGCGACAAAATTGAATTGTTAGATATTCTTTACGTCATGAAGCGACGTCATTTGATGGCAGATGAAATGCAAAGAGCTGTAGGGATGTTGCAAGCGGGAAGTAATCAATCTCAGGTATCTCGACATTTTGGCATTCATAGAAGTGTTATTTGTCGTCTTTGGCAGCGCTACAATAATACAGGAGAACCCGCTGAACAGCATCCAGACCGTAAAAGGAGTACAACCACTCGGCAAGACCGGTACATACAACTGACTGCAAGACGCCAGCCGATGTTAACCGCTCGAGAGATAAGTTTGAGGCTACAAATTTCAAGTGGTGTTGATGTAAGTCCTCAAACTGTGCGAAATCGACTGCATGAGTACGGCCTACGAGCTCGACGCCCAATCAGGTGCCCACCGATACGTCACGGGAATCGCGCTCGTCGATATGTATGGTGTAGAGAACGCATAACATGGACCCAGGAACAATGGGATAAAATTATGTTTTCCGATGAGTCGCGATTCGGATTTAAGCCTGATACAAGAAGGGTGCGAGTGTATCGTCGGCCCGGAAATACTGAAAGGCTCAGGTGCGTTCAGGAAGTTCATCCATACAGCGGCTCAACAGTTATGTTGTGGGCGGGTATTATGAAGAACAGGCGAACTGAGCTCGTTTTTGTAAATGGAAACATGAATGCTGAAAATTACATTGAGGATATTCTCAGACCTTATGTCTACCCATTTGCACAAACCTTTGGCTCCGATTTTAGGTTAATGCATGATAATGCGCGTTCACATACAGCTCGGCGAACCAGTGAATACTTTGCAACGGAGAACATCCGGGTATTGCCCTGGCCTGCACAATCGCCAGATCTCAACCCCATCGAGCACGCATGGGACATGCTCCAGAGACGTGTTTTGAAGGACTTGGACGGAGCGACAACAACCCAACAGCTGAAGTATTTGCTACAATTCTATTGGGAGCGAATACCGCAAGATGACATAAACAGTCTCATTAATTCAATGAATAATCGTTGCCGACAAGTTCTGAATAGCAGAGGAGCCCATACTTTGTATTAAATTGTTCTATTCTTTCACAATAAATACATTTTCTTTAGAAATTTCATTTTGTAAGAAAAAAGTTTAGTTTCTTGTGTATCTTAGTTTCTACAGTATATTCTAATATTGTTCATTTCTGTTATTAAAAGAACTTATAAAGATAACAGCTGTTATTTTTACATCATAGAACCCTAAAGATATTATTTTAAAAATAAAATACAACGTTATAATGTGAAGAACCATCCTAAAATTTAAATTAGTACATGTTGCTTAGACTTTTTTGATGAGTGTATTATTAATGTAATAACGACTTTCTACAATTTGAATATACAGTGTTAAAGGGTAACAGCTTTCTCTTTGTAATTTAGTAGGAAACTGAGCAAAGTGTTTTTCGTTTTTAAAACGTCTAACCTTTGTTGGCTTGATGGGCCTTCACAATTCTGAAAGGCTTTTAGGACTAGCGCTTAGAGCACTTAATTAATTGGCATAAAGCTCCAGGGTGGCAAAGTGACTAAACCTCAGCTTGGGCTATTGCCTTGAATACAACAATGCGAATCGAACTAAGCATGCCCTGACTTGAAGCACGCGTGGACTTTTAACTTTTAGATGCTACTGCCGAGCGGGGTAGTAGCATGACTTAGTTGGCTATAGCGGCATTTTCGGTGACAGCACCATTATTTTGCATTATGCTGGTATCTCTTTTGATAATCTCGTGATGTTATGCTATGGCGTCGCTTCAGGAGTCGTTACATAATATAAATAAGTGCTTTATTTGTACCGATAGTTTGGTATTTAACGTTCATAAGTTCCTCAGGATATAAATTACATATTCTTTACTTGAAATATATTTAAAAGAGCTTAAAAATTGTTCATATACCGTTATAATAGATATTAATCCTAAATAAAAACATAACATCATTAACAATAAGCCTAAACGCAACGCTGTATCTTTAATATAAATAGTGATCGGCTAGTCGTCGAAATTAAACTTAAAATTGTATTGGATCCGAGAATGGTTTACATTTACAATTGGACCCGGTAGGTGGCGCTGTGGTTGAATTTTATTATTTTTGAATATCAAAGCAGGACGACGTCCGCCGGGCCCGCTAGTTATGTATAGATTTTTAAAATCACGTCTATTATATTTTCCTGAGATTATAATTCCTACACATATTTTCACGAAACTTATCATTTTGAACACTGGCATTTTATTAACAAATCTCTTCTTACCGTAATATATGAAAAACTGTTAAATAATTATGTCTAATCAATAGACACATCTGTTACCGTCACATAGCGACACACCGTCTTCCTCAATACACTTTATATTAGAAAGAATTAGATGATCTCATTGATTTTATATGAGACGTAAGATCAGCTCTCCTTTGAGTCAGAATAAATTAAACTATACCATATGGATACAAATTTTCACAATTTACACATTTTAATATTAATATTCTAAATTTCAATTTTTTTAAATACTCTGTTGTGTTCTCATAATTGCGTTTATTTATAAATTGCAAAATAAAAACAAAATCAGTATACAATGCAGATAACAAAGCTCTTAGCCATATAAAATTATTTAGTAATAAAGTAAATTTTCAAAAAAAAGAATTAACCGACTTCAATATCAATCAAAAACCCATAAGGCACTAAAAAGCGGAAAATAAATAGTTTATCAAATTAACCAAATTAAATAAAACATATGAATATGTGTGCTACCTAGAGATGTATTGGAAGTCGGTGCCAACCGAAAATCATATCATCTACATAGGTACAAAGTTTAAGTCCACTCTCACGTCTCTGTAATACTTTTCTACCTGGAACAAATTTGAAATTTATTTAATTTGGTTAATTTGATAAACTATTTATTTTCCGCTTTTTAGTGCCTTATGGGTTTTTGATTGATATTGAAGTCGGTTAATTCTTTTTTTTGAAAATTTACTTTTTTATACTATTGGTGGCAAACGAACATGCGGGTCACCTAATGATAAGTGATCACCGCTGCCCATGGACACCTGCGACACGAGAGGAATCATAGATGCGTTGCCGGCCCTTAATAAAGGAGTAGGCTCGTTTCTTGAAAGTTTTGTTACTTTGTCACGGACCCCATAATTAGAACTTAACCAAACTCTCATCAAACTACCCTTGAAGTACATCCTTTCCAATAAAAAATGAATCATCGAAATCGGTTGGCGTGATATTGAGTTATTCGTCTATTTGTCATGTACATACTTAATGCAAATTTAACACTTATACGGTTTTGCACTGGATGTCGTTGTCAGAACTGGACCAAATTGAAATGGGACCACACGGGAAGCACCAGCTTTCAAATAAAAAAATCATCAAATTCGGTTCACCCAGTCCAAAGTTATGAGGTAACAAACATAAAAAAAAATACAGACAAATTGAGAACCTCCTCCTTTTTTTGAAGTTGGTTAATAAAACAAAAGAAAAAACCATGCTGCAAAAATACTGGAACTTCTTTTATTTCATAATTTACAATTAGTCCCGCTGAGTTGTTTTACGCCACATTTAAGACGAATTTAACACCTTACATGGTTAGGATATATATACCCAAGTTATGCATATATATGTAACTATTTAGGGTACTGGTCCTTTGAAATATGCGTACATACATACTTACGTAAATACATATGTACTCAAAAAACTTAACACTCTTGCACAATTAGGTAACAGAAATCCTATTACGTATATTCCTGCCTATCTATATTTATCTGCTTAATCAATAAATATAATTGCATTTTCTAAAATATCAATTAAAATCTGTGCACTATTTTCCTTTGTATGATTTTCCACTTGGCGTTCATTTATTTAAATCAAATTAATTCAAATATGTTTTGCCGGAAATGAAAAATATGTCACAAAACGTTAACTGTTTTTTACGTAACGTAAACAATATTTTTCCGGTTATATGGATTATTGATGCAAACCAATATGAAAGTAGGTTACAAGGGCGGTGGATTATTAATCATAACTTTGTACATATTTCGACAGCGGATCAACGGGGCATATAAAAGGATTCATCAATTTAAGTTTCAATAGGGTAATTAAGCGAAAAAGTGGGAACTTCTGCGTCACATGCCCGTAGCTCCTGACTTATTAAAAATATAATTGAATATTCTGATCGTTTACAGCGTATATCTGAAAAACACAACAGATAATAGTATGAAATTATGAATATGTACTGTGTTATATTTAATTATAACACTACTCCCATGTCTGCGTGTATTGCTACGAAGTTTTGTCGCTGCCGCTGGCAATAAATGCAGATGTGGAAAACACATTATCGGAATGCGTTATGAACTGTCGGGCTGAGTGATGATAGATGCAGCACGATAACTGGGCTCGCTCGGTTTTTACAGACATCAAAGAAACTTGAACTCATTTTGAGTTAACATTGGGACGAAAAATGTGCGCGAACGTTTTTTGCACCTTTATGGAAATTACTTTTGAGGTTAGTTTTTAGCGTGACAAGTAGTCGATAGTTTCAGTCATGCAGGTATTGGACAAGCCTCAAACTTTATTTATTTACCACGATACATATATGGGTTATACAACACCATCTGTTATCAAGTATAAAAAGATTCATGACTTAAAATATTATTCGTGAATGTAGGCTCGGCTATACTATCTGTGGTCATATTTAAAAACATTCATACTCGTATGTAGTAGTAATAATATCTGTCTAATAGGACAGACGAAGGAATTAATCCATACAGCCAACACATCCATAAATTAAAATTTTATTCGTGAATGTAAACACAGTAACGCCATCTGTTGCTAGTTTAAGTAAAATCATAAATCAAAAATATTATTTATAAATTGATTAATTTAAACATTTATTAAAACAGTTTCAACGGGGCGTCATTCGTCGTTTCGTTCGGTCAGTGAGAGCGCCAAAAGACCATCTCCCCGCCCCTTCCCTTTCTTCTCCCCCTCCCTCTCCTTCCCCCAAATAGGCTGGCAACCCACTTTCGACTCCCCTGGTATTGTTAGTGTCTATGGACGGTGGTGATCACTTAATAGCAGGTGACCCACCTGTTCGTTTACCTGCTATGACATAAAAAAAAAAGTTAAATGATATATGAAGATAGTGAACACGCTAAACCTAGAGGGGGACTGGCTCTCAAGTGCAACCAAGGGTGTCGAATAACATCTTAAGACTTGAGACACCCTTTTTTTTACGTGGGGAAATCCCTACGGATTCCCACCCTAGCCAGGCAGCTGAGGGTGGGGTATGTCCGACTCTCAAGTCTCAACCTCACCTACATGTACGTGTTGGTATACCCTGCCGAATAACGAACGAGGCAATGACGATAGTGGGGTGGTAGAGTTTATAGCCAGACCGGGTCGCAACCATCATGCATATGGCGAAAAAGCTTATCATAGTGACTCGCTTCTGAGAGTCGCGTTTCGGGATCAGCCCGTGCTTATCCAGTATCGAGTGACATTCGTCATAGCACAGGCGCCAACGGGATTCTCCAACGGCTCTCAGCCTAAGAGCGCTGCATTGACCCGGCAGCCAGGAAGACCTGTAGAAACAGTTGTTCCGCTAGCCGCCCACGATAGAGCCCACGTCCAAGGGCCCAATCGTGGATAACCACCGTAAAAGGCTGCCCCATCAAGCCGCGCATAATCTTGGGTAGGTTCGTCGTGCCGGTAGGTGACCAGATTTGGGGTCCCGGACACCTATTCCGGGAGGGTACGAGGGCCCTTCCGTCTGCCGGGTCAGTGCAATTCTTACAGAAGTTACAGTGAGTCGGTAAATTACATTGACTACTTCTGGGCTTAGATGAAGGTTGTCCGCTCTACACGTTTTGTTCTTTAAAAAAAAATAATGATAGAGCAAAAAACAAGTATAGGTTCAACAGCGGTGCAAAATCCGTACGCCGCTTTTACAATGGAGTTCATTAACATCCGTGGACTTCATTCTAACTTAAATGCCATTCATCAACCCCTCGAGACAGTTCAGCCTGAAATACTCTTCTTGACCGAAACAGATTCGCGGTCCGGCCGATACATCTTATTTACACTATCCCGGCTACCAGCTTGAGGAGAACTTTCAAGCCAAAGCCGGTATATGTGTGTATGTACAGTCGGAGGTGTGCTGTCGTCGTTTACGCTGCATGGAGGATCCTTCCTTTTCCGTCCTTTGGCTACACGTGGACAATGGGCACTCAAAGACGTATCTACGTGTGCCTCTATAGATCCTATAATGGGGATGATGAGATTACTCGGCTGTTTGAACACATGAGTAAGGCAGTAGATGAAGCACAGGAGCAGTTGCCTACTGCGAAATTGGTGGTCTTAGTGGACTTTAATGCATACCACGAATTGTGGTTGGGTTCCTCTAGGACGGACCATGAAGAACGAACTGCCCATGCATTCGCCTTAACACATAACCTGACTCAACTAGTAATCCAGCACATCCGGATTCCTGATATTACAGGTCATGCGCTCTCTTTACTGGACCTTCTATTGACGACCCATCCAACTGGGTATGATGTGTCAGTCGATGCTCCTTTGGGCACATCGGATCACTGCCTTGTCGTATCGTCTAAGCCATGCGCCCCACCTCCACCTAGTGTAAGACTTAAGCGCAAAGTCTGGTACTACTCGTCAGCAGATTGGGACGGAATGCGGGCTTATCTCGCTTCCATTCCTTGGCGGCGACGCTGTTTCAACGGGTATGGTCCTTCAGCGATTGCTAATGAGATTGGAATGGCAATAGAGTATTATATTCTTTCCTCCGAGATCATCGGTAATCGCAAAAGACGCCCTTGGTACAATCGTGAGTGTGCTGATGCTGTTAGTAAGAAACAAGCCACGTATCATAATTGGATTAAGGGTCGAGCTAACATGGACCTCAATCCTAGGGATTACATCGAAAGCGTGATCTCCACTGCATCTCGCAGACTCGGAATCCTGAACAGTGTGCGACGGTTTTTCACGCCTGAACAGCTATATCTGCTTTATAAGTCACAAGTTTGGCCTTGCGTGGAATACTGCTCGCACCTCTGGGACGGTTCCGCAAAGTACCTCTTGGATACCCTGAACAGGTTGCAGAGACGGGCTGTCCGCATTGTGAATGATGTAGACGGAACAGTGTATATAGAGCCGCTTCAGTTGCGTAGAGACATAGCCTTACTGAGTGTGTTCTACCGTCTATAATATATCACGGCGAGCTATTTAATTTAATCCCTAACTCCCCTTTCTCCGCAACCGAAACACGCGCAGTGTGCTTCGGAGCAACAGGTTTACGGTAAATTGTATCTGGGCACGAACTAAAAAGTTCGCAACGTCATATCTTTGCCGTACCGTGAAGCTGTGGAACAATCTCCCGGCCAGTGTATTCCCTACTTCCTATGACCTGGGGTCCTTCAAGCGAAACGTGAAGAGACACTTACGTAGGCCGGCATGACAGCGGCGACCGGCGTTGGATAGTTTGTCTCTCGGTGGTTGGCATTGTTTTGGATTGTACTATGCTTACCATCAGGCATTATGCAGTCACTTTGTCGTGCTACAATAAAAAAAACACCAACAGGTGCTTGGCATCACATTATCAACCTTAGGGTGGTAGCTAGCCAGGCGGACTTAGACAAAATCCTACCACCATGATATGGTCTCATCAAGATGTTTTCCTTCACCCGAAGGTCCAACTTAGTTACAAGGATTCGAACCTACGTCCATCGACGTACACGATATCACACGCTATCAATTAAGCCATCATCGCTTCTGGCAATACGATGATATACACTATGAGAACATGAGGTTAATGTTACGACTAACAATATATTGTGATAAACATGATACTAACCTCTGAACTAGGCCGATCGTGTATCTCAAACGCCTAGTCTCTTTTTACAACATATTATAATGTGACCTATTTACTATTTTTGTAATAACATGGCTGTATATGAATAGTATCAATTTTTTTTCTGGTTCAACGCACGTTACCTTAAAACTTTACATTAGATGAAGCTATCGTGACAATTCGTTTTTAAACAAAAATCAAGTGTTTAGGAAATTAAACTAAAAAAATGATTGAAATCTATCCAGTAGTTTTTCGAACAACAACAGGCCTCTATCAGTTCATGGATATTTAAATTTTCGTTTTGTCTAATTTAATATACTTGAAATAAATCTAAATACCAACTGGTTTTCCTTAATTAAATTTTTGTTTTATATTATGGAGGGCAAACGTACATGGGGGTCACCTGACGGTAAGTGATCACCACCGTCCATAGACACTAGCAACACCAGGGGAGCGCAAGTGTGTTTCCGGCCTTTTAAAGAAGTGTTCGCTCGTTTCTTAAAGTTTCTTAACTCATAATGGTTTGGAAACACCGCCATTGGGAGTCGGAGTTTTTTATACCTAATATATGAATAAACAATTTCTATGAATTTCAAAATAATAAACAGTCACAGATAATTTCCTTTACAAAGAAAATCTATTTAATTTCTTCCAAGGAAAACATTAATAAACCTAAATGTTCTATTTGCAGCAGATATTACAATTTTTATTCTGCTCCTGTGTATTTATTCTAATTTACACTATAAAGTCCGCAAAACTTGTGGAAACAATGCGTAGGACAAAAAGGATCCGTGATTTGCATAACAATTTCCCCTAAAAAACGCAATATTGGCCAGACAATAGTATGCAAATTACACAGCGTGTTCCCTACTTCAGTAATAGAGATATATGTATACAGCGTTTGAGGAAATATGCTACGTTCAATCTTCTTTGCGAGAGAGAAATGGTAGTATAGACCTATGAAGATATGAATACAGTTATAGGTAAATTAGGTTGGAGAATATATTATATGTTACACAATACGTATTATTATAGTCGGTCGGTCATTAGTCAGGAAGCCATTTAACATTATGTAGACACTGACTATTTATCCGGGCAGAGCTTCGCCTTACAATAACTGCGACATAGAAGTGCGTGCAGATCAACAACATCTTACCTATTTATGTGACACGTTGTGGAAGTCAAAGCGATTACTATTCACTCAAATTTCCCCAAAATAATTTAGTAACACAAAAGTAGTAATATTAAACAAATTATTATTATTTAAGTAATACATGAATTCTATATAATCTTTCTTATTTATGTAAAGAATTTACGTATCTAATGTGGTGGCGCTAGTGTTAATGTTCCAGCGTTGCAGTCTCGCCTCTCGGGTGTGTCGTAACGGTAACGGACGTAGTCAATAACATATATGAGGTTTATTTGTTTTTTCATAATAAAATTTAAGTATTCTATACAATTTAAAATTCAAAATTTCACTGTTATTGTAATAATGTGTGATTAATCTTATTGCTGTTAATGAAGCTTAATTAGATTTTCATAGTCAAAATCAAAATCAAAAATACTTTATTCAGTTTAGGCCCTAATGAGGCACTTATGAACGTCAAAGACTACCACCGGTTCGGAAAACAACCCAGTCATCGAGAAGAACCGGCAAGAAACTCGATCGGGTACATTTTTTTAACATATATTTCCAATACATCATACAATGCTTTTAGTGGATGCACAGAGAGGAGTCAATTCCAGACATCACTATCATTCACATACTGATCCACTCTATAATATCCTTTTGAAACTAAAACGTTTGACGTGGCGCTTAAATTTACAGTCCGGCAAATCGGTAACATGCTTTATTGTAGAACCTAACACTATTACCTAAAAAACTATTACTGGTTTTGCTAAGTTTGAAACATGGGACCACCAGTTTATCACAGTTTAACATAGTACACGCAACAACACAACAACAACCACAAATTATTATTTCAGTTTTTATAATTACAAATAGATAGCATCATTAATTCATTGATTCAAAAATAAAAGAGAAATTTATCTAGTTAGTTAGTTTTACAGAGTAAAAGAACTGTTGAAATGGTTGAAATATTCAACGAAACCAATAGGCATAGCCCATATTTCCACAACGGACACAACATATACATAAAGCTGACTTCAGTATTTTTTGTGTAAGTAAACAGCTATACGAGTATATGAACATCCACTGATCCACACAAAAACACACCGATCTGTGTGTAAAAACACGTAACAAAATGAATCCGTTGTTAACGCAGCTAATATGTAAAAGCTTAGCTCTTTAATATATTGAATAAAACCGATGGAATCTTTGTAAATAATACTAAAAAATCCTTTCGAATGAGTCTTTTATATATCATAGGAGGCAAATGAACAGGCAGGTCACCTGATGTTAAGTGATCACCGCCGTCCATAGACACTAGCAACACCAGGGCAGTCGCAAGTGTGTTGCCAGTCTGTGTCTGGGGGAAAGTGAGAATGAGGGAGAGGGGAGGAGGGAGGGAAGAGGGGAAGGGAGGTGGGCCTCCGGTGCTATCACTGACCGAACGAAACGCAACAATGCGAGCACTGTTACTTCACGTCGGTTTTCTGTGAGAGGGTGGTACTACTACTCCGGACGAGTCGACCCATTCATGATGAAACCGGTAATAGTTTCAGCGTGGCTCTACCACCTACACTTGCAATAAAGAAAAATGTCGTTATAAGACTATAGCATAGTGGTAGGGCTTCTTCCAAGCTCGCTAGACTATTTACTGCTATTGCCAAGCTCTTATAGGTGTGTTACGGCATCTATAAATGACAGCCATTCCTCTAGGTTTAGCGTGCTTACTGTCTTAGACTACATTTAACATAGGTGAGATCATAGATAGTCACGAGCTGAAACTCGTAAAGTATTAAAAAAATGTTTTAAATAATGACTAATTTCTAAATGTGCATTGTTATTCTAAAGTTAAATACTAAAATTACAATCGAGATATTTAAAAAAAAACGAATAACAAAAAGCCCTATAAGCAACCTACTTCTTTATTCACAGGCATCACTCATAAATATTATATAATACAATTTGTATGTCACTCCTATAGTTAAGACTAATGTAATCAAAGTTTATATGTGAAAATCCATCGTGTCATTTAGGCTACAAAGTGCGCTAAATAATTAGACATATACCCTTCTTCTCCGCAGTCGGGTGAAAATAGTAACTACTATAAGAAAAGCCAATGTTTGTTCGTTTGTCGCACTTTCACGCCTTAGCTAGTCAACCGAGCATCGTGAAATTTTGCATAGACATTATGAACATCACTGAAAAGAACGTAGCGTATACCATCCAAAAAAAAAAGCATTTATTCCTCCTGAAATTACTCAATATACTATAGCAACTCTATTGTTTATGGGAAATAAAGAGTCATGCGTAAACCAGTATGTAATATTTTTTATTAATTGGAATATATTCAATAACATTGCGTATTTTATTCACGTTTATTGTAATTATCTATAACATTAATGAATTGACAACTGAGAACTATCATTTTTTTATTTATATTATTATCCTATCATAGTCATAGAACTTTGTTTATCTTGAAAGTACGTTAAACTTTCCACTTTGTTCTTTTCTTTAATTCAAAATTTCCGCTACAAATAAAAATTGTAAACTCCGTTCTGTTTTGATAATTTCTATCTAGAAAATTTAAAATGTCGTCATTATACTTTCTCACTTTCCTTTTTTTTATAAATGCAAGAGTAGATCTACGAATAGCCGCTCTTAAATCAAGACGGCTTAGTTTAGGCACGAGGTATATATATGTACTGAAGAACAAATTTTGCTATCTAGGTAGATATTAAGAAAGTAAAATGATGATATTAAATTTTACTACATGATTGAATAAAAACAAATCAGAATATAAGCACATTATACCTAGTCTTGCCATAAATACTGACAAAAGAAAAAAAAAATTCTATTGCAAATAACATTATTACTTTTACAGTGTGTTAGTTTAATACATAAATACAAAACAATTTCAAATATAAAAAGCTTATTTGAAGTGGTCTCCATTGGCTGCAATACAGTCCTTTAAACGTTGAGGCCAGTTATCAATAGAAGCACGCACTCTTTCCATGGGAAAATTCTTCAATGCCAATCCTACGGATTGTTTTAGGGACTCCAAATTATCATGGCGTTTAGAGCAAGCCGTACTCTCTAAAACTGACCATAAATCATAATCCAGCGGATTAAGATCGGGACTAGACGACGGCCAGTCTTCAGCTCTGATGAAGTCCGAAACGTTAATTTCCAACCAAGACTGCGTAGACCGAGCTTTATGACCTGGCGTCGAGTCTTGCTGGAAGGACAATTCTTGGTTATTGAACATGGTGTTGTTAAGAGGCTTCACTACCTTCTCAAGAATGGTATCTTGATACACCTGTGCCTATGTTTTGATACCTTTCTCATTAGGTGAGTAATAAAAGTATGGCTGTCACTCCTTCATAGCTAATACCCCACCAAACCATCACTGAAGTCGGATAGTGCCCACGTTGCACTCTGTCGACTAATTGGGAAGCTTCCTTAGAGCTTTGAGCATAAATACGGTCATTTTTTTTGTTAAAATGTTGCTCAATTGTAAAAAATTTCTTATCCATAAACAAAATTTTTCTGTGACCTCCCTTTGCGTACCGCTTCAGTAGTTGTTTCGATTTCACCACTCTATTCTTTTTAAAATTATCAGTTAAGAAATGACCAGTACATCTCTTATAGGCTGCAAGTCCTAAGTCATCTTTTAAAATACGCGACATGGTTCTAGGTGCTATCTCCATCTCCCGAGATAAACTCTTTTGCTTTCGGACAGGATTTCTTCGAATTCTTTCTATTATTGCTTTGACCACCTTTTTCGTACGAACACTACGTGGACGGCCAGATCTTTTTCAATCACAAACAGAGGAGGTCTCATTGTACATATTAATAGCCCGGTACACAAACATTTTACTAATACCAAGCGTATGGAGAGTTTTAAATATTGCATTTGGCTCCATACCTACTTTGTGTAATGCAATCACAGCGATTCGGTTCTCTTTATCACTCCACTCCATTTTAATATCGCAAAATATTGTACAATGTATTGGCGCCAAAATGAGAAAATCCAATGAATAATCATATAAAAATGACGGATTCCAAATTCAAATGTAATATTTTGTTTATTTTTAATTGTAACAGTATTTATGGCCAGACTAAGTATAAACAACGTTTCTTGAGTAATTATTATCCAGCACTCACAACTGCAACTTTCTAAAATGACTAGTACCCTACTAATACAATACTAGGAAAATATGAAATACATATATTACTACATAATTCACGATGGAAACATTTGTCAACCACTTGAATATTCACACACGACTTAACTTTCCCGAAGGAAACGTTTGTGTGGCTTTACTACCACTTGGAAACCGAGTAGAAACTGGGTCAATCACAACCCACCGTCAAACGTAAGTAGTCTGTAGTTCGGTATGTGAATTTACTCTCGGTGTTGAAGCACATTTGTTACGCATCATCTGCCCGAAGGTTGTTCGGAACTGCCGAGACATGGAACAGTAAAGAACGAAGTTGATTGCACCGTTCAACAAGGCTAGCGCATCCATTAATTCGCCAAAAAGATTATAGCAACGCTTGAAGAAGCAACGGCCGAGCACGCCGCTTAAGAGACCTGTAAAAAATGTCTCATATAAATAAAAATGTTATTACAATATATTAATCTAATTGTATTAATAGGTCAAATATAATGAAGTCTGTAATGTAACGAATCTTGATCTAGTAATCCGATTTTGTTTTGCAATTATGATTACCTAATTTCCAGTATGACAAGGTATTAATTTTTCTCTTTGATATATCAGATTAAAGCTTGCATTTAGATTACCCCTACTTTCTTATGTAACGACTTAACGAATAATTAAGTTACAGGCAAACATCAAAGATAAATTATTGGAACTCCTACATAAATTAGCTCTGTACTAATTGACTTTGTGACAAGAAATTAATCACCTTGTTACGTGCTTTACTTCGTAGGACTTCGTATAAGTGGTAACAAAGAAATTAATTAAAACTAGCCAAGTCTGAGAAATTAAAGTTGATATTCCCAAAGCTTTGGTTTAACTCAAAATCCAAACTGACACTGAAGACATATGCGATGTTATTACAAAAAAATTAAATACATGCTTTAAAAAAGTTTCGTAATAAATGCACCGCGCTCGCGCGAGGCAAGTTCGCGTTATCCTTTTTCGCAAGTCTAACCTAACGTAACCAAAGCGAGACAAAAGAGCAAGATGGCGAACATTCATCGACCGTGGTGCATGTAATTCGAAACCTTTTTAAAGCAAGTATGTAAATGTAAAGTACGTATTTAACGTTTTTGTAATAACACCGATTATGTTCAACCGACGGCGTAAACGAATCGACAACATAGAAACCAATACAAGTAGAAAAAAAACAATGAACAATCTAAAATATGGTCTAACGTATTATGGGTAAATCCACAAACTCACATCAATCAAAAGTTTATACAACGAATAGACATATTGAACGTTGTACAAAGCAGATGGGATTTCGAATAAGAATAATGATCGTGAATTATGCCACACTACAGACATAACATAACACACTCTTTTTTATCTGATCGAGCATTTAAAAAACATCAATATCTTTTACTCGACTTCATTATTCAGTAAAGTGAAGTCTTATACATAACTCAGTGAGGCAGCCCTATTCAAGGCATACAAAATAAATCTAGCGGTTGGATGAATAGAAACTGAAAAACAATAGATAACGTTCATAATCTCAATGTGCATACTCCTTTCTCGGAGAAATGGATTTAGCTGTCGGACAGAAATACTAAGAAAAAGAATAGTACTGTTAAATTATATATTGTAAAGAGAAAATAACTATATTCAATGCAATGGCTTTTGTGCGTACAAAATATAACGAAAATAATGACAAAGAATTGAGAACCTGTTAGTTAATTCTCGTAATGAGTAACACTGGATACATAACCTATGTATCAATATTTAATTTGTTATATTTAATTTGTTATTCAATTTGATAAATGGTAAGCTTGTAACTCTCAATACCTAATTAATGTTGTATTCACTTAGAATAATTATCTAGTAAAGTGATTATTTCCATTCCTTAAATTATTTTAAAACAAATTTTTCAATCGAGTTGTCAATTGATTGTGAATAGTTACATTTTTATTAATCAAATTACTCTCAGAGGTTGACAAATTGCCAAACAAATTCGATAATGGAACATTGTTTTTATAGAGAGTTACTAACTAGATATAATATTTATAGATGGCTCAGTTGTAAGCGTTTTCTCGGATACCTCGTCTATCGGCGTATGTTCGAAATAGGAGCTATCGGTAAAGGAAAGCATTGTAGGCCTCTTTCTAATCTAACTATCGCCAAGTACCTATTAGTGTCTTACGGCAGCTACACGTTAGAGTCAGTCCTCTCTAGATTTAGTGTTTATATTCTTAAACCATAGTGTCATTTAACTTTATAATATGGTCAAATGCTAACCAAAAAGTATTAAAAAAATAATGTAAAGCTTGCGATAAATGTTATATAAATACCAATAGCTAAAAGATATAAATTTCCTAATTATCCACATTAAATTTTAATACACTTACCTAAAATTCCTTGTGGGAATTCCGTCAATAGGAACAGAAGAAGTACGGCTACCAACATTTTTGTTGTGCGATCAGTCCTTCGGTCGGCTTTCGAACGTTTTGTCGATTTCCTTGTAAATATATTACCGTTGCCCATAACAACCGTATCTGCTGGACATGCATTATACCCTTTAAGGGCTTTCTTCCTGTTGTTAGCTCGATACAATGCACGGACGAGCCACGCACTGATGAGAGTCAATATTACGCATGGAAGCAATTTTATCAGAACTGCATGCACCCAGAAATTGATTTGATATAAACTTCCATCGTAATGCGAATCGACGAAATATACTTTCGACGGTACGTACCCGTATTTATCGAAAGTAAAGTCTTTATGTATAGTGAACACCTGGAATAGAAAATAACTTATATACCACACATTTCTTAAGTTACTAACAACAATATCTAAATGTGAATCTTACATAAGTATAAAACTATACGTAACGTTACTGATAAAATTTCTGCATACAACTGTGATAACACATAAGCTCATCAATAAAAAACGGCTAGCTATATTTATGATTGCCGTCAAGGCCGCGTTGAGCGATTTTTGGTAGGAGAAAAGTTATTGGTTCGCGTCACCGATAACCTCGACATGCTAGTGAAATATCATCGACATGCTCGTAAATTATTCCACTTGTGCCAGACATTGTATATACAACCGAAAACACCAGCGAAGGTCAACATGAGTTGGACACTCAGGAAGAAGAATACTCCCAAGTTTCAATCTCCCAAATCGGCTGCAGTGACTATTACTCTGCAACCGAGAGCACATGAAAAGGGTCTCTCCTACCTAGAGATCCTAAAAACAATTAAAGCGGAGATCAAGTTGAGTGACCTTGGCATCTCTGGGATCCGCTGGCACAAAACGGCGTCTGGGGGCTACCTGCTGGAAATTCCTGGTGCCACAAGTGGCGATAAAGCAGACGCTCTGGCTGAGAGAATCAAGCAGGTTGTTCCCTCAGAAAACGTTAAAATATCCAGACCAATGAGGTGCGCAGACATACGTATTTCAGGTCTAGATGAGTCAGTTACAGCGGAGGATGTCATTTCTGCAGTCGCTAAACTTACTGACTGCCCATCGGACAAAATTAGGACTAATGGTGTTCGTCTCGGTTTAAGAGGGTTGTGGACGACGGTGGTCACATGCCCAGTGGCAGCAGCAAATAAGGTGGCAGATGGTCGTCGAATTCTTGTTGGTTGGGTTTCAGCACAGGCGAAAGTCCTACCGCCCCGGCCACAGAGGTGCTTCAGGTGTCTACAGATTGGACACTTGGGGACCAGCTGTACCTCGAAGGTTGATTACAGTCATCTATGCTTTAGATGCAGTCAACCGGGGCACAAGGTCAGCGGATGCAGCACCGACCCGCATTGTGCTGTATGTGCTGCTTCGGGCAAATCCGCCGGCCACCAAATGGGCAGCAGAGCTTGCACTAAGCCTGTGCTCCCACTCAGGGAAAATAACCACATTGGAAGAGAGAAGACGAGGAGTCATAAAGGTCCTCCTCAACCTTCCATGTCGTTGGCCGCGGCCAAGACGCCGATGACGTTGGCGGTAGAAGTGGAGTGTCCGTGATGGTTACGCTCCGTTATCTTCAAGGCAATCTGAATCATTGCGCCAGGGCCCAGGATCTTTTACTTCAAAGCATGGCGCAGTGGTCTATCCATGTCGCCGTGATGGCCGAGCCGTATTTTATCCCACCCGGTGATAACTGGGTGAGCGACCTTGACGGCTCGGTGGCATTGGTATCGCAAGCTACTGCTGGGTCCCCGCCCTTCACTAATATAGTGAGAGGGCGAGGGTATGCAGCGGCACATCACGGTGATGTAGTTGTGGTGGGGGTGTATGCATCCCCCAATAGAAGTCTCGCCGACTTTGAGGCATTCCTCGGGGGTCTAGAGTCAGTCGTCAGTTGTGTCCGACCTCACCCCGTCCTAGTACTCGGGGACCTCAACGCCAAATCAACGACGTGGGGTTCCCCGGCCACGACTGTCAGGGGTGAGGCTCTGGAAGAGTGGGCCATAACATTAGGCCTACTTGTCCTAAACAGGGGGTCTATTAACACGTGCGTGCGACAGCAGGGTGGATCGATAGTAGACGTTACGTTCGCTAGCCCTGCTCTGGCGCGCCGTGTTCGGAGCTGGAGAGTCCTTGAGGAGGTGGAGACGCTATCGGACCATCGTTATATACGGTTCGATGTCTCTACCCAAACCTCGGACGGACCAGCTCGTAGGACCACCTCCGGAGAAGGACCGCGTTGGGCGCTGAAGCGCATTGACCGTGAGGCGTTTCTGGAAGCTGTCGTTATGCAGGCCTGGGTGTCAGGTGAATCATCAGACAGGCCTGTAGACGTCGACTTGGAAGCAGAGTCACTGCGGGCGGATATGACGCGTATCTGTGACGCAGCAATGCCCCGAATAAAGGGACTGTTGCCCGCCAAACGTCAGGTGTACTGGTGGACCACTGAAATCGCGCAATTGCGCGCAGCGTGTGTGGCGGTCCGTCGCCAGTATACCCGGCAACGACGAAGGCGAGGCCGCTCGCAGGTCGCGTCTGCACTAGAGACTGAGCTCTACGAAGGGTACAGAGAGGCTAAATTAGCACTGCGTAAAGCCATCGAGCGCGCAAAGGCTCTTGCCAGAGAGGAGTTACTCGAGACCCTCAATCAAGATCCATGGGGACGCCCGTACCGCACGGTGCGTGGTAAACTACGCCAATGGGTCCCACCAGTAACTCAGAGTCTTGAGCCACAACTCCTCCGAGAAGTGGTGGCCGCTCTGTTCCCTTCGGCGACAGAGTTTGTGCCTCCCCAGATGACTCCTCCTACAACAGACACGCTCAACGCGGATAATTACAGCGACGATGAAGTCATTCCCGAGGTGACCCGGGAAGAGTTGAGGGTAGCGGTGAAACGCCTACGGGCTAAAAACACCGCCCCAGGACCCGACGGCATACCTGGCCGTGCGTGGGTTCTGGCATACGAGACCCTAGAACCCCGACTATTGAGAATCTTCACTACGTCTCTTCAACAGGGCCGTTTTCCACGTTCATGGAAAGCTGGCCGTTTGGTCCTGCTGAAGAAGGAGGGGCGCCCAGCGGATAGTCCATCAGCATACAGGCCCATAGTGTTGCTGGATGAGGTGGCTAAGCTGTATGAGCGAATTATCGCAGACCGCCTCGTCCAGCACCTTACGAACGTTGGTCCAGGTCTGGCAGAAAACCAATTTGGTTTCCGGCAAGGGCGTTCCACTGTAGACGCAGTAATCCAAGTGAAGATCCAAGTGGAGGAAGCAATTGCTCAAGGCGAGGTTGTTTTGGCTGTGTCTCTTGACATCGCCAACGCCTTTAACACCTTACCCTCCCCCCCCCCCCCCCCCCCCCCCCCCCCCCCCCCCCCCCCCCCCCCCCCCCCCCCCCCCCCCCCCCCCCCCCCCCCCCCCCCCCCCCCCCCCCCCCCCCCCCCCCCCCCCCCCCCCCCCCCCCCCCCCCCCCCCCCCCCCCCCCCCCCCCCCCCCCCCCCCCCCCCCCCCCCCCCCCCCCCCCCCCCCCCCCCCCCCCCCCCCCCCCCCCCCCCCCCCCCCCCCCCCCCCCCCCCCCCCCCCCCCCCCCCCCCCCCCCCCCCCCCCCCCCCCCCCCCCCCCCCCCCCCCCCCCCCCCCCCCCCCCCCCCCCCCCCCCCCCCCCCCCCCCCCCCCCCCCCCCCCCCCAAACCCCCCCCACCCCCCACCAAAAGCGCCAGCATTAGTGAGGCACTCCGATATCATGGAGTGCCACCCTACCTCCACCGCATAGTCGGGGCGTACCTCTTAGGGAGGTACGTGAGTTTCCCAGGTCAAAGAGGAACATTGGGTCGGCGAGACGTAGTGTCTGGTGTTCCACAGGGATCCGTCCTGGGCCCTCTTCTGTGGAACATCGGATACGACTGGGTGTTGCGCGGTGCACTCCTCCGGGGTGTCAGCCTTGTTTGTTACGCTGATGATACATTGGTGCTGACCCGGGGGAAGTCGCACTGCGAGGCTGTGATTCTCGCTACGGCGGGAGTCGCTCAGGTTGTTGATAGGATCCAGCGTCTGGGATTGAAGGTGGCCTTACACAAATCTGAGGCCTTGTTCTTTCATGGGCCTCAAAATGCGCCACCTCGAGGATCCCAGTTCATTGTAGGAGGCGAGTCCATCGGTATCGGGTGCAGTATGAGATATCTCGGTCTCCTCCTCGATAGTCGATGGACGTTCGAGGAACACTTCCGGCAGCTGGTCCCCCGTTTAATGGGCACAACAAACGCGCTTACCCGCCTACTGCCCAACTTGAGAGGACCTAACTCCACCTGCCGGAAGCTGTACCTGGGGATCGTGCGATCAATGGCTCTTTATGGGGCCCCTATATGGGCGCATGATCTGACGACCAATAACATCGTTCAACTACGTAAACCGCAAAGGGTGATGGCCGTCAGAGTCATACGCGGATACCGCACGATCTCTTACGAGGCGGCCTGCCTACTAGCTGGATCATCACCCTGGGACCTGGAAGCGAGAGCCCACGCGTCCCTATACCGACGACGCGTGGAGGCGCTGGAACAAGGACGGAGTCTCGCAACTCGAGAAATTGAGGCACTGAGATCCCATCTCCACCAGGTCTTAGTGGTCGATGAATGGTGCCGGCGACTTGAGCGACCGAGCTCGGGTGTGGCAACGATAGAAGCCATACGGCCAGTTATGGTTGATTGGCTCACCCGGCGACACGGAACCTTAAGCTTCCGGCTGACGCAGGTGCTCTCGGGACATGGCTGTTTCGGGAGCTACCTGTGTCGCATAGGCCGGGAGCAAATGGCAGAGTGCCATCACTGTGGGTGCGCTAGGGACACTGCTCAGCACACGCTTGCTGAATGTCCCGCCTGGGATGAGCCACGCCACGAGCTCATCACGGCCATTGGTTCGGATCTCTCGCTCTCAATCGTCTTTCGCAAGATGATTGAGAACGAGATCGGATGGAACTCCGTCGCTTCCTACTGTGAGAGAGTAATGCTCGCTAAGGAGGCGGCGGAGAGAGAAAGGGAACAGACCACTCTGCTCCCCTCCCGTAGTCGACGAACCACACGGCGGCGTCGAGTCGGTGACGACCTCCGGCCGCCGTAGTGGGGGCCTGCTGCGGGCGATGGACACGGGCATGTTTGTCGCCCTGGCAACTCTAACACAGGCCCACGTGGTTAAGGCGCATTAGTGTTCAGTGCGCCTCCCATCAGTTCGTCAGAGAGGGTCAAGGTCTTCCCTTTCCAGCCTACCAGTCGGGGCCCTGATGAGGGGTCAACACCTGCCGGGTCGGGTAGAAGTACTGCAGAGGCTTTTCCTGCCCACCCGGCTAAATGGTGCAAGAAGAACACCGAGGGGGTTTAGTCAGTAGAAATCTGGCATTCTCACCTATGCTGCCCGGCGAGGTGCAGATATCCAAGAGGATTCCCCCGCGAAAAAAAAAAAAAAAAAAAAAGACATTGTATATACTCGACTGTGACATATGCGTAGATGAATAAAATCTTGTGATTTCGCGTCACCCGTGTCGTCAACATGCTCATGACGTATTGTGCTGGCGTCAGACTCGCGACGCGTAGTATTCCTGCTTTTATACATGTATGTAAATAATATTACTTTGCTTTGAGCTTGTGCAGCTCCTCGTGTTTAATAAATTAATAATTTGTATAAAAATGTATATAATTATTAGGAAATGAAAATAATGCGGACTATAATTAATTTAAAAATTCAAGGTGGTAAATACGCTAAGCTTAAAGGAATGGCTCTCAAGTGCAACTGCTGGAACACACCCATAGGTGCTTGGCAACACATTGTCAACTCGAGAATTGTAGCTAGCTAGACGGACATAGAAAAGTCTTAACCATACTATGGTTTCATCACAATATTTCCCTTTACCGAAAATTCTGGCTCATTGGCAATGATGCGAACCTACATTGATCAACGCTATCTCCAAACACACTATATAGGTGTAGATATATAGGTGGTAGAGCCACGCTGAAGCTATTACTGGTTTCAGCATGAATGGGTCGGCTCTCCCGGGGTAGTACCACCCTCTCATAGAAAACCGACGTGAGGTAACAGTACTTGCATTGTTGCGTTTCGTTCGGTCAGTGAGAGCGCCGGAGACCCACCTCCCCTCCCTTTCCACTTGCCCCTTCCCCTTCCCTTTCTTCCCCCTTCCCCACACAGGCTGGCAACGCACTTGTGACTTCCCTGGTGTTGCAAGTATCTATGGACGGTGGTGATCACTTACACCAGGTGACCCACATGTTCATTTGCCTCCTATGATATAAAAAAAAAAAAACACTAACCACTGAGCAGTTATCGCTTCAAGTACGAATGTATTGTAAGACTGTCAAATCTGGTAACTGGTAGTACGTAAACACACTTATGTTTATTACAAATATTCAATATTCGATGATAATTCGAATTCACATCATGTAGGATTAAAATCAATCACGACGAAGGATCTCTCATATTTATATTAAAATATATTCCATACAAACTTGTACACTCATAAATAATAAAGCAGTACTCACAAAGTAAGAGGGTATGCAAATCACAGGCGGCAGCGAAAAGCTGAGCAAAATCGCGATGGTACATCTTCGATCAGTACACAGAGCGGGACTGTGAGACGGATATCTGCGAACCAATATCATATTCATAATTGAAATAATTTCCTATTAGCGTCTGTACTATATACGTAAATAAAATGAATTACATAACATTTTAAAAATTATCAGTGTCTAAAAGTTTCACTTGCGCTTAATTTTTTTCCGAAACCTCGCGTGCCTCAAGTATTGTTACTTCATTATAAGTTAGCGTACTATAACCTATATTTAATACGATAACTTCTTCTAAAGTTCGTAATACGATGTTACGTGATGTATAATATTCACCTGTAAATATACTATAGTATCCAATGTTTCAAATGTTAGTGATAGTCCCAGAGCTAAACGCGTTCAAACAAGCAGCACTAATGAACACTTACTTAAGCTATATAATATTACTATAGCTATTATTGCATATGATTATACATTTATGACTTTAGAATCATATGTTTAGGTTTATGTATATTTAATTTTTTAAGATGATTATGTTTTTTTATATGCTATTATTATATCCTCGTAAGGCCAAACGACCTAATTTAATAACAAAACTATTTAAGCACTACGGCCCAACACCGTTTTTAAAATCAATTAATTACGGCCCAGTGACCTAAAATTATGACATGATATTTGAACCAATTTTTTGGTTTAATTAAAGCCGCCAATTTAAATTTACGGTTAAAAAATTATTAGCCTTGAACGCATCTCTAATTATAATGTTAAATCTAATTTTAATAATGGAATTGTTAACTTTAGGTTATAGGTCAAATACCACTTAAAATAATTTAGTGAAAAGCATTTCATTTAAAGATTTTTATAATTCAATTTAATTCCTGGGCCGCAACTACTTGCACCTATTTTAAGTACGTTGGGTCGTAATTTATATCGACCTATATTTACGCTGGGCCTTATGAGGATATGTAATATCAATTCGTGGCTATTGACCATTTTAAAGTAGTGAACAACTTCAAGGAATTTAAAGTTTACGATTAATATTATGACCAGATATTTATAACTAAAAGTAAGTACGTATAATTCCGTTAGTGTTTCGATGAAAACGTAAACTTCCGTAACACATTTTACGAAAAATTCAAACAGAACAGATACTTTGTCTAGAAATAGTAGGTGTGTATATTTGTAAATGATTTATATATACATTGAGAGCTTATTAACTACTTACGACAATCCTCACACTTCATTCTCTCTAATGCCTACTAAAATTATATCCTATTTACTTGACACTTAATTTAAGACTAAAAAACTTACATAAAATTAAAACCCCTGGTAAATTTCACTATCAACTACCTGACCCGGCCACGCGTTACTGTGGCTCAGTTATTACATGCTGAATTATATCATCAGAACACATGCACCATACAATAAACTGGAGTTGAAAAAGAAATTCAAAATTAAAACGTGGCGCCATCTATGTGATATCTATAATAGTCCGTCCTACCGTTTTCTGACAACAAACTAATTTAAAGCGTCATCTGTTCGAAACTAATGAAACTCACAATTATTAACAATAATCAATATTGGCAATTATTTAATTTGTAATTAAAAAATATTGAGGCCATTAATCGAAATATGAATGCCAACGTTCATAAAGATCGAATGAATAGTTTCAGAGTTCATCGTGGACAAACATCATGACACTGAATTCTTATATATTTAGATATGCAAGGCGATTTCCGCCGCTTCGTTGGGTCTTAAAAAATAGTAAAGATTCAAAATCCAAGAAACAGGCCTAGATAATTTCAGTCAGTCACTCACAATTCTATGGCGATACGTTTGACACGATTGAGCTTCAAAACAACTGTCTTTCATGATATATATAGAAAAATAGTTTTAATATTGACGGTATCACAGTATATACAATCGCAAAAAGATGAGTAACTAGTAACATTAATAACCCCTAGATGTATTCCGAATTTAATAGCTTTTAAAAAGTTTATTGATACTGGTTGTATAAATAATCGTTTCTAAACAGTTATTTGATCACGTCGATCAATATAAAATTCACCATTATTGCTTCCATATGGCGATAACGTGTCACATGCCGCATCGATAACTCTATACTCACTTGATGGCTATATATCGCCAGACAGCCAGCGATAAGGTCAGGAATATTGACGCCGTGTGCAGGATTTGCGTGAAGTGCATATGAAATAACATATAAACCGCCCACGAGTACGGACGATCCTCTTGACCTGGGAACAGCTGTCGAAAAAAAATGCTTATGAAATAAAACATTATTATTATGTAAAGATAGAGTTTATACGTTTGCGGAAAGTAATCGCTGGAACTACTTATACGAATCTGAAAATTCTTTCACTCTCATTACTAACAAACACAATTTTATTGTTGATCGAAGTAACAAACATAACTTAAAATAACATAACATTTATTTTCTCCTGGATTGTGCTATTTATTATTAGGATAAGACATAAAGAAAATGATTAAAACAATTATTTGTAACTCACATTAAACTGTTTACTACAGCAAATATAATTAACTTACAAAATAATGAATTCTATAAGCGCCACTGGATATAAATCGATTTATATGTAATCCTACGATGAAATAGCCCAGTATAATACTCTCCTCTGTTTGAAAATCGATTTTCTTTTTTGTTTAATAGCGAGATGTTTCTTGTTATCATCTATATAAAAATGAGAAACCGTTTTCTTTACTAACGGCAAGTCGAATCCTTTAAGTCTATTAATATACAAAATATGTAAACTGTTTGGTAAAAAAATGTTAATAATAATGGAAATTAGAAATTGGAACTAATAATTACCGTCGAATTTCGACCACACGACAATCTTTAGTTGCCTTTACGCTCTTTCATGGGCGATTGGAGTGTGAACGATTGACCAAGCATGTACGCGAATTCACAAATGATTGTTATTGTTTGTCTTTTTACGCGCAATCATTCGCGCGCTTATGTCTTTTAACGCGGGAAAGAGCGTATCGTGTAGAGGCAACTATTAGTGATATAAAATTTACAATCTAAAGGACGTAAAAAAGTAAATTAAGTAACATTATTATTTATTTTTTTAAATGATTCGATACTTAATATTTCAAAAATGTCTGATTAAACACGAAATTTAGGAAACCATTTGAAGTAGTTAGTTGGCAGCGTGCCACATAGTATAATGGGCTTGTTCAAATGTTATATAAGCTTTAAATTATGAAGTTTCAGTCTATAAGAACTCCTATTAAATTAATATTATTCAAAGCAACCTAATTAAACTTCGTGTGGGTATAATTTGTTTATATAATTATTGCGAAAACCTAGAAAATGAGATGTTTTGATATACTTCATAATTTATTAGTATTTATATGATTGTTTACTAATAAACGTACTAATGATAGACATAATTTGAATACATTATCCAAATAAATATATTCGAAAAGAAATCAGTAAAACCCAAAAATTCGCAAATATTTTATGCTTGTTTGAGACGCTTCGATTGACGTAACATTGTATTCAACAATGAATAGAGGCCTTGAATGAAGAGAAACAGTTTGATTAAGCCATAGCATGTTGGGAGTGTGGTATTTATTTTATTATTTTTATTTATTTACATTTGACAATCTATATTATACCGTTGGGTAGTTCATGGTCACATTTAACATATAGAAAAATAATATTAAAACAAATACTAATAAACAACAAATAGAACCTTAGTTAAAGTTTCTTCTAAAACTTTTAAAAGTATGGGAACGATACTACCCCTTAATTACCCCAATAATTACCCCTTAATTTACAAGGTTAATTATTATGTAACTGCTTATCATCGGAGTGCCGCACGTTCGAACAAAGGGAAGCAGGGAGCGGGTCGAGCTGTGCGACGCGGGCGGGACTACGCGGCACGGTGTGATTCATTGCTTTCCTTATTATGACACTAGTTCGTTTTTGCGTAAAACACCTAATGTTGAGTGTATATCAGTTTTTCTCTAGATAATTAGGTCAAAAATTAAGCACCTATTTTTAATTGATTTAGAACGAGAATCGACTAATGATTATCCTGTAAAAATATTGCTGGCGACTAACCAGTCGCGCTGTGTATATGTTCCCACAACTGTAAGTACTACAGAGCCAATCATCGTCTAGATTTAGCATGCCACGAATACCATCTTATGCTACTCCCATATCTGCGAATCGAAGCTTCGACTACTTGTCGCGCTAAAATTAACGTCAAAAAACATTCCGATAAAGGCGTAGATTAAACGTTGCCACACCTGTGTCTTTCCAATGACGCGACATTAGCGTCCGCTAAACTCTTTTAATGTGTGTAAAGACCGCCAGCTCAGTTATCGTGCTGCGTCTATTGTCACGCAGCCCGATAGTTCGTAACGCATGACGATAATGTCATCCCACATCTGCATTTAGTGTGACCATAAACAAAACTTCGTGCCAATACACGCAGGTATGGAAGTACCATTAAACCACAACGTCGTCTAATATCACATGAGATTTTAGTAAAACCCTAATCCCTACAAAAAAGGATTTCGTAAAGTAAACGTTTACATATATACTACATTACTTAAATAAGTGAAAGGTCAAGTGAATTGTTATTCACTTCGGTCAACAAAAAACAGGCCTCACAGTTCCCACACATCGGACTTATCAGATCTTATGTGTAGAGTTAGAAAGAAGTCTTATGTTTAGCTTTCTTTTATTCAAACACTCACTCAAACATTCAACAGCAATGAAGGCAATCGTGTTAAAGGTTCGCTACAATATAATTTTGAGTATAATTATAATTTAACTAGCCGACCCGTGCCCACTTCGTTGGGCGGTAATAGGCATTATCAAGCTACAACTTTTCTCTAGAACTCAATCATATATATCTCATCGTTAAGGCAGCGTTCGTAAGAAACGTTTTCGTTCGACCATTTTTCTCCGACTCCCCAGACATTACCCCCTACAACATCACAAACTTTACCTCTTTATAATATTAGTATAGATAATATAATTAGTTAATAGCTTCCGCCCGCGACTTCGCACGCGTGGAATAGTTATTTTGGGCTAAGACGCAGCGGAAGCTCTCAAAAGGAAAAAATACCCCGTATTGGTCTTAGCGTGATGATATGTAGCCTATGACACTCATTAATAACGTGGCTTTATATTGGTAAAAGAATTTTCAAAATCGGTTTAGTAGTTCCTGAGATTACCCCCTACAACGTCACAAACTCACAAACTTTAACTCTTTATAATATTAGTATATAGATTATAGCCCCTGCCCGCGACTTCGTCCGCGTAGTAATAGTTACTACTCTGTGCTAACGCTGACACACAGCAGAAGTTCTCAAAAAAAAAACATCTCGATTTTGAAACATTTTTTATCAGTGCTCCGCTCCTATTGGCCTTAGCGTGATGATATATAGCCTATAACCATTCTCGATGAATGAGCTATATAACACTGAAATAATTATTCAAATCGGACCAGTAGTTCCTGAGATTACCCCTTACAACGCCACAACGTCACAAACTCACAAACCCACAAACTCACAACGTCACAAACTTTACCTCTTTATAATATTAGTATAGATTTAATGTAAAATAAAATATAAGGTTTTTTGTACCTCATAGTTTTAACATAGAAACACAGCCCTTCTGTTTTACACTGAAATAATTATTCAAATCGGACCAGTAGTTCCTGAGATTACCCCTTACAACGCCACAACGTCACAAACTCACAAACCCACAAACTCACAACGTCACAAACTTTACCTCTTTATAATATTAGTATAGATTTAATGTAAAATAAAATATAAGGTTTTTTGTACCTCATAGTTTTAACATAGAAACACAGCCCTTCTGTTTTACACTGAAATAATTATTCAAATCGGACCAGTAGTTCCTGAGATTACCCCTTACAACGCCACAACGTCACAAACTCACAAACCCACAAACTCACAACGTCACAAACTTTACCTCTTTATAATATTAGTATAGATTTAATGTAAAATAAAATATAAGGTTTTTTGTGCTTCATAGTTTTAACATAGAAACACAGCCCTTCTGTTTTTTTAATGATATGTAACCTAGAGGGACAGGCTCGCGAGTACAGCTGCAGAAATATCCATGAAAACTAAAAACTCACAGAAGTCTTGGTGTCATATTTGCATCTTGAAAGTGCTGGACAGCAAGTTGGTATCATAAAAAGTCCTACTGCTATACCTACTGTGATATGCTATGTCCTACGTATGTTTTATGTGAAGCGGCAAACAAAGTGAGATTCTGAAATTCATTCATATTCAGTATTCATAATTGCACCTCTAGTAGGTTTAAAATGTTTTAATTCTTTGAACGATCACTATCCAATTCTTTTTTATTTCAAGATATAGCTTAACTAAGCTTAGTATGAACGCATCTTACAACTTAATTTGTTTTCGTTGTCCGCTTCACGTGAAGTGCCTCAGTTATCCAACTTTCAAAACTAAGAAATATGTCTAGACGAAACATTCACTTGTGCAGCCGTATTATATTTTATTGTCAGATTTTTTTATTTCTAGTATTAAAACAATATATCACTTATATCTCGTTGCTTACCAGGTAACTGTAGATCGCAAACGGAACGTATTCTATCATAACGAAGACGTCAGCCACCGCTAACCATTTCAGGAGTCTGTTGATCGGCGCCACCGCCAAATCCCTACGCGTGAGCACAGCCACATTCAGAGCATTAGCTAAACTACCGAAGAGACATACCTAAAAGAAAGTGTAAATAATTCAATACTTATGTTAATAAATTGCTAGAGGTTTGACGCTGTGCGGGCATCACTCATAAATTACTGGACTGATTTTAATTTTACTTCTTAGACATTTGGGCCTTATCTGAAAAAATATTATCGATGTACCTTTATTTTTATAAAAAGTTATTAACGTTTTAAGAAACTATAGTTTTATATAAGTACTACGCGTTCAACGATGCGTAAAATGGGTCAAGCGGTGTGGTTTGCATGCGTGGGAAAGGAAAAGTAAACGGACAACAAATTTTACAAATAAATATTGTTTTTTGTTTATATCATAGGAGGCAAACGAACAGGCGGGTCACCTGATGGTAAGTGATTCCCGCCGTCCATAGACACTTGCAACACGAGGAGAGACGCAAGTGCATTGCCAGCCTGTGTTTGGGGGAAGGGAAAGTGGGAGGGAGAGAGGATAGGGGATGGGTGAGAGGAGGGAGAAGGTAGCTGGGCCTCCGGTGCTCTCACTGACCGGACGAAACACAACAACGCAAGCACTGTTACTTCACGTCGGTGTTATGTGAGAGGGTGGTAGTACCCCGGGCGAGCCGACCCATTCATGCTGAAACCAGTAATAGCTTCAGCATGAATCTACCACCTACAACTTCTGCATGGCTGTACCACCTACATTGTAAGGAATATATATTTTGGATTTCATTTTTTTAAGGTTTTTGCTCTGTATATAAGATATATTGCTAAGAAAACAAACAAGGCAGACGAAGTGACGGGTATCAGCCAGTAATTCGTATAAATAATACACAGCCATTTTAAACCCCTGCTCATTGAAATGGTGGTATACTTATTGTTAATATAAATATATCTGCTAACATTTTGTAATAAAGTTTCTATGAAGAAAATTCACATAAGAAATTCGTAAAGAATTTCTATTACTTTCGCTCCGTAGTCGTAAATCCTAACATACGAGAATTCTAGTGTAGAGTATTCGTTAATTTCACAGTATGTCTATTTTTGCACAAGTAAGCCCTTATTTTACTGCAGAATGTTCGTTTATATTTTGTTATTTTACTTATCTGGATGAAATAATATGTCAAAATTAATTTCACAACGTTGCCAATAGATAACAAAATTATACGCCGTATACAGCTTTGCATGCATAATTTACATTAACAATTGGCTTTTATCATGAGATGAACGTAAATCTACATTTTCATATTGTAACGGTTGTGGAGTTTATTAAACTATACTATAATAACTTTAGTAGGTGCATTTTTTTATTTTAAGGAGTATAAAAAACCTTATCCGACATCAGGACATTTTAACGTTTTATTAACTAGTCATGTTTCTTAATGCGGTTTACACTAGGAGTTGATTTGTAGAAATCGTCACGGAATGAAAAAGCGTTATGTTCCTCTGTCACTCGTTCTCTATGCGACTTTCTTTCTCACTATCTCTTTCTATAGTATACAGATGCGTGCGAATATCAAAATTCAAGCAAAAGAGCACTGTGCGCTACTTCAATGATTTTATAAGTAACTAGCGGGCCCGCAGACATGTCCCGCCCATATCCCACCCCCATCAAACACTTTTTACATTTAATATCGTGACCAACAACAACCATAGTGTCTTTTTTATCTTTAATAAATGTATATTATAAGTCCTTTTTATTTAATATCTCACTGTAGTTAACATAAGTTAATAATTAACATGATTAGATGTTTTTTATTATTATTTAGATTCTCCGTTATATATGTGATAATACACTACTTTAAACTTAATCTTTAATAAATCAACATTTTCCTGAAAAAATCAATCAAACCTTTTGATTTCACTCCTTACTTTATGTTATATTAATTAAAAAGTGATATAAAATGAAAATTACAAGGAGAGAGAGTCGCACAGAGGAAGCATAAACGTTATTTCCTTACAAATATAGACAATCTAAATCTCCACAGCGAATTGTAGTCCGGTGAAGCTGTTAAGACTTTGCTATGTCAATAGCGTAGTCAGTTCGAGAAAAAAAAATCCACAGCGAATTACATTCGGAGTTGAAAATGCTTAAGTAACTTTGTACCGAACGAGGGCGCCTTGATCGCTCACGTGTATATTTTTTAATTATTACTCTTAGTACTATAGAACTAATTTATGAATTCTAAACAGAGTAGATATAGTACAATTTAAAACATTAAACAACTGTGATACTTTGAAAACAACTTACCAATAGACTGACGTATCCATGAATGCTATTGTAAGCGAGAATTAAATCGCGAAATTGTCCAGAACAATATTCCGAGTGCTCGCATTCTTTGACAACAGAAATATTGTATCTATTCCTCCATTCTTCTAACGCTTTCAAAACAGCACCTATATTAGAAGTATAGTTGGCACCCCTGTATTTTAATAATGATATAAAATGTGGATCATCGAGCATCAGATATGAGGTATTTGATCCGTATGTATCATTTCCATAGTGATGAGTAATATTGTCCGTTAACATCATGGACTGTGACAGTTATTCTTCCATACATTACTTAATGTATCGATTTGTTACATCGTACTGGATATCTGAGAGATGAGTTGAATTTTCCATATGAAATATATTGTATAAATATAAATAGTTCATTTGTCATCTTGTGCTTTATTTCTTGAAGTCTGCCAAAATAAAAACAAAAACGATAAAAATTAAATTATATACAAATTTAATATTCTAATTTTAAGACTAATAAACAAGTGAACATAACTCACAAGTGATTAACAACACTTGTCTTTACGAAATTTATAATAAAGTATTGGTAACTGAAATTTATTCATATTTTTCTAAAAGAAGTAAATAAGTAATTATAAACATTAGATATTATATCAAAACTCCTAGGCCATTGATCAGTGCTCGATGCCTAACAAATTACTGTCTAAATAAACTGAGAAAAGTCAATATTATCTAAAAACAAAATTTCGTGTAAATAATTAAAACCGTTTCGGTGAAATCACTTAAAAGTATTAGATTATCGCTTAAACTATATTAACCCTCGAATTAAAATTCTATTGAAATTTAATACATGATGTTGTATTGAATATAAAACGTTTTCTAATAATAGTTATTTATTTAGTCTTCATAGACTCAACAACAACAACTTAAAATAGAATATAAAGATACAGGTACTAACTGGCTACAGATTTACAAAACGCGACTGGATAGTTAGGCGAATATTAAAAAAGGCCTTAGCATCAATCATACAATGCTTTCATCACGATATTTTCCTTTATTGATAGGTCCCACTCGCTATTGAATCTGAGAGTAGGTCAATCATTGAGGTGTACGGACACAGTATCACTAAGGGAGTAATCGCTATGAAGTTACATTTGTTTTCCCGTTGTATTCTCTCTTCGACATTAATATATTTGCATAGAAGGATTCGTAGAAAAATTATGTAATTGAATTGCGAGGTGACATCAAAGCATCCCTAATGGACACAATATCAAGGACGCGTACAAGACCAATCTACGCTAATGAAGGAACAAGCCTTAATTAATTCGATTACTAGCACGCGATTCCAATTAGACTCTATGTAACCTTTTTGAACAACTCTCTCTATAGCATTAACATCAAAGCCATTGTAATCTCTTTCCCATTTTACTAGCGCCAAATATATACACAAGCTGGACCTTGAGTTAGAGCACAGTTTGCTTACTGGAGTATTACATCAATTAATGTTTAGACATATTTTATTAAAGAGATATTATAGAAGATACGATACAATTATTTTGAAAGGAAAAAAATGATAGGAAAAATATTGCAGATATTAAAAACAGAATGTGTGGACTTTTATTAAACTTTAGTAAATAATCTGACGTGTAAAACAGATTTCTATACAATAAATTAAGGCTTATTTGCGGTACCTTTTTGTTTTAAATATGAGTGTCGCAGTACTTTTGTACTTACTTTTTACATCAGTGTTAAGTAACCTAGATTTTAACGTGTGTACAAAGCAGATAGTTCTGATTCGGAACGCGGTCTATCATTTGATGATTCGTGCAATAGATATAATTACTACGTTTCCTTTTAAAGCTTAAACTCTATGTAAAGGTAAGTAAAGAATAAAATCCCCAACGTTTCTGACTTTATTAAAATATCTTGTTTGAATGTGGTAATCTGCAATATCGTTGTCACAATTTAATCGCTTTATGAATGACATTAAAGACCAGACATAATTGTACATAAATGAAACATGACAACTAAAGTTACGAGCATATGTGGCTTAACTGCCCGACGCGCGACGCCTCTATGATTTGAATATTCATTATTTACGTAACAAAATTTATAGATTCATATGAAATTATGAGTATAATAAATTAATATATACTGTGTAAGTCGTAGCTATATGATACAGACAAACAATAAAAACTCTATGAATAGTATAGATAAGTTTCAATTTCATTTCAATATTTTGTTAAATGTAATCTGGTTAGCCTCTTTACAGTTTTATATAATTCTAAGACTTCTGTCATGTATCAAGATACATGGGTGAAGTTTGGTAGTATTGGAAAATCTATACCTAATTGATTAACTTCACTAATATTGAGATATTGAAGGGTTATAAAGATTTTTGATAGATTCTGGTTTATTCAACCAAATTATAAAACTGCGATGTCTATTGGTGATGAAGATGAAACATTGGTTTTCAACCCCTAATTACGCATTATACAAAAGCAAAGCGATAGCAGTATTTATTTTTAAAGACAGCTGCTGCCATCTTTTTTTTTAGTATGTATGTTTTAACGTTTCACTATAATTTCATCTGATGTCAAATAACGACGTGGTGGAAGATAGTAAACTCACTAAACTATAGGGGGACTGGCTCTCAAGTGCAGCTGCATGAGTACACCAATTGGTGTTCGGCGACAGATTTTCAATTTGAGGGTGGTAACCAGCCAACAGGACTTATAAAAAGCCCTACAACCTAGTATAGTTGCATCAGGATGTTTTCCTTCATCGAAAGCACGAACTCAGTAGTCAGGCCTTCAGACTACTGAACCTAAGGACCGGATCAAACCGCGGACAAGGCAAACCAATGTAATGTAACAAAACAACACAATACCACGGCCATTTGGGACGGGTGAGAGGACCCGATGATGACTCAGTTCTAAGGATACGTATCTGCGTCTATAGACGCGGTATTCGATACGCTATCAAATAAGCCATCATCGCTTCATTTCTTTGATATATGACGCTATGTTGTGGAGTACTTGTGGATTCACACAAATAAATGTTAGCTATAATGTAGACTAAAATTGCTATTACGATGTTGGTAGTTCTACGTATACACAGACAGCACTGTTGTTGTTTTACTAAGACGTGGTTATAACTAGTAAATAAACTGAATTAATCATTTTGAAGCAGATATTTAACCATTTTTTATCGCTTTGTTCTTACGAAATACGTAATTAGCAAGCAAATTGGCGCAGTTCATATAAGATATTATGTAATTTATTTAATCAATATATTTATTACCGTCGTAATACTGTCGATATTGAAAAAGTACTTTTTTTAGCAATATGCTCTATTGATCGTAAAAATACAATAAATAAACAAACAATAATACATTAAATAAAATATTGTTGATAATAATTTATATAAATAACCATAATTTAATTTCGGTGTTAAATTACTCTTATCTATATATTAATACGTGTAGCCAAATCTTTGTACCCCTTTTTGAAAGAAATGCGTGAACGGATAACCGTGAAATTTGGCATAGTTAAAGTTTATATGGAGGAGAAGTGCAGAAAGCTATTTATTTTATATAAAATGCATTATAAGTACATTAAATTAATTAAAATATGCATTACTCACACTACTGCTCCAATTTTACACAACATATACACACATGTAAATAAAAAAGACATTTTTACATCCGTCAATAACGGACTTCAAAAAAGTAGTAATAATATTCATCCAATAGGACAGGCGAAGGAATTAATCCATACTGCCAAACTTCAAAAAAAGTTGCGAAGGAGGTTGCTATGCTCGACTGTATGTATTTTTTTTTACTCTTACGTTCCCATTACCCTTTTTTATTCTACATTCAACAATGATATTATAACATATCTTATATATTAACACGTGAAGCCAAAACTTTTCACTCCTTTTTAAGCAAATTGCGCGAACGGATGAACTTGAAATTTGGCATAGTTAAAGTTTATATGGCAGAGACGTGCACAAAGCTATTTTTTTTTTATATAAAATGCATTACAATCATATTAAATTAATTAAAATATACATTACTCACACTACTGTACATGTAAATGAAAAAGACGTTTCGAACATCCTTCAACCTTCTTACGTTCCAATTACCTTTTAAATATTTTTAACATGACTGACGTTGCATGCCTTACAATATGCCCTTTGAAATCAACTGGTCAAATTGTAGGTTAATTTTAGAATAATATAATATGTAAATTCATAATATACATAATATTAATTGATAAATAATTTATCTTTAGTAAATTTATGGAACTACTGAAATAATTATTATTCTCTATGGTTTTATTGAATGTCAAAATTTTTATGTGACAGACTGCTTTCACTTCATGTCACTTTGATTCATGTTGCCATAAGAGTAAAGCAATATTTCCAAAGTCAATGTCAATATTTTAATGTTTAGTATTTCTTTATGGTGTACTCAAATAATGATTCAATAAAAAATGAGCGAAAAATACTTTGTAAAATCAAAATAAGAAAATTTGTTTGGTCATTCAAGTAATCCATGACTTATATCTCCGCGGTTACAATGATGCAGTTCAACTTGATGTAGCAATTATATTTAGTACAGTTGATGATGAATTATGAACAAAAATGAATTCATTTTCAAAAGTTAATGGTAGTATTATAAACATCTTTGTTTTGGATTCATAATTTGATTCTATTGTGTATCCATTACTTTTCCGAATGATGATACTGGGCATATCACTATTCCTCATAATGTATAGACTATATTTAATTCAATATCACCCAGAAATACCACGCGCCCATGGTGTCGTGTAAAATTAATTGAAAATTGTGTCATGAGGGGGTCCGATAATTTTTTTTTATTTTCGTAAAGTTATGTTTACTTAGTATTTAAGAGCCTTACCACCTTATGTAACCGCCTGTTTTTTGTTTCAAATTTATAATTAATTTCAATTTTCATTTAGACATCGATTTTTTTTATGTTTATATAATTGAAAAAAAGTGGCAAATAACTGAGTAGGCATGATGAAAGCCTTTGATTATAGAGGTTATAATACCCTTTGATAAAAGAACCCTAATAAAGTTCAAACTTTAAAAATTCAATGAACTATGGTCGAATGTCGACCACTGGGCGCCCACTAGTATTAATATAATTTGGCTTAATTGTGCACTATTTTAGAATAATTAATTACTTACATTTTTAGGCACAGCGTTTTAAACAGTAATTATTTCCAATGTGTACATATTAACGACAGTATTATGCTAAAATATATGAAATATATATACAATTGTATGTATTTATGCAAGCCGTTTTGTTTTATTTCTCATTTAACACCTGATGCAATTAATTTAGGAATTAATTTATATCATTATAGTTTAATATAGCTATATAAATAAAATGAAATGAAAGAGGATCACTGTTTTACCCTGGTTATCTATATTAATATTATAAAGAGGTAAAGTTTGTGAGTTTGTGACGTTGTAGGGGCTAATCGCAGGAACTATTGGTCCGATTTGAAAAATTCTTTCAGGGTTATGTAGCTCATTTATCGAGGAAGGTTATAGGTTATATATCATCATGCTAAGACCAATAGGAGCGGAGCACTAATGAAGAACGTTTCAAAATTGGGTTTTTTTTCCTCTTGAGAGCTTCCGCTGAGAGTTAACGTTAGCCCAAAGTAACTATTCCACGCGGACGAAGTAGCGGTCAGGGGCTTGTAGTAAAATATGCTAGAGTTTCCCTAATTATTAATTTATAACTGCCATAATACTTTTCTAAAATGTAGTAAGGAATGGCAACCCTAACGAATAAATAAATCGGAGTAGTTTCGGAGGCAAAACAGTAACTACTCTGTTGTGCAACCTCCCGAAGAACATTGTATACGTAATGATCCAAAATGACTTTCCGAAGTGATCGTGACGTTTCAATACGTAGGTTAAGCGATTGTAGGCTTACGTAATCAGTCAGATTTATTATGGAAAGTAATTATCACTATACACGATTGACCACAGTACAATTCTATATAGTGCTGTCGCTTCCACGAGATATCGTATTATATGGTCTTAGTCATATGTTTAACATCAATCGTACATTATATGTAATATCGTAGCGACACATAATACATATCTTTCTCGCTATCGATCTACTTTGTGAGTTCTCACAGATTTTCTTTCAACAATATGTATGTACCTAGGACATCTGAAAAGCTTGTTATTTGGACAAATACGTTCTTTCGTTAACTCGATCCGCTCTTGTTCTTTCAATATAATCAGATTAGGTTTTCGTCCAACGCTTCGCTTCCAGGTTTCCTTAGGATTGCTTTTATATCCTAAAGTAAATTAATCTCGTATTCTTTGTAAGTCTTTTAAATATATTATTGCAAAAAAAAATTGTATCGAAAATAAGTAACAAGTGTTATTATTTTACTTGCTCGTGAAGGCGTTGACGATTACATTGTTTTTTATGTCATAGCAGGCAAACGAACAGATGGGTCACCTGATGTTAAGTGATCAGCACCGTCCGTAGAGACTAACAACACCAGGGGAGTCGAAAGTGCGTTGCCAGCCTGTGTTTGGGGGAGAGGGGGGGGGGAGATGAGAGAGGAGTTGGACCTCCGGCACTCTCACTGACCTAACGAAACTCAACAATGCAAGCACTGTTACTTCACGTCCGTTTTCTATGAGAGGGTGGTACTACCCCGGACGAGCTGACCCATTCGTGCTGAAACCAAAAATAGCTTCAGCGTGGCTCTATCACCTACAATCCTATATAAACACTAAATGTAGGTATATAAAATGAAATTAAAAAAAAACAGTAGATATTAAAAATAAAATCTCAATGTACTATGTGGATCATTAATTTATGTAATAGCTTAAAGACAACAATATTACGTGTTATCGATTTTTAATAGAAAACATTGTTACTAATCTGCTTAAGCACGAAAGAAGTTCAGTAAAGAGAGGTAAAAATAGTCGTTTTTACAACGGTTTTACCAATCTACAAGTATAACAGCTAATTTTAACTAGTTATGAAGACAAAGAAGAAGTTTCAAGAATGTCGTTAAAATTATCCTCTTAAAACTTTCAGAGAGATATTTACTGTGACGGTAATGATAATGATGTAATTAACGCTTACCATTTGGTATGTGTTTCGACGTTCATTGGTACACTAAAAAAATAAACACAAGAAGTATCTATTTTGGCTACAGGGGAATTTAACAAATGACGTAGGGAACTACATACATTCATGCTTAGAAATATTGATCTTTTGTCGTATGTTAATGTAGCCAACAACATAAAAATAGGTACAACCCTCACGGAACCGTTTGACTACTTTGAATATAGTTACATAAGTGTAGATATAAATACGTATTACATTATATGTATAACATTTAGACAATACTTAAAGATAAATTGCAATTTTAAATTCCTATAATCATATTTTAACTTATATAATAAACTTATTATTACTTATATAATATTAAACTCTCGACTATCTTACGCGAAGGGCCGAACTTACAGGTACATTCAGAACGGTCAAAAAGATTGACGAGAATTAATTACTGTATTTGCATTTATGAATATCTTAATAGTATTTTATATCTTTTACTTATTTCGTAATCCTAGTCTAAATATGAGTATTTAGTATTATTAAGTGTGTTAGTATAACTCAAATTATTGCCAATACTTAAAGGAAAAAAGAAATACTATGAACAAATAACGGATGCGTCTTAAATACTGCCACAAAACCTACATATAAAAATCTAATATTAAATGACGATATGGTCTGAGTTCATAAGAAATTCGGTTTTGAGAAAAACTTGTTCTCAAATGCAACTGTCGAAACAAATCATAGGTTCTTCTCGGTGGATTTCCAGCTCAAGGGTGAGAGCCAACCAGAGAAAGAAAGAGCCCTAACAACATATTATGGTCTCTTCAAGACGTTTTCTTTCACCAAAAGCACATTGCGGCAATTCGTACGTATGTCGATTGACTCAATATTCGATAATAATTATATTACTATATAGTATTGTTATTCAGATGGGCCAAATACAATGACGTTGAAGTTGAATTGTAGTTGTTAAATAATCAAGTTTGAGCTCTTAATATTAGGTCTTTACCTATGAAATTGCCGTTTTGTATGAAAAAATTTAAACGAATTTTTTTTATGTATTTTTTATTTGTACTAATCGAAGTAATTACTCATGCAATCAATGCATCTTTGCCAACGCAGTGGCAGTTTATTGATGCCCTTCTTAAAGAAATCAGCTGGACGGGAGGCAACAAATTCTTCAAAGGCATTTTGTACCGCCTCTCGGGTATTGAATTTTTTTCCCGCCAAGGAGTTATCCAAATTCTGGAAAAAGTAGTAGTCTGTAGGCGCAAGGTCTGGTGAGTAGGGCGGATGACGGAGAACTTCCAATCCCAGTTCTTGCAACTTGGAGACCGTCTGCTGTACAGTATGAGGTCGCGCGTTGTCGTGCAAGAGCAGCGGAGACGAGCGATTGACCAATGCTGGTGGGAGATGTGCCAGCTTTTCCATCATTGTGTTCAGTTCTTCACAGTACACATATGCAGTAATGCTCACCCCGTTTGGTAAGACCTGGCGCTAGACCACCAAACAGTGACCATCACTTTTCTAGGGGTAAGTTTTCGTTTAGGGCATTGTTTAGGTACTGAACCAGGATCCAACCAACTTGCTGAGCGCTTGCGATTATCAAACAGAATCCATTTTTCATCGTAGGTAACAATGCGGTTCAAAATTCCTTCATTTGTGTGTTTGTTGAGCAGTGCAAGGCACGTCTCGACGCGTACTTCGCGCTGGCGATCATTGAGTTCGTGGGGCACCCATTTGTCAAGCTTTTTTACCTTGCCAATTTGACGCAAATGGACCAATATTGTTTTGATGCTAACGTCGAAAGCTGCTGCTAATTCAGCCGTAGATTGTGTATCATCAGCGTCCACAATCGCCTTTAATTCGTCATTGTCGACCAAAGTCTTCGGACGACCGCGAGGTTCATTTTTCAGGTCAAAATTCCCAGAACGGAAGCGAGCAAATCAATAACAGGTGGTGCGTTGGTTTGTAGTGTTAGCTCCGTAAACGTCGTTGATGTTGCGTGCCGCTTGTGCCGCGTTGCAGCCACGACGGTACTCATATTCCATAATTACTCCATAACTCCATACTCCATAATACATAATTACAAATGACTACTTTTGGAAAAAGAATTCCATGTTTTTAAAATAAAATTAATTTGAAATTAGAATTCTTAGCCAAACAAAAATTATTTTGATTTGAAATGGCCAGTACTGCAGAATGGCAATTTCATAGGTAAAGACCTATTATTTATATTAACAAGTGACTTTTTGTGATTTTCTTTTGCTCAATTAAATAACAGTAATAATATTTTTTTTATCAGAATTTTATTTCTCAATAACGAATAAACGTGTTGTAAAAAGTAATAGATATTACTCGAGGAAACTGAACGATCTACAAAAAACCCTGAATTTATTTTTTCTGAGTCGACCGGTTTAAAAGTTATCTGAAGTTAGAATTTAATCTCAAACAATGTACTATCCAGTTTATGATTTTTTTTTCCATTTCCAGTACGAAATAATGATTTAATAATTCGAAAAGATTGTACGTGAATATTATGTTGCGTTCTTTGATGAAATATCGAAATATGTAAGATATATACATTCAACATCTTATTCAAAAATGAAATTGTTATTAAAAAGAAATCCTGTGTTACTTAAATGAAAAATCATAAATAGACACCTGTTATTATTCATATTAGTATTATTGTAGGTAAGGTGGAAGGCACGAAGATGTACTCAGTACTGATAGCCATCCATAAAATGGGTAGATCAGATTAAATCTCTTCCGGGTGGCCTATTACATGAGTAACTCTATATTAGCGGCCGATTGAAACAAATAGCAAAATATCGTGACAATAATATAAATAGCTGCTTACTACAATTCAAGAATACGGCCACTCAATCGCGAGCGATACGACTGTGAAGAAGATTATTGTACCGTAAGACATTGACATCGATTTCTGGTAAATCATTTTATTACTTTCATAAAACTAAATTCCAAGCACATAAATATTTTTTATGTATAAAATTAGTCTGTAATTTGATCGAATAAAATCAATTAATTTTGATGGCCTCATTTGCTTATAAATTGTGTTCATTTTATGTATCCTGTAGGTCACAGCATTTAAAAGACATTCGAAATATAATAGATAATATAAAGGATATTTGAAACATGTGTCTTTTTAAGGTAACTTATTGTATTATAAAATGAAAAACGCGAAAAATCCTACTACATATACCGCGCGACTGGTTAGTCCGTCGCAATATTTACAGATGTTATTCAGTACTCGCTTCTCGTTCAAAATCAATAAAAAAAATAGGTGCTTAATATTTGACCTAATTATCTAGAGAAACACAAAAATCATATTGAAACCATTACGCGCCTTTATTAAAGTACACGCCATGACGGTGTCATTGACCGTCGGATCGTGTCCAGTGAAGCGTGAAAGAACGAACTACAAAGGATAATGTTTAAAGATTAACCGCTTATGGCTTTGGCCGAGTAGCCAGTTTTTTTGTAAAAAAATATTGTTGTGTAATGATATTAATTACTGTTATTAGTCATTAAAGTGAATGAGCTCAACTGAAAATTAAACATGTAAAAAAATGTTTAGAATATTTTTTTACTGTGCATCATGTACATGCAATCTTATTTCTATATTACTTAGTTTATTAATAAGAAAAGAAATAATTATAAATGTTTTTAATTAAGATACTAATTTTTATTGATAAATGTCATAGATATATTTACTTTGCGAGCAAGTAATTGATTATCAAAAGAAAGATCGCTTCAATGGGTAATACTAATTATAAAATAAATAAATTAATAAACAATCAACGTTTTATTTAATGTAATTCCCGGTTTTATTGAGGAATACATAAAAAGTAAGAATCCGTATACTCAGCGCTTTTTGCCGAATAGTCGCCACAATTCTAATAATTTTTCGAAGTAAAGAAAGGTACTAGTGTCGGTATTATTATCCAAGATTATTAACTCAGGTCCCCGTTGCAAATTACGGCACCGGTCATTGTACCTAGGTTTATTTCGTTTAAATCCATACTGCGAGTGTTTAACCTATCACCTTGTGTTTTCTAAATTTTAACTTTGGGAACATATCATTTATATCGTCAAAATAGCAACATTTCCTATTCACCGTTAATTCATTAGTTTAGTTGAACTAAATAAAATGGAGTAGATTTTTTTTAGTATTTATATTTTATCAAATAAATAAAATAAAAAAAAACATTGGGTATAATAAATATGACAACATTTTAGATTAGGTAAGCCTAAAATAAATAATTATAATGTAAAATAAATATCTTTGTCAAAATATACAGAGTTTAAAAAACTTACGTTCAAAGTCGCCTGTGACAAAATAAAATGTATATACTACGGCGTCACTGACACTCATTATGTAAACCTAATAGCACAATTAAAACATTAATCAAGTTTGAAACCCGACACACGGTCGTACATGTTGACTACAGATTGTATAATGAAGTATAATCAGCAAATTAATTTATTCCCAGCACAAATAATTCAATACCGATACTACGGTGGTTTACATATTCCGATATCCGGACTAACTTCATTTCCATGTATTATGTGTTTTAATAACAAAATTAGTGAGTTTATTATAAAATTCACAAAAGTATAATTGACTCTAAAGACTTAAATATCATGTTTAGCAAAATAGAGGTGCATGTTTGCGTGTTGGTAGCTCTGTGCGTGGGCCTCAAGGTGGCCCTTGAAAAAACCGAGGCCCTGCTGTTCTACGGGCTCCTTCCTGCTGTTCGGGGGACCCATCTCCTCATTGCACAGGTGAGGCTGACGAGGGGAGACGACTGGTTGTGTACCCAGTAGTCTCTCTATAGTAGGACGAAGCCTGGCGTTCTCTCGCCAGGCTGCCGCAGGGGCGGTTTCTCAGGAAGACAGCAGGTTCGATCCCTGGCCGCCCCTACCATACGGCGGACGGTACACCGTGGGGTTTTAGTCCATGCGAGTCGGACATAACCCACTCTCTCCCCCGAGAGGGTGGCGTATCCATAAAGGATTTCCCCACGTAAATAAAAAAAAAAAGCTCTGTGCGTAATATCTGCGTAGCTAGTAGATACAAGTCTTCTTTTGAAAATTCGTCAGTAAACACCTATTGCACATTTGCAACAGCATAAAAGAGTCAGTCTAGAGTACTAGAGTACATTTTCATTTAATACAGTGAGAAAAGGTGAAAGGTTGAAGGTGGTAGAGCCACGCTGTAGCTATTACTACTTTCACCACGCATGGGTCGGCTCGCCCGGGGTAGTACCACCCTCTCAGAGAACACCAACGTGAAGTAACAGTTCTTGCATTGTTGCCTTTCATTCGATCAGTGAGAGCGCCAGAGGCCTACCTCCTTTACCCTTTCCCTTCCCCTTTCTCCTTTCCCTACCCCTCCCCCATACACAGACTGGCAACGCACTTGCGACTCCCCTGGTATTGCTAGTGTCTATGGACAGTGGTGATCGCTTAACATCAGGTGATCCATCTGCTCGTTTGCCTCCTTTTGACATAAAAAAAATGTATAGACTATAAAACAATTCCTCAGATCAAGGTAAGTATAAAATAAAATAGATAAAATTATATAAATGTGACGTTACTTTCTCTCGTTTCATTTGTTTATCGAATCCTTATTACTAATTTTTCTATTATTCTAACTCTAACATTATAAATGCGAAAGTGAATTTGTTTGTTTGTTACACTTTCAAGCATTAACTCCTCAACCGATCATGGTGAGCTTTTGCATACACGTATCACAGAAAAGAATCTGGGATATCTTTCATCCCCAAAAATGTATTGTAGCGAGAAATAAAATAGTTTTATATAACGTATAGTCACTATCTAAAAGACAAGACATGCAAAAATCCTATCCATATTTCAAATGTTTTAATATTACAGCAGATAGCCTGGAAAATTTTATACTACACATCCACAAAGTAATATAACAAATCAAATGTATATAGAAAGGTGAGCCAAATTGAACATGAAATGGGTGCCAGAACTGCGAACTATACGGCATTCTTCGGAAGCGGCGCTAAGACAATATTCTGGAATTTTTACATAAAGTTCAAATGCAAAATGAAATTATGTCAACCGGAACTAAAAATAAAACCGCTAATTTGAATCTTTTTTATATATGGATTTTCTTTATTCTTTATATCATTAAAGGATCGCTTCCTACTTCTGAGAACAGAAGATATATTCAGTTCTTTGTTATGATTATTTAATAACCAGATTCATACGAATATATTTGAGTTGAGTTGAGAATCTTCTTATTTTATATCGAACTAGCTGTATACGCGACTTCATCCACGTGGAACCTGATGTACAAAACAATTAAATAATTTAAAATATATAATAATAATAAATAATATAAAAATTTCAATTAAATACCCATAATAAGTCCATTTACTTATCTACTTTTCTCTCATACTTAATTCACGGCACCATTAAAATTACAATAACTTTTGATAGAATAGACCGATTTTAATTAAACAAAAACTAAGTTACTCCCGAGGATATGCTTTACGATTTTATTATGAACCCAGTACTTTAGCAGTGATGTGTGTTCATACAAACAGAGAGACAGACAGACAGACATTTCTAAAAATGATTGTAACTTATTTTATTACTTATTCCTAGGCACCTGCAACTATTTTTTTTTTCACGAAAATCGAAAAAGTACAGACACGTTAGATTTACATTCTTATTATATGTATAGATAAATGTATAGATTATATGTATAGATACAGATATTGCAACTCTTATGTCAGTCATTGTTATGTGTACAATTGTGGGTCGGGTATTATATGGACGGTCAATGTATCCAAGCGTTATTGTGTATACATACACTAGGGCTGCCAACTTTTTTTGAGAATAATAACGTGTCTAATCCTCTGGAGAAGAAAAAATAAAGTAGTTGCAGGAAAAAAATAGTATTTATATATTGCAAGTATTTAAAACATGGTAATAATTTGGTTATATTTGAATGTCTCATCACTCTTTTTTAATATGCGATTACAAGTTTAGAATTAAACAAATTATTGCAACATTTTTATTAAATACTAGCTAACCCGTGCCCACTTCGTTGGGCGGTAAATACTTATAAAAAACTACTTTTTGTGACTTAAATAGAAAAGTTAGACATATGCTGACGTACAACGTTCATCTGGTACTCAATCATATATATCTCATAGTTAAGGCAGCGTTCGTAAGAAACGTTTTCGTTCGACCGTTTTTTCTCAGACTTGCTTTGCAAATCCGACATCCACAAAAAAGTCTTTTTATTTTTCGAGTTAATATATAGCCTATGACACTCACAAATAACGTGGCTTTCTAATGGTAAAAGAATTTCCAAAATCGCTTTAGTAGATCCAGATATTACCCCCAACAACGTCACAAACTTTACCTCTTTATAATATTAGTATAAATATCAGGAAATACTCAGTGAAGTCGGAGGCCGCAGGCATAAAGAACACTAAAGAAATATTCGTATACTTTACTTACTTTTTCGGTAAACTGTAGTTGTATGCAAAAGTATAAAGTGGTAATCTAACGAACACACAGATTTCACGAGTATCCTCTTATAACGTTTCTCAACAACTCTTGTTTATTGGACCGAGCTGAATAGTAAAGTACTAAGTCACGATCACAGAATAAGGATTAATGTAATCAATCAGGCGTCCTTTTCTTTGGAACAGTGAACCCGAGAACCGAGTGACTCCGGATATACGCACTAACTGGTAATGTAAATTGTAAAGGATCAAGCTCCGTCCATTAACTAATTGATCCATATGACAATGGTTGGCTGATATACACAAAAAATCATAGTAATACATAACAAGGAGTATATATGTTAACAGTATAATATACTTATCGCATATTATTCTCACATTCAATAAGAATTGAGACCCTCAAGTATAAACATGTTCGAACACATATTAAGTTTTATAACTTGACGGAGTCATCGAGTCATTTTAGATAAGATTATAAACTATCTACCAGGACTTATACAAATAGACGTTATTAACAAGCGATCTACAGAGATAGTACATTTTTTTTTTTATATCATAGGAGAAAAACGAACAGGTGGATCACCTGATGTTAAGTGATTACCACCCTCCATAGATACTTGCAACACCGGGAGGACCACCCTGTGTTTGGGGCAGGGGGGAGTGGGGGGAGGGGTTATCCGGCGCTCTCACTGACCGAACGAAACGCAACAATGCAAGCACTGTTACTTCACGTCGGTTTTCTGCGAGAGGGTCGAACTACCCCGGGCGAGACGACCCATTCATGCTGAAACCAGTAATAGCTTCAGTGTGGCTCTACCACCTATATTTTATTATATAGGATAAAGGACATTATTGTACAGATTTGAAAACTGCGATATTAAATTACACTCGGTTATATACCGTTCACAGCTAAGAAGTATATACTAAATATAAAAAAGAGTCAGAGCCTTTATACCAAACATTTACATTCTTGAAAATTCTATTATGAATAGTAAATAATTACAACTCATTGACCCAAATGGAAAACAAATACTATGTAAAATGTTGACTTTTCCTGACAAACACTAGTTCCAACAGATGTAGGTAGAGCTTAACACTTCTGATCTAGAATAAGATATATAACGAAAGGTTACCTTAATTACAATATATCGGAAGCTAGTGGTTAATAGAAATATTATGTCTGGTTAATTTCCAACTGTTTAAATAATAAACATTTTCTTATTCAAGCAGTCCGAAACTGTGTTTGTTAATCTAACTCGAGGAAGCTAATATGGGAATATTGATTAAATCGAATAATATGAATAAATGTTATTATTGTAGTAATTTAATAGAAATTTCTGTAGGTAATTTATGTTTCTTGATAATTATTGATATTTGGGATTATTAGTTTCATATCCAACTCTATTGAACACGTTAGTTTCTAGAAACATATTATTACTACCATCTATACATATAATACAAGTGTAATGAGGCCAAATCTGTACATCAAATATTTTTTGAAAATTAAAATCAGGATAGACTTTGTTATTGATATAGAAGCCAACAATAATCCTTTTACAATTTTTGTCTGTCTGTCCCTGTGAACACGTTTCACTCTTAAAGTACTAAACCAATTTTGACGAAACTTGACACAGTGATAACTAATATTACAAGATTACATCTGGGATACTTTTTACATAAAAAGCAAGGGGTTCTCCAGAATCACGGACGAAAGTCAAAAATATGTAGTTAGTGAAATTTTCGACGGGTTTTGGTAAATTTTCTTTGTGCTATCTATAGCAGATTAGTTAGCTAAAAATTTAAGCTATATTTCATCTCCCTATGCTACTTTAAAAAAAACATATTACAAATAAAAATATCGTTGGGTTCCGAACCGACGCCTTCGTCGACCCGTATAATTGAGCTACGGCTACATGACATTTCTGTGCGTAATTATCAATAACATATGAAACGTATGTGTAAACAAAACTGTCACTCATATGTTGTTACATTTATTTTATTGTATAGAAAAATGTTAGCTAAACAAAGGTGCCATAGTTTTTTCCTAAAACATAAACCTATATAATAGTTACATTGCATTGTAGAAGAGGAATCTCAATTAGAGTTCTGTCAGTCCGTGTGTTGTTTCGATATTTGATAAAATTAGTTTTCTAAATATTGTTGAGTCTTGAAGTAGTTAGGTTCAGGTTTGTAAATCTACTATTAAAATAATTCGTAGATGTGTTTGCCGTTATCATACTATGTTATATTGATACTAATATTATAAAGAGAGGTAAAGTTTTGTTTTCGAGGAATCCTTGGTACTACTGATCGGATTTTGAAAATTCTTTCACTATTAGAAAGGTATATTATCCCAAGTTCAATAGCTCAGTCAAAAAGGTGCTTTATATGTCAAAAGTAAAATAATTTGACAAAATTAAGTTTGTGTGCAGATTTTTTTTTAAATCTTTATTTAATTTAGGGACTTAGGTCCACATAGAACATGTCAGTCCCATCGTACCCTAATCTTAAAATATTTACCAAAGAGACTTCAACACAAACTTCCATAGAATCTTGGCTTCCTCACTTGCAGGTGCACACAAGATTCTATGAAAGCTACCCTGATCTAATCTATTGAGTTTTAACTCATCGATGACAGTTTTTCTTTGTACTTTATTGCGGTCACATTCCATCAACAAGTGTTGCAAGTCTTCTATCGTTCCACACTTTATACAATTGGGTGATACGGTTTTCCTCATAAGAAATGCAAACTTGTTGAGTGGCATATGTCCGGAACGTACTCTGTTTGCAATAACAATAAGTGATCTATTCAAGTTACTGCCATCAAACCATGGTATATGGGGCGGTTCACTTTGCAGCGTTTTATACCAGATGCCTTTATCTTTTGATCGTTCGTCAAAATGTTCTTTCCATTTTATGAAACATGTACATTTGAATTTGGCGAACATTTCCGTATGATCTGGTTTAATTTTAACTTTTGAACCCCTTGAAATCGATTCTCTTGCAAAGTGGTCCGCCTTTTCATTGCCTTTTACTCCTATATGTGATGGAACCCATTGCAATTTCAGAACTATTCCTTTTTCTGTCAATTCGATAACTTCACGTAACATAGCATAAGCTGTCGATACACCTCTGTTTCCAGAGGCGCACCGAGCTAAATGCTGTAACGCACTTCTACTATCCGTAAAAATAACTAATTGTTTACAATCTAAGGAGCTAGCATACGATATTGCTCTGCAAATGGCAATGAGTTCCACAGACATAATGGATATGTTTTCAGTAATTTTGAAACATTTGGATTCATTTCGAGTCGGATCATAAAATGCCGCACCCATGCCTTCAGTACTTTTAGATCCATCTGTATATAAACTATACCAATTCTTATATTTTTTATGAAGCTCTTCTAGAATATTATGTTTAATTACATCATTGTTATAAAACTTTTTAGGTCTTGTAATGCTATTTAAGTTTAAAACTAAAATATCTTTTAGATCTATGTTATATACCCATGTTTTTAAGGTGAACATATCTAAAATTTCTGATGAGTACATATTTTCATTCCGAGTGTTACTATATACTGTCGTGAGAATAGGTTTCTTCTTATTTACCCAATACCTGTTTTGAATCTTATCGCTCAGAGTTTTAAACAAAGATATTGTGATATTTTTCTCCCATATTTTGGTCTTAAGCATGTATTTGTAAGCAAGAGTTTGTCTTCTAACAAACAATGGAGGAATGCATAGTTCTGACTTCATTACATGTATAGGTGTACTTTTAATAAAGACACCTGTATACTTTACAAATTATTATAATACAAACAACTAAATCAAAATAGAAACTTAATGTGGATAAAGTTTAGTTTTACAGTATGTTAAGGGATGAAGTTACAAGGGGTACTGGGAAGACATTTATCGGCAATGTACGAGTATGTAAGTTAGTTTTTATTTTACTTGGACCCTTTAGGTAATGCTGCGAACGGGTTCTAGATTTATTTTAAAACATTTCTCACATACCAGCTGGGTATATGTTTGAGTGAGTCCCTGGATAATTTGGATTCACAATTGCAAGTGTTAGATGTCGCTGCAATGGGGTTTCAGGTTTTTTAAGATTATTTGCGTTTAAAAATACAATTGAAACCGGTAATAACCGACTTGTTACAGACAAAGTTGTACAGGTCAACTAGTATTACTGTAATTCGTATTTGTATAAATATGTCAACCTTCTTCATTAATTCGACCGCTCCCAAAATGTCACTTTGACAAGAGCCACAATCTTCGCGCACCAGGGGTCCCCATTAATAGGTGTGTTTGTTCAACTGTGCTTCTATAACGTCACTAATTTATTTTTAATATGTATATATGTTTATGTTATATTTGATTCATTAAAATGCACTGAATTTATCATAATAATGATGAAATCATATATTAACTTCGTTTAGCATCACATTTATTTTTAAATATTTCTATTAATTACTCAATAACGGTCTGAATTTAATATAAGCAAGGCATTAAAGAAAAAATTTTTTTACTATAACTGAGTAAAACCAGTAACAGTAATAGTGTATGTAATAAAAAGTGTTAGGTTTTACAACAAAGTCCCAAAGCACATTACCGATTCGCCCGATAGTATGTTCAAGCACCATGTAAAGAGGGTTTTGATGTCAAAAGGCTATTATAGAGTGGATCAATATGTGAACAATACTGATGTCTGGAATGAACAGCTCTCTATGTATTCGCTAAACATGATTGTAAATGTAATATATTTTCATACAACATTAAAAAGATAAAACTGATGGGATTTCTTAACGGTTTATTTTGACGACTGAGTTGTTTCTGAACCGGTGGTATTTTTGACGTTCACAAGCGCTTTCTCAATGGCTAAATTGAATAAAGTAATTTTTATTTTTTATTTTAAAGCCTATCTACCATCCTCAAATGTAAAATTTATCAGGTTTTTAAAACTAGATTTCCAACATTTTGGCCAGTCATAGATATTAAAAGCGTTTCATTCATTTTGGATAGTGTAAATATTAGTTCAGCAAAGTTAATGTAATGTTGAAATATCTAGGTGTATATCAACTCTAGTTGCAAATTCTAATCACGTAGCGATTAAAGCGAGATGAGAACAGAATGTGAAATCACCTTAAGGCAAGAATTATTTTCTATAATAATAGGTACGCTGGATCTTGAGAGTGGGTGACATCTTTATCTGTTAACGTTGCGAAAGACCAGTATATCTGAACCCAATGTACATAATAACAAAATCCTGCAAATAGTACATTACTAAAGCTATATTATGCATACCAATCCGCTTACTAATATTTATTTTGTATCAACTATATTAACAATATGTACTTATCTTCTCGGAATTGGAAAAATATGGTTGTTATTTCGCGTATCAGTTGTATAGGTAATGAATATATTCCTAAAGATAACTTTAATAATTCATAGTAGTTATTTTTTCAGGTTAGATTGCATTTGACTCGAGACGATGAAATAGACTGTTTTTATTACTCCAGGCACAAATAATATTAGGGTAAATATATAATAGAAAAATTACACCTCTAGTTTGTTCTCATTTACATAAAATGTTATTAGTAAAAACAATAGTTGCCGATATTTGTAATGAGCAAATACTATGTTATAAAACATACCTATTACATTTTAATGAACTTTATATTGACACAATAAATATATATTTTTTATAATTTGTATTTTTATCGTTGACCACAACCTCGGCTAATGTTAAATGTGTTAAAGATGACACGATAAAGTCAAAAGGGGACTAGTTTCCAAGTCCAGTTACCAGAAAACGTAAAATGGATGTTAGAAAAAGCTCTATCGTGCTATGGTTTCACACGATATTACCTTCACCAAAATCTCCGGTTCATTGCAAAGATTCGAAGTTACTTCCAACGACGCATTATCCTAACTTGGTACCATTGAGCAGACATAGCTTAATCATGTATCAACAAAAGGGTATTAAAACCATATCTCCGGAAAAATAACTCTTTTACCTTCATACTTTTTTAGAAAGGTTAATTCATATGTACATATATTCATAATAAACATTTAACGCAATATTCTGTAAATAGAATTGATATATCGAGTAACATATAAACTGAGCCGTGTTAGCTCCACGTAAACAACAACCTTAAGCCAAGCGTTGCGCCGCTGGCGAAATGTGTAAATGCATCCATCTATCAAACCATTACAAGCGTTCTCATTTTCTAGAGATCTATAATCTTTACTCTATATTCAATTCAGAATCTAGTTTCTATAAAATATTAGCATAATCTCAGAAACCCGTATATCCAGGTTAACATGGAATTAAATTTATATCTCATAACTTTCTCCTCATATATCTCTATATTTATACGACTGTTCATAGTAGAATCAAGCCTTAGAAAGTAGTAATGGTTCACTTGAAATAACATCAAATACTTACTAATTGTAGCATTTGTTATTTGTACAAAAAGTTAATAAGTCATTTAATTCTACATATACATACATACTTACATGAACTTATCAATCATAACTCATTCTTAGGACAAAAATGCCATAAGTTTTGAAGCTTCAATCTAAGGTTTGAAATTGAATTTTACCTTTGCGAAGAGACATATTAACTAATTTGTAGAAATTACACCAAATTTAACCATTGAATAATGCATACTAGATACTATGAATGCATTTCATTTGAGCATATCGAAAATATAGCGGTAAACAATTCTGATTATAATCAATTGTGGATTCTAATCCCACAAGAGTAACCCAATTTTTAGTTCATTTGCTGTGATCTCTGTTATACTTCATAAAAAAGCGTAAATTACTGATTACATGTAATTAAACTACAAGGTTAACTTTGCCTGCACTCTTTTATTTAAGTTAAAAAGGTGATTCCGAATAAAGGAATATTAAAAAAACTCAGAATGAATAACTATACAGTATGTATATGCACGGTTAAAACGAGTTTCATAAAAAGCAGATGGGCTACGTATGTAAATGGGTAAAGAAAATAATGTAAATAAAACATCATCTAATTCTTCCAGAGGCCACACTTCGGTTCGTAGGTGTAATTTTTCTTGTGATTTTAGACGCGTCTGTTTTGAGATATGTATTTTTAAATTTAGTACCTTTGTGATGTTTATTTATTTAAAAGCGTTCATCGTCGTATAACATTTTCTTATAACCTTTCATAATGTTTGAAATTTAAAACGATGATGAACAAACTGTTTCTTGTTTGGTCAAACGATAGTGCGTGGGACTGAACCCACAAACGACGATTATCGTTGTACTAAGAATTATTACATGAAACGAAAGCATATCTAATTATTAATGATGTCAATTAATAAATAATTATTTCATTTATCAACTAATTACACGTTTATATCAATAAGTTTAACCCGAATTTATTTGTTGTAACCAAAATCAATTATTGACTGTGTTATTATAGTTGTATTTGTTAGTATTAGAAAGGTATATTTAGATGAAGTACTAATAAAAGTAAATATTTAAGATTATTGAGAGTTAATTAATTATTTTATATGTTTCTTATTTCAATCTTCAGACTTAGTAATAATTAATATTCCAAAGTAAAACATAAATATAGGTATATTTAATTATTTTCTTATTATAGTGATTGCGTTGTCATTTTGGAATTATTATATTAAGGTTAGGTGTGCGATATTAAAACGCATTATGTGTAAATCTTAATAAAAATTGAAATATTTTTTGCACCTTACCAAGTTCAATTTTATTGTCATACGCAAAACAAGACGAAATAGTACTAAATAAATTAATAATATATAGCTAAGCACGGATCATTGAACTGTACTTTTTAGGAGATGATATAAATAAAAACATTACCTTGTGTATTCGTTCCAATACTTTTAGTATCCGATTCTAGAATGAATATAATTTATCTTAGTTACTAAGTTTCAATATGCGAAAATTGTAATGTATACGAAACGATACAATATCTTACGAGATAAAAAGCACTAGTTCCGGGTTGAATAGCACAAATATTTTAACGTATGATAAGAGATATTTAACTTTACAATGGAAAAACTAATGAAAATTGTAAGCAAGGTATGCACGCGTCGCGATCGCGTTCGCTCGGGCGGCGGACGGCGAGACGATCTCAACAACACTGACGAAATGTACGCTGGCTGTTCAATCACTCTCGGTACAGCCTTTATCGGTCCTTTATCTTCGATTGTTGTCGCCATTGAGGCTTTACTGGTTAGACAACAAAAGCCTGTTGATAGTATCACAAAATTACTTTTTGTAATTAAAGTCCTATATCTATTTTAGACTGGTTTTTACTATGAATTATTCTTTAAGCAAATACATTTACGAATATAATCTATATCACACGATTGTAATTGTTGTTAATTGTATTAATAAAAACAATATAGCTGAGAAAAAATGTAACAGAGCCATGTTTAAAAATTCTGTACCTCTGGACATCAAATGTGGCTTCGAATAATTTTGGATATGATTTTTTTTCCTTTTTATATCATAGGAGGCAAACGAACAGGTGGATCACATGTTGTTAAGTGACCACCACCGTCCATAGATACTTGCAACACCAGGGGAGTCCCAAGTGCGTTGCCAGCCTGTGTTTGGGGAGTGGGAAGGAGGAGGGGAGGTGGTGTTCCGGCGCTCTTTATTATGAATTATGAATATAATATACTCACGGATATAAAACAAAATGTTTCGTAAATATTTACTTTTTCTCTGTACAACAAAAGGATCTTGTTATATAGTAAAATGTTCAAAAATTTATATTGTTGTGGCTCAAAGGGTCTGAAGCTCTTGTTACCGTCCTTTATGGCTGGCTGTACCTTCATTATACGGTTAAAAGATTCCTCTTATACCGAAAGTTCACTTATTTTAAAATTCAAACTACCTTTCTTGACGCAACGTCTGAACTATCATTATTAAGACATTGAACTTGTACCGTGTGAGTAACTAAAACAAATATATTATGATACTTCTTCATTAACGAGCTCATTAACAGGTTTATTATCTCCGTTAGCTAATTATTATGAGAATACATGTCAAATTATGATATCACCGCGAGAAACCGCCTCCAACATATTGTATGTCATCTCTACTCTAACAATTAACGCATTACCTATAATACATATGTTTGATAGCAACGTGATAATATTGTAATAATGTAAATATAAGTGTTTCTGCGTTACCGTTTTGCTACGATAAGATATGAATTTTTATGAAAGAGCTTATGATACTATCAAGTTTTGTATACATTATAAACAAGTGTTTAATATAATTCTATACGAGACTACATATATTTATAAATTGATAGACGTCTTGGCCTAGTTATACAGACTGTGATCATAAGCCGAATTAACTTTAAACTCTTATAACCACGGTCTTGTTTTTTATACCATAGGAGGCAAACAAACAGGTGAGGTGAGTCACACAGTTAAGTGATCGCCACCGTCCATAGACACTTGCAACACCAGAAGAGTCGCAAGTGCGTTGCCACCCTGTGTTTGGGGGGCGGGGGAATGGGGAAGGGGGAAGGGGGAGGGGAGGGGAGGTTGTCTTCCAGCGCTCTTTATTATGAATTTTGAAAAGGTATCTTAAGTCTTAAGATGTTATTCGACACCCCTGGCTACACTTGAGAGACAGTCCCGCTCTAGGTTTAGCATGTTCACTATCATCATATATCATTTAACATGTTTTTTTTTAAGTCAAAGCAGGCAAACGAACAGGTCTGTCACCTGATGTTAAATGATCACCACCGTCCATAGACACTAACAACACCAGGGGAGTTGAAAGTGCGTTGCCAGCCTGTGTTTAGGGGAGGGAGGGGGAGAGGAGAGGGAAGGGGCGGGGAGATGGTGCTCCGGCGCACTCACTGACCGAACTAAACGCAACAATGCAAGCACTGTTACTTCACGTCGGTTTTCTGTGAGAGGGTGGTACTACCCCGGGCGAGTCGACCCATTCATGCTGAAACCAGTAATAGCTTCAGCGTGGCTCTACCACCTATAAAGTTTGTAGGCGCGACGTAAACCTGGACTAATTACACATTTCACTTGTGTCACCTTTAAGATTTTAAAGTGTAAAAACTCTTAACCTAAGATTCACAATATGAATTTGTTGGCTACAGGTTGAAATTACGGTATGAATATTTTGGAAAACTAAGAAAAAACTATGCTGAAGAAATCGGAAGTTTTGAGTAGGACCCAATCGAATATGTTGTTTCGGTTATAAATATTGGGCGCCATTTGATGTTTTGTAAGTTATACATTAGCAATAGGTTCTGAGAAGTTAAGCGAAACTTTTTCATAGCACTTTGGAATTGCTTTACATAATTTATCAACTAGTAGAGTAAAATAGGGTTTATATCCGCGTTAAGGTACATCTGACGACCGAACATATAATACTTTTTTCACTCAGAGTTTTGTTGACAAACATTTTCGCCACTCCTAAGCATTTATCAGGCTTCCTCCTCTGCTGCCACTTAGATTGGACCTTGCACTTAAGAATTGTTGTGCAGTCGGTACATATATGTATTTGCTTGTAATAATATATGAATAGAATTATGAAACCGCTTACACTTCAACTCGCAGCTTTGTTACTCTATGGCTATATGTAAGAGAATGTATATTTATCAAATTTTAAAATGCCTAAAGCGTAATGTTTCTCTTTAAGAAAGAGACCTTATCTCAGGCTATTTCAAGTGAGACTTCTTATGGCATGGTAGGGAAAAATTTTCGTTTCGCGTTACGCGTTAATCCTAGGTAGGTATGTATTTATGTATATGTTAAGTAGGTATAGGTGTCTGTCTGAGTTTAGTAGTACATAGTTTGTGACTATTCTCATATATACATAACTAGCTTCTGCCCAAGACTTCGTCCGCGGGGAATAGTTACTTTGGGCTAACACTAACACGCAGCGGAAGCTCTCAAAAGGAAAAAAATACCCGATTTTGAAACATTCTTCATGATCTCAGCGTGATGATATATAGCTTATAGTCTTCCTTGATAAATGGGCTATCTAACATTGAAAGAATTTTTCAAATCGGACCAGTAGTTCCTGAGATTACCCCTACAACCTCACAAACTCACAAACTTTATCCCTTTATAATATTAGTATAGATAGTATACATTTAATACATATAAACCAAAGAAGTTTCACTTCCTCCTCGTATACACACTGATACACGCACTGTTTTTATTTAAAGTAAATATAAAACGGATGGGCATTATAAAAGAAGTGTATACCATAAAAAATATTAACAAATACGCGCACTAAAAGAAAACTGATAGCAATGTAAGTACTAATAAGCCTATTCATGTGGGAACTTAATTCCTTTTACTTCAATAATATGGTCTCACCTTTCCTTAGAATTATTATTAACCGTACATCCTACTGGAGACACGACGTGTAACGGAAATCGCTCATTTATAATATTCAACACGACACCTTATTTCCCATTCACCACGAGTAAAAACTGCGATACATGCGAACCGTTTACAATCTGTCTAATTTGAGACTTAGCTACTGTACGTGGTGGGAAGATTCTCTTACCCAAGAACGCATGTAATATACCAAAATATTTATAAGAGTCAAGATACCTGGCTCGGAGAATGTGATAATAAAGTAAGAGTGTGTAAATAAAACTAAACTGTATTTTAATAAATATCCGGCTATTTCTTTATTGATTTTATTTTTGGCAACTAATCTTCTAGTAAATTCTTACTGTCATCGTCGAGTAGGTAATATTGTCATATACATCAATAAGCCATCAATAAGGTCATATTACAAGTTTCTTGCGATCATTTCAATATTCTAACGAGATGGTGGCCATCTTGTTAGAACTTTTTAGATAATTTTTGTGTCGAGTCAGAATCCATTCTTCGTGGTATTATTTCCAATTCACTTCACTTGTGCACAATAACCTAACTATATTACGTAAACCACCACCAATATTACAAAATATAGAGACAAATAACACAAGATTATGAATAAAATATAAAATCCACTACATATCATTCAAAGATCCCGCCAAAAACTTTATATGGTTTTTATAGCCACAGTCCACAAAACGTTCTTCATTTGATTAATTAACATATTTGATATAAAATAAATTAATACGATTCAGCCAACCTACGTTAAGATGACATTCTGGACTCATAGAGCTACATGTTTTTATATAGATTTTTTTAAATTATGAGTTCTACTTTACGACTAGCTGGTACCCATGACTTTGTCTATGTTGTTTATTATCCTAACAACACATTTCCTGCCCAGAAGAAAAAAAAAATTACCAAAATATACTTTGCTTACAATTTTTTTTTTGTAGTGCTTATCGTATTATTATTACGATCGTAGTTTTTAAAAACTTTAACAACATTATATTAAATGAAGATATCGTGATATAGTTTTATATGGCCCAAGTGTCTAGGAAGTAAAATTATTTTGTTTAATCAAAACCAATCTAGTTGTTTTTGCGTGATGTTCGCACTACGGCAGACCTACATCATTTTATCCATATATAGAAGATAATTAATACATTCATTAGCCAAGGCACACTCTTTAAAATTTGTGCTAATTACTATTATACAAAATCCATTGTAGTAACCAAACAGCCTGAATACTTAATTATTTGCAATTATTATTCTATTCTTTCGAGTACAACATTTTTGGCGCCAGTTTTGCATTCTATGTTAATATAGGGACTGTGCCCTATACCGGATGTTCATGTTCTTGCATTACTAACCATAGAGAAGTAAATACGTTACGAAATTGTTAAAGACTAGTACTCACTTCCGACTTGAAGGTTTTATACAAAAGTTTACGTTTTATGTGACTAGTAGTGTGTGCTCGTGTATTTTTTTATTTAATGTTATTATTAATTCCCACAAAAATAGTTGAGATGTAACCAAATAGATATTGTGCAAATAAAACCCGTGTTCAATATATACAAATGGGTACTTATTTTACATAGCGATGGGTAGAACAGTAAGTACAGAAGTTGAGGCGTTGCAACGCCATCTAGTGGCGAAAATGTGATTATAAGGAGTGATCTCAAGATCGATCAGTCTATGTTAGAATATATTAACCACGTATAGTGCAGTTTTTGGCGGGTTCTTAGTCTGTCAAAAGCTATTTTATAATAGAAATATCGTTTATTAATTTAAAATGTATTATTTTACTTATACACGTTATATCATTGAAAAAGAAATACTACCACAAATGAATTATGGTACAGGTATCCATACAATATAATATATTCACAGACACGTTGTTAAAAATAATTAAGACTTTGAAAGTCGTAAGCGTTACAAAGTTTCTGTTACAATAATTTTATGTGACAGTTTTGAACAATCTATGAACAGTTGATTTATTACATTAAGTAATTTTGCAGAATATTACAAACGAATTATACTAACAACTCTAATATAATTTATATCCTTCAACTTAACCAGTGCCGGGATAAAATGTTTAAAACCTAACTAATATCATAAATGCGAAAGTGAGATTGTTTGTTAGTTTGTTACGCTTTCACGCCGTAACCACTCAACCGATTATCATGCAATTTTGCATACACATTGTTAGGAATATAGAAAAGGACATATGTAATCTAAAAAAGTACTGTTACCCAATTTATATTGACGCGAGCGAATCCACGAGCAAAAGTTAGTATATTTACCACATAGTTAGTTATTTACTACTGAACCCTGCTATGTAAATAAGCATATACACAGAATCGGTGCCGAAGATTTCCTATTATGCGATGTGCAGAAAAAAACCAAAACTTTTTTCTCTGACTACGCTGTTGACCTAACGGGCCTTCACAGCTTCACCGGACTACTAAGGCGAGCGTTTAAGACACTTTTCCGCTTGGCAATAATCTCATGAGTGCAAAAGTGTCTGAGTGGCCTTAGGTTGTTGCTATGGATACATCACCGCGAATCCGTCTAAGCTAAACTAAGCTACTTATTCATACGTATAAGAATTAGTAAGACGCACATGAATACGGTATGTGTGCCTTACGAATTCAAACATGTATTTCGTATCTGATTACAAGGCTAATATAAACTAACCCAATTTGAAAATAAGAAAAAAAAATCCCTTGCATCATAGTGAAACGTTAAAGTATATCTTGTGTGCATGCATGCATGAATCCTAAATGCAACGAGATTCTACGCAATCACGTACTGCTCCAGGAAAAGCTACGTAGATTTCGGCCAAAAATTTCCTTCTATACATACATAAGTCTATATCAGGCAGTGATCTTCAATACTGATAGGCGCTTACAATAGGTCTCTTTAGTCGCAGGGATACAGGACTGTTAAATTTTGCCTAGCCTCCTTTTTAGAATAATAATAATTCTTCACAGGTGAAATCAAGGATGAGTAAGAATATATGCGACGCGGAAACTTATAAATGGCCTATGTTCATGTCTATATATGTAATACATTTTTTTTGTTTAGGGGAAATTTTTGTAAGAATTTAGAATAAAATATGTTTCAGGATATAAATTAATAATACTTGTTAAATAAATGTAAATTATTCAAGACTAGCGGGCCCGGCAGACATTGTCTCGCTCTAATTATGAAAAAGTCCTTGACAATTTATATACTAAAACGTTCCTCGTCAATCACTCTATCCACCGGTGAAATCAGCATGAAAATCCGTTCGGTAGTTTTTGAGTTTATCGCGAACAGACAGACAGACAGACGCGGCAGGGGACTTTGTTTTATACTATGTAATGATAATATTATATGATTTGATAATCTATACTGATATATAAAGCTGAAGAGTTTGTTTGTTTGTTTGGTTGAACGCTATGATCTTAGGAACTACCAGTCCGATTTGAGAAAATCCTTCGGTTTTAGATAGCTCAGTTATCGAGGAAGGCTTTAGGCAATATATCATCACGCTAAGACTAATAGAAGCAGAGCACCAATGAAAAATGTTTCAAAATCGGGCACCTTTTTCCTTTCGAGAGATTTCGTTAGCGTTAGTGTAAAAACGTTGCCATGGTAACGTGGTAAGTTTCTATCGCAAACATTTTCAAAGTTTATTTTGTTTTCCTATGCAAAAAGTTTATACTACTTTTATTTCCAATTTTTTATGTGTTCTCTATTACGTATTATAAAAATAAAGTATGGTTTCAAAATCGGGCACTTTTTTCGTTTTAATTGCTTAGTGTTAGCGTTAGTATTATATACGTTGCCATGGTAACGTGGTAAGTTTCTATCGCAAACGTTTTCAAAGATTATTTTGTGTTCCTTTTCAAAAAGTTTATTCTATGTTAGTTTTGTTTCCAATTTTTTATTTGCATTCTATTACGTATTATAAAAATAAAGTGTGTGTATGTGTAAAAATAAATAGTAACTTTTTGGTGAATGTATATAACTATAAATAACAGAAAAAAATATTAAAAAAAAAATTAAAAACACTATAATATAATAAAACATAAATAAAAAAAAAAGAAAAAAAAAAATTTATTATATAAAAAATAAAATAAAAAAAATTATATATATTTTTTCTTATATGGATTTGATGAAGTCAACCAAATTTATTTTTTTTTCTTAGATATATTTTTTAAAAAAAGAGAGTAATTTTTTTTTTTTATTTTATTTTTTTTTCTTTCCCCCTCCTTTAAATTTATTTATTTTTTTTTTTTTTTTTTTTTATTTTTTTTTTTTTTTTTTTTTTTTTAGTATATTTTTTTATTTTTCTATCCCCCCCCCCCCCCTCCCCTCCTCCTTTTTATTATTATATTATTTTTTTCTTTTTTGTATTTTTTTATTTGGTATTGTGTGATATTTTTTTTATTTTTTTTTTAAAAAAATATTTTTTTTGTACAAAAACACCTTTTTATTTATCCCCCTTTTTTTTCTCCCCCCACCCCCCCTCCCTCCCCCCCAAAAAATTATACTTAATTAATTTAATTTTTTTTTTTCTTTTTTTTTCAACCACACAAAAAAAAAAAAAAAAATTTTCTCCTTATAAATGATTTTTTTTTTTTTTTTTTTTTGGTGGCAAACAAACATCACACTCCCCTGATGGTAATTACTCCCCCCCCCCCACCGACCCCCCCCGCGAGAGGAGAAAAAAAAATTCTTCCCCCCCCAAAAAAAGAGAGGAGTTTTTTTTTTAAATTTTTTTTTTTTTTTTTTGTCCCCCATATAAAAATAACAAAAAAATTTCTTAATAATCCCCCCTTTAAATTTCTTCTTCCTTATAAAAAATTAATTATTAATAATTTTTGGTGTTTTTTTTTTTTTTTTTTTTTTTTTTTTTTTTTTTTTTTTTTAAATTTTAATTTTTTTTTTTTTTTTTTTTTTATTCCTTTTTTTGGAAGAGAGAAAATTTATTTAAGAACCCCCAAGAAATACCCATTTTTAAAAAAAAAAAAAAAAAAAAAAAATTTTTCCCCCCCCCCAAATTTTAAAGGTAAAAAAAAAAAAAAAAAAAAAATACAATCGAATTGATAACCTCCTCCTTTTTTGGAAGTCGGTTAAAAAAGGTTTTGATATTTGCCCGATATTTTTATATTATTATATTTTGTCTGTTTGTTTGTTTGTTTGTTAGTTCCGGGTAATCTCCAAAACGGCTGGACTTATTTTAACGGGAATTTTACTGGCAGATAACCGAAATTATAGCGGTTGACATATTCTATTTTATGTGTCCACGGCTTCGTCCGCATTGCTATTTCTAAAATGGTTGAACTGATTATCACGGGATATTCACTGGTGGATAGCAGACCCTATAAAAAGTAATTTTGGTTTTTTATTCGCCTTCGGCCGCAGTAGAATATCCGAAATGCTTGAACTGATTTTCACGGGACTTTCACTGGCAGATAACTAGCTAATGAGCTATTTTATTTTAAGCTAGCGGGCTCAGCAAACGTTGTCCCGCCCTGATAATAAAAAGAAAACCTTGACAAATTATATCTAAACCTTCCCCATGAACCGTTCTACCTATTGGTGAAAACGGCATGAAAATCCGTTCTGTAGTTTTTGACTTCATGGCGAACAGACAAACAGACAGACCAGAGGACTTTGTTTTACACTATGAAGTGATGAACTGTTACCTATGCATTCGTTCGTGTGAATTTAATAAAAATAGTTTGTTTACTGTAAACAAGCACGTGAGACATGCGCTGTACTGGACCCCAAGAATAAATGTATGTAATTTGAATTATATTATCATTTTGGTCAATTTGGCGGCCATTTTGTTTTATTTACCGCGTTTGCATCTACATAACTCAGTGATTATAGCAACGTATAAGAATAATCCAATTATATCGCCAATATAGGCAAGTTATGTCTATATAATAAACAATTTAACACATATTGTTCGATAATGTATAGTTTAAAATTTTTATTACTTTCTTTTATAGTGTTAATGAGCACTGAGGGTGGTACATAGTAGGTTAAAGTTCCAGGTATGTTGCTGATGATAAATCCCATCCCATTCGATATACTATTCGTGTTCACATATCTAATGTACACGTTACATGTTACAGTAGATGGCGTAATGTAAAATTGTAAGTAGGTGTGTACATTACAGAAATGATTTTTCAAAAACATTTGTAACTATGACACCATAGTTATTTAATACATTTAAAAAAACGCACGCGGAGCCGCGGAGGACAGCTAGTCTATAGATATAATAAGAATGTAAATCTAATGAGTCTGTACTTTTTTAGATTTTTGTGAACAAAATTGTTGCAGATGCCTAGGAATAAGTAATGAAATACATTTCAATAATTTTTAGAAATGTCTGTCTATCTGTCTGTTTGTTTGAACACGCATCACTGTTCAAGTGCGGGGTTCTCAATAAAAACTCAACAAGAAAACCGTAAAGCATATCCTCGGGAGTAACTTAGTGTTTGTAGCATTAAAATCGTTCCACTCTATCAAATGTTATTGTAGTTTTAATGACGACGCGGCGTAAGTACGAGAGAAAAGTAGATGGATTTAATACATTCAGATGACTTTATTGAACACTGTTTTTACATAAACTTCCACGCAGACGAAGTTGCGGGCACAGCTAGTATTTAATAAAACTAAATTATAAATGGATAATTTCGATGTTTCAAATTAGAACTACACAATTTATTACCTGTATTAGATTACCTGCAATATTCCATAAAGTTATATACAACGTTATGTAGCGTCGGTTTAAAGATATATTTAAATATGAAACTAATTACAAATAGATGTAAGTTGTAAGTATGTAGTTGGCAGACTGTAGAAGTATTTTTCAATAATTCAACAAGCACGACTGGCGCCACCTAGCCAGGAATCTAATTAGAGGTTATGGTAGTGGAAGTACGTTACATTGGCACGAAGCCCAAAAAATAATTATAGTTTAAAAATGTGTCACATATTTGTAAGGTTAATAACAAGTAATAATACAATTGTGAATTAATAATACAGTCCAATATATTAGCTTAATATAAAACATTGAATAAGTACTTCGCAAATCGACAATGATGTAATAAATTACTATCTATCTTCTATCTATACATATAATAAAAATGAAGTGTCTGTAAGTAATATCCAAATATATTTTTTTTACTGATTGGGTAAGAAAGTGTATACGTTACTGATAACAGAAATGCAATTTTTAAAATTTTTGTCGGTCTGTCTGTTTGTTCCGGGTAATCTCCGAAACGGCTGGACCGATTTTGACCAAAATTTCACTGGCAGATAGCTGAATTTACAGCGGGTTACTTAGGCTACTCTAAATTAGACTAACTATTAAAAACGGCTTCGTCCGCAATGCTATCTCCAACACGGTTAGACCGATTTACACGTAACTTTCACCAGCAGGCAGCGAACATCATAACAGATAATTTAGACAATTTTAATTTAAACTAGCTGCTAACCGTGGCTTCGCCTGCAGCACTGTCTTCAAAGCGGTTAGACTGATCTTCACGAAGCTTTCATTGGCAGATAGCTGACTTATAAAAGTATTCTTTATTTCCCCGGCCCCTATCTCTCCCTTTCCCCCCTTCCCCCCCTCCTTCTATCTCCACACCATTTCAGGCCCGAAGCCCAGATAGACATTTTCCACCCCCCTTTCTCCCACTATTTTATCCATTCCCAAAAGCCCACACCCGCCCCCATCCCGCCTTTTTCCTCCATCGATATCCTCCCCGGGCGGCCCCCACCCCCCACCCGCGCCATTGCCCACCAAACCCCCGCCACCCCCCCCCCCCCCTCTCCCACCCCCACCCCCACGCCCCCACCCCCACCCACCCCCCCCTTCATTTTACACCCACAACCCCACAGCGCCGAGCCGCCCGCACACCCCGCGCCCCCGCAGCCCAGATTTAAAACACCGCCCCCCACCCCGCACCTCCCTCACGCAAACGGACCTTATAAGAAGTAATTTAAATTATTTTAATTTAGACTAGCTGTTAACCGTGGCTTCGCCAGCTGTGCTATTGGCAAAACGATTAGACCGATTTTCACGGGACTTTCACTGGTAGATAGCGAACCTTATAAAAAGTAATTGAGGTTATTTTATTTTAGACTAGCTGTTATCCGCGACTTTGCATGAAATTTAGCAAGATTTCAACTCATTCTTCATTTTTAATTAGAGAAATAATTATCAGCTTATTGTTTACAATTCGACATTATAATTATTAATAACTTTAATGATATAGAGGTCTTCCTAATAGGATCTTTGATTATAAACGTATTACGTAAAAACTTCCATAATTCAATTTCTTGCGGAACAGACAAGCCTTTATTTTTTGTATAGTCACAAAATCTTAATTATAATGGCAATGTATATTAAATGTTTATAATAATATTTTAAGTTATTGTTTCATTAGTTCCTTATACAGTGTAAGTAAGCACTGAGGTAGTTATAATAGGTCTTTACCTATGAAATTGCCGTTCTGCAGTACTGGCCATTTAAAAATCAAAATAATTTTTGTTTGGCTAAGAATTCTAATTTCAAATTAATTTTATTTTAAAAACATGGGATTCTTTTTCCAAAAGTAGTCATTTGTTTATTGATTAGTGTTACATTTTCATCGCATTTCAATCTTTTTTGTCATCATGGATACGTTAAAAATTCGAGTAATTATGGAATATGAGTACCGTCGTGGCAGCAACGCGGCACAAGCGGCACGCAACATCAACGACGCTGACACTACAAACCAACGCACCACCTGTTATTGGTAAAAATGAACCTCGCGGTCGTCCGAAGACTTTGGTCGACAATGACGAATTAAAGGCGATTGTGGAAGCTGATGATACACAATCTACGCAATTAGCAAAAAACGAATTAGCAAACACCTTTCGAGGTTAGCGTCAAAACAATATTGGTCCATTTGCGTCAAATTGGCAAGGTAAAAAAGCTTGACAAATGGGTGCCCCACGAACTCAATGATCGCCAGCGCGAAGTACGCGTCGAGACGTGCCTTGCACTGCTCAACAGACACACAAATGAAGGAATTTTGAATCGCATTGTTACCTGCGATGAAAAATGGATTCTGTTTGATAACCACAAACGCTCAGCAAGTTGGTTGGATCCTGGTTCAGCACCTAAACAATGCCCTAAACGAAAACTTACTCCTAGAAAAGTGATGGTCACTGTTTGGTGGTCTAGCACCGGTGTGATTCATCACAGCTTCTTACCAAACGGAGTGAGCATTACTGCAGATGTGTATTGTGAAGAACTGAACACTATGATGGAGAAGCTGGCACATCTCCAACCAGCATTGGTCAATCACTCGTCTCCGCTGCTCCTGCACGATAACGCGCGACCTCATACTGCACAGCAGACGGTCTCCAAGTTGCAAGAACTGGGGTTAGAAGTTCTCCGTCATCCGCCCTACTCACCAGACCTTGCGCCTACAGACTACTACTTTTTCCAGAATTTGGATTACTCCTTGGCGGCAAAAAAAATCAATACCCGACAGGCAGTACAAAATGCCTTTGAAGAATTTGTTGCCTCCCGTCCAGCTGATTTCTTTAAAGGCATCAATAAACTGCCACTGCGTTGTCAAAGATGCATTGATTGCATGGGTGATTACTTCGATTAATACAAATAAAAAATACATGAAAAAAATTCGTTTAAATTTTTTCATACAAAACGGCAATTTCATGGTAAAGACCTAATATTATATTGTGGGTTAAGGTTCCAAATATATTGCTTATGACAAACCTCATTTGACAGGCTGTTAGTATTTATATATCTAATGTACATGTTACATGTTACTGTTAGTGGCATGCGTGTCGTACTTACAATTGCTTTTAAAGAGCATTTCTATAATTGTACATAGTATCACAATTTTATAAGTTTTTAATACGAATTAAAAAAACGCGTGCGGAGCTGTGGGGTACAGCTAGTATTTTAATAATACTAGATTGTCGCGATAAGAAAAGAGTGCGCAGCGCATATACTCACTAGAACACAAAACTGAGGGAAGTCGAAAAATTTTTTGTGAACGGAAGCTGATAGCTAAACAAAAAATGCTATCAGATGCACTTTTTTTCTTAATTCCGAATATATATATATAACTCTATATTGCAAAAAATTAAACATGCCCCGCTCTTTCTATGGACGGCAATTAAGCTTACGTATAGAAAACTACCTGAATACTTTCTTTTTCATCAGCTTCTTATAACGTGTTAACACAAATAAAACAATGAAAGATGAACATTTCCTGTTACTCCATGTTAGCCAAACAACTACATTCAGCACTGGAATTGCGTTGAAATAAATAAACTTTCCTTATAAAGACAGTGTAACCAATAAAAAAACAAAGAAGTGCTATATTTACAAGATTAGATAAATATTAACTATGATAAGTCATCACAACACTAATATTATTATATTTGGAATTAAAAAGAATATTATTAAGGATGTTAAAGACTAGTTTCATTAGTAAATATACTACTACACTTGAACAGCCTTTATGGTGAATATGGGTATATTGACATCAAATATTGCAAATCGTACGAGATTAACATTTTTTTAACGCATAATATAGGTTAAAACTTCCTTCTTGTGGTACCTACGTTCATTCATTCAAGTATCTGGATAGAGATCTAATCGTATTACATTATCCTGGCTTAACTATTTTTCCATTTAACAAGTTTCGGAATGTGGCAAAATGATTAGAGTTATTGAATAGTAACAGTTCATATTTACAATTGTACAACAACCTTCGTTTTATTCTTTATCTTATGTGTTTGCTATATATCTAGTACCCCGAAATATACAAAGCAATGATTGTCTTTTTTCGAACTGATTACTCTATTTTTCTTACATACCTTTACAGCTTCAGCGGATTACCAATGATCATTGATACAACGTAGCTATTTATTAAATTATTTATTACTTCTAGCGAAAGTATATGATACAAGACTTATTAGATGTTTCACAATTGGCTCTTTAGAACTATAAAATATAAAGTGACATCTATCGTCTACTTAAATAACATTTTTAAAACGCATTTATCTTTGGCATTATTCTTCTTTGACACACTATGAGCTACTTTTTAATATTTCACACATAATGTAGGCAAATACCAACAGATGTCGCATAAAATCTTAATTTAAAATATAAAATAATGATAAAACGTATCATTTTCAAAATAAGTAATTAAAAATTTATTTTCTCAGTGACAGTATTTATATATAGAGTTTTAGATACATACTGATGTATATCATTATCGAAATTTTTCGAAAATTTGTTTTTGATTCAATCTAATCTGTATAAACTTAGTAAACTAACATTTGTCTATGGTGTGTCAAAATGGCCGACAACTGTGATGTCCGATTGCAGTTTTATATTCTTTGTTTACGCTAAAAACACATTTTAAATTTTATTTTTCTGACTGTTACGTGACAAAATAAGATGTTAATAGATGTTAAAATACTGGACACCAATTTACATGTATGCGAGTGTGTGATTTGACGAAAAACTAGTGATACCAGTCTCACCTTGTAAAGAGAAAATGGGGAACTGTTTTAGTAGCACAGGAGAAAAGGATTCTAAAAACAAAAATGAGCGAACAAATTCGCACGAAGAAGATCCAAGACTATTTCAGACTCCTATACCAACGCCACCACCGGATCCAATAAGATCAACAGTAAATCAGGGCACAGATACGAACGAGATCCCTCCCACCCGAATATTCGTAGCTTTATATGATTACGATGCTAGGACCGATGAGGACCTTAGTTTTAGGAAAGGGGAGCATTTAGAAATTCTTAATGACACTCAAGGTGACTGGTGGCTTGCAAGAAGCAAGAAAACCAAACAAGAAGGATACATTCCATCCAACTATGTGGCGCGCCTGCAGTCCATAGAAGCCGAACCGTGAGTAATCATAATGTGTTTTTATGCAATCGTTAGTAGTGAGCGGTTCCTTTGCACGATTTCATTTCCTTTACTTGAAATCGAGTACTTTCATTGGTGTATTATTGATACTTTTACCAGGGTAATTCGTAAAGTATTCACCTATGTGACATTTTTTCGGTAACATGGCACTTAGTAACCTAATAAACAACTTTCAAAAATTTTACTTGTTGTAACTTGTTCAATTGCCCTTGGCTTCTATAAGTGATTGCTGTACTTCGTACAGAGTGTATCCTAGTTAATTTAAAAGTGATACCTCTCATAGAATACAAGAAAATGGAAAAATTATTGTGGTTTATGTAGTATATCTAGGATACTTCATTAATTTATATATCAATTTTATATCCCTATAAATTAGTTAATTACATAGTATTTGTGTTAAAATTTTCATCTATTTACATGGAACTACTCTAAAATCCTGAATTTATGTATTTTATCGCTAATAAAGGTAATGGTTAAGATTTATTCTGATAGATGGTTAATTACTTTTCAGTCATTTATTTGATTGTAGCAATCATTCATTTCTGCAGTGAATTAGTCATAATATTGGGAATCATACAATTTTTTTTATAAAGATATCACAATTTATAAACTTTATCAATTTCCTGTCTATTCCAATCAGAGTTTCATATTATAATTATAATAACATGGTACCTACAAACAGTAATTATCTAATATATATTATACTAGTGACTGTCAGCAACTTCATTTGTATATTTATATGGGTTCTCCTGTAATCAACAGTTTATGCAGCACACACAAATATAGCTGTCAGATGGCAGAATATTTTCAAACTTATTTGAAATATAATTCACTAATTTACATAGTATAAAACAATGTCCCCTACCGCATCTGTCTGTCTGTTCGCGATAAACTCAAAAACTCAAAAACTACTGAACGGATTTTTAAGCGGTTTTTGCCAGTGGATAAAGTGATTCATGAGGAACGTTTTGGTATATGATTTGTCACGGATTTTTTTTATAATCAGGGCGGGACAACGTCTGCTGGGCACTATTCACTAATTTACACAAAATTTACACAATATATATATAAATTATATGTTAAGTATTGTTCTAATGTATAAGCTAAATTACTGTAATATGTCGTCCATATCTGTTCTGAAGTTTTTCCATGAGAAAATAACGAACATCCACCCATCCTTGCAAAATATCTCCTTTATAATGTTGATAGGATATGATGTAAATAGATTTCTTTCCATGTCTATTTAGGAATTATATTCAGCAGGTTAGATCTAATTTAAAATCTGCCACAGGAATTATTACACAGATGATTAAGAGAAAAAATGTTTTTTTTTTTAATTATTACTAAAATGGAACTTAAATAAATATATTAGTGTTTAAATACTCAATTACTACTCATTGACATTAACATTTGTGAAGTTTTAGTTGTCAAAATAAAATAGATTCTAATATATCTAAACTTTTAATAGTAAAAAAAAAATATCTACATATATAATTAACTTTTGCTGTTGTGTCTTCGCTCATGTTAATGAAAATTTTATTTATCCCTTGGACATAGTACTGTTTGCTTCCATAAAAGGTACCCTATGTTACTTTCTGTACCCCGGTCATTATCTGTGCACAATTTCATGATATTTGGTAGAGTATTAAAGTGTGAAAGTATAACAAACATACAAACTGACATTTCCATTTATAATATCAATTAGGATAAATGAAAGGGCATTTGCTTGAATATTTGTACTTTTGTACTTATGTAGTATGTAATTTCTCATGTATGTTGTATATATCAGAACATAGTATATGGATACTTTGTAATTTATAATATCACGAGTGAAACAAGTAAGCAATATGCTAGTACAATTATGATAATGTTATTTTTTTTTGTGATTAAATTAATTAAATGGATCTTTTTAATGTTTACATAGTATAAAATTAAGTCGCTTCTGCTGTCTGTTCCTTAGATCTTTTAAACTATTCAATGGAATTTAATACAGATTTCAACAATAGATAGAGTGTGTAAAGAAGAATGTTTATATGTATAATGCATACATATTATAGTACAGAAAAGCCGAAAAATTCAAAGATTTGTAATGTGATGTTGTAACAAGCATATTTTTGTGCGCTTAAATCGCAAATGCTGGCTATACCTTACGAGATAGACCACATTAATGTACTACGGAAATGTATACCTAAAAAAGATCGATAACAAAGTCGGCGATGGTATATATTTATTATATTTATCTCTAAAGGATAACTCACAGTAACCATTTTTATCTTTTTACAAAAATAATTATGTATTACTACCAAGTTATTTTATATAATACAGTATTATTCCTTATCCAATCAAATACATTACATACATTGTACATGTCAAGTAGATCAAAACTGCCCTTAACAGTATTTTATTAAAATGGATATCTACATTGCACTTATGAGAAGCTGGGAGGGGTTGCTACCAATAAATAATCATATAAGAATGATTAATTTTTGAATGAGTTATCTTATGCTTATATAGGTTGATAAGAAAAATAATCTTACAAGGTAATAATGCTTGTAGTTTCTACACTTATAAAGCTATACATTTGTTTTTGATCTCAACACTGGGTACAAAAGACTAACTTGTGGAGCTGTATTTCAAAGAGGTTAGACTAAACATTTAGCACATAATATAACTGTAGTTCTGTTATGAAAATGACAACTTTATTTCAAGCAAAAATAATTACTTTGTACTTATTTACATTCATTATCTACATTATTAGAATAATCCTCTGAATATGATAATCTGATAAGATATGAGAGTATTTATAAGGAGTTAATAACAATTAATTCAAAATAAATGTTTAAAATAAGCCTATATTTAGGTTTAAGAAGCATTCTATTACAAAATAAATTATTTTAATATTAACATTAAGAAGAAATGAAATTCTTAGCATATTCTATGAAGTCACCAGACTTAGCATGTGTAACCCGAGGGTAGGCTATTGTATAGTATTCATTAATGTGTACTCAATTCCACTGCTGGCACTCCTATCCCTGATATTCAAAGTTAACAAGATCTTACTTAGGCCTATGTGTTAGGCATTAACATGTTTCAAGATAAAAATCTCTCTTAGTCATCTAGTTACCTCACAATAATTTTGATTTACTGAGACTAAAGTAATTAATTTCACATGCCTCTCTTCAAAAGGGATTGAACCACTATCTGCGAGTCGACAATGCAATAGTGTTGAATTTTGTGTTCCGTTTGTCCAGAGAAGATGGTAACCATTTACCATCAGGTGTACCATCTGCCTGTTTGCAGCCCTTTGATATAAAAAAAACATTCTATATCATTTCTATTGAATGAATCTTGAACTTATGAGCGTCAGAATGCCATCTTATCATGACAACTAAAGTACATTTGGTTTCAATACACGTAGATATTATAATATTATGCAATAATATATGCTCAGAAATGCAGTTATTTAACTTTTAGACACTTAGGCATTTATTATATTTATTTATAATGTTATATTGAGGTGTCATGTCTAATCACTGAGCAGTATGTGAAGTGAAAGCATTACCTGGAATGCTTAGTCCTCATATGAATGTCAGCATACACTTAATACTCCTACACTGTAAACACTACATGAATTTATTATTGTTCATGTGGTATAATGTTACTCGAGTTCTCAGAAAGGTAATGGAACTAATAATTCTATTGCCTTTTCAATTATTAATGGTATAAATAGTGTTAAGCAAAATTCTATTTCAATTGTCATACAGCTTGTCACAAATTTTCTGTGTTACTTTCACATTTTAACACACACTCATCAAAATGGCCTTAATATTGTTTCTTAGAACTTCAGATAAAAGACATATGATCAATCTATGTCATTATTATGTTGTCAAATAACTATAGTCTTACCTTTTTTTTACTATGTTATTATTTCTACAAAATTATATTATGCTGTAGTTTTGTTTGGTATGCATATATACTAACCGTTTTGCCTGTACGGCTGGCCGATAAAAAGTATCTCATATCCTATTTTATTATACAGTTAATTTCGCTGTTAATTTAAATAGACTTTGTCCAATCATTTCAGTGTAATAAAGATATAGATAGACATTATCCCAAATGCACTTTCATATAGGTATATAATAAATCATAGATAAAGTATAATATATATCATATACTATATATTATATGGGACATTTGTTCTCTATCCACAATTCGGCTAGTGTCATGTAGTGAATGTAATAAAGCAAATAAGAAAAGTGTTTATAAAAATGTTTAGTTGTAGCTAGAAATTTTCCATTCAAGTTAAGAAATAATCACACCTAAAATAACAGGACCTTTTTAAACACAAACTATAGATTACATATATAATAAAACAGTATCTTTTACTGCATCTAAGAGTGATAGAGCCTGTGTAATGTTCGCTTGAGGAACAATCAAAGCATCTTCTGTCGTTTTTCATCACTTCTGTTCTATTTTTGTACAGGTGTGGCTAGTAACTCATACTATCGCAGGAGACATTTCCCTTTGGTCCCTGCTGGCCTCTTTGAGAACTACGGTGCTTTATGAAGTTGTCACATCAGGTGGCCTGGATGCTATATAAAAAGACAGTTTTTTTTATGGCATCCAGGTTGGAGTAACCGAGGCATATCGTTTTCTGAAATAGTTATATTAATGTAAATTTATACGTGTTATAGTATTATTGAATAATTGACTTATAATTATAATTTCGAACCACTTTAATTTTGCATCTTTATCCCATGGGGCAGATAAAATTAAAGACTTGCATAAAGATGTACTTAATTTTTTTTTTTTTCAAACCAATTACAGTTACAACTTGCTTTAAAAGTTTCAATAAAGTTCAACGAGGCGGAGCATACTAAAGTCGATGTGGCGTAATAAAAGGCTCTTCGTTTCCTGGTTTATCCTGTTCCATAAATAAATCTGTCATGTGACTGATTCATTTGAACGATTATCAGTATCTTCGTTCAGTCTACCCGCCTTTAGCACTTATTCGAATCACCCAAATTGTCGGTTATGGCATATAGATTTACGGACGAAAATAAATTGTACAGTTTCATCGATTAATTATAAACTTGCGTTTGATATTATTGGAAGAGATACGGGCGTATTTTACGACGGAGATGCGATGTTAGCGCGCTTTCACACAGCCGCACAGCACTTCCACTGCGAGCGCTTCGTTTATATTAGAACGCTATTACAATAATAATTACAAGCGTTTACAACGCTTCTGAGTATTGCGTAACCAGAGCACAGACCCACAGACGCCGGTGTAGTAGAAAATTTTCAAGCGAAAGTCACTATTCACGGACGAGAGGCTCTCGTGACAGTTCACGTAAATTACAAAGCCTCCTGTTATGACTTATCCTCTTCATTTAAACCTTTGTACATATTTACTTATATTAATTGCAATATAATATATCGAATTCATTTGAATCTACATTTATACTATAATATTTATTTATTATTTTAATATTATAAAGAGGTAAAGTTTGTGAGGTTGTAGGGGGTAATTAATATGTGGAACTACTGGTTAGATTCGACAAATTATTTCCGTGTTTGATAGTTCATTTATCGACGAAATATATAGGCTATATATCATCACGCTAAGATCAATAGGAGCGGAGCACCAATGAAGAATGTTTCAAAATCGGGTTTTGTTTCCTTTCGAGAGTTTCCGCTGCGTGTTAGCGTTAGCCCAAAGTAACTATTTCACGCGGACGAAGCCACGGGCGGAAGCTAGTATTCTATAATTTTTTATTTGTTGTTTCCCCATTGATATCGAAGTCTGAAACTATTCAATTAATTTTAGAGTTAATACTTTGTTTCAAAATACATATTATGAATGTACGTAATAACTATTCATATAATAAGTGTATTAACGTTATAGTACAGTTATTATTAGCTAGTTAGTGTGTGTTAAATTCCACGTTGATTTTTTATCCAAACTGCTGGCGCTATTGCCTTGTTAGGCGCTAATAAATTTGCATCGAGTATTACACAAATCACATATCTGTTATATAATCGAGAAATGGTTGCCGTTATGAATTTTAAACGCTTGCCCGATGGATACAAATTTTAAATAATTTGTAATATGGCTGACAGGTAATCATAAATGTTATCGGATGCCGTTGCATTTTTATCGTGATTGGGGTTTTCTCTTTAATTTTCATAGTATTCTTAATTTTTTTTTGTAGTAGGTAATGTTTATAATGCAACAAACTACAGGTACGGTTCGATTTGTGTGAACCCATTTATGTTTTTTGTCATAACTTTGGGCAATTACATCTTTATTACCGATTGTATTCTCCCGCATGTAACTTTTAATTATATTTGTAAACTAACTTCTGCCGGCGACTTCGTCCGCGTAGAATAGTTACTTTGGGTTAACGCTAATACGCAGCGGAAGCTGTCAAAAGGAAAAAAAAAAGATTTGAAAACATTATTCATTGTGGTTCCGCTCCTATTGGTCTTAGCGTGCTGATATATAGCCCATAGCCTTCCCCGATAAATGAACTATCTAACTCTGAAAGAATTTTCAAAAATTTCAAATGAGTATAGTAGTTCCTGAGATTAGCATGTCCAACCAAACAAACCTTCCAGCTTTATAATATTTGTATAGATCTAATAAATGTACAAGGGTTTTTTTTTTGTCTGTTCTAATATCCTTTTTTAGATTGATTAAAATTAATGTACATATATACTCTTTGTTTTTACATGTAACTCTTTACCCTAAATTACAAAGGTCAACGCGCTAAAAGGTTTTGTTACTTATTCAATAAATTAGTATATTCTCCACTGGTCGTTCAAGATAACTAAATAGGAGCCTGAACTACCGACATCTAAATAGGAAAACCATTAGTGGCAGGGTTCAGTTTATCTTTGACATTGTAATTTTGATACAACAAATTGCATCAGTCTTGAGTTCTTAACTTGTATTTATTTTAATTTGCGGTATCTATACCCCATAGCGAGTAACGTGTTAATATTGTTATTTAAATTATTTTACATTTTTTAAAAACAATAACTACTTACAAATAGTATAATTTATCTTCTATTAGCGGGCCCGGCGGACGTTGTCCTGCCCTGGTTATAAAAAAAATCCTTGACAAATGATATACCAAAACGTTCCTCATGAATCACTTTACCCACTGGTGAAAACCGCATGAAGATCCTTTCAGTAGTTTTAGAGTTTATCGCGAACAGACAGACAGACAGACGCGAAAGGGGACTTTGTTTTATACTATGTTATCTTCTATACATATAATAAAAATGTAGGTATGTATATATGTAGGTAAATGTAGGTTGCAGGTATCTAGGAATAAGTAATAGAATACATTTAAATCATTTTTAGAAATGTGTGTGTGTCTATCTGTCTGTCTGTTTGTTTGTATGAACACACATCGCTGCTAAAGTACTGGGTTCACAATAAAACCTCACTAAGAAAATCATAAAGTATATCTTCGAGAGTAACTTAGTCTTTGTTTCATTAAAATCGGTCCACTATATCAAAAGTTATTATAGTTTGTATGACGACGCGACTTAAGTACTAGAGGAAAATAGATAAGTAAATGGACTTAATACATTCACATGATTTTATTAGTCACTGTTTTCTTACATTAGGTTCCACGCGGACGGAGTCGCGGGCATAGCTAGTTATTATGATATAATTACACTGGTCTGCAACAAAATCCTCCTTTAAAAAATTATGTCACAAATATGAAGATTTTGATGCTCTGTATCTGTTCCCGGTAGCCGATTTTTTTCTATCACGTCTAGATTTTTCGATATGGTTTTTTTTTTCAAAATATCATAAATTGAGTTTTTTCTTATTCGTTTTATGTATTCACATCGTATATATACATACGGTTATAGGTTTATAGGTTTTTGTCGTAAGAGAAGGCAGGAAAGTATGGAAAGTGATTTCTATGGAAGTATGAGCCTGCACAGTATTTACTGTAACTTTACAACAGTTAGTTGAAAACTTGTCTTTTAATAGTTTACGTTCTATATCAAATACTTTAGTGAGTTTTGCAGAAAACTCATACTATCTTAATATATATATTTCTTGTGTGCGTGTGTATGTGACTGAACTCCTCCTAAACGACTGGACCGATTTTGATGAAATTTTTTGTGTGTGTTCGTGGAGATTCGAGAATGGTTTAGATTCACAATTGGACCCGGCAGGTGGCGCTGCGATCGACTTTTAGGATTTTTTTTGTTTTCAAGGCAGGACAACGTCCGCCCGGTCCGCTAGTATTTATATATTTTTAAAGTAGTTTATGTGTAGGTTATCCATTTTTCTATGAACAGACATAATAAACATAAAATGGATTTTTTTATTGAATTCCATTCATTTTTAGGTTATGAAATGCCGCGCACTTGTAAGAATTCTACAGACTGTTCTTAGAGAGCTACGACAGATAACGTTTTCAATTCAAAGTTGAACAAAGCTGAGAAAAGCTTGGGTGGCTTTTGTAAAAGTGTGTGATAATTCTCTTGGTACCTAATACAAAAGCTCACAACTACCGACAAAACATTCGAGAGCTTTTTTCTGCTTATAAAGCTTTGGGATGCAATATTTCACTCATAATTATTTTTTTGGACTTGCATGTAGATTTTTCGGAAAATCTCTTTGTCGTATCAGATGAGCATGGTGAAAGGCTTCCTACGGATATTACGCATATTTAAAAACGCTACAGTGGAAAATAGTCAGCAGCTATGCTTGCTGACTTTTGTTGGTCTATTCGCCGAGAAACTTCCATGGAAACTATGAAAAGAAAAAAACTACAAAATAACTTGAATTATAATAGGTCTTTACCTATGAAATTTCCGTTCTACAGTACTGGCCATTTCAAATCAAAATAATTTTTGTTTGGCTAAGAATTCTAATTTCAAATTAATTTTATTTTAAAAACATGGATTTTTTTTCCAAAAGTAGTCATTTGTTTATTGATTAGTGTTATATTTTCATCGCATTTCAATCTTTTTTGTCATCATGGATACGTTAAAAATTCGAGTAATTATGGAATATGAGTACCGTCGTGGCAGCAACGCGGCACAAGCGGCACGCAACATCAACGACGTTTACGGAGCTAACACTACAAACCAACGCACCACCTGTTATTGGTTTGCTCGCTTCCGTTCTGGGAATTTCGACCTGAAAAATGAACCTCGCGGTCGTCCGAAGACTTTGGTCGACAATGACGAATTAAAGGCGATTGTGGAAGCTGATGATACACAATCTACGGCTGAATTAGCAGCAGTTTTCGACGTTAGCGTCAAAACAATATTGGTCCATTTGCGTCAAATTGGCAAGGTAAAAAAGCTTGACAAATGGGTGCCCCACGAACTCAATGATCGCCAGCGCGAAGTACGCATCAAGACGTGCCTTGCACTGACTGCTCAATAGACACACAAATGAAGGAATTTTGAACCGCATTGTTACCTGCGATGAAAAATGGATTCTGTTTGATAACCGCAAGCGCTCAGCAAGTTGGTTGTATGCTGGTTCAGCACCTAAACAATGCCGTAAACGAAAACTTACCCCTAGAAAAGTGATGGTCACTGTTTAGTGGTCTAGCGCCGGTGTGGTTCATCACTTCTTACCAAACGGGGTGAGCATTACTGCAGATGTGTACTGTGAAGAACTGAACACAATGATGGAGAAGCTGGCACATCTCCAACCAGCATTGGTCAATCGCTCGTCTCCGCTGCTCCTGCACGACAACGCGCGACCTCATACTGCACAGCAAACGGTCTCCAAGTTGCAAGAACTGGGGTTGGAAGTTCTCCGTCATCCGCCCTACTCACCAGACTTTGCACCTACAGACTACTACTTTTTCCAAAATTTGGATAACTCCTTGGCGGGAAAAAAATTCAATACCCGAGAGGCAGTACAAAATGCCTTTGAAGAATTTGTTGCCTCCCGTCCAGCTGATTTCTTTAAGAAGGGCATCAATAAACTGCCACTGCGTTGGCAAAGATGCATTGATTGCATGGGTGATTACTTCGATTAATACAAATAAAAAATACATGAAAAAAATTCGTTTAAATTTTTTCATACAAAACGGCAATTTCATAGGTAAAGACCTAATATTACCCTAATGAGATAAATATACTGATATTTCTATAACTTGTGACTGTAAAATTAGCATTTTTCGCTGTAGGACTTAGACCGTAGTCTTTCTTCACTTTCTTGTAATCGTTGCTACTTTGATAATACTTTTTTTAATGAAATGGAAATTGTACTTAAAATCTATGTGCTGTATTTATATGCATGTTAAATTCCGTATTTAGAGCACCAACCATAACGTTATCATGCATGAAAACAATGAGGAGGTAAAAAAAAAAATTTTTGCAGACCAGTGTTATTATAGTTATTGGTTATAGTTGTATAAAATAGTATGTTTTCCTTGTTTCCATACATTTTAGTTGATATATTATAGAAATGTATAATTAAAATTTAATATTATTTGATATTCAATACAATTCGATACAAATAAAATACAATAAAATACAAATTACACGATTTAGGTTATGTTAGACTAATATGCGAAGAAAATCCATATATATTGTTTCATCTGTTTGTCAACCGTTTTTTTATTTATTCTTTCTGTTTAATATATATCAAGGAGCTTTAGAGAGATATAAGAAACATTGGAAATCGTTTTTTTTTTGCTTTCTAGTATTTTCATTTATTTTCTAAATGTCGATGTGGTCTAAAATGGTATACACGTTAAACCTACGTTCTCAAGTGCAGCTGCCGGAAAATACCAATAGGGGCTTGGCGACAGTTTTTCAACTAAAGTGTGGTAGCTAGCCAGGGGGAATTAGAAAAGCCCTAACACCATGCTGTGGCTTTATCGCGATGTTTCCTTCACCGATAATCCGACTCAGTTGCTAGGATTCGAGCCTACGTCCATCGACCCGGTGTCCGGACACGCTATCACAAAGCCATATCATCGCTTGAGACCTTATCATATCATTGACGTGTTGTAACGTTTACTTATAATTTTCTGTTTAATCATTTTTCGTTTCTTACATCTGCAATCGTAACTCACTAATATTATAAATACGAATACGTGTTTGTTTGCTTATTCATTTGTTTGTTGCGCTTTAACTACTCAATGTATTAACATGCAATTTTGTATGCACGTTGTCAGGGATGCAGAGAAGGACACTGTTCCCGAGATATATATCAAATCTAGATTAACGCGAGCGAAGCTGGGGGCTAAAAGCTAGCCTAAAATATTTGTACCATACTCGTACATTTAAACCATCTCGAAGAAATTTTTGAAACGATATTGAAAACCGCATCAAAATCAGTCACGTTAATGTACAGACAGGCACAAAAAGCAATTTTGTTTTATAATATTCATACCATAACTATAAATCAAGGGAAAAGTTACAATTTCAATTCAACTTCTATACAATTTAATGTCTCCTACTAAAAAAAAAACAACACTAGCGAATAAACACTAATAACGGGAATTCAATTCGAAATCCGCACTTTTAATCAGAATAACTAAAGTCGAGACTACTTATCTACAGGCATAAAATGTATGAACAGTTATTTGTGTAAATATCTCTACATGCATATAAAACTAGTATTGTTGCGAATGCAGGCAAATTCATATAGCGTTGATCACGTTTACAATAGGCTACAATGAGTAAGTCACTTCCTCTCGCGTACAGTTTATTGTATTGCGCGACTGTACGTTCGTTCCAGTCCATCCAATACCCCTTTAGTAAATGCAGTGAAACGTGAAGGACGAACGTCACTCGTCACTGGTGTGTTAACTGTTTCAGAAATTCTAATAAACACATATATCATTATTTATTTTATTACATATTATAAAACAAAGTCCTCTCCCACGTCTGTCTGTCTGTCTGTCTGTTTGCGATAAACTCAAAAACTACTGTACAGATTTTCATGCTGTTTTCACCAATCGATAAAGTGATTCATGGGGAAGATTTTGGTATATGATTTGTCAAGGTTTTGTGTAAATTGGTTGAAATACAACTATAATTGGTGGAAATGTTGGAAAAGGTAAAGCCGCCTAGGAGTTTACATCGAAAACACACACTGCCTTTTACGATATAATAAAACAACGTACTTGTAAGTTGGGATGTTCCCCTTTTATAGATCTACAAAGAAGTCTGTGATGGCATATATTTAAGGATAGTCCACTATACTCGTATGTTATACAAAATACAAAACGTACAAATCGAATGCAATTTAGACGGATACAGTATTAATAATTATCAACTTAAATACGTTAGTTACGAATAAATTAAGCATTTTATGCATATTCATCTTTATATATATAATTCTTCTGTCCGTGTGTATGTGACTGAACATAATGAACTGAATGAAAATAATACATTGTTATGAACATTTATTCTTTCAATTCCAGGTAGATTATTGTTGCTCGATATTTATTCCATCATTACATAGTATAAAACAAAGTCCCCTACCGCGTCTGTCTGTTCGCGATAAACTCAAAAACTACTGAACGGATTTTTAAGCGGTTTTCACCAGTGAATAAAGTGATTCACGAGGAACGTTTTGGTATATAATTTGTCAAGGATTTTTTTATAATCAAGGCGGGACAACGTCCGCCTGGCTCGCTATTACATGTATAAATTTCAATAAGACTATCATTGCAAAACAAAAATTAAACATATTTTTTTAACTAAAATAAATAAAATTAAATACTTGGTGCAAACTCTGAAAGATTAATTCATTTCACACATATGTTCATACTAGCCTCTGCCCGCGACTTCGTTCGCGTGGAATAGTTACTTTGGGCTAACGCTAACACGCAGCGGAATCTCTCAAGAGGAAAAAACCACCATTTTGAAATATTCTTCATTTGTGCTCCGCTCCTATTGCTCTTAGCGTGATGGTGTAGCCTATAACCTTCCACGATAAATAAGCTATATAACACTCAAAGAATTTTTCAAATCGGACCAGTAGTTCCTGAGATTACCCCCTACAACGCCACAACGTCACAAACTCACAAACTTTACCTCTTTATAATATTAGTATCTATAGATATACACTCTTGTGATGCATAAATTTTTCCTCTACTGTGTATATAAATATACCGATTTCATAATTCATAGAAACTATATTCTTAATTATGAGCTTAATTAATTTTTAACGACATTTAAAACTTGAACATGCAACGTTCTTTAATTGTCATGACGTGAACTATACGACACATTAGAGGTGTAAAACGTGTGCGGTCATGGGCCCCGTCAGCAATGAAATTTCTTAGGCTATTTCTTCAACTCGGAATGTAATTTTCATCACATAAGGAAAAAGCGTTATGTTCTCTCCATGCGACTGTCTTTTTTTCTGCTTCTATCTTTGTGTAATCTAAAATGTTTTTATTTTATATAATTTTTCAATATAAGTAACGTAAATTAAGAAATCAAATCGAAAACTAAACTGTAGCGTAAACTCTTCATAACGACTTTTATGGGACCGAGCATTTTTTTCGCTGTAAATAGTGTCCGTTATGTGGAGGTGAGAGAGCAAATAAATGGTTTTGTGGTAAACCGACCAAATTATACCAATTTCTATGTTATAGAGAGTTTTTCGTTATAACTAACGACGTTATAAGGAGTTTACACTGTATTATAATTTTAATAAGAGTACCGATTCCTAGTGTATGTACGCAAAGAGTGTTTCTTCCAAATATCAATGTCGTTCCATAATATTGCGCCCAATAAGTATTAATAACAGAATCCGATTCAACTTGCTAACTGTCAAATCTACTTACCGCTATTACATACAGGATTATTTTGGCGAAAGATCTGAAGAAAAAAGTATTTGGTACAAAACTTTACAAAGTCAGTTCGTATATGTTGAGTGATGTTGTATGGTCCCATAAATACAATAAGACCCCTTTTTCCTACGCATTATTACATAAATAGGCATTCTTTGTCAGGAAACCTTGGATATCTGACGGTAAAGTTCCTTCACCATTTCCTTCCATATACAGAACTATACGCGATATACACCATCTTCTGGCGAAATACGTAAACGCCAACAATACTGGAATAAATTTAATCGAAATATAGTGAGATGTTCCATAATATTTCTGCAAAATCTTGTGACGTGGTTGTTAATAATTCTATGTGAACTGAGTAAAACCTGATTTTTATGCAAGGGGATGTACGAAAGATTTTGACTTAGTTGTGATGGGGCTAATATTATATATGTCAAAAGTCCTTAAAAATAAAGGGGAAAAAGACTATTACACAAGTAATTTTTGTTTTATTAGATCTAAGGCTTTATTTTTACTCTTAAAATAACACATTGTTTTTTGTTCTAACTTATCTAAGTTACGCGAACATTTTTTTTTTTCAAAATGTGTTTAGACGTAAAAGTTAATTTAATTCACCTTTCGCTGTGTTTTTACAAAAAAAGTATTACATACTTTATATTTTATGACAATAACATAAATCATTTCGAATTTAATAAAGTGCGTAGTATTTGAAATATTCATACAATTAAATACAGTGGCATTATTACGTTCAAAGTCAAACAAACAATTATTAATAAAATGTAGTAAAAACATGTGTTTACAAGGAAACAGCTCCTAGTCAAACACGCAAATTGTCTAGCAAATATTACACAGTGGCGAAGTTCCTACCCTTTGTATGCGGTTGTCGCGCATCTACTGTACCGGCAACCGGCTAATAGCTGTTCCCTAGCCACAGTTTGCTTAACGGTACACTTGATGACTTGAATAAAAACATCGAAGCCAACACACTGCAAACATTTCATCGGGCATAAGTACTTGAGAACACTTCGCGGCTTCCACGTTTAATGCCGCGTTTGTTTTCACGTTAAACGATGCGGCAGAGTGTGCACCATGTGCTACTGTAAAGATATTGTAACAGTAGTTTAACTAAACTAGCTGTTTTATTATTATGTAGTAGCCGGTGTTGTGGAAGACGTGTTTATTCATGGCGCATGCCTCAGCTGCAGGAAGTCAACCGTTTCGGTGAATCGAATGCCCTCAACGTCAGCCGATACACGACACTGCCCCGATGCATTCAGAGCGACCGGTATCAATAAACATTTTCACAGTACCGGTACTGATATATGTCACTGGCGTTGTTATATAAAAATAAAGTAATAAATTTATTATATGCTATTAAAATGATATTATTCGTTTTCAATAATTTTAATGCATGTAAATCCCTAACATTAGAGATGATTTATAAAATGAATGTCCTCGCGTATAGTGCAAATGTCATGTGGGTATATGTAAGGTTTATTACCCGCATATTATGTTAATTTAATGCACGTTTATCGTCTGTACTCAATGTAAGAATTGCTGCGAAATTTTGAAATATGTTAAGTATGCAGTTGTAAAGAATGAATAAAGTGTGGATCAAGGTTGGCAATAATATTCTTAACAACGCTTGTGTCAGTTTAGGTTTTTATAGTTAGAAATTTAATACCCTCTCGGCTTAAGCTTTATATGGATTCGATCCGGCTATAATGGACGCTTATAGTGTTAGAGGAGGTGTACCACTAACAAACTTCTAATAAACCCACATTTCCTAGTAAAGATGGCTGGCCGAGTTCGGAGACAGGATGCGTTTGAGTTCACCGCCCTATTCCTATCCCTCACACGACGACCGACGTTGTAAACTAACACTCACTGAACATAAATTGTGGTTTTAAATGGATACTTTTGCTCAGACGTATCCGTCTCAAACTATTATATATTCCCCCGTATACTCGTGTAGATAACTAGCATCTGCTCGCGGATCCGCACACGTTTTAAATAGTATTTTTTTATTTTATTTTAACATTAAAATGTGGACATATATCAGTGGTGAAGGGTGGAAATCTGAAAAAGAGAAGCCGGAGTAAAATGTTCTTACCTAGCAGAATATCAGCAATCTTGGTGATTTTTTATATAGTGCTCATTTAACGCGTCAAGGGAAAGAGAAGTGATTCGTATCCAATTTGCGATCACCCCTCTCTCCCTTTATATTGCTAATTCCAAATATGTTTGTGCGAAACCAATAAAATTGAAAAACAAAATACAGAATATCAGCTGTAGCAGGGAAATGAAAGAGATGGGACGCTACGGGATAAGGCGTCGTTTCATCGGCTTATTTCCGAATTACATTTGACGCATTAAAAACTTTGACTTGATGCTGTTATAAATTTTTTGGCGTCAAATAAATCTCGAACACAGTACGTAGCATGCATGACACATGAAAATACCTAATTGCCTTTGGCCTACGTATGTCATTAATTACATACGTTATATGCCAATTCTTAAAGGAAAGCCGATGGGAATCGGGTTATATGGAGTCTTCGCGATTGATATATGTACCTATATTATGATTATTAACACTACTACTGATAATTTTTATAGGTTATCCATTTTATGTCGTAAAAATGTTGGAAGAAAATTAAATGTATAGACAGAACTACAGTTTTATTATAATAGATACTAACGGGCCCGGCGGACGATGTCCCGCCCTAATAATAAAAAAAAACCTTAACAAATTATATACCAAAACGTTCCTTATGAATTACTTTATTGGTGAAACCCCCATGAAGATCCGTTCAGTAGTTTTTGAGTTTATCGCGAACAGACAGACAGACAGACGCGGTTGGGGACTTTGTTTTATACTATGTAATGATATACGTAACTCATAATTCCTTTCACTAATAGATAAAAATATAATATTTTAATCCTTCTGCGTACCCACGCTTCGAAACAAATATACCGTATAGAAGAATTACATAATCAGTAAATATGATATTAACATTTCGAAAAACATACGACGGCTACCAAGTAACAGTATACATAATTAACAAGTCCCTCTTCAATATCCTCCTATCATTGTAACAACACAAACAAATCGGTGGGGTCATCGACTCTGATTGCATAAGCAACACTAGTAACACTCAAGCGCAGGGTGGATCGTTATTTTCTTTTTGTTTGGTAACCGGAGTTCTCTAGGGCAGGGATTCCCAAACTAGGTTCCGTAGAATAGTCATCAGGGTTCCGCCAAACTTATTCATGCTATTAAATAATATTATTTTGAAATAGCGCAAAATATGTGATGAGAACGTCTCATTACTTTTATGTAAATAGGTTGGTAGTTAGCAAGCAGTCAAATGTTCTTATATAAATTTCAGTGTTGATTTGTGATCAGTCGATATGGGGTTCCATAAAATAAAAGGTATTTGATTTGTGTTCCGTTAACTTTGAAGTTTAGGAACCCCTGGTCTAGGGTATTCATGTTTGATTTAAGAAAGTACGACTGCCCAGATCTTGTCCGCAATTAAGGTCATTGTTGACGTTGTGTCGCGTTATGTTTTCAATGCCATACATCTATGTATTGCACCCACGAAAGTACGTCTCACTTATGTTTATATAAAAATTAGCGGTCCTGGCGGACGTTTTCCCGCCCTTATAATAAAAAAAAAACCTGGACAAGTTATATATCTAAACTTTCCTCATGATCTACTATATCTACTGGTTAAAACCGCATGATAATCCGTTCATTAGTTTTTGAGTTTATCGCGAACATACAGACAGGGGAGAAGAGAGGGAAGGGGAAGTGGTCCTCCGGCTCTCTCACTGACCGAACGAAACGCAACAATGCAAGCACTGTTACTTCACGTTGGTTGTCTGTGAGAGGGTGGTAGTACCCCGGGCGAGCCGACCTATTCATGCTGAAACCAGTAATAGCTTCAGCGTGGTTCTACCACCTAATAGAATTAGAAAAGGCTAATTTTGAAAAGTAACTATGTCTCATATATGAAAAACCTTCCATCAACAAAGGTTAAATTTAGTAAATGACTCTGAACATTCCAGACGTTCTGTAAAATTCTCGTAGAACATATTTCCTAAATAATTGAAACATTATGTAAAGGTTTAATTATATGAGAGCAGAAACATAAATGGAAAACAAAACCATTTAGTAGAGAGAATTTTAGGAAGTTTCTAAATGACTATATAGAATATTTGTTCGATCTATCATAATTTGTTACGTAAATATTTGTACAGTTGTAACGATGATTTTAAGGTAGGAGTCATTTATGGGCTTTAATACATTCACGGAAAACCTAAATAGTATCGCGAAGACTCTTATTTAATGATTTGCCACCAACTAACTACAGGTTATTTACATGCTAGGACCATATGAGAAATCAAAAACTTGTATTGTGTTTAACACTTTTACCGTTTAGGCACTTTTGAAGTGAAACTTCTTTATCGGCGTTGGAAAAAAATTTACCGTCACATTTTTCGGTTACGCGTCACATTTTTCCGTTACGCGCCATCTTTTGAAGTGAAACTTCTTTATCGGCGTTGGAAAAAAATTTACCGTCACATTTTAAAAAATGATAATAAAATAATGAAAATAAAATAAAATAAAAAAAAAATAATAAATAATAAAATAAAAAATAAAATAATAAATGATAATAAAATAAAATGATGATAATAAAATAAAATGATAATAAAATGATAATAAAAATAAATAAAATAAAATAATAAAAATGAAAAAAATAATAATGATATGAAAATAAATAAAATGATAATAAAATAAAATATGATAATAAAATGATAATAAAAAATAATAAAATAAAAAAAAATAAAATAAAATAAAAAATAAAATGATGATAATAAAATAAAATGATAATAAAATGATAATAAATGATAAAAAAATGATAATGAGTAAAAATAAAATAAAAAAAAAATAAAAAAAAAAGTAAAAAAAAAAAAAAAATATAATAAAATATATAAAAAAAAATAAAAAAAAAATTAAAAAAAAAAATTAAAAAAAAAATAAAAAAAAAAAAATAAAATAAAATAATAAATAATAATATAATAAAATAAATTATAAAATATAATAATAACATGATACACAAGTTGCATATAGATCATTTTGCGAAAAATAAGGCCTTAAACAAGTTTCACTTCTTACGTGTGTACACTAGTACACGCACACATTTTTTTCTCTGAGACTCGATAGAACTATTAATTGACTTCGAATAGATCTTTTAGGACCTGCCTAAAGAATGATTTAAATCGAATTCCTTGAAAATGTACGGCTGATTTTTTTGCTTATCCTTTCAGTATTATTTGAGTTGTCAAATCTGCTTCTTAAAAGGGAGCAAATATTTATGTAAGTTACTTCCATGAGGTATATTTTAGTTAATGTATCTCTTATAAAGGATTTATCAATACTATAGCCATTTATTAGTAGACTAGCGGACCGGGCGGACGTTGTCCTGCCTTGAAAACAAAAAAAATCCTAAAAGTCGATCGCAGCGCCACCTGCCGGGTCCAATTGTGAATCTAAACCATTCTCGAATCTCCACGAACACACACAAAAAATTTCATCAAAATCGGTCCAGTCGTTTAGGAGGAGTTCAGTCACATACACACGCACACAAGAAATATATATATTAAGATAGTACCTATTAGTATAATATTACTCCCATACCTGCGTGTATCGCTACGAAGTTTTGTCTATGGTCACACTAAATGGAGGATTGGTAAATATTTATCAGCATGCGTTACGAAATATCGGGCTGCATGACGGTAGCTGAGGTGGCGGTTTTTTTCACACATCAATGGAACTTGGAAATGTCAATTTAAATTTATCAAGATAATGGCTAAAATATCTGCATTACTTTAGATGTTAGTTTTTCGCGCGACATGTAGTCATAGTTTATCACTCAGTTATGGGACTAGCGTTGTAGTAATGAGTGCCGTAGCGTAAAATAAAAAGGAAGGACACAAGGACTGAAACGTTTGGGTACTTGCGTATTAAATGCACCGTGCTCGCCGAACGTTCGACATCTTGCTTTTTTATCACTGTTTGGTTAGGTTAGGTTAGATGTGCAAAAAGGATAACGCGAGCTTACCGCGGCAGCGGTCGGCGAGCGCGGTGCATTTAGTACGAAAGTACCCAAACTTTTTTAAAGCAAGTATTCAATTCGTATTTAACTTTTTTGTAATAACACGGTTTATATTTTTATTTTTTTTTGTACATTATCAACGATACGAATACAAGGATTACGTTAAGCATTAGATTAAAAAACAATGGCCTGTTGAAAAGAGATAATTTTCTCTCTGTATTGTTAGTTAAAAAATAATAATTCGTAGCTTCGTTTCTTTAATACCATATTTACAATTTATCTGAAAAAATCATGAACAGTATAATTTAGCAATAAATGTAACTAAAGCAATATGTAATTAAAATGTTGAGTGGTGAGCCGGTTGCGACGAGTGACTAGCTCTGTCGCCTAGTTAATGATAGCTTCCCTAATAGTCCGGCTCCTGGGGAAAATTTGCGTCGCACGCGTAGACCGGCGATTAACCGACGCTGGCGCCACTGATGTATTACCACAAGTCACGGATACACTCGTATACTAACATATTCCTTGTTTATCTGATTATAATGTGATCAAACTTAATAGTAAAGTAAAATCGATTTAAATTCAACCTCTCGCTCACTCTACGTGTTTGAGGATGATTTCAACATTCTAGGTTCTAGATGCGCTGAGCCAATCTTCTTGCACAACTAATGCATTTGATAAAAGCTATTCCATTTGTCACTGTCTCTTTGTAAATAACAACTTAATTTAATATGCAGGTAAATAGTTTCCATGCGTGCGATATAGTTTAAAGAAATATTATTATTTTTACTTTCTAGCATGACCCTAGTGGCGCCGATCTCTGCAATGCCTATGATTATTTTTAGATTAGAAATGGCTCAACCGCTTTACGTAATTGCGCTAGTCGCATGCTCGGTTAGTTTCAGAGTGTTTACGGCTAAATATAGCCACAGAGGTGGCGTGCAATTATACCTTATTATCGCTTGTTTCGACTAAAAGCTCGGTTGGCTGGCTACGTCTTACCTGTCGCACTTATTATGTTTGCAGCAGTTACTTTGAGAAAATGTGTACATATTATGGAATTGAAACGAGCTTATTGCGGAAATTATAGAATGGAAAATAGTTTTCCTTGCATACACATACTACGTAATGTTGCGTGTCGATGTTGACAGTTAAATAAACTATAACATTCCGGTACGACATACCATAGTATGTCGTAAATTACAACGTATTTGCCAGGAGCAAAAAAATGAGTAGAGAATCTGTTTGTGTGTTGATGTTACATTGTTCGTTAACCAATATTAAATGACCTTTTAATGCATAAAAATAATTACTTTAATCATCTGAATAGTCTAATATTGAAACAACGTATGGTGAAGATATTTTACTATGTAATAAACTAGATGTTAATCGCGATTTTATTATTATTGCTTGTTGGTTGTTTGAAACTCCGAGTAAACTACGTTCTTATACATAATACAATTACTCGTGTATATATGACTTCGTGTGACCTCTACCGAATTTCATCATAGTAATTCATTACATTGGTAGTGAAGACAGAAACGGAAAAAACGTATTCGTATTTACTAGCTATGCAGTTATTTATTATATTACTGAAAAGTTAATATATTTAAAAACTTTTGATATGACTCTATTTTTTTTTCTGATATAAAGATCTACGTTGTCGGGATCGTATAGGCCATGTTTTAATCTTATAAAATACTAGCCTCGGGCCGCGACTTCGTTGGCGTGGAATAATTACTTTGGGCTATCGCTAATACGCAGCGAAGCTCTCAAGAGGAAAAAACCCCGATTTTGAAACATTCTTCATTAGTGCTCCGATCCTATTCGTCTTAGCGTGACGATATAACCTATAACCTTCCACGACGAATAAGCTATATAACATCGAAAGATTTTTTTTTTAAATCGGACCAGTAGTTCCTGAAATTACCCCCTACAACGTCACAAACTTTACCTTTTTATTATAATATTAGTATAGATTATATAGGAGTACAAGTTACTTTCAGCCGTTTTAAGAAATATGGTGCTGAATAAGGTTTAGGTTAAAACTATCAGATGAAAAATTGCATAAAGTTTGGGCATTTAGAAACAACATAACCCTAAATTGACTTGACTATTATTGACTTTGTACCAACATCATATAATTTTTTAACCGAAAACGTCTTAAATTTGTGCCAAATAAGCATAATTTGTGGGATCATTTATTTACTTCTTAAATGAAAAATATCTGTATCTGAGAAGCATCGATTGTTATAGAAGCATATGATAATGATGCTTCTCTGTACACCTAACAATGTGTATACAAAATTTTATAACGATCGCTTGAATAGTTACAACGTGAAAAAGTAACAAACAAATTAACAATTATAATATTTAGGATTGCCAATTTGAAAAGAAAAAGTGGCAAGTAATAAAGAGTACATATTTTTACTACAAAATAAGTTTAAATGTCGACACGTTTTTATGTGAAATAGCGATGGTTCCATCACAACAGTCATGTTTATCCTTAAAAAAATAACGACCTTTCTAATTGTTTTAAAAAACAGTAAAGATTTAGGGTTTTTTCAATTCATTACTTCTACTTCATTGATGAAATACGTAGTGTCTTATACACTATTAAGGTTTGATAACTCTTTAAATCATCGTAATAATGTGATCAATCACGTCGATTGATACTTATTGGTTATTTTAATGTAGACCTATCAGTTTATTTTACGCAAAACTTTCTCTTTCTCGGAGTTTTTTTAACACTCCAAAAAAAAGGCTGTCATTCAAAATATTTTCACTGTCTCCTGATGTCATGTAATGTTATTAATCTTACTTTTAAATTTAAATCAATTTCGACGTTGATATTATAAATTAACATTTGACCGTATCGATATAATGATTTTAGTTGGCTGCGTCAGAAAATAATGATAAAAAAATTCCTGCTAATTAGCCGGTGGTCAGATTAGATCCTGGTAGTACCAGGTATCGGCATCGAGATGTGTGATGTAAAGAGCTTTCAGTACATCGTCGACGTCGTAAAATTCCGTTGACCCAGATATGACGTGATTAGAAACGTATGTACGGTAGGTACATACATCGAGCGTGTTGTATAGCGAAAATGATATTTTTTGCTGGTGCCAATTTATCTGTAATGGAACGTCTCGTATACACGAGATGCGATGCGACATCCGCAAGTGAGAGTTATGCCGCTTGTCACCGAAACTGGTATGTGTACCGAGGACCGCTAGATAGATAGATAGATTGAATGTAATTATTATTTTTGCTAACCGACCCATGTATTGATATGTCCGGTACGTGTCAGCAAAAGTGTAAGTGAGGTCGTTCGTTAAACCCTACGGTACATAACAGTTAAAAAATGCTTATGTCATACACTTGAACGTATTACGTTCGCGGGTGACGTGTTTTTTTTTGACGTCATCGAAATCTAAGATTACCGTACCGGTGTTTTTACAAGGCTAATGTTTCATCATCAACCTATAAGAGACCCACTGCAGGGTTAAAGGCCTATTCCCGAAGGAAGGTATGGCCATACTCACCACGTCAAACCATAACGTATTGGCGATTTCAAATTCTGAGAAATCCACAGTTCTTAGGTTTTCCCACATACAGTAAGTACTACAAGAACATTGCTCGGTTTCAGGTTTCCTCACGATATTTTCTTTCACTGACAGCCAATAATGTTACAAATTTAAATTAGTAAATGTATGCGAATTCCGAAAAATTCGTTGGTACATGCAGGCGTTCGAACCTGCAGACGTCGGGTTGATATTACCAGCTGTGGCAGCAACTCCGTCGGCGTGGAACCTTATTAAAAAAAAACAGTTATTATTCTCTGGTACTTAAGTCGCGTCGGCACTAAATTTACAATAACTTTTGATAGAGTGAACCGATTTCAATGAGACAAAGACTAAATGTTACTCGAAGATATGCTTTATGATTCTCTTAGATTTTATCGTAAACGCAAGTACCTTAACAGTGATGCGTACTCAAACAGGCACGACAGACATTTCTAAAAATGATTGAAATTTATTTTATTACTTATTTCTAGACACCTGCAAAAATTTAAAAAGTACAGTCACGTCATATTTACATTTTTATTATATGTATAGATGTCAAATATTTATTACAACTTTGTGTTAAGTATTGTGTACTTTGTAGAGATTGTATGTAATATGGTTTAAATCGAGTTCTCTTGTATATATTGACTCCATAATAATAACCATACTCACGTAATTATAAGTACATTGTAGTCTAACAACTGTGACGTTCTGTGAACGGTCCGCTATCGTCATATTGACCTACGAATGCCACGGTGAAGGCTGCTAGTTCGCTGGTTATGGGTGTACACTCTTTAATAGACGTTTTTCACCGTAGTCAAAATGTTATATCCAGTTCACGATTAATAGCTTATCACCTCGTGAACTTAACAAAACACCAGTTCGAAATCGACATGTCATAGTGATAATAAGAATTTACAATGCCTAGCAACAGCCCGCAACATTGTCCGTGCTATCTTGTATACTTATAATAAGAATGTAAATCTAACATGTCCGTACTTATTTGATTCTTGTGAAAAAAATTGTTGCAGGTATCTAGGAATAAATAATAAAATACATATCAATCATTTTTAGAAATGTCTGTATGAACACCCATCACTGTTAAAGTACTGGATTCATACATACATAAATCATAAAGCATATCCTCGTGTATAACTTAGACTTTATTTCATTAAAATCGGTGCACTCTATCAAAAGCTATTCTACTTTTAATGACAACGCGACTTCAGTACGAGAGAATAGTAGATAAGTTAATGGACTTAATACATTCAGATGACTTTATCAATTGCTGTTTTTCCTACATAAGGTTTCACGCGGATGAAGTCGCTTCTACAGCTAGTTTTATAGTATAAAACTAAACACCAGTCAAACATAACCTATAACCGCTGGCCTGAACGAAACTTTCTAGTAGTGAAAGAATGTTTAGATTCGAATGTGTTTCGTACAGATATATTCGCAAAGTTTATCACTTTTTTATAATAATAATTTTGATTATTAGAATTAAAATACTCCGAAAACAGTTCAAAATCAACGTTTTTCATGATATTCGTAAATTAATTATAGCCAAGAAAGATAGGAAAGCTTCACAGTATATTAATGTAAAGTTGTATTAGTATAGAACATGAATTCTAAAATGGCATTAAAATTTTCTGGAAAGCTATAATATGGGGTGCTTTTGTCAAAGCACTAAAGTGTTCAGAGATTAAGAATATACTAACTTTACAATACAAAATGATTACCCAATTTGATTATATTTTTTTTAATATTATTTGCCTCTTTATACATCGAATACAATATTATTGTCCAAATTCAAAAAACACATTAAACTCATATTGGGTTTTAACAATTTGATGGTTGAAGCGCCGCCTTAGCAGACAATACGGGGGCGGGTCAGCACTCCACGGGCTAGGGGAGCTGCTTCGAGTGAGCTAGGTCGTTCATCGACCCGCCGTCTCGCTGAGCCACACCGCAGATGCGATTGTTTACACTAAATCATTATCTAAGCAACATTCAACTACTTCGTGACATTCCATTATAATCGTACGTAAATGTAGGTTAAGGCTTACACTAGCAAGAACTCAGGATTTTGTGCTATCGTTATATTTTTCTTTAGAATGTTTATATTTATTTCAACAACAATATAAGAGCTTTTATTTAATGTTTTTTTTTTTTAATATACATATATGTAAATGGATAATTTCAGAATGTATTAAGATCAGGATTTTAAAGTTATTCTTATTTTTTAAAGTTAATGAGTATTCAAGACGTATTTTTTATATACATTAGCGGGCCCGGAGGACGTTGTCCTGCCTTGATAATAAAAAGACCTTGATAAATTATATATATGTATTCACCTTCCCCGTGAATCACTTTATCTACTGGTGAAAAGCGCGTGAGTATCCGTTCAGTAGTTTTTGAGTTTATCGCGAACAGACAGACAGACAGACGTGGCGGAGGACTTTTTTTTATAATATGTAATGATAATGCTTCTTCTTTTGTAAATGTTAATGGCATAATAGCTTAAGATTCCAAAAAACAAACAGTCAAGATTTTATACAATCTCACGTCGGATTTTAGTTCCAAATAACAGTTTGATTCTACTTTTACCTTATGGTATGATGATGTAGCGAATGACTACTTAATATGTCCCATCGAAGGATTAGCTCTGGAAGAGCTTGATCATGGATGTCTAATTATAGATAGTAAATGGCTTACTAGGCAAGTATTACAGAATGTCCCACAATCATGTGTGGGACGATGATACTCTTTAGTGAAAACGCAAGCTCATTATAAAATCAAAAATGGACATTACTACAGTAACTAATATACACTATTGCATAACAAAATTTTTGAATTTATCATTATCTTGGAGTGATATCACTATCACTCCTGCGGTGTCGACAGCCATAATGATTTAAACTCCATACAAACATTATTGATTCACTGTTCAACAGACAAATCGATTCGAAATTTAAAAACATGGTCTGCCATTTTGAAATGTAATTCTCAAAAAAAAACACAACCGATTTATTAATTATTCGCTGTTCGTTATTATTATTATCAAAGTTAATGCTCGATAAGTGTATCGTAATGTATGAATAAGCATGCATTATGCAACAGCCAATAGGACTCACGATACGAATAACGAATATTCATTTGATTATCGTACTATTATTGCATAATAGCACAAAACGATACAAAATAACTATTTACTTAACAGCAGAATAATTAACAACTGTTGTAAAATAACAACAACTAGATTCGTTATTAATATGTAATCGTTATTACCATCTATCATCTATGGGATATAAACTTATTTTGATCGACACGGATTTAGATCGGTTTCAACCGACATATCACCAAAAATCCTTTAATATCAAGATTTTTTTAAGCTATTGCATAGCTTCTATCGCGGGCCTTGAGCGTGGGGACCGAATCCAGAAATACCGTAACGAAAAAAACCTAACACACCCCACTCCGACCGGCACAGCGGTGATACTTTTTAGTTTTTCCATCTATCGATAAATACCAGAACTTTTAATGACTTTTTGAAATATCACGCTTGTCTCTTTAGTTCAGCAACCCGCCTTTAGGTGGCATTGGTTGTATTGGAAAACTACCGTAATCAGCTGTTTGTGAGAAAGTATATAGGTGTATAGGTATTTATCATCTATGTACAACAGTGAATATCTGTACTCGTATAATTTGTGTACAAAGTGTTTTAAATATGAATAAACAAAGTGCATTTATTAATGAAGAAAGTCACGAAAAAATAGTGAAAGAAAATGAGTTAGTACTCTATATACATTCATTTTATTATTATTATCACAAATGCAGTATTATTTTTTGAAATAAAAAGAAAAAAATTAATTAATTTTTTTAATTTTTTTTTTTTTAAATACTGCATTAATAAAATAAGTTGATAAAAAATGCTATGCAATAGCTTTACCGCGGCAGTCTCCGAGTGCCACACGTCTTTTTTTATAATTTTTCCGATACAAATTGGAAAGTAGTACAGACGAAATGAAATGCGAACGTATCCTTTATTAATAAGTAAGTGCTCGCCCCGGCTTCGCACGGATGTGTAGTAACAAATAAAATAAGACCAAATCATCCCTTTACACTAAGACTATACAGACCATAATATAACGAAATGAAATGGCAAGTTTAGAACTGAACGTGTCAATTCTGTCAACATTTTTCATCTGTTTCACTCATTCATTCACTTTTTTTTAAATCTAAATGTTTACTTTTACGTACGATTTCTCATACATTTTATTTCATACAAACTTTGTCCTAGACAAAAAAAAAGTAGCCAAACAGGTTCAGAAATCAATTGTCGATTGATTTCTTTACAAAACCTATGAAAGAAAAACTAATTAACTATTATTAGATACGTCTTTTTATAGAAATAAAACCTTGTGCCCAGTTCAACAGTAGAGGCTCTACTTTATTATGCATTCATTAGATATTTATAGAACCGCGTAATTTATCTTATCGCATTCTCTACGCTATAGGTGTTATGCACATTAATTTTATATGCTATCGTAGATTCATAAGAAAGTCCATGAAAATCTTTTGATTGCTTACTTTCTTATTACGGTATTATCATAGAAAAGATAAGTGATTTGATAATAAAATTGAAGTATTTATATTTTGGAAAAAAGACAATTTTTTTCAGTGAAACTTTGATTCGTTTTCAACTTTTCTTTCTCGTTTTAATCTGTGATATGTATAATTTTCTTTGTTAGTAAAATTTACAAGAGTATGCCGATTACGATATAATATTAGAAAAGATAAGTGATTTAATAATAAAATTGAATTGTCTTTTTATTTCGCACGAGACGTATTTTGTTCACTGAACTTTTGAATCGTTTTCAACTTTTCCTTCTCGTTTCAATTTTCTTTGTTAGTAAATTTCTCAAGTGTGTGCCTATGTAAAATTTATAAGTATTTTAATTGGAATCCAGCCATGCCTCCTCTATTCTACCTTAGTCGTTTAAAGTCATTACACCGCGATACACTGTATTTTACGATGGTGGATTTATTTTATTTTTTTGTTTCATTTTAAAACTTGGAAGGGAGAATGCGGATCGCAGGACATACGCGGGCGCCGTCCAGTCGCGCCGCAAGCAACTTTCTACGCTTGCGTCTAGAACGCTCTTAATACCGTAATCTGCAGATTGACGTACCTTGGAGATGGTTACGACGGGCAAATTAAAATGCACATTAATGTTAATAATTCTCAATTATCTTTCGAGAAACCTTTCACCCCTAAGTTTTGATAGGTAATGTTGAGCTAACATGCTCCGTTTTAGACCTTTTTATTTGATTTACATTTTATTACTAACTTTATGTGTATAAATAGGCGAAGATAAACCAGTTCAGTACCTTTTTCTCCTCTGTTACTCAATCGATTTTCTTTATATATTTTTTGTTTATTACCTATTAACAAGCATTAGTATATTGTCAACAAAGGAAAAAGGAAATAGTTCGTTATGAGCAATGTAACCCGCTTTAGACCTTTTTATTTTGTTTTACGTGGCTTTATTACTAACCTATGTATAAATAGGCGACAATAAACCAGTCGAGTACCCTTTTCTCCTCTGTGTTACCTAATCGATTTTCTTTATATATATTTTCTTTTGTTTAATAACTATTAATGAGGTTTAGTGTATTATCAACAAAGAAAAAAGAAAAGCAATCTATTTATAATAATTCACATCCCTTACATCTACAATTATTATAAAATAATCAAACATATATTAATATCTATACATAAACGCGTGTATAAAAAAGTTTGGCTTCCTTGTTATGGCCGAATTTCGGCCACTCTTATACCTATATATAAAATCGTCATCAACAGTTTTATCTACAGACACAACCGATTTTTTTTTGTAATTACCAATCTTATTCTAAAAACTAGCTGTGCCCGCGACTTCATCTGCGTGGAAGCTTATATAAAAAAACAGTGATTAATATAGTCATCTGAATGTATTTGTCTACTTTTCTCTCGTACTTACGCCGCGTTGTCATTAAAATTACAATAACTTTTGATAGTGTGGACCGATTTTAATGAAACAAAGACTAAGTTACTCCCGAGGATATACTATACGATTTACGATCAGGGTTTATTGTGAACCCAGTACTTTAGCAGTAATGGGCGTTCATACAGACAGACAGACGTTTCTAAAACTGATTGAAATGTACTTATTATATTGCTTATTCCTAGACACCTGCCACAATTTTTTTCACGAAAATCGAAAAAGTACAGACACGTTAGATTTACATTCTTATTATGTGTATAGATTCTGTCACTTATAGGCATACAGCTACGTTCTCCTCGAATGACATAGGTTATGGTTTAGTATTGTTTAGTTTATATTGTAATTTAATATATTATTATGCATTTATTGACTTTTCTCTAAATATAATTTGTTTTTGTTACATATTTGCATTTAAAAATATCAATTACTAGATAGACATTACTGTTACTACCCATTTTCAACATAAAATAATAAATATTCGTATTTCCAATTAACAATAGTGTCTACGTTAATAGGCATGCATAATCGTAGTAACTTATAAAGAGACATTATCTGTAATACAAATACCTAATACATATTACAAACGAATATGACTAACATCCGTATCGGCTAATACAATGATTTTCGTAAGTTCTTTACATGATGTTGCGAATCATTTCTCACACCTTACTTTGTTCCAGTTTTCATACAAAACCCAACATGTATAACTATATGTTTACAATACGTACGTAGACATACATACGATAAGCAAATAACCAGCATTCTGTTAAAATTGACATTTTGAATCTTGATAGTTATCTCACCCATGTAGAGATACGTTACCTACATGCTATTTTGACAAAACAAATGCCACGATAACGCACACATACGTAAAGTAATATTGTAACGACACACGTATGTTAGAGAAAATGTGGAAGTAAGATGGCATATCCTCAATATCGGTGGTGAAAAAGAAATATTTATATGTTGCCTGGAAACGGGTGGATTGACGGAGCTAGATCACGTTTGCTAACTAGCCAAGTTTTGACAAGGCGCTGTTAAAGCGCTTATGACGTACCTACAGCTTTTTAGTTATAATATCATAGCCTACCTAATAAAATCTATGCAAGCGGTACGTTGACGAGTCATGATTCCCGTGCTTATTATTTTACTAATATCTGGTAACCTATTACTTTATATTCGTTATAATACTATTACACATGTGATATGTGTGTATGTATATATATTATATACGTAACTATATGTACGTAGCGTAGATAACATCAATTATTTCGATCCCTCGTAGGCGCGTGTGACCTTTGATAATACAAAAACCTGTGTAACTTAATTAGCCTTCTTCGTGTATATTTACATGTATTATCATTTATAAGATAAACTGATTAGATTTTGATTACTGATCAATGATAAGCGTCGTTGGAATTTCATGAATTTAGTATTGTATTAGTGATCCGCCCCGGCGTTTCCCGAGCAAATCACTAGTATGCGTAATAAGTATTTAAACTGTTAATTGTTTATCAAAGTCATAGAAACTACGTAACAAATAACTCTTCTTTTGTTGCGCATAATTTTAAATCTATACTTAACTAGCGGGCACGGTGGACGTTATCCCGCCCTAATAATAAATAAAACCTTGACAAATTATATACCTAAACCTTCCTCATTCGTTCAGTAGTTTTTGAGTTTATCGCGAACAGACAGACAGACGTGGCACAGGACTTTGTTTTATAATATGTAGTGAAATTCGAAAGCTGGAGGGTGTCTTTGTTTGTTTGGTGGATATCGCTAATCTCAGGTACTACTGGTGCGATAAAAAATTTTATTTCAGTGTTAGATAAGTCATTTATCGAGGAAAGCTATATGCTATATACCATCACGCTAAGATCAATAAGAGCGGAGCACCAATGAAAAATGTTTCAAAATCGGGATGTTTTTTCCTTCTGAGAACTTCCGCTGCGTGTTAGCGTTAGCCCAAAATAACTATCCCACGCGGACGAAGTCGCGCGCAGAAACTAGTATTTGATATTTTCCGAAATATTCATTGAGTTGTTATGCTGTGAAGGACCGCTTTAATTTACATTAAATACGTAACCCAACTAAAAGATTTAGTCGAATAATGATTGATACAATATCGGTCAACTCAAAATAGCGCAAATAACCAATTATATTTTTAGTATACATGAATTAAAAAATGATTACTATGGGTTACCCTTAGGAGGTAAACATATGCCACCTTGGCCTTTTTATGGCTATTTTTATACAATTCTCAATTAATATATCTCATAAGGCATGTAACATATTTTATAACATGTTACCGACAACGTGTATTATTCAGACTTTGTATACAATGTCTTATCATTCTATAGAATACCGGGCCCCTTTGGGCAGTGCGTAAAATAGTTTATTCTTCTATAACTATTATACCCCTTTTTTTTAACTGACTACGCTATTGGCCTGGTCCGGCCTTTACAGCTTCACCGGACTACTATTATACACATTACCTATATACTGTGTACAGAATCTAGACATTGTTGTATATAATGCAGACCATTGCTTTGATAAAGTAGTAAAGGAAAGAGAAAATATTAAAATCAGTTTCACGTAAATTTTGTGATAAACAGATTCTTCTTAAGTAAATCATGATACATTCTAATCACTAGCACGAATGCACCAGACGAATACAATTTGGCATTCGTAGGTCACTATATCGTGGCAATTTGTCATTATATTTGGTACCAATAATAACTTTATCTAATCTAGGATATCGTTGTGGGGTCAGTCGAATTGATCGGACGTGACTGACCGTGATCAACATTACTTAATCCTATCGTAACCCATTAACGCCACGATAGGTTAGGTTAGTCTTACAATAAAAATAATGCTAGCAGGCCACGACAGAAAGGGGCGTGCACCTTAAACTATATAGTGCATTGTGTACAAGTCTAGATCAAATAGAGTCGATTTCATAAATTGTCTGAAAATTTGATACTTTGTCTACAGTCCTCGTCAATCTTTTTGGCCATTAGCAATAATATACTTAGTCAAAACTGTAATACATAACAAAGTTAAAATATTATTATAGGAATCTAAAATGGGCATTTATCTATCTATCTTTAAGTTGTCTCGAAGTTATACATATAATATAATATGTATTTATACTTAAATTTGTATTTTGCGCATCTATCTTCAGAGCGGTCAAAACGTTTGGCGGAGGACTGGTAATGGAAATACCGGTTTGCAACATTGACGGTAACATTTTGTTTCTAAATACGTTCAAAAACGATTGTAGAGCATCGTGTTTATGTTTGTGGTATTCAAACGTATTAGATATGCACCGAGGACACGAAATTAAAGTAGAAACATGCCATTTTATGCTCTTTAGTCGTGTGGTCAGAAAAAATACGAATAATAAAAATACTGAACAAGATCTAGATTTTATTATGTAGATTGGTAATAACATACGACCTTTATAATTATTCATCATAGCCATTGTATAAAAAATAATTTGTTATGTAACAAAATGTTTTTTACGTTTTGCAAAAGGAGCAATACCAAAAATTTGACATTCACATTTAATGTATCGATCGCTATTAACACTCACATCCTTGTTGAATGAGTCAAAGTTATTCGGGTCAATCACTTCGATATTTTCTCTCATATTTTTAAATAAAATGTCGATTAACATAATAAATATATTAGCTACGTTAATTAATTAGACTAAATAATCTACTTATACTAATCTAAAGCATTTACATTAACGTTTTAGGTATTCCGTGCAGCATACTTTCAATAAAAGAACACGCTTATTATGTTTTTGGGATGTCGTTTAATTTTGAACTACTGCCGTGTTATTACAAAAAAGTTAAATACGTATTGAATACTTGATTTAAAAAGGTTTCGAATTAAATGCACCGCGCTCGCTCGGGGCAAGTTCGCGTTATCCTTTTTCGCAAGTCTAACCTAACGTAACCAAAGCGAGACAAAAGAGCAAGATGGCGGACGTTCAGCGACCGCGGTGCATTTAATTCGAAACCTTTTTAAAGCAGGTATTCAATACGTATTTAACTTTTTTGTAATAACACCGCTGTTGTTTAAATAATTGTGTGAATCTCTTGGCAAGTTTCTAGACATTTTTCTCGGTTACTATTAATGACATTTAAAATAAATAAATCCTAAATAATATTACAAATTGCGAAGTCTACTTTATAAGTTTGTTACGCTTTCACGCCGCAACTACATAATCGATCAGCATAGCATTATACGTACCCGTTGTCAGGGGTACAGAAAGGGACATAGGGTAACTTTCATCATTACATAGTATAAAACAAAGTCCTCTGCCACGTCTCTCTGTCTGTTCGCGATAAACTCAAAAATACTGAACGGATTTTTATGCGGTTTTTACCAGTAGATAAGTGATTCATGGGGAAGGTTTAGGTATATCATTTGTCAAGGTTTTTTTTAATTATGAGGGCGGGGCATAGTCCGGCGGGCCCGCTACTATAGAATAAAATACTGTTCCCGAGGTACAGGTTAAGTCTACTTTAACTTTGAATTATAATTTGAAAGATCATTAGCTAGTCTTTTTATCACGTATTAAATTAATATGTTACCGTTAAAACTCGAAAGTTAATGTGTACATTATTTTGATATTTGGGGAAATAAACTGATTTGCTCCGTTAAAGGTGTGTATTTAACATTTGCTCGCTGCTCGTGCTTCTTTTAATCAGGTGTTCAACATAACCGAAACTAGCGCATCGCTACTTGGTTACGATAGGAATGATAATGTTTAAAACTTACTAGCGTATTTCCACGCTGTGAAAATGAGACATGACATGCGTATTACGGTACACAACGGATCACACTGGTTAATTTACACACTACCTAGGTAATCTTTAGAATAACCGATTTCTTACATTTCAGCGGTAACAAATGTAACAGTAATTACGATATGACGTTTTCAGATTGAATTCGATGTTTCAATTTCATTAGAAATATATGGTACCAGCTCAAACCAATTTATATGTCTTTAGCACTGTATACTCGTAATCGGCAATTCGAATCAAAAACTCACAATTTCGAAGAGCTTAACTTAAATACACCAAATAAGATTATAAATACGGAATATTTGATAGTACTATTCGCACTTACAACATTACAGCGAAGAATAAAACAAGATAGATATACCGACATATTTATATATAATATTAATTAGAATAATAATTATTTTGTAAAGAAACGTACCTTTCAGTGGTTATTAAAATAAAGATTAAAAATGGCGACATACGAAATGCGTTGAAGCGGTCATCTATTATAACGGGATTTTTCATTCCCACGCCATTAATTACTTCATTGATTTATCTCGTGAGGACACCGCATATTTATTATTAATTAATACACCAGTTTGTTAATTTCCCCGTGTTTTCTCGATACACGGTATATTACACTATCGTATTTTATGTATACAAATAAATTGAGTTCTACAGTTGTGTGTGCATCACAGCAAAACTACTGGATAGACTTTGATCATTTCTTTGAAGTGAAATTTTTTTATGCGTGGTAAGCGGTATTTTTTTGGTAGAAGATAGATTTATAATTTCGCGTCATGATATACTAGTAAACGTGACCAAACGTACTACGCTTGCGCTGCTTGCGTCAGACTAACGACGCGTAGTATTATAGCCTGTGTACATTTAATATTGATATTTTGTATTGGGGTTGTGCAAATTAATAAACTCTATAAAACGTATATAATTATTATTCGCAGTACCAATAGGTGTAAAAGAGAGACTAATGATAATAATGTCAATATACTAATTATGAAGTTTAGATAATTTACACTAGAATTAATTTGAAAGTTCAAAAGAGAACACAGTTTTAATTCCATTGTTTTCAGTTCTGTCGGCAGGCCTTATGACTGCCTCGACTTTTTTTTAGTATTACTTCTTCGAAGCTTAGTCCTTATCTAAATATATGTATATATATACTAGCGGGCCCGGCGGACGTTGTCCTGCCTTGATAAAAAAAAATCCTAAAAGTCAACCGCAGTGCCACCTGCCGGGTCCAATTGTGAATCTAAACCATTCTCGGATCCACTGGAACACGCATCCAAAATTTCACCAAAATCGATCCAGCCATTTAGGAGGAGTTTAGTGACATACACACGTACAGAAGAAATTTATATATAAAGATAATAATTCTTCTGCTTCTACGTGTATGCGATGTATATGTGAAGGGTGCAGTTCTAATGAACAGGAGACGGGAAGTAAACGGATAACGTTCATAATTTTCTTTATGTGTTATTTCCTCTGTACATTAAATATATTGTTAAAGTAATAAACAAAGCAGATGAAGTTGCGGGTATCAGCTAGTTATTAATAGTCTATATTTTTTTAATTTTAATCAAACGGAACGTAACCTCATAAAATACATACACGTTTCGAATCTATACATATCAACCTATGTATAATATTTGTAAGTCAATTATATCGTCTATTTTTATAAATATATAAAAATCCAATATCATGATGTTTATCCCCAATTAACTCCGAAACTACTCAACCGATCTTCATGAAAGTTGGCATAGTTTATATTTTGATTAATTGCCTCAATATTACAAATTAAATGATCGTCTATGTTGATTACTGTTTATTAATTGTAAGTTTTATCCGTCTCGAACAGCTTTAAATCAGTTTGTTGACAGAAAACTGTAGTCCCGTCTGCTATAGATAGACATCTAAAAGAAGGCGCTACGTTTAAATTTTGAATTTCTTCTTCAACTCCAGTTTATTTTATGGTGCACGTGTCTTATTCAATTTAACGTGTAATAATAACTGAGCCACAGCTATGTGTGGTCGGGTCAGCTAGTACCTATGTAAATAAACCGAGACAAAACAATTAAGTACATGTTCCTCCATTGTTTCTCAGTCGATTTTCTTTATTTTTTGTTCTTAAAATAATATTTTCCCCTCCTATTTCACGATTTAAGTAACTTATTTTTATAATACACATAATCAGGCCTTTTTGTCACTTCTTTTTTGTGCGTATTCTAGTTTTCGAAAGTTGTATATTTGTTTTTAGTTTTTATGGCAATTTTTCAATATTGTCGTAATTCCTTTTAAGGGCACTGCCTGCACCCAATGCTCCCACAAAAGCCCTTCACATAATAATATCTATTCACTATTCACGAAAACGTGATAAAAAAGTTTGTATGCCTTATTTGCGATCGAATTTCTACCACCGGGACGACCATTAGGTAAATTAGATTTCTACATGCAACTATCATATTATAAACATTATAACTTACTTACTGATAACTTTATAATACAACTATCGCTACATGATAGCTGGTTATATAAAAACTTGCTAAGAAACAAGTAAGAAAGTAGTTACTTATAATTATGCTCATAAACAGATTAGATGTGACATGTGTTATGTAAAATTAATACACTATTATATATTATTCGCTTTTACTCATACGAATTCAAGAGGAAAGAATGCGATACGTGAGTTAGAGTCAGTACAGTAAAGCACTTGCAATACCAAAGGATCATTTGCCGCGAGTTTTATAAAAATTTAATCAGGTAAAGAATCCAATTATTTACTATAATATTTACTGAAATGGATCGACAAAAATCCAGTATTTTCACTTTTTAAATGAATTTTACATTCACATGTAACATAAGATTAATTCGTTTTTGATTTCATTTCATACTAGTAGTAATGTTTAAGTTAAGCATAATCCCCCAAGAACGTTTCATTTATATCTGGGTACGGTATCTGCCTTCACTGCCCTCATCTAAGAAATTAACGTATATTATGTAGTAATTTATATATCAACAAGCTTCTACTCGCGACTTCGTCCGCGTGAAATAGTTACTTTGGGCTAACGCTAACAAGCAGCGGGAGCTCTTAAAGAAAAAAAAACAATTTTGAAATATTCTTCATTGGTGCTCCGCTCCTATTGGTCTTAGCGTAATGATATATAACCTATAGCCTTCCTCGATAGACGAGCTGTCTAACAGTGAAAGAATTTCTCAATTCGGATCAATCAACAAAACAAACAAACTCTTCCGCTTTATAAAATTATTAGTGTAGAAGTATAGATTAGTATAGATAAACTACAACTAACTGAAAACTGAATGTATGAAGAACATTTGATTTTGACTCATTAATGTAAGATGAGTAGTTCTGTATATAATAATAATTATAAAGATTTACAAATGCTACATGGTACATATATATAACCATTGAAATACATAGTAAGATTAGCTAAAACTAATTTAATATTTGCAACGATGCTTGAAAATTAATTTTGTTTTAAGAGCAAGACTAAATAACTTAACAATGTAAAATTATCCGACTCGCATAACGTTTCTTTTGAAACTCATCTGAATTCATTATTAACAATTCTGCAACAAATTATTACCTCGCAAGCGTATCGTACGGAAACCTAACAATGGGATAAATATACAAAAGGTTGACGTCAATGCTAACTACATGGTATTAGTTGCACAGGACATGACACATACGATGGATGCGAGATGATATGATCGGAGCTTAAAGAAGTATAATGTCGAGATATAAAAATTGCATGTCCTGAATTTGACGGCAGGCGCCAACCGCTGGCGCCGACAGCGGCCCGCCAGCTACACTCACCGGTTGCTTCCTCGAACCATGATATCGTTGGCCGACATTGCGGGTACAATTTGTTGCTCGTGTGTTATGTTATTTCAATATCATAATAACCAAGGTCGTTACCGAGAATTCTCTTAGATAGTTTGATACAAAAAAATGATACGTCATATACTGTTCATAATTCAATAAACCTATTAATGTAGTCGGTTTGGATATGAAAATTTTAATTGGAATACAAATAAAGAAACTATACATTTTAAAAACTTCCTCGTGTAGTAATTTAAAAGTAAATTCACAAGAAGCTTTATATATAGAAGAAGTACATGAAAAAAAAAACAACAGTTTTAGAAAAGAGATGTAGAAATTTGGCTGTTATAACTTTTATGGATTTCACTCTCCAGTATGTTAATGTGCGAAATAATTGAAACATTCAAAACGTGATACTTGAGATTCTTATCTATCTCATTTTGATTCTGGATTAGTCACATATGTAACAACAAACGTGGGACCTACATTCGAGAGATTAAATATACATTCGTATCTTTTAGCATACATATTACACACGGGCCAATGTAGTAGACGGACTGTTAGTACGCTCCAATTGCAATTAATCACATACTTTCTTCTTAATCGCAATCTGTTTATTGCTTCCATTTCCAGGTATCGTCACAATTGAGATCGCAATATTTTTATATCATTTGACGACTAAATTAGTTACGATATTAATATAATCGCTTCAGTTTCCCATAGTTCACTCGGCAGATTTTTTAACACCTAGATATCAAAAAGGTGGATCGTGTTTTTAAATATCTATCGAATTTTGTAAAATTATTATTTAACATTACATAATTTGCTATTGTTCAAGTTTTTCATGTTTATTTAAATAAATACGGTAATTTTTTAAAACTTATTCTAACATTAGTCTCTTGATCTGTGCATCATAGGTTCTATATTCGTTTGTATGGAGCATAAACCCTTATGGTTTTGGACAGTCCAGGGGCTAATCTAATTTTATATAACTTTTTATGTATATTTTAGGAACGGCTATTTAAATTGTATAATTGTATATCTTTAAATTTGGGTATTTTAATATATAATCATGAATTTAAGTATAACTTTCTTTATATATTTTATTATACGACAAAGTTTTACATTAACTTAGTAAAGATAGATCATAATTATGTAAACTTTGTGCGAGATATTTAATTTTATTATATTTAAACTCACAGTAATATCAGAATTCAGAACAGCGTATATATTATTTAATTTTACACTATAGAATATTTTGGCTGGAAGTATTTAAGATGAATTTCCTATAGCGTACACAGACGTTAATTATCGAGTAGTGCTCAAATACTGAATTGAACGACGTAGCTGTGCACGCGACTCCGTCCGTATGGAACCTAATTTAAAAAAAACCGTGACTAATAAAGTCATCCGAATGTATTAAGTCTATTTACTTATCCACTTTCCTCTCGTACTTAAGTCGCGTCGCCATTAAAGTTACAATAACTTATGATAGACCGAACCGATTTTAATGAAACCAAGACTAAATGTTACTCGAAGATATGCTTTATGATTTATGTTTTATCGCGACCGCTGTACTTTATCAGTGATGCGTGTTCAAACAAACAAACAGACAGATATTTCTAAAAATGATTGAAATGTATTTTATTACTTATTCTAAGACACCTGCATCAATCTTTTACAAGAGTTATAAAAATACGGACACTTTACATTTACATTCTTATTATATGTACAGATATAGTATAAATAGTAAAAATACTGAACAAGATGTAGATTTTATTATGTAGATTGGTAATAATATACGACCTTTATTATCAGGGCGGGACAACGTCCGCCGGGCCCGCTAGTTATAACTATTCTAGTGACATTCGTCCTATGCCGGATTTGTATAAATATACACAACTATTTTCCTACATATAGATTTATGGACCCTTCTGTAAAGTTATTTTCATAGGTAATTGAAATGTCTTTGTCACATAATGGAAATATAGTAAAACAGCTTGCAAACGTACGTGACGGTAAGTGGTCATTTCAGATCATAATTATTAATAACTGATTTTAAAAACATCGCAATATTAACAGAGGTCATACGATAATATCCTATTACACCTGAGAATTGATATTCAGCTGCGGAAACAGTGTTAGTGGTAGTCGTTCCTTAGTTAAACCCTGCAAAGATTCTCTCACACTTAAGCATATAGTATAGTGACACATCAGAAAGCATTATTTTTGTTTGCTTTTATTGGCACAGAGTAACTTATGTAAATCTATACATATAACTAGCGGACCGGGCGGACGTTGTCCTGCCTTGATAATAAAAAAAATCCTAAAAGTCAACTGCAGCGCCACCTACCGAGTCCAATTGTCAATCTAAACCATTCTCGAATCTCCACGAACACACACAAAAAATTTCATCAAAATCGGTCCAGTCGTTTAGGAGGAGTTCAGTCACATACACACGCACACAAGAAATATATATATTAAGATAAGAATGTAAATCTAACGTACTGTCTGTACTTTTTAGATTTTTCTGGAAAAATTGTTGCAGGTGTCTCGGAATAAGTAATAAAATACATTTCAATCATTTTTAGGAATGTCTGTCTGCCTGTCTGTTGTTTGAACACGCATCACTGCTAAAGTACTTCGTTCACGATAAAACCGCACCAACAAAGTCATAAAGCATATATATCCTCGAGTAACATTTAGTTTTGGTTTTATCAGAATCGGTATACACTGTCAAAGTTATGGTACTATTAATAACGACGCGATTAAGTGCGAGAGAAAAGTAGATAATTAAATGGACTTAATACATTCAGATGATTTTATTAGTTACGGTTTTTTTACCTTAGATTCCGCGCAGACGGAGTCGCCGGCACAGCTAGTCGATAAATAAAACCTTAAAACTCCCATAAACGCTATGCTTAAAACACTATACATTGTTTTCGCAATATATCGATATAACAATAAGTACATTTTGATAACTATCCTCAAAAAATGCAGTCTAAAAAATGCGATGGCATTCATTGTTTTCAATATCGAGTTTCTACATCGTATGCAAAAATGTCTAAGTTATAAAGATGTATAAATAGAATATTTTCCTCTGCGTTTTGGGTTTTCCCAGCGTTGGAACCGAAAGTGTTTCGGCGAATACGAACCGAAAGTTTGCTTATCGATATTGGAGGTTGTTCACGTCATTGGCCTTAAGAGTATATTATGAGTTACCTACAACTAACCATTTTCGACTCTGGCTGTAACAGTTATATTATAAAGAAGAATTCACCTTATGTAATGCTTTCATATCCATAATTATTAATCAGAAATAATTTATATCAGAATTCCATTTTCTGCTTTATACAACGAATACACGTTTTTGTTATTTTATGTTCTAATATTCTAAGAACCGACTGATATTGTCAGAAAAAAAATCAAGGTTCGATGTCATCACGATATAGAACTCCTTGTACGTACGTCATCAGAACGCGCGAAATTGTTCCATGAAATCAAATGAGGTAATGCAAAATGATATTTAATAATAAATAGCCACCATTAAATATAGTGACGTTCTAAAGGTCTGATTTATATAAAAAAAAGAGATCACTTGATAATTCATCAGTGTCATCAACTCATCATATAAAAGGCTCATTAGGTGTAGCATGGGTAATTAATAGTTGATTTGCTCGTCCCAGATACGAGCGGCGCATCGCAAGCTGCGCCGGCGCCGGTCCTAACTGTCCACTGGCAGTTGCACTCAGTAATGTTGCACGAACAAAACATGTTACCAATGCAATTTAGAATAACATTCTACATGAGCAATGTATTATTTTATTTTGTCCGGGTAATGCGATATAAGTTCATACAATGCTAGCTCTGCCCACGGCTCCGAATGAGTTTGTTATTATTAATTGTATTTTCTGTTCAAATATTTATACATACTAATTTTCAAAGCGATGAGTTGAACGGTGTAAGAATTATAGCTAGTTTTAGCAACATTAATAATGTAATATCTATGAAAAAACACTTTAGGCGTGCCAACTGTCAATCTGTCAAATATGTCAATCTTGCAAATAAATTTTCAAGTTTCCGATCTCAGATAATATACCAACAGCCATATTATATTGAGAACTAATCTGTACTAATATGTATTTATGACCTTGTTACTCATCATTATTCAGTGAAATGTCTTTTCGAAAATATTTCACAAAGGTCCAACACGTCATTTCATATTCTTTACATAACAATAATTTATCTTGCACGTGCAAATATTTAAACTGAAATACGATCAGTAATTTTTTTTAAAGATTATTTACAGACAAACTAACTAATATAAAATTATGATTAATGATGTTTCTATGAACTATCACCAAATAGAAAACTGCAATTATAGGATTACGTATAATTTGTATTATATTGAATAACTTTTATTTATCGTATAATACTTGTATAACTTAATCAAAATATGAAATGATAATCATGCAAATGTTGAAGTGCACAAAACTCGATGCGTTACTTGCAACAAACGTGCAAGGGTCAGATGAATGATTGGCCGTTCGGGCACGAATAGGGCCAGCGCAAAGCAGCATAACCGTAAATGACAGAATGACCCCACTTGAGATGAGATGACATACAATTCGCTCGTTCAATATTTTCAAATTTCAACAGTGAACATGGAATTGATGTACCATATTGACTACAGTAATAAGTTATTAATCACCAGGAATCTAAATTGTTGATAATGACTATAAACGACGTCCGTGATCGGCGAATGTTTTACTAATTTTCGTTCGTATCGGTTACGTCACCGTAGCGAACTTACTTGAATTCCAGTGCTTGCATATTTTATGCAAATAAAATGAAGATTGCAAGACAAGAAACAATTGGCATCAGTTTCGGTCTAGACTTGAAAAAGTTATTTAATGGTGACTTTACGTGATTTGTAAAGTAGGAATACGGTTTCTTTACTATATCTAAAGAGGAACAGCGAAGTCCATTGCCAGAAATCTATTATGTATGTTGGCAATATTTATGCATTATATGTATGCTTAGAGTTAATTCTCAATAACATATAAAAAGGTTCCGGGAATGTTAGTGACTAATAAATAGGTCAACAGTACCGTTACATAATTCGCAGGAGAACATCGGATGAAAATTGATTTATACATGATCGAAGGTATTAGTGTGAGGTTGTGGCGGGGAGTGTAGCGGCGCGCGGCGGTTGCGCGCGTGCGACTCTCACCGCCTTATCTCTCGCGACCTCCGACGGACGCGCACGCGCACCGCGTTCCACGCCTCCCGCCTCCCGCGACCGCCCCGTACCGCGCTATGCAGTCTTCTCGACAACAAACTTACGTGCTTGCTAACATAGATATTTTTCGTTATCGGTGTGTAAAACGCAGTCCGGAAATGCGCCAGTGAACCTTATATTTAACATACAAACGTTTTATTGATAAACTATATTTTAGTTTTCGAAAAGTTTAGCTAAACAAAGCATCGCGACGAACAATGGTTTCTGAGGGGACCCTACCCGTGGTGTGGTGTGTACGAGATAATCAACTTGTGCCGCACCAAGTATCCGGAGTGAAGCTACAAGGAGCTGTCACTGGAGCACATATCGCAGCCGTTACGGATTTTCTTCGCATGGTTGCTGGAACTCCCATTGTATTACCACATACTGCCGTCCCGGAAGATCTGGAAAATGATATTAATCAACAAAAGGAAAATTCTACACGGAGAAGAAAAATGTCAATGCAAGTTGAAGTGCCCTGCGTTTTTCTCTCAGAAAGTGCACTACAGAAAGCAAAAAGTCGTAATAATTCTCGCGAAGAAAAGGTAACGCTTGAAAATTGTAATATATCTTCTACAACCAAAAGATATTTAGAGTTAGATAATAAATCGTCCTTTCTTAGTTCAACTAACGTTTTAGAAATAATGGAATCTGAATATCACGGACTACCAAATGATATTATCAAACCACAAACCATGGAAAACTTACTAACGAGTGTAGATAACTATCCTCAAAGGATAACTAGAATCATTGATCTCGATAACTTAAATTCATCAAACAGTGAATCCGAAAAAGATTGTACTCAAAGGATAACTAGGATTATTGAATTTGAAAATGACAAATCACCTTCACCGGTCACTTGCCCGGATGGTGAAAACGAAATACCGCAACGAATAACAAGAATTATCGAATTGAACGAAGATAATTCCTTTTCGACGATTACAAACAATATCGAACCTGAAAAGGATAGTCCCCAAAGATTAACTAGAATAATTGAAGTAGAAAAAGAGAACAATTTTCCTAGTATGGCGCGAATAATAGAAATGGAGAATGACATTTCAAATGAGAGGAGAATCTCTTTGACTAATGAACGGGAAACTGGCGGCGGCAATATTGAAAACTCTGTTGAAGATGTTACTGTTAGGTCTAAATTTTTAAACAGAAGTGCTCCTAGGTTTAGTCTTGACTCTTCGTGCTCCGAAAACTCTTATGTGAATATTGACCGTATAAAGAGTTTGCAGGATGTTAGGAAAGAGGACATTTTAGAAGGTGAGGAAAGTTCGGAGTTCTTGACAACTTGTAAGTCGATCAGGTCTCGGTTTCCGAGAAAAAAAAATTCCGTATCTTCGCTCGGCTCCTCAGACTACGATGATGAGGTAGATGTTATATTTAAATCTAAACCAAAATCTAGTCAATGGGTTAGTCTGGATTGGATACCTCCACCGCCCAAAGAAGAGCCAGTAATTACGCAAGTCTGTGATAAAAATGATTTTATATCTAAATGGATCGCGGATCAGAATTCGCAAGAGTCCATAATTATTGCTGACGAACGAAGGAGAAGCCTTCCTCCAAAATCAAACGAAGTCTACATTCAAAATATGAGAAGGTTTAGCGATGGCCTTCAAATATGTAAGGAAGATGCAGCTAGTGATTCTCCAGCAACAGTTAAATGGAAATGGCATGACATAGTTAAACGCCATATTCAAATATTAAAAAATGACAAAGGCTTCAGAAGACAAAGAGGTAGCTGGATGAGAACAGCCAGACGATTGTCCGGAACGAATGTGAACAATAAAAACTTAGATACATTACCGAATGACACTTACATGAAACTAAATACAATGTCGTAAGTACACATATTTTTAAATTTTGTTATCATAAGTAATATGTCGACGATCGAAAGACTAATTTATTAACGTGCATTTGACAATTGTTTAGCCTTTCGACCGTCAATATAAAGATATCTTTACAATATTTCTGATTTTTTGTATACTACACCGGACTGCTATTAAAGAGATCCATTCGGTAGATTGAACTTGTGGCGTACGATGAATTTGTTATAGTTATCAACTTCCAGCTTAACTTATGTTTGTTTTATTGCAGTCTGAAGTCTGATGTTTTTTACACTATATAAGTGTATCCTCTGAACACAATCTAACTGATAATAAGTGACTACATATGCTAATCCTATGTGCGATTTTTAGACGTTTTGCTTTAGTTAAATGTATTAAGTAAAATTTGAATGTAATATCTGATATATTAATGTGATCTCTAATAACAAATTATGTGGTTAAAATTTATATACAGACATTAATACGATTTTTTTTTATTATTATGTGTGTACACTCAGAACTTTTTATATTTGATATATTCAATAATAATTTGATCTTATATGCCCGTGTTACAAGCAAAATTATAAAGTAAAGAGACCATATAAGGATAAAGGATACATTTACGTGCATGTTATTTTTCAACTCCAGATTGACGAAATAACATGACAATACATTTTTGTATTTTATTTTTGCGATGATATTTATAGTTTCAATGCTCTCAATGACTAAATTCGTCGGTTTTAAACACGGTTTAAACAGTGTTTTAGGTATATGTATATATAGCAAACATTAAAAAGTGGATCAACGTACTTAGTGATAAGGGGCTATGTTACGAGATCAGGTTCGGGGCACACACTTCCGCAAGGCCGTTCGATTAGAATGCAGGGAGCTCGCGTCCAAGGCTACACACGGTTGCGCGGTCGGTCGGTGCACCGCCGGCCGTAGCCATCTTCCTCTCCACAGTTCGGCAAACGGTGCCCGGCTCAGGAAGTGAGCCGCGAAGGTGACGCTCACAAAATACAACAGCCGATTCAATCGGAAGCGACTGTGCTTTGAATTTTTGACGTACCTTTGTTCTGAGTACACGTTTCCGGAATACTCTTGTAATATAGAATTGCGACATGAATATATTTATTACTTCTTGTTGTTCTGTTGGTTTATATTTTATTTTTGGGAACTAATGTTCTAGGATTATTACTGTCATTGTCGAGTAGGTAATAATATTACAAGTTTCTTGTGATGATTTGAATTCTTATTAGAACTTTCCAGAGAGTTGTTGTGGCATTTCAGAATTAATGCTCCATGGTATTATGTTATAGAATTATATTTCGTAAGATGCCTCCAATATTAAAAAATAAAGAGACAATTAAAACAAGATTATGAATAAAATATAAAAGCCACTATATGGTGGAACAAGATTCCACTAAAGGAGGTTCCCTCAAATATTTATGTAAACTATTCGTAAATTATGCACGGGAAATGCGATTAAACACTATTGACACTATGGAGAGTTTTATAGGAATTATGTGCATCAGATATAATTAGAATTACATAATTTTTATTATCAGTTATCTTAAACGGTTAGAACATAATTGAAATGTAACACTGAAACAGCTTCAAATACTGCATCCGTTAACTGAAGCATGTATAGGCCACGTCTTTGTAAACAATAACGTTGTGTTCAATGTGCATCGACATTTCTATTGTACATAACGAGCATACTCGTTCTTTGGAAGGAACAAACATTCATTTAAAAATATTTACTCGTCTTGCAATTCTCACAGAGCGATGTTTCTTTCGACGTCATACCTTGACGAAAACACCGAACCGTTTGCGGGAATCAATAAATACAAGATGTATAGAATAAATGACGTAAGGTTACGTTGTGGGTATGTACTATTAATATCTTTGTATTCAAAGGAATTCATTGTCTGCTCGTTAGCATGTGAGAAACGAATGGTTTAGTTCGATTATTACGTGGGATTATACATACAGGTAACTCGGATTCGAAAGTTTGTTAATCAAAAGCTATTGTATCACAGTGTATGCTAACTTTTATATTATCGATAGCAACAATGGGATACTATAAACACGGATTATTGCTCGTAAAATATATTACCGTTTAAGAAATAGTAGATAGTGATATTATTTTTTGAAGAGCAATAATGATTGTAAAAAATGTCACTGAGATTATATTGTCTATATGTAAGTGTCGCAATGAAACGTGATGGCCCCAAATCAACTACGCTCGTTTATATGACAGATGATGCATGCCGATTCGGCCTTCAAAACTGAAAGAGCCTACGCATTGGGAATAAAAAACCACAGAACACTTTCCTTATATGTATTTTTTTTAATTTATCAATTGGCTAAACGCACGGGCCAATTGCATCTAAATATGTCCGCGCCCTTATAATCATCGATACATAGAATAAGAATGTAAATCTAACGTGTCTGCGCTTTTTAGATTTTTGTAAAAAAAATAGTTGCAGTTGGTGTCTAGGATAAATTAATAAAATGAACTTCAATCATTTTTAGAAATGTCTGTTTGTTTGAATACGCATCACTGCTAAAATACTACGTTCATGATAAAACCATCTCATTAAAATCGGTTCGGTATATTAAAAGTTATTGTAATTTTAATGACGACGCGACTTAAGTACGAGGGAAAAGTAGATAGTAACTAGACCTAATACATTCAGATGACTTTATTAGTCACTGTCTTGTATATCAGGTTCCACGCGGACGAAACCGCGGACACAGTTAGCTATACATATAAATCGAAAAATGTACACACAACTACTTAAATGCTCATAGTTTGTATAAAAATATAGATATAACACCACTGTACTTGTTCACTTTCACTATTCTGAATGATTTAGGTTCCGTTTCGTGACGTCTCAGTGCTACGTAGCGTTAAAAAATTAGGTTCGCGTTTTTTTTTCTCTCATTATCTTACATACATCTCACTTTCTAGTCAAGTGATGTATGTACCGATGATTAAAATATTTTGGCTAAAGCTGTACATTATTTTCTTTTCATTTAACTAATAAAGACTGTTGGATAATGGTGCTATTTTTCTCTATATAATTAAAGCCGAATGGTAAACACATAACCTCTCATCGGTGGCACCTAATTGGCTAATTCTTTTATCGTGTTCGTAATTGTCGGGGCATGGTTTCTATGTAAGATTTTTTTTGAAAAATCATATGATATTATAGTAAAAAATTACCATATAAAAAGCAAGTTAACCAGTATGACAAAAACAATAGGCAAATTTTCAAAAATATTAACAGCATTGACAGCTGTTTGGTTTCCCTACTATTTTGTCCATTTTCTTCGTCAGTAGGTAGGTACAGCCGTGCAAAGCCGGGGCGGATAACTAGTTGCACAATTAGTAATACAATTCAAATGTTTCTTTGTTGAACGGACGGACACACGTGTTAGAGAATCGATGGAAATGACGCGTTTCTTATCACAGAGCTTTAACTCTTCACTCGGCGTAGAACAATACAACCGGTTTCTGTGATTCGTTTTTTACTCTTTATGCAAGCAACGAGCCGTTTCAATACAGACGACGTTTGATAATTGCCGTTTATTTTGCTCTGCTAAAATAGTACGCTTAGTTTTTCCAAATGTTTTTGTAAATTAAACAATCCTCTGGGTGTGTTTTTAAACTCGTCGTACGAACGTTCTACCGTTTCACGTTCCGCATCATCACGCCCTATACAGATGAACAAGAAGGCAGTTATGTTTAATGGTTCATTGTCGACTTCGCTAATAGCTAACCCCTACCAAAAGCTACATATTCTGCGACGTTTATATTTTATAATTGTCGTATACATGTTTGTTTTAGCATCACAGAACGCTTTGTTACTCTTTATTGATACAAATTCGTGATCTAATAGCGTTGTTTTGCGTGTTTTTTGTGTTTTTGTGTGTAAGTTTTGTGTTTGTCCAAATTTACTCCACAATACATAAAATATTTCTAATTTAGATTCATAATGTTTTATATATTAAATGGTGAAATAAATAGTGACACATTGAATCGGATTATATCAATTTATGAACAAAATCTATATAAAGAAAATTGAAGTGCCTGCTTTAATTCAAAGTTCGGATTATAACAGCGGAACCGCTGAACTAATTTTGACGACACTTTTATTTTACAGAGGATTTTACGGTATTATTTAGGCTCATATAATTGCGATTTTTCTTAAAGGCTGTTAAAATAACTTAAAATCGGTAAAGGGTTTAATTGACAGACAGTTTACGATTAAAAAAAATAATATTCATCCCACAAGTAATTCAACATAAACATAATTTTCACTAGAACAGAGTGCGAGCACCATCTCGTGTTTAATATAATTCAATGAAGTAACGTAATGTTGGTTTACAAAACAACAATGTTTGTGATTTTGTAATTTATAATGTATGCAAATTTTATACAATATAATTATATATCAGTACACGATTTACTCGTGCTGTGTAACAAATGAATGTTGCCAAATTTCGAAGTGTATAAATCCTTAAAAAAGTGTTTTGTTTTGCGGTTTCTTTGTTAACTGACGACACATCTGAGAGTTCCTTATTGTGAATTCATTCGACGTCTCGCGATTTGTATGACTGTTATCCTTATCTGTCAGTTGTCAGAATAAATAACGGGCGAACCTATATCGCTTGCAAAAATACCGTTCGCAATACAATTATTTATTATCACGAATGGGGTTTTCAGATCATTTAATACATTTCAAAAGTTTTTATCTATTAGAAATTGAATATTTTTTGATCGTTGACATTTTATATTCGATGAAAAATTAAAATCAGTAATTCTTATAACGAATATAGGAAATCGAAAACATTATAATATTAAAGCTGAAGTTTTGGGCACACTACGGATTTTAAAGTATATATTATTTAGCGTATGAAAACGATGACTTGCTTTTTTTAAAAATAAAATCGATTAATCAAGATAATCTAAGATATCCGTTAATTATTTGTGTAGATCACTAAGTATTTAATACACGAGCTATAATGTTTTTTCTTATAAATTATTAAAGATTTCCTTCGGCAGAAATAAATCAAATACTCGTTTGACGAACTAAGTTTTTCTTACCTGTAATTTGAGATCGTTTCAACTTCCCTTTTTTAATTTTATTTGTTTCCTATAAAAAATATCGATTTTAAGGTGGATGTCTTTATCTATATATAAAGAAAGGAATTGAGGAATTTTAGTTTGAAAAGAAAAGTAAATAGTGGTAATAAATAATTCACAATCTCATGTCTTCTAATCTACAATAATCATACACTCTTGGCCAAAAAGAAAAAGACCATAATACATAAAAAAATTATGAGGTTTGGTCAATTATCGAATCATGAACTACCACTAGTTATTGTTAATAGCCGTGTAACCGGCTCAAATTTCTCTAATTAGGAACTTTTATCGCCTATTTTTTAACCGTCCTAAAAGGGTGATTTTTTAAGGAATCGTTAGTACTCACGTATAAATTGAACAAAAAATTGTACAAAATTTTATGCTTCTTAGACCCACCGCTTTAAGTTATACATCGTTTATAAGTATTTTTTTCCACAATAATATCTCATATATTGTAATTTCAAGTATATATGACGGATTTATTTTTCAAACTGACTACGCTATCGGCCTGACAGGCCTTTACAGCTTCACTGGACTTTTTATAACCCGTAGTAGGGCGTTGTCACTGAACTCGATTTTCACGTCTTCAGTGCACAGTCATTATTACTCTTACATAGCAGTTCTATAAATATCTAGACGGTACCAATCTGGAGCTATATATCCGTCACTTGGAGAGCCAATGTACGATGCAGTCTTGCAGTGTTTTTTCATGTCTTGTGAATTAATTATTTGTTGCTTAAGTATTTCAATCCTTTATAAGTGTGTGTTTGTATAGAATCTGTTTAGTAGGTAATTTATATTGTAATATTATACAACTATCATTTACCAAATGTAAATTAATATATAAAAACAGATATAATTTCCCACGGTATTCAATGATTTAGTAATAAACCGCTAATAGAGGCGCTAGGGGATTCAGTCTATTCTATACTTTTTGTGGGTAAATAAAACATAATAAGAAATAACGATACCACCATACCTAAATTATTTTTCGTTTAACTAAACAAAAATCTAGAAAAGTCTTTTTTTATTATATTTTTGGCAACCAATTGTCTAGATTATTATTGCCATTGTCGAGTAGGTAATATTACAAGTACCCTATGATCATTCAATGTTCTGATAAGATGGTGGCCCTCTTAATAGAACTTCCCAGGTAGTTTTTGTTGTATCTTATAATTCATGCTTCGTGGTATTGTTTGCCATCCACTTCGTTTGTGCACAATAACCGAACTATATTACGTGAAATGCCATCAACATTACAAAATAAAGAGTTAAATAACATAAGATTATGAATAGAATATAAAAGACATTACACGATAGACTTAAGATGCCGCCAAAAGTTTAAAATATTTAGTGAGTTAATAAAATAACATTAGTGTATGGTGCTTTAACTCGGATAAATATTGATCCGCTATATTGAAAAAAAAAGTTTTCTTTAATTTTAATCTAATTGGAATATGTAATGGGGCATTCCATGCCAAATCACCGAGTTTTTTTTTCGACCCCTTTCGATTTGGCTAAAAATTTGGTATTATTTTCTACCCTACCAATAACATGTTTCTGAATTTTTTCAGATTTTTTTACCCAACCCAAAAAAAGTTACGAATTTAAAAAAAAATAAGCTCTGTTTTTTTCAAATTGCTATAACTTTGACACAAATTAACCTTTTGGCACTTTTTTTTTTGTTTATTCTTGTTTTTAAATGTAGTTTTTAGAAAAAAATTCAAAAAAAATTTCAGAAGTAAAGAACAATAAAATATTTTAGTTTTTTCAAGAAAACCGTCATTTTTTCGAAGTTCGACACTTTGGATTTTCAATTTGTTTGTCTCAAAAAAAACTTCAACTAAAACCGTATTTAACCCCACTATTCCCATTTTGTGCCCACTTATTCTTCTAATTTTTTTTTAAATTGAAAAAAAAAGTTTTTTCAAATTTTGCTTATTTTCTTAAACTTTGCACTAAAACGATTTTGGTTGGCTTTTATAACCTCAAAAGTAAAAAAAAAATTAAACTAAAAAAAACATGAACTGTATTAATAAGAGTAAAATTATTTTTGTTAACTTCAAATATTTTTTTTAGGTAAAGTGTTCGCAATTTTTTATTTTTTTTTAGTTTTGTCTTTTTCCGCGAAATAGTTGCTTTAAAAACTTTTTTATTTAACGAATAAAAAAAGTGCTAACGAATAAAATTTCAAAAGTGCTAAACCGATACCAACAACACAAAAAATTCATCAAATCACACCGTTATTGAATTCTGTTATGGAGGTAAAGTCCTTTTCTTCATCACAAAAGTCCAAACAACACTGTGTGATCAAGAAACCGAGGAAACAATCGCTGAATCAACGCAAATAATTAGAATATTGAGATTGTATAAATTATAAAACATTATACTTAAATAAAATAATTTTACTTTTATTAAAGTTTATGTTTTTTTTATTTTAATTTTTTTTTTACTTTTGAGGTTATAAAAGCCAACCAAAATCGTTTTAGTGCAAAGTTTAAGAAAATAAGCAAAATTTGGAAAAACTTTTTTTTTTCAATCGAAAAAAAAATTAGAAGAATAAGTGGGCACAAAATGGGAATAGTGGGGTTAAATACGGTTTTAGTTGAAGTTTTTTTTGAGACAAACAAATTGAAAATCCAAAGTGTCGAACTTCGAAAAAATGACGGTTTTCTTGAAAAAACTAAAATATTTTATTGTTCTTTACTTTTGAAAATTTTTTTGAATTTTTTTCTAAAAACTTCATTTAAAAACAAGAATAAACAAAAAAAAAGTGCCAAAAGGTCAATTTGTGTCAAAGTTATAGCAATTTGAAAAAAACAGAGCGTATTTTTTTTTAATTCGTAACTTTTTTTGGCTTGGGTAAAAAAATCTGAAAAAAATCAGAAAAATGTTATTGGTAGGGTAGAAAATAATACCAAATTTTTAGCCAAATCGAAAGGGGTCGAAAAAAAAACTCGGTGATTGGCATGGAATGCCCCAATGCATAACTCGTTAAAAAGAATAGGAAGAATGTTATGATATTATTATAACATTTACGGACAATTTCCGAACTAAAGGTTTCCAGTCGTGTGAGATATTCCATACGTAGTAAGTCGGCGTGGCGATTAAATCCAAACCTTTCCTCTTAAAGGGTTTTTTTAGTTGGAAAATATTTACAAGATTATGGTATCATTTCCCCGTAACTTGATATACAGTTTTTCGTTTATTTTTTTATAAATGCAAATTTGTCACTACTACTTAATCTCTGATTTTTTTTTAATCTTTATTATTTTATTTTGAGCTCTGTTAAATATGGTCATCACAGATTTACCACTATGAGCTAGCATATACATATATAATAGATTGACGAAATCTCTATTTATCAGAAGTGATCACTTTAGCCCTTTGTCAGATATTAAACCAGGCAAACAACAAGCATTTTACTTTTATTTATACGTATGATGTTAGTAAAATAATAATATATCACTCAGAGTTCTAATTTTCAATACAGATCGTGGCCATCTGGAATGAACCAATACAACATACCTTCCTTTTTCGATAGATACGCTTTATAAATAAAACAAGTAAAAACTTGTCGATTAAAAAGATGTCTGACAAATTAATTCACTGTAGATAAAAACAGCGAATTTAAAACGGTACAGCCGATGTGAAAGAAGAAAAAAAACTAGTAATGGAACTTAAAGCATGTAAGTACATGTACATCGTAAGGAACCTATAATTAGATTACCTATGGAGTAAGCGAACAGGAGCCATCCAAGACTGGCTTAACAAAAAAATAGTCGCTACATTGGCACGTGAGGTTCGATGACCGGCGCGTCCCCTTAACTCGTTGTTATAAAACTCTTAGCGAAACCACGTAATTAATTCTGTACGAGATTACGCGAACCCCGCTCGGGGTCAAAAGGGATAGTTTGATTACTGATTTTGTTTGGCTGCATCTAATTACATCATTGGTAAGGTTAACATAAACGGTTTTAAATATTATAAATTGGAGTTTTTGACAAGACTTTAGTCTGTCATGTAGTGGATTTTATATTTTATCCATAATCTTGTGCTATTTGAATTGTATATTTTGTAAAATTGGCGGTGTTTTACGTAATACAGTTCGGTTATTGTGCATAAGTGGAATTAATGGAAAATAATACCACGGAGCATGAATTCTGAGATGCCACAAAAATTCCCTGGAGAGTTCTAACAAGGGAGCCACCATTTTGTTGGAACATTGAAATAGTCACACGACACTCGTAATATTATTAACTACTCGACAACAGCAGTAATGACCTTGAAGAATGGTTGCTACGAAATAAAGTAAAAAAAAAATTGCTAGTGGAGGTTTAAAAATCTGACATTGTTTTCTTTAAAAACAAGAAGTTTATATCAGAATAGTCATAGACAAACAAACATCTAGATATGATATAATTTCTAGTTACGTTAAAATTATATTTCGACACTTTTGCATATGAATAACATTTTACACTTTTCACGATTATGTTAATATTTACTCAACTGTGACATTGCTTAAACCTTCTGTTACAAACGAAAAATGTTCATTGAATAAAGGACACTGTCGACCGCCAAAGTGCCAATGTTTTAATTTTTAAGGTAATTCTCTTTGAAATTCTCGCCAAACGACCGTGACTGATGTGGATTTTATAGTGTCTCAACCGTTAAACGACATTATTCCGTTTATATTGTTCTGATAAAATGCATCTTAAAACTTATAATACGGTAATATACATTTAGATTCGTGTCTGAGCTAACCCAATTATTTAATGCATATAATATACCGGTTTTTTTAGTTGCTTTTTGTCATCTTCATTGTTGATTCAAAGACGCTCGCTGATAAAAACCTCAAGGAAATCGTCGATTTTGTTTTGCAAAAAGAAAACTTGAGGTTCTGTGATGCATCTGACTGTGAAGCCTACGTCACTAAATTCTTAAAAACATATCTTGTACGTGTATAAAATAAATAAGATTATGAGTTACCCTAACTAGCTGATGCTCGTGACTTCTTCTTTTGAAAATACTTTTGTTATTCCATTATGTATTGTATCTGGTATTGTGAGTTCTTGTTATTTTTTTTAATTCTAATTTTATCGTCACTACTAGCCCTCAAGAGAAGCACTGGGTATGGGATACCCAGGTGTAAATTAAAAATATTTCTCCTTCAGAAATGGTTACAATGAGAAGGTGACTTTACCTAGGGGAAAAATCTCTACTATCCCCACTACAGATTCCCCACCATAGTTATCTTGAGCTGTGAATACGGACTAAAATATAGGCGGCCGTAGTCAGTCTATGGGTATGCGCTACCCAGTGCTGTTGTAGCGTCAGTATTTTGTTATTTTATCTGACTCAACGTTTTGCATAAAATTGTGTTTTTCAGTTCTTTTTTTGTATTTATATAATTAGAATTCTAAAATATCTATTTTAAAAGAATTCTGATCGATATTTTATATAATCAGTCAGTTTTATTGTATATATTGCTTAGTTCAAGTGCATTTTTTGGAGTATTTACATTGAAATTTTACCGATCGCTTTCCTAGATTATAGAGATTTACCTGAAACAGAAGACCCTAGAGATTTGATAGCTGACAATAAACTAGAAAAATATAAGCGATGTGGATTTTGTCCCAGTTCATTAGACCGAAAAACATGTTATAAGTGTTTAAAATGTAATATTCCAATGTGTAAAGAACATACAGCCAAAATTTGTGAAAAATGTAGCTTGAAGTTATATTCTTAATTTTTTGTAGCATCAATCCATTTAAAATATAAGTTTTATAAAGTAATTTAAATGTTTGTATTAATAAAAGAATAATGAATCCATATTTTTTAATGAAGTATTATCATTCTAAAAACACTGAACTTTACCTAACTAAATAAATATCTTTTATCAATTACAGTTAAATGACGAAATAACTATCTAAAAGTACATTTAATTCCCTTTCAAATGCCGTCGGGAAAAATTTTTTATCTATAAATTCTGCCTAAATATGGTAATTTGAATAAAACACCTCATTTTAAGGGTTTATGTTGATTTTTTTCTATATTATTCAAGATAATTTTTTCTTTATGACAATTCTATGGATATATTCTTAATCTACACTGTCTAAGCTTTAAAATGAAAAAAAAAAATTCTATATCGGATAATTTGATCGAAAGATATTATTAACCAAAGACACGCGGGTATGGCATACCCAGTGCTTCTGGATCGCGCAGCAGCGATAGTGCTTCTCTTGAGGGCTAGAAATGTAATTTACTATAACTAGATACTAGAATTCGTTATATGTAGGTAACCTAGATATATACTCTGATTAGTATCTCTGACTATAAATACAAGTTGTTGTCAAAATCATATCAGAAACTATACAAACAAACAACCACAATTTTATCTTACACTAGCTTCTGCCCGCGACTTCGTCCGCGTGGAATACTTTGGGCTAACGCCAACACGCAGCGAAAACTCTTAAAAGGAAAAACCCTATTTTGAAACATTTTTCATTGTTGCTCCACTCATATTGGTCTTAGCGAGATGATATAGTCTATAGTCTTCCTCGATAAATGAGCTATCTAACACTGAAGGATTTTTTCAAATCAGACCAGTTCTTGGTATTAGCGCGTTCAACCAAACAAACCCTCCAACTTTATAATATTAGTATAGATGTAATATCTGTATAGAATATCAAAATATTCCGCTACACGGTTGTTATTTCAAGATCTTGAATAATTATGCAAGTACTTTTTGCATAATATTTTTAGATAACACTCGAAAACTCGCAACTATACACATAAGAGGAAGTATGAAGTCAACGACGCAAGAATAGGGAGTGCCGATTTATTTTGTCTAAACAATATTATAGACGACGTTTTTCGAAGTTTGCATCGACTCCGTAATAAAAGATATACTTTTCAATTATATCTATATATATAACAATCAATTGTCTGATGTATGTACAGTGTACACGCATCACTTCAGAACCTCCCTATCTGGCTAATTTTTTTTACTCTTGTGTTCTTAAATTTGTCATAAACAAATGGTTGGAAAAACCGTACCGAAATGTGATACGTTTGGGTAAAAAAATCTCCATGTAAAATGGTTAATGAGTGAGTGAGACAGAATAAAGGTAGGTATACAGAATACAAACGGTTCGAAAAAAAAATTGATTGTCTGTAAAGTCAGTCTACGGACGACAATTTTACGAGATAACGTCATAAGAAAACATTGATGAAAAATTGCATACTTTTATGAATTGAATTAAATTATTCTATATATAGATAGATCCGTCATAAGCGGAACGCTTAGGCCGATCGCGCCTCTCTATCGGTAGTCCGGTGAAGGTCCGGTCCGGCCTTGTTGGGCCAATAGTGTAGTCAGTTCGGGAAAAAAGCCTTTCTATAGCTTGTTCCGCGCTCTCGCTTGCACGCTCAGCGGCGGAACGTGACAATGAGTCATGATTTTTCGTGCGTGCAGCCGGCGTGCATCGATCTGTAAGACGTTATCACGTAAAAAAAATTTGGCATAGCGACGTTCAGTGGCCATTTTTATATTTCATCATATAGTAGTATCGTCTTTAGTACACCGTGCGAAACCAAGGCGGGCAACTAGTTATATAAACAAATCTTTTTTTAAATTTGATAGTTCTCAAGAGATTTCCGCATATACATGAGTTTTCAAGTAAACAATACTGTGCAAGTAATAGAAACTGTATTCTTTATTTATTTAAATTATACAAAGTGAAATCGTTCATTTTCTAAGAACTTTACGTACTCACCATGGACTATTTCCAATTTCAATACTGCATGTCGATCGTTAGTTTAAGCTATCTCTAACTACGCTAATAATATGTATATAATTATCTATAACGCTATAAAACCGGATTATTACGAAATTTCCAACTACCAGCTTTGAGTGATTTCCATCAACCGACGGATATTCATACTTGGACGATAGTTAATCGGTTTACGTAATTCTGACGTCACATATTCTTAGATGATGATTATATACGTTATAATTATTGTGTTAGCAGCTAGTTTTTTTTTTTGTTACGGATCGGTGAAGATTCTGTTGTTGACATTGATAATTAAAACCCTGTACTTATTTACAAGCTCTGTTTGTATGTGAGCGTGCATAACAACCTGTAGTAATTAGAAATTATTATAAATACTAACGCGACATATTTTCTTTGTGGTTTATTGATATTCACTTTTTAAGAGAGTTTGATGTCTTTTTTACCATGTTTCTATTTTAAGACAAACTAATAACTAAACTAGAAACTATTATAAGACCAGCCATGCTTTATTTATCTGAGTGCTGGGCTACTAAAAAGACGGATGAGAGAAGACTACTTGTGGCAGAGATGCGAACGTTAAGATGGATATGTGGTGTAACTAGAATCGATAAGATTAAGAATGAGTATATCAGAGGCAGTTTGAAAATATAGCACCTGTGAGCAAATGTAAGCAATGCTCTAACCCCCCTCCCATGCTTACGTAAACATTTATCTAAATATGTTCCGGTTTAATAGAGAAATATTGCTGACGTAATAACTACCCGGACCCCCCATTCCTATGTCATCAAAAATATAACGCCTAAGTAGGGTCGACACAAAAATTATATTCTTTTTCATTTTGGGGAGGTGTCAGATGTCATCTTTTAGTATTCACACAGTTTATACACATATAATTTTACACAATCTACTTGTAACTTCTTCGACCTTCCTTTACTCCTATATCCGTCCCACTGTGTACTTAATCCACTTCCGGTTATCCCGGTTATGATCTTCGTAACTCCTCGTGACGTGTCCATATCACGCTAACCTATCGTTCTTTTATTTTATCGTTCTATGATATAGTCATTTTTGATCGAATATTTATTAAACTATATTTTGCACTCGACATCGCTCGCGTTAATGTAACTTTCTTTAAATGAAAGAATTATTAAATTCGATTAAGTATCATTTAAATTTATTCATTACACACAAAAAATACAATTTCTCCTCGTTTTTTAATATTTGTTTAGAGATATCATTAGAATACGATAAAATGTAAACTATATTATTGATAACAGTAATTTATTTCGGTGCATCACATTCCGAAATCAAGCATTCGTATCTAGGCTAGCGGTTTTACCAGTTGTATTTTTACCGTATAAAAAGGCGCGTTATGAAATGTGTTGATAATATTTATTTTTATTGCCATCTTTCTAACCTTGTATTTACCTGTTACTGATATATCTTCTTACACTTTTACTCCTCTAATGTCTAGACAATAAAGCCGGTCATATTTGCACATTGTTATTTGCACTTTCCAAAATCTGCAATTGAAACATAGTTTTAAATAAATATAGCGGCGAATTAACTTGTTTAAATTGGCTTTAACAAGGATAATAATGTGATTGTACAGCCATGTCTGCTTATTTTACATTATTAGTTGAACACGGTTTGCTTTTACACCTCGTAAAATGTCACTGTATAATTTTATAAAAACAAAGCGGCCAAATTATTCAAATCTGACTGGATTCGTAATCATCATTATTTGCTTTTATTTCACCTGTTCTGAATTTTATGTGTGTTTTTCTTTAAACAAAAACTACATTTTAAATAGAAACTAGGCCGTTCTTGTTCTGTTACTAATGTTTGCATAAATTTTTTATCGTAACAATGTATCGGTAATCGATGCGGATTTACGACGTTATTTGTTCTAAAGGTCGAATTTATCAACTAATAATATGTATCATCATGATTCACGATGACGATTTCTCTCGCGGCAATAACGGGGTCAAGGTCAGAGTATCTGTCTGCGACACTTCACTATGTGGGATGTAAAAGTTTGCAGGTTACTAGTTCACGAATAAACTTGTGGTTTTCACGCGTCTCTTCAAAGCAGTGACAGTTTACACGAAATTCGTGGGATTTTTACGAATTAATAAGGCAACTCTAAACAACGGCGCTTCATTCTACCTTTTAAGTTTCATTGTTTTAAAAACCAACGCCCCGGTTATTCATATAAAGACGTGGCTATGTAAATATATTATTTACACTTCCTTTTGTTTATTTTCAATTTATTCCACATTAGTAGGGTAATGTTGAAACCATTATTGATGCGTTTTGTAAACACGGAATGTTGCTATTAGGACACTTAAATATTTTTTACTGCTATAATATGGAATATAGGTAAATACATGAAATAAAAGCAGTATTTTGATAGCTATTATTTTTCATAGAATCAGAGCAGAATAAATTATTTAAGCTAAATAAATATTAGATGTTAATTTAATGACTGCTGAATATGTTGTGTATACTATTGGTAAGTATTAATAAAACGGCATTAAATATGTGTTAACATTAATAACAATGAATACAATATGTATTATTAATAAATTTACCTCTATTGTTTTAATTAAGCCTACAAATCGAACGGTTGTAGTGCGATGAGCCTTCACAAATCATTACATAGTATAAAACAAAGTCCCCTACCGCGTCTGTATGTCTGTCTGTTCGCGATAAACTCAAAAACTACTGAATGGATTTTCATGCGGTTTTCACCAGTGGATAAAGTGATTAATGAGGAACGTTTTGGTATATAACTTGTCAAGGATTTTTTTTATAATCAGGGCGGGACAACGTCTGCCGGGCCTGCTAGTATGTAATAAATCTATTATAGTTTATGACTTTACTAGAGGGCCCGGCGGACGTTTTCCTGGCATGATAATAAAAAACCTTGACAAATTATATACGAAAACCTTTCCCGCGAATCACTTTATCTACTGGTGAAAACGGCATGAAAATCCGTTTAGTAGTTTTTGAGTTTATCGCGAACAGACAGACGGACGTGGCAGAGGACTTTGTTTTATAATATGTAGGTAGTGATTTGCACGTGCTTTAGTGTATTCCTATTCCTTGTGCATTTTACACTATCAGCCTTCGGCTTTATCAAGCAGTAGTTGTTCTGTGACCTGTATGGTTTGCCCTTAGTGCGTGCCGAGGTCTCGTTGAAGGTGTTTATAGTATGTTGTTGTAGGTTCTGCTACCGTACAATAGATTCGTAGACGTTACGACATTGTGCATAATAACTTTCCTGTGAGCTATTTGGTTCGATTGGTAATGACGATCGCCTTTTTGACATCAATATGAACTGTGTATAAAAATGTAATTAATGGTTTCATTTCCCGAATTTACTTATGACTAAATATAATAATTATGTATTTATCGTCGTGTATATTTAACTACCTGTTTCCGGGACTACGTCCGCTTGGAATAGTTACTTTGGGTTAACGCTAACACGCAGCGAAAGCTCTCAAAAGGGAAAATAATTACCCGATTTTGAAAAATTCTTCATTGGTGCTCCGCTCCTATAGGTCTTAGCGTGACGATATATAGCTTATAATGTTCTTCAATAAATGAGCTATCTAACACTGTCAGAATATTTTAAATCGGACCATTCGATCTTGAAATTAGCGCGTTCAAACAAACAAACGCTTAATATATAATAGTAGCTTTTGCTGCAACTTCGCTTGCGTAATTTTGAATTTTGAATGATCTCTCGGAAATAGTACTTTTTCTTGATGAAAGTTACCCTATGTCCTTTTCTAATACTAGTGACAGAGAATATGACAAATTTCTTGGTGAAAGGTTGAGTAGTTAAGGCGTGAAAGCGTAACAAATAAACAAACTCATATTCGCCTTTATAATATTACTAGCGGAACCGGCGGACGTTGTCCCGCCCTGATAATAAAAAAAACCTTGACAAATTATATACCTAAACTTTCCTCATGAATCACTTTATCTACTGGTGAAAATCGCATGAAAATTCGTTGTCGTTTTTGATTTTATCGCGAACAGAGAGACAGACATGGCACAACACTTTGTTTTATAATATGTAGTGATAGTAATGAAGTAAAAAGTATAATCATACAATTAAATTAAATTACACAAACTACTTCGACAGAAAAAAAAACATTTGAAAATGAAAAATAAATGTCCAACAATTGGCGAACCCATTCAGCAAAAATACCTAATGAGCCTATATGAGGATAATAAACGGACATTCAGTCGGTCATATTAATGTTAATACAAAATTTGAAACGAACAAACAAATAACAGACACACATAACATGTCACGGATGGTCACTGATGTTGTTAACTATATTTCATAATAATTTTATACAAAGACTGTCTATTTTTTAATCTAGTTCATATATTTTCGATACTATTATTTCATTGTGTTTAAAAAACATCGATGTTTATATCGAACGTATGAATATATCGATAAGCCATATATCAACCGTCCTTGAATAGATTTTACCGATGTTTATTATTTTAATAAGTGAAAAATGGCTGTGAAAGTAGTAAACTAAAACGCAAATTATAATGTAATTAGATTTATTTAAAAAACTTATAGAATACATATTAGGGTGCTTTCTTTGAGGGGAATATTTTTTTTCTCGCTCCATTGACGAAATGTCGCTAAAAACAAAAAAAAATCCTACCAAAGATGATCCTAATTTTAACTTTTAATACTCGCTAAATGAATTTGATAGAACTCGATAAAACAGTTATATATACAGTTTTCTTATGATTAATTGAATTTATCACGTAATTTATAAGTTCTACGGTTTTGACTTAAGGACTTTTTTGTAGAAAATTGAATTTTCTACAAAAAACCTTTTATAAAATTTTGCCCTAAAGTTGATAGATTTGAAGAAAAATTGAAAAAACTTGATTTTTGAGGAAAACTCAAGTTTATAATTTCTTATTGGCGACGAAGTGCGTAGATTAAATTTAAGCTATAAAAGGTTTTAGAGAGGAAGGATTTCTCTACTATTTCCGCCCATGGTCAATTGAATAGCGCGAAATGTCGCCATTGTTAATTAAATGGGAAAATTTCAAATTCATTTAGCGAGTATTAAAAATTAAAATTAAGAGCTCATCTTTGGTAGGATTTTTTTTATGTTTTGAGCAATATATTATAAATGGAGCGTGAAAAAAAAATCCCCTCAAACGAAGCACCCTAATACATATGTTTTGTAGGACCTAAAGCTAATCATTTCAACTTTTTTGCTGTGACCTATTCCAGTTCTATATGACAGTCGGTCTGGCGTTTCAAATAAGACTGGTATAAATATGGATTTGTAGATACTTTATGGCAATTTTTATAGGATATCGTAAGACTTTTCTAAAGTTTTAATGTAACCCAGATTGAAGTTACTGATATTTTTTAAAACTATATATATTTTCCGAGGTTTGGTATTTACCTTTGTCAAAATTGTGGTATCTTCAGTGCCATCATATCGAAAATGCTCTGGTCGATATTATCGGTTTTTAGATATATCGTTGTACACCGTATGACAAAATTATTCTAACTATGATATCATTAATCAAACAATACGAAAATAAACTGTAACATAATTTGACACTAGCTAAATTGACGACTACAATTACTGTAAATATATAACATTTTTAGAGGTGGTAGAGCCACGCTGAAGCTTTTACTGGTTTCAGCATGAATGGGTCGGCTTGACCGGGGTAGTACAACCCTCTCGCAGAAAATCAACGTGAAGTAACATTTGCATTGTTGCGTTTCGTTTGGTCATCGAGAGCGCCGAATAACACACCTCCCCTCCTCTTCCCCCTTCCCCACTCCCCCTCCCCCAAACACAGGGTGGCAACGCACTTGCGACTCTTCTGGTGTTGCAAGTGTCTATGGACGGTAGTGATCACTTAACATCAAGTGATCCACCTGTTGGATTGCCTGCTATGATATATAAAAAAAAACAAACATGGTTACAAATTCTTTACACAGAATATTTGATGTAATTTTTATGGGCTAAGATAATTTTACGTTTTGTTAAATTATCGTCACTCATACTTTTATCTGTAGTACTTACTGGAATCGCAACGATGAAAAGGAGACTCGACCGCAATGAGGCATCTAATTTTTTTTATAAAAATTGTATTTTGTAAAATGAAATCGTTATTTATAAATATTGTGAAGTTTAATAAGTATGAAAATCTTTGTACATTTACCCGGATTTTGATTTCGCACGTCGGGTTTAAGACCGAGATATCCAGCTAAGTTATGTTTCGTATAGCGTTATCTTTGTCTACCGCAGCCATTGCACGGTGCGGTCATTATGTAGATATTACGTATTCCCTATTGCATGTCTAATATACTTTGTATTATTGCAGAATGCTCCTAGTCACTTTTAAATCAATAAGCCATTTTTAATACAAACTAATTTTATATATCCAAAAAAAACCTACTCTTTAAATAAAAAAATTAATGAATAAACAAAGAAATTTATTATCAATGTTGTTTATACAACACACTACTGATTTATCTGTTAATTACAGAGCAGAAACATTTTCATGCCTCTGCCGTGGAATAACCCATAGAACAATAGTAATCATTGTCCAACCAAGAATCTGTCGTCACGAACACAAATCGAGTTATTCAATCTCGGTAATCAATATGTAATGAGTGCCTTGAGTTCCTGCAAATTAAAGTCTACTTTAAGTTAAAAATTACAATTCTTAATATTTTTAATTATTAACTAGCTGACCCGTGCCCACTTCGTTGGGCGGTAATAGGCATTATCAAGCTACAACTTTTTTCTAGAACTCAATCATATATCTCTCATCGTTAAGGCAGCGTTCATGTAGTCCGGTGAAGCTGTTAAGACCTTGCTAGGTCAATAGCGTAGTCAGTTCGAGAAAAAAAGTTTTCGTTCGACCATTTTTTCTCCGACTCCCACGACTTCGTACGCGTGGTATAGTTATTTTGGACTAACGCGCAGCGGAAGCTCTCAAAAGGAAAAAAACCCCGATTTTAAAACATTCTTCATTGTTGCTCCGCTCCTATTGATCTTAGCGTGATGATATATAGCCTATGATACTCACAAATAACGTGGCTATCTATTGGTAGAAGAATTTTTAAAATCGGTAAAGTACTTCCTGAGATTACCCCCTACAACGTCATTACGTCACAAACTCACAAACTTTACCTCTTTATAATATTAGTTTAGATTTAAATAACAAACAGCCACACGTAAACAAATTACAACCATAATATAAACTAAAAGGCCTAAAGTACCATTATTTAAAACACAATATTTTTAGATTTTTAAGAAATTTTTGCTTTAATTTAATAAGTATTTACTTATACATGGTTTAAATTATTTCCAAATAAACTCTTTTTTTACATCTTGGACAATAAGTTTCCTTCTTTTAAATTATTTCTTTTATTTTCATATTTTCAAATAACTATCGTTGACGGTTATACTGATTCTGAACAATTATGTAATAGAATGGTCATTGATGAATTTCGATAGTTTTATACAGTATATCTTGAAAAACATGAGGCTCAGTTGTTAACGTATCCGTACAACGCGTCGATAGACGTAGTTACGAGTCCTTAGGAATGAGCTGAAGATTTCGGTGAAGGAGAACATGGTGATTAAACCATAGTGTAGTATACGGCTTTCTCTAAGCCCTCCTGGCTAGATTCAAACCTCAATCTGTAACCATGCGTGTATAGGTGTGTTCCAGCAGCTGCACTTGAGAGCCAGTCACCTCTCTATATTTAACATGTTTATCATCATAAACCCATCTTCATTTCACCGGACTACTAAGGCGAGCGCTTAAGGCACTCAGCCGATTTTATTTTGATAACTAGCTCAAGGGTGCACGGCACACCTCGGCTTGGGCTGTTGCCTAGTTCGTGCAATTCGCGACCTAACTGAGCTAACTTAAGCTTAGCTACATATTCATACTTATACGAGTTATTGAAATTTATATGTGTACCAAGCATACATACCGCAATAACTCCTATATATATTTCGTGTCGGTTAATAATTTCCGAACTAATTCAGTTGGATACGGGAAAAAAATAAAACCCTTCCACTTTCATGTGTAAGCATGTGTGTGTGGTGATATGTGTAATGTTGAAACGCTATAACATATTTCAATAAAATCAAGCATAATAATTATACTACGTAATGCGTTACTTCCTAAAACTGTTATTTTTGTACAACAAAAACTACAACGAACTTATAATAACAATAAAAAATAAGATTTCTGAGTCAATCGTGGGTTTTTAGTGCTAGCAGTTGTTTTACCGTTTTACAGCCGCGTACCACTTAGATACTATTTTTATATCATGAGCCCGACGACCTCGCCCGTCTGTGTCGCAGGTTTTTGATGCAATACCCACTATTGTCAGACCCCCGTTGTTCAATTTTGCAATTGTACGAACTAAGAAATAAACCTGAATTATTACGATCTTATTACTATATCATAATGCAATGTCTTCTCGAGACGTGATTGTTCGCTATATATAAATATTTGAAATTGTTAAAAAGGGACGAATTAATGATTCATGGATCTCGTCGGTTCTCATGTTCGAAGCGTCATTATAATATGCCTCTGTCTCGAGTTGTGAACATACGTCATTTAAATGCAGAATAGTGTCCATTCGTTGTCGTTGAGTCACCGGCAAGTCGCTTTCTGTGTGCCCTGCGGACGAGAGCTGTATCGTGGTACCGGTCCCTTATATTAACTTTATTATCGCCTTTGAGCGTTCAAAAAAAAGTATATATTATAATATAAATATTTGCTTTTCATCTAACTTACGTTTAACTTGAGCGTTCAAATCGACTCCATTGTACAACCTCACACAGTTTCGTGTGAACGAATGTCACAGTTTTGATTTTCGCCGAGATCAGCTGTGTAAATTCGTAATTAGTTCATAGTTTAATTAGCTGTGCTCACGGCACCGTACATCGTTGTTATATGTCGTCTAAATATTCTCCGTACTGCTGCTATTACGCGTAACAATTTTCATAGCGTTCGGCTCAATGGTATATAACAGGAATCACCAATTAGTGTTGGAGTCCGTTTTAAAAATGTATAATACTTCCACGGTACGGGTTTTGGATTAAGAATGGCGGTTGAGATTTATATTGTCTAATTTCAAATTTTAAAAAAATATATTGTTTGTTTGTAAATATAGGGTAAAGTAACAAAGTATGTTAATGTGCAATATCATATTTTAAGCTTTAAAATATCAGATAACATTTTACTAATGATTCAATGTGTAGAAAGCTTGTTGTTTTTATCAATTATTCCACAGTACTTAAGTACTTTTCTAGTTCTAGTACTATCTAGTTTCTAGTACACACTAACAAAGTAAACAAGTTCAAAATGAAAACAAAAAATATACTAGGCTGAATTAAAAATTGCCAAGTGCCGGTTTTATTTCGTTTTCGTCGATTTCTTGCGGTAGCAAAAAAGTTGTTATTGTTGGCTCGAAATTCTGAGAAAGTTAGGCCGGCGGCGGTCCGGACCTTAACCGCAGCCTGATATTTGGTGGCACCTGGTATAGAAATTTATGTGTTTGCTAGTTGTAGTATTATGGATAATATAAAAAACTTATACTTTGATCGTGGTCGGACAAATTATGTTGAAATTTATACTAACATATATTTATACTGAAAACTTCTTTAGGCGTGTTGGGTGGTATTTTTGGGAGGAGATAAATTTGTAATTTTGTGTCATGACACGCTACGTCAGCATGACCGGCCGTATTGCGCTTGCCCGTCTTGAGTCAGTCTAGCGACGCGTAGTATAGGGAGGGGTCTGTGTACATATAATATTGATATTTTGCAGCTCATCATACGTTTGATTTATTAATAGATTTTATAAAAGTGTATATAATTACTGCTCCGAATGCCAATAGATATGAAAACCACACTAATGTTAATAATATCAATAAACAAATTCTTAAAAATTTAAATATTGTCATTCACACTATAATTCATATGAAGATTTAAAAGAGAACACATTTATTTCATTGTTTTTATTTTTCGCTTCTATCAGCAGTCCTTATGACTGCCTCGACTTTTTTTTTTCATGTATACTGGTGTACATATGCCCGACTAAATCTGTCCATTCTACTTACACTACGTTAATACTTACTACATTGTACACTACAACATTAGGATTTAAATTTCCTTTTTTTTTTACAGATGGTATTTCCGAAAAATAAAACGAATCGAAGCGGAAAAAAAACTTCTTCTACCAGAAAATGAACACGGCGCTTTCCTCATACGTGATTCAGAAAGCCGCCAGAATGACTTCTCTTTATCAGGTACACGACCGTTCATATTTTTTACACTATGTTTTAAGTGCAACAATAAAATTTAACGTTACTGTTAATCTAGGCAAAATTACAAAAGAAAAAAAAAGAGTCTATATACCCAGTACAGTAATAATCAAAAATACTCCTATTATACAGTTTACGTAATTTAAACTTGTTTATAATATAACAAGTCTCTGCCCGCGACTTCGTCTTAGAATAGTTACTTTGGGCTAACGCAAACACGCAGCGGAAGCTCTCAAGAGGAAAAGAACCCAGATTTCGAAACATTATTCATTAGTACTCCGCTCTTATTGGTCTTAGCGTGATGATATATAGCCTATAACCTTCCTCGATAAATGAGCTACATAAAACTGAAATAATTTTTCAAATCAGACCAGTAGTTGCGGAGATTACACCCTACAACGTCACAAACTCGCAAACTTTACCTCTTTATAATATTAAGTATAGAAGAACGGTACAATACCACACTCTCTATATATGTAGTAATTTATTCATATAACATTTACAAGTAATTTTATCAGTATCTTTTAAATTAATTACGCATGCATTTTATAAAATAAAAGTATTAATAACGATAATTTATATTAGAGCGTAAACTTGTATGTAGAGTACTAACTATCCTATATTACACACCCGTTCACAGTCTGGAATATTCTATCGCGACGGCAAAACCGGTTCGAGTTTTTCTAAAACCCAGAACCGAACTGGCGCCGTCTGCAAACAAAGGATGAGCAACTAAGCGATAACTTTTAAATACACTTATTAGCGAGGAATATTAATAAAATGTAATTATAAATATTGCTAATTTAAATCTCTAACACGTTTAATCGAATAAAAACTAGTTTAATTATGCCTTAAAGGCACCGAGTGGTTTTTATTTAATGTAATAAATTACTTATTAGGAGTTCTTAACAACTTGGTTGGAATACGTTGATATTATTCTTTAATGAACTAAACTATATAAACCGATTTCTTTTGGCAACAAAAAGTTACTGATTAACACAATCTTAGTCAAATAGTTTACGTTGATAAAAAAAACTGTTTAGCACAAATTAATATTTAACGTAAGAAGGAAAGATGTTATGAAGAACTCATTAATTTATTTATTATTCTTTCCAAATGACGTCAAATCTTTCGTTCGACTCTTGTTTCTCAGAATTAGTAATTACTATATATAATGTTTATTTCAATCTATAACAAACAAAACTTATCTACAATGACATTGACGGTTTTTTCATTGTATTAATGACCGTGTTGTTTGTTCATTTGAGTAAAGATATCACTAATTTTTATTCATCTCTTTTTTTATTTACTTCAATAGTTCCCTATAGTCCCCTAGTATTAAAATAAATCTAACAATACTTCACATTCACCTAACCCAACCATATTGATTAGGTTGATACACTCAAGAAATATTACATTCCTTTTGTATGATTAGTTCTTCATATACAAGGTAAATTTAAGCAATCACGGTAATAGGAAAATTACACGCGGCGTTAAAAATGCGTTTATGAACTCGATAATAAAATAATAAATTTATATTATAGGAAAAATATTATAAAAGATCATTGCGACTGCATAAATGCATACATATACTAAGAAAATGCATTTCCAGTAACTTGAAGTAAGCAATGTTCAACAGTTATTTTCCGTCTAATTTGCAGACTCATTGGCAAGACACATCAACATTTTGATAGAATTTGTTCGAAGCTTATCTATCTATACATATAATAAGAATCTAAATGTAAAGTGTCTGTACTTTTAGATTTTTGTAAAAAAAAATGTTGCCGGTATAGGTAGGAATAAGTAAAAAAATACATTTCAATCATTTTTAGAAATGCCTGTCTGTCTGTTTGTCTGGACACGCATCACTGCTAAAGTGCTGCGTTTATGATAAAACGTTTTCAAGGAAATCAACGTCTTCAAGAGTAACATTTAGTCTTTGTTTCATTGACATCGTTTGGGTCTATCAAAAGTTATTTTAGTTATAATGACGACGCGACTAAAGTACGAGAGAAAAGAAGATAAGTAAATGAACTTAATACATTTATTATTCATCGTTTTTTTTTACATAAAGTTCTACGCGGACGAAGTCACGGGCACAGCTAGTACATATATAAAACCTAGTCTTATTAATTCTGGTTCCTTCCACGTGTAGCTTATATGCATAATTGTATATTGGTCGACGTTATATATCTGATTCTACTACGGAATTACATAAAATTAAGTTATTGCTATTAATCCATTACATAAGCGACTTTAGCGTACAATAAAGGAAAAAAAGACATATCGAAAATGCAGAAATCTATCCAATTATTGCGTAGCTATGGAACATTACGTCAATTTAATTACACCACATTGTTCGTCAAGGACAACGATTAATCTCATAGTTGCACATGCGATAATACTTTTATCCTCTCAGATTCTTTGGTAGCAATTGCGTAACAAGCTACGAAGTATGTACGTAGGAATGTGCCGCGGTAACGCCGACAATAGCTTTATAATTTCAATGTCAGCACTACTTCCAGCTATAACTTTCTATATATTTTTTTATTTGATTTTTTACACACTTTATCTATACTATCTATACTTCTAGACTAATATTATAAAGAGGTAAAGTTTGTGAGTTTGTGACGTTGTAGGGGGTAATCGCAGGAACTACTAAACCGTTTTTGAAAATTCTTTTACCAATAGAAAGCCACGTTATTTGTGAGTTTCATAGGCTATATATCATCACGCTAAGGCCAATAGGAACGGAGCAACAATGAAAAATGTTTTAAAATCGGGGTTTTTTTTCCTTTTGAGAGCTTCCGCTGCGTCTTAGCCCAAAATAACTTTGCCACGCGTAGAGGTAAAGTGTGAGGTTGTAGGGGGTAATATCTGAAGAATCGGAGAAAAAATGGTCGAACGAAAACGTTTCTTACGAACGCTGCCTTAACTATGAGAGATATATGATTGAGTTCTAGAGAAAAGTTGTAGCTTGATAATGCCTATTACCGCCCAACGAAGTGGGCACGGGTCAGCTAGTTCTAAATAATATATCTTCCCCATTAACTTTCTAAATTAGATATGTTAGTCTAATAGATTGTTTTAAAATTTACATGATATATATTTATATAATGCCCTCTATAAATTCCTAGAATAGTGTTACACTATTATTTGGTGTAATAAAAACCGAGAAGCCTGAATATCTTTATGAAAAACTAGTTTGGGCAAGAGATCAAAATAGTTATAGAACCAGAGCTTCGAAGTATATGTTATGTACTCATCGGCATGCTACCACCTCATTTCGGGGTAGTTTTAGGTTCGCTGCTACTAGGTGCTGGAACGACCTGCCCCCTCCAATGCGCAATCTAAACGCGGTACTTACATTTAAAATTCATTTTAAAAAGTTTTTATTAGTATCACAATGTTTGTAAATTAAAGGTTTTGCATCTAATTTTTGTTGGATATATATTTGAATCAAGCCTGCAATTGCTTCTCTTATATGTTGTTTTTATGTATCCTACTAATTTTATTTATTTCCCTTGTATACAATATGTACAATATTATTTTTTTTACGTTAGGTACTTGTTTTCCCTATATATACTATATTTCATAATTTTAATTGATATCGCTCCGTGACTTGCATTTGGTGCCAGCTGAAAATCAGCGCTAAGCGTTTCTCATAACGCTTTAGCATATGCTGAGCTGGATTCCATTTCGTAATGCTGCTATGTGCATTCTTTTTTATCCACTGTATATTTGTAAACAATGCATTATGAATAAAATATTTCTTTCTTTCTTTCTTTCTTGTTATATGTATTATAGATTCGTTAATCGTTAATTTGTTACTAAATAAACAGCATTTTCTTGCAAAATTTTGTATGATGGTTGATAGTGTCTTTGAATTTAATAAAAACGTGACTATCAGACAATTACGTTTGGCCAGGAAAGTACTTTTTACAATAATTAATAAGTTCTATAAGATAATCCTCGTGTGACAAATTCCTAAGTTAAATCGGACATGTTTACAAGAAGTTATTGTTACACTTTTGTGTTCTCTGAGCACCATTCGTAGATGTATTATAATTTATTGTAGATTTGCTAAACGAATTAAAACTAAAAAAAATAATATATATATAAATATTAGTACCGATTTAGTATATAATCCATAATCGCAAATAACTTTCTATAACGATATAAAACTATAATACGTTAACTATAAAACGGCAGTTACACTACAATATATTGGGATATACGGAATATATTTGCATAAACAACAACGAAATATACACTTGTCATTTATGTAACTCGAGATATATGTTATAGTATATTATTTAGTGTTAGTACCCATTTTATAGACGCTTTGTACAAGGCGTGTGAGATCAATGATGATTTATTAATGGTCGCAGGTCAGTTAATCCTGGCTAGTTCTATAAAAACTAATTTATGAATAACAATGGATGCCACATAAATAATCCAACTGCTTTTTACACTGAATGAAAGTGAAATTTCGGTTATTTAACTTTATCAAAATTTAAGTTATAACTTGGAAGTAAATTACAAAAAAAAACAGAGGTAAATATAAAACGTATTTTATTTAGTTTGAAATTTTCGAAAGTAAGGAGAAACGTAGGATTTGGCGTGTCTTAGCTAAATGTTGCGGAGTATTAGTGACGTGTTCTTTATCGTAAGTGTTCGCCATTTAAAAATAGATGCAGATTTCCGACTAACATTTTATAATACATCACGTACTTATAATCAATTTTGAGCTAGCTAGCTAACTACTAACTCTGCACTATATTTTGTGTTTATAAAACGTTTCATCGCAAGAAATCCTTTGTAGAACATGTTTACGTTCAAACCATTGACCTACTGCAATGAATCATTTTGTACATATGAGCATTAATGAATAGCAAAGTAATGAGCGTCACTTCGAGCAAACTTAATTTAAACTTTGCCAACAATGATAATTCTAAAGAGGCTTCTGACCTACTAGAAACTTTATTAAATTATAAATGCCAGTTAAATATTACCTTCATCAACTTAACCAAAGAGCTGTCATAAGCTTGACACGACGATTCCAAGAACACTGATTAATGTATGAGATTTGCATTTGCAAGGTCGAACTGCGAGCTTTGAACTTTTGCCAATGAATATTTATAAAAATTAGTTATACCTTCGATTTCGCACAAACATTGGATACATTTTGTAAATTCTAATCTATACACATAATAAGAATGTAAATCTAACGTGTCTGTACTTTTTAGACGTTTATGAAAAAAATCGTTGCAGGTGTTTTGGAATAAGTAATAAAATACATTTCAATCATTTTCAGATATGTCTGTCTATCTGTATGTTGGTTTGAATACGCATCACTGCTAAAGTACTGCGTTCTCGATAAAACATCACATAAGAAAATCATAAAGTATATCCTCGAGTAACATTTAGTTTTGGTTTTATTGAAATCGCTTCACTCTATCAAAACTTATTATAATTTTAATGACGACGCGACTTAAGTACGAGAGAAAAGTAGATAAGTAAACTTAATGTATTCAGATAATTTTATTAGTCACTGTTATTGTACGTTAGGTTCCACGCGGACGGACTCGCGGGCACAGCTATCTGTTATAAGAAACATTTTTATTTAAATAGCTTATCAGAACCTCGGGCATAATTCATGTGACATAAATTATATCCATTTTATTTTAGTAGGCTTTCCAATGGCGAATATATGTGTAGGAGAATGATCTATTGTCCATAGCTTTTCGTGACCTAAATTGAAGTAGCTGTAAATCTACCAGAAGTGTTAATCAAACGTTGGAACCGCTTCATGCTGACGTATTTGTACTTCGTACTTTAGTACGGCTTTGTCCAAACCGGAATTGAAACGAGCTAAAGCTGTGGCATCATTCGTTAAATTGGCCGCGGCGGCTGCTGATGTGAAAAGAGCATGAGAGTTCAAACGGAGGTCGTTCACGGAGAGGTTCATGATTTTTACTCATTTTGTAATACGTTATTTGTCCGCAGTGCGAGACGGCGACACGGTGAAGCATTATCGCATCCGTCAGCTGGACGAGGGTGGCTTTTTTATCGCTCGACGCACAACCTTCCGCACTCTTCAAGAACTCGTCGAGCACTACAGTAAGGATGCCGACGGACTCTGTGTATCTCTAAATAAACCCTGCGTACAGGTCAGTACCATTCAACGTCTGCATATCGTCTGCAATTGTGTTACGAAACAATCTCGGTGAGATCTTTTCAGAGACATTATTCACGGTCATAATGTGTCATTAAATTAAACGGTAATATTGTTACGATACAAATAAATTTGTTTATATTGTGAAACACTCCGACCAGATAAAGAAATATATATATATATATATACTTTCTGAACACAATCGGCTATAACGGCCGGCCGCACAACCCAAACAAACTATTGAGCTTGACCCGACCTTCCACCGTGATAAATGATTCAACGTAATATTTAACAGTACTCGTATGTTAGTAATAATTATAAAATCATAGTTGGTATGACAAAGCAAGGTCACATCATCGGATTAAAAGAAAAATATTACGAATGCGGTATACAATATTCGATTTCGAAGGCCTATTATGTATGTTTATCGCCGGACTAATTTTTGTGCGTAGCGTGAGAAGTATTAAAATGCATTCAACGACTCTTAAATTCACCGAAGAATCAATATTCTCAGACAAAAATCACGTTAATTTTACATGTTTGTACAGCGCTAAGTTTTATTATTAAGAATTACTTTTTATAATAAACCTTTATACTTTTAACGATATAAAAAAATTCTCATTCGTAGACGAATAGACTAGTCGAATGTTGATTCAGTGTTAGTTAGTTAGCGTCTCGAATGAATTCTATCTCGTCTTGAATATTTTCTAAATCCACATAGAATTTATTTATATTTACTAATGTTTTGACATAACTTGTATTAACGGATTGCTAACTGGGAATTTTTACAAGAAAAAAAATTATCTCAATCTCCAAGATTTTCCAATCGAACCAGCAACGATTCTAGTACTCTCGGTATAAGAATTGCATCAATATGTCTGCTCGTTAGAGAATCGAAAGTGTTACGTTTAATTGTGTGCGAGTTACAACTTTGGAGGTTTTAGTTAAGTGTTATTTCTTATCTATTTTTTAATTTTTCTCTGTTTTGTATACATTTTATGATTGATTTTTAGCTTTCCGATGAGATAGAAACATGAATCTTTAAATAACTCAGAATTGGATGACAATACATTATTAATTCGCGTATGTCGATTTTAAACGTGTCACATGGCCTCTATTATAACTCTCATTTACATGTTGAAAATCAGGCGAATTTTCACAGAATATTAAACAGAAAATTATGTATGTTAGTAATTTAATATACCACATTTTTAATATGAATAAAGCTGTACAGAATAATTTAAATACTAAGTGACGAAACAAAATAGCATTATCAGGAGTAACTGTCGTTGAAAACAACATTTCTAGTTCATATAAATTGTTATTGACTTAGCTAAACTATTCATGCATTAATTGTTATTAGAATATATATTTTTAATTCCATTTAAATACACAATTGTGTGATCAAATACAAGTGAAATTAATCCAGTTCATTTTTATGTTACTCGTGTTATAAATATTAATATGATATCCATAAAACAGGTTATAAAAGAAGTTCCAAAAAAATATATATAGTATTCGGGCTGTAAATTATACCCGAGAAATTTTATATTGGCTAGCAAATTAAAGTTTGTTTGTTGCTTGTGCGTTGCTTTGTTGAACCGCGTCACGCATCGTAGACTATAGGGAATGTAAGCATGATATAAGAACCATATTTATGTAAAACACATAGCAGTACAGAATCTTTAGCGTGCAAGTTCTGTTTACTGTTTGGGTGGTTTCATTCTCTCGCCTTGTATTTAATTAGCAAACGGTTGTTTGGAATCCTGAGGAATTCTATACACTTCATAATTATTCTTGACGTATCGCCATTATTAGAACGAGTAAATATTTGTAACTAGGTGACACCCGCGATTTCGTGTAAGATTGCTTAGCAATATATTATATGGACAGAGAGGAAAGAAAAAATAAAAATATAATTTGCTTAAAAAATTTAATTGTTAACAATGTTATCCATTTACTTGCCCTCTCCTGCGCATGCGAACAACACATCGCTGACCGCGTGATGCTTATAAAAATCGTATTTCTTAAAACTTTATATTAAACTAGATTCTGCCCGCGTCTTCGTCCGCTAACGCTAACTTGAACTCGCGACTTCGTTTACGTGGAAGGTGAAAATATTTTTAAATAATACGTACGTTAACCCCGATTTTGAAACATTCTTCATTAGTTCGGTCTTTGAAACTACCAAACCCGCGCCTTTCCCTATAAAACTGCATTATGCGGTAAGGAGGGGGGATATTTACAGGCCCATATTATAGCGCTATACATTCTCGATCTGTCGAACCAACGTATTAATATAATATTGAAATGTCCGATAACTTATATAATATTACGTCTTGTCTGAGTAATTAAAATAAATTAGATTTGCGTCATTCGTGGACTATAAACTTACTGGTTGTTCAAGAGTGACACACGTGGAGGTAATAAGCCTAATTTTAATATAAATTATTCCTTCAAAGAATATTTTTAAAAACAAGTTTTTATACAGACGCGCTGAAAAGCTTAATGGATTGATTTTTGGATGTGTGTTTTAATGTAGCCACCAATATTAAATTCGCTTTTTTGTTTTTATTTAATTTTCGTGTATCGTCATACGGACTAAACAAACTAGCAAAATTGCAAAGTCGTAGGTTTAAAGGAGCTATTTCTGAGTTAGCTTGCAATATTTGACCTCAACAAAGTAATGAATATTGTAAATTAGATAAAAGATAATCATTGATATACAAAAACCAAAGATGCACACTTAACGTCTCACAGCCGGCACACAAAAATGAGTGCATAACTTTGGATTATGCAATCATTTCAAATAATCTCGCGTCGCTTGCGTCCTTGTAAAAATAACTTTAAATCATTCAGGTAAGGTTGAATTTGCAAAATCATAAGTATATCGTATACATATAACCACGTATGTATATTGGGGAGTTTTTGCGGCAAGTTTTGTGCGCTACTTTTATTCGAGACTGTGCGTCTTCGCTTTTTAACTGTCAATGCTTGTAATTGTATAGATGGTAGAACCACGCTCCACGCTGAAGCTATTACTGATTTTAGCATGAAGGTCGGCTCGCCCGGGGTTCTTCCACCCTCTCACAGAAAACCGACGTGAAGTAACAGTGCTTGCATTGTTGCGTTTCGTTCAGTCAGTGAGATCGCCGGAGGCTCTCCTTCCCTCTCCTCTCCCCCTCCTCTCCCCTTTCCTCCAAACACAGGCTGGCAACGCACTTGCGATTCCCGTGGTGTTGTTAGTGTCTATGGACCGTGGTGATCACTTAACATCAGGTGTCCCACCTGTTCGTTTGCCTCCTATGACGTAAATAATAATAATAATATTAAAATAATGGCACAGATACGATTATTAAATTACATATTTATGGGTTCTTATACAATGAGTGGTGTAAGAGAAGCGATTACTTCACATCGCGCATTAGTTGCTCTATTTAAGATAACGTATAAGATTTATGATGTCACGCGACGCTGGTTTCTTTGTACCAAAACTTTCAGCTGTATAATTATGTGTAAATAAAAAAGTGCGTTCCAGTTGCTCTGATCTAGCTTCAAGGTCGCGAAGACCTCGCTTCTGTCACGGGTGATGCGTGCCACAGAACATATGCATAATACTATATTATGACGAGATTATTCACCGGTTAATAAAGCTAGCGTATATTTTATATAACCGCGTTATTTAAAAAAAAATTAATACAACGACACAACATGTATAATGTTTCAAGAGTAGCAGTAAGTTTTGGGTTTTAATTTGTACATATAGATAGCATTATGTGATTGTAACAGGCTAATATATGAAACTGCTAAATCAATTTTAATCTGATTTTTACAGACCGATAGAGGTTTTTTCGTAGTTCAATTATAATTGGTATAAAATTTATAAACAAGGTGTATCGTAAAGACACATGATAGAAGTGAAACTTTCGTATTACAAGGAAACATTTAAATTTAAAAAATACAATAAAAAGCCAACGTCATGCGGTGTTCCCAGGCTGTTACCCATCCAAGTATTGACCGCGCCCTGTGTTGCTCAACTTCGGCATTCAAACGAGAACCGGTGTTTTCAACACTACCCGACACAGTGTTTACCCCACCACTTTTCGTCACGCAACGGTTGCCGATCAGAATTTCGAAGTTCAAGGGACGTGTCACAATTAATCCACATAAGAGACATAGTTAACGACTCGTTGTAAACCAAACAAAAAAATTAAATGGGAACAAACTCGCGATCAAATAATAGCATTTCTATTATTTCCAATAAAACAAATAATTTAATCATATAGAACACCAGATCCATTATGTCACAACCTTACGACTTATTTACCCCCTTTACTAATCGATTTGTTGAAACATCTCTAAGACTATATGAGTGTGTTGCTAACAAACGTTAAGTTTCCAAATATATTACAAACTGTTATATTGCTTAATTTATTAGCAATAAATACTATTACCCAAAAAGTAAAATCGTGTCGTTGTCACAAGTTATTTTTATTTCGATCCGGATCGTCTTGATGACTTTCGAGGAAGACTAATAATTAATTGAGGGCTTATCGCGTATAGAATGTTCAGACCGCAAGAATATATTATTTTGCAATTAAGTAATTAAATGAAATGTGTCAGGTGGGTCTTTATCGTTGTTCTCTATAGCTGTTGTTTGCATTCATGGCTGTCCAAATTTTCATGAAGATAAACCAGTAAATATGTTTTTGAAATATGTAATGGTCTATCTCAATGTAATGTTTATTTTTTTATCTCATTCTCGGAGTTAAACATAACTTAACAGTTACGAGAAATCGTAATATACCTAAAAAGTTCTAGCACCTGGTTAGAGATGGGTAACTACCATGGTTAAAATCCAAGGGATTCAGTCAAAACCTAGTTATCATAAATTTTATTCCAACTACTAGGTGGTGGAAACTAATCTATACTAATATATAAAACTGAAGAGTTCGTTTGTTTGTTTGTTTGTATGGTTGAACGCGCTAATCTCAATAACTACTGGTCCGACTTGAAAAATTCTTCTAGTATTTTAAGTAGATCATTTATCGAGGAAGGCTATAGGGCTATATATCATCACGCTAAGACCAATAATAGCGGAGCACCAATGAAGAATGTTTCAAAATGGTTTTTTTTCTTTTGTGAGTTTGCGCTGCGTGTTAGCGTTAGTTACCAAAGTAATTATATTTGTATACTAATTAATTCTTGTACATTTTTAAACGTTAATTAATCCGCTTTCACCTGGCTGAGCCACCCAGTGGTTGGAAAAAAAAGGGTTTTAACCACCTCATGGGTTTGAAACCTGGGTGGATATCCATAGCTCCTCGCAATAGCCTATTAATGCTTATTGACCTTCGCATAGATAACGTGTTAAACATCGTTCACTGCACTCGAGAATCTATGATATTGTTATTGTAATTCAGCATAATTTATATTCTCACCTGAGGTTACCAGTGACTTATGTTCCAGTTGAGAATTATACGTAAAATCATGAATATTAAAATAGTCACGTGACTTTACCGAGACATTGAATTCTCATATAAAATATATCAACTGAATAAGATTCCTTTCAATGTTTAACAGTTCAATGAATATGCACGTATTGTATGTACTCTGTATATTATTTTAATCTTATAGAGAATTTTAAATATATATATATATATATATATATGTATGTATGTATATATATATAAATTTAGTACTGTATTTAGTAAGTGCTTAACTGATTTAATACGTCGGCCATATAAATTCTATATTATGCAAAAAAATTCAACGATTTGTAGATATATCTGTACCGTAGTTAATGTTACAATTCATTTCAAAAACATTTTTACAAATGAATATGTTGATCAGCGATGATTTCATAACGAAATAATCATCGAAATAAATGTAGAAACCGAAACAGACACTATGAGTCATATTATAATGGCATCTCGTGTAGATTTTTAACAAGTCTCGTTTAATCACGTGAACAACGTAGTAGTAGTGATATTTTCTATTTCAACATTTTTAATTCTTTGTTAATCTTTTATTAAAAACAAAAGTTTACTGCGTATATTTGTCTGCAACGACGATATAACATTCGTTCCAGACTGGAACGCGTTCACTATTTAGACATTGTCATAACCAGTTTCGAGCGCATCGTGCTGATTGGTCTAACTTGAGGTTATATAGGTACCTATATCTAGCGATACATCTTCGTGAACTTTCGGCGTGTTATTGCAACAACGAAGATTGTCCTTATAGCCACCTCGGTCTCCATCTGCTATTATCATTACAGTGCATAAATTTCGTTGTCAGTGCTTGTATAAAAGACAATATGAAATTCATGTCAATTTGGTCACTCTGTCCCGAAAACATGGCCGCTTCAAATACTGACATAAAAGAGAAGTACAAATTCTGACGCAAGATCTAAGTTCAAGGTTTTCGAAACTTTATTAAAACTGGATTACTTTTAGATTCACGCGATTCCGAGGTTTTATCCACATAAGATATGTCGATTACGAATTCCAAATAACATATATTAGTTTCTTAATTACATAATTATTGTAATATTTATTCATTCATTGTGAGATTAAGAATCGAAGAATGTTATAACATTTAAACGTAACCTTTTTCGATCTTTAGACTCATTTGTTTACTCTTTTAAATATTCAAGATATTTGTAACGTTCTTGCGTAATAGGAGGATGTTACACCAAATTGATGTATATTAGATAGAACAAACCAGTTTCTTTTACGATTGTCATAATATTAATATACTATGTATGTCAAATAATTGATGAAGAAGTATTAGCAATTGAACAAATTATCGATTTCGTTTTGACTTTATCTATTGTGCAAAGGAGAGTGTCATCCAATCGATTGTCTTTTGTATACTCCATCGTTACGGTATTATTAAGAATAATATGGTAAATGTAGATATTCTAAGATCTAAACTGAACATATACTTACTAATATTATAAATTTGAATGTGAGTTTGTTTATTTGCATACACATTGTCAGGGATACAGAAAAAAAACACAAGATACTTTTTATCCAGAAATATTATTGTTCCTAAAAGATTGGTCAAAAACTATATTAAAGCGAGGGAAAAGCTAGTTGACAAATAAATTGATCGATTCGGTAAGCCGGTTGATGGATCCACAATAACTTGTTTAGTGCATTATTGCAAATTAAATAACCTTATTCAAGGTAAATAAAATAGAAGCACAAGATCTTAAAAAGTGAACAAGGGAGATTTAAGTATATGGACAGGTGACTGTCTAAAGTTTAACACTCAATCCTTTGGTAGTTCATAATCAATTTAACATATAAAATAATAATATCAACACAAATATTAATAAACAACAAAGAGAAACTTAGTTAAAGTTTGTTCTAAAACTTTGAAAAGTATGTGAACGAAACTTATAAACATAAAAAGTTACATCTAGATTCAATGAACAACATTAAAGGAGCGCTTTTCAAGGTTAATCATTACGTAACTGCTTATCATCGGAATACCAGGAATGGAATACGACTAACCAGTCGCCTGTATAGTTATTTATCTCCCTATCGAACCTTACAGGATACACACTTTTAAAGCCATAATTATGTCCAATGTATGTTCTTCCATCAGTCTTCATGTCCCGATAGCCAAATTCTTACGTCGAAAAAGAGTTCACGTCACGAGATCACGATCCTCGAAGCAGTTGTATTATCCATTTGGGATTACTTGACCCTTTTTTACGTGAGCATTAAAAATAAATGACTAAATACAAATCCACTATCTTACTGTGCCAGATTGTTTGTGGGTAGCATTGCAAAAATAACCTTTATCAAAATTATATTGTCAACTTTGTCGACATTCTTACAATACGACATCGTCGAAATGCCATAATGCCTACATAATAACGATAAATAATTGTTACTCTAACGATAGCGAATGCAAAAGTGGAAATATTTTATGTTCACCTCAATTGGATCGTGAGTTTGTATAATAGTAATTAATTTATAAAATAGTTTAAGAAATAAATAAAAATAAAGAAGCGTTCGCTAGCTACTTCGCTTGCGTTAATATAGGTAGATTTGATCTGTCCATCGAGAACAGTACATTTATCTCTGGAAAAGAGGTACCCCACGTCCTTTTCTGTACCCCTGAGAGAATAGTTGGTCTGGAACCTTAAGAAACAAATAAACTTTCGCATTATATTTTATTAAATATTTTTGTACGCAATATTTAATCTACTTATATTTGAATTTAAGTAGTATTTTTAATTATAGTGAAATACAGTTTTATAATGGACTAGCTTCTGTCCGCGACTTCGTGCGCGTGGAACAGCTACTTTGTGAAAAAAAAAACGATTTTGAAACAATCTTGGTTGGTGCTCCGATCCTATTGGTCTTAGCGTAATGATATATAAACTGTAGCCTTCCTCGATAAATAAGCTATCTAACACTGAAAGAATTTTTCATATCGGACCAGTAGTTCCTGAGATTAGCGCGCTCAACGAAACAAACAAACAAACCTTTCAGCTTTATAATAGCATAAATAAGTCCATATCCAGTAATACCGTATAACAATGCGTCTTAGGTAGTTAGATCGGTAAATTACTTGTATAAATAATACCGTCGATGAAACCGCGAATAAACGACACTGTGAATTTAAATTATATGTAATTTTATTTTCGTATCACACGCCGGCCGATGGTTGTCGCCCCTTTACTGTGCCTTATCGATCACACATTAGCACATCGATCGTTACATTGTTACCCTGTGTTTATTTATCTAAGAATTACTCAATTACAGTGGTAACAATGTCAGTTATGTATTCTATAATACATACTAATAAGCATATTGTACTTCTTAGAGTGACGTGTTCAGGATTGGCATAGTGTAAGATCATTAGTGCAGTTCGTTCGTGTCGTGTCTTTCGAGAAACAGCTTTATTGTCACTGTGTATATGTTTACCATATTATGTATATTACGTGGGATATTTCTCTGTATGGGGTGATTATACACAATTGTAAACTAAAGTTGTATGGCATTTATATTATTATTTTTATTAAACATACAAAAGAGACGTATTCGAGTTAATGTTTGAAACGTTTTTAAATTGATATTTTTATTACAATAGAAGCAAACAATTTTATTTCTTGTTTAACTTCTTGCAACAGTTCACCCATTTGTTTTGATTTATTAATTTTTAAACGGATGAGGCTAAGGTTACGTACATAGTTTCCTATTTTGGTGTTATTGTAGTTATTTTTAATGTTATCTAGTTTACAAACAACATTATATTTCTTTGCGGTAAAGCGGTTGTATAAATTTTATTAAAATACTAGCTTTCGCCCGCGACTTCGTCCGCGTGGAATAGTTACTTTGGGCTAACACTAACAAGCAGCGGAAGCTCTCAAAAGGAAAAAAAAAACAAACGATTTTGAATCATTCTTCATTTGTACTATAGGCTACGTATCACCACGCTAAGACCAATAGGAGCGGGGCAACGGGTTTTTTGTTCGTTTCGAGAGCTTCTGCTGCGTGTTAGCGTTAGCCCAAAGCAACTATTCCACGTGGTCGAAGTCGCGGGGAAAAGCTAGTCAATAATAAGTTTATTGAGGTAGGGTTAATCTGTTAAGTCGACTTCCGCACCGGTCGCGCGATTAACATGCGTGTGTGGTGCGTGATCTTAGCGTGATGGTATATAGCCCATAGCCTCCCTCGATAAATGAGCTATCTAACACTGAAAGAGTTTTTCAATTCGGACTAGAAGTTCCTGAGATTAACACATTCAACTAAACAAACAAACCCTCCTCCAGCTTTATAATATAAAATTAAAATATTAATCGAGTGTTCACCAGTTGATACGCTCAGTTTGACTCGATCGATTGTATAACAATTCACACATTCTGCAATAAATCTAGCCAAACGGTTACATCAACTGTTAAATGCTTAACTGCTTTTTTTTCTGCTTTTTTATTTCACATTTAGTAAAACTCGTTGGATTTGATTTTGCTATATAACAGCTTAATTTTGTAAATTAATGCTATTAACAGTTTTTATTAAATGTTAGCTATGTCCACGACTCCTAATCGATTCCGTGTGGAACCTAATGTAAAAAAAATTGGGATTAATAAAGTCATCTGAATGTACTAAGTTCATTTACTTATCCACTTTTCTCCCGTACTTAAGTCGCGTCGTCATTAAAATTATAATAAGTTTTGTTAGAGTTAACCGATTTTAATAAAACCAAGACTAAATGTTACTAGAGGATATGCTTTATGAGGTTTTATCGTGAACACAGTACTTTAGCAATGATTCGTGTTCAAACAAACAGATAGACATTTCTAAAAATTATTGAAATCTATTTTATTACTTATTCCAAGACACCAGTACTTAACAAAAATCTAAAAAGGACAGACACTTTAGGCTTACATTCTTGTTATATATGTAGATAGATAGGCAATTCTATACAAGTGATTGTTATATAAACTTTGACTGAGATTTACGTTAGGTATGATAATGGGACGGGGCGTGACAGGCGCACACCAGACATGCGGTCGTCGCAGTCGATAGTCATCGAAGTGCGCGCCCGTGCCTCGGTTTCATGTTACCACTTATAACGCGGTGTGAATAAAAAATTACACGGGTCTGGCATGTTAGTTAAGCCTGTTTCAGAGTACAAGGGAGTGGCGGGCGCTTACGCGGGTATGTGTAGTTGGCGGGCCACAGTTAGCATTCACAGTGATTCTAACAGCGTCTCCATTAGAGTGTCCGTTGTTTACCTATTTGGCATTTTGATTTGGGTATCGTGCAAATCGTTACTTCATAGCTTAAAAATATTTAAGAAAAATAAAATCCGATGGTATTAAAGCGTGCGTAAATGACGATATTTTTCGTACTTGACGTCATTTAGGCATGATTAAAAGGCATCGGAAAACAATTTTTTTTTCTTTAATGTTTTTTGGCTATATAATAATGATTTGAACGATACCTAAATTAAAAAGTCAAATTGGTTAACAAAACTAAAAACATTAGAAAAAAAAATTAACCATTCCTAAATGACGTAAAGTACGAAAAGTATCGTCATTTAGGCACGTTTAAACGACATCAATTTTTTTTCTTAAATTTATGTAGGTTATAAACTAACGATTTGAACGATACCGAGTTGGTAGTAACGGAAACCGTAGTCGCCACTACATATTAGAACTACACGCGTCCGCACAAGTACCCGCACCCGCCTGTACTCTGACACCTTCCTTATACTGGCGGGAGCACGCAGTATTCTCGCGATCGCCCCCTCACTCTGCCTCCACCGTAATTTGAATTAGTGGTGGTTAATATATTATATACCAAATTGGTACGTGAATTTCAGCAATCATTATGTTCGTTACTAGCTGTTACCCGCGGGTCCGCACGCGCTTTTTTAAAATGTATCAAAAAATGTAAAATTATGAGTAGATGTTGTACATTATAGAGATGCTTTTTCAAAAATATTTGTAAGTACGATACGCACGCCATCTACTGTAACATGTAACGTGTACATTAGAAATGTAAATAATACCAGTATATCGAATGAAATGGGATTTATCAGCAACATGCCTGGAACTTTAACCTACAAAATATCGCCCTCAGTGCTCACTTAGACTATATAAGAAAGTAATTAAAGTTTTAAGCTATACATTATTGAACAATATGTGGTAAATTTTTTATTATATAGATCTAATATACCCGTATTGTCGATATAATTAAGTTAGTCTTATACGTTGCTATAATCACTCAGTTATGTAGACGCAAGCGCGGTAAATAAATCAAAATGGCCGCCAAATTGACCAAAAAGATAATATAATTTTAATTACATACAAACATATGACTTTCAATTATGTATATTTATTTTTGAAGTCCAGTAAAGCACACGTCTCACTCGCTTGTTTACAATTAACAACATATTTTTAATAAATTTTACATGGACGAATGCACGGGTAACAGTTCAACAAATAAAATAGCATATGTCAACCGCTATAATTTCGCATATCTGCCAGTTAAATTCCCGTTAACATAGGTCCAGCCATTTCGGACATAACCCGGAACAAACAAACAAAATATAAAATACCAACAATATTAAAAAAAATATTTTTTGTTCCTTGTAGCCAAATCCAATCACCAAAAAGTTGTTATTTTAATTTCAGATACACACACTTTATTTTTATAATACGTAATAGATTACAAATAAAAAATTGGAAACAAAACAAACGTAGAATAAACACGTTGAATAGAAACACAAAATAAACTTTAAAAACGTTTGCGATAGAAAGTTACCACGTTACCATGGCAACGTATATAATACTAACGCTAACACTCAGCGAAAGCAACCAAAACGAAAAAAAATGCCCAATTTTGATACATTCTTCATTGGCGCTCCACTCCTATTGGTTTTATCGTGATGATATATAGCCTAAAGCCTTCCTCAGTAAATGAGCTATCTAAAACTGAAAGATTTTTTCAAATCGGACCAGTAGTTCTTGAGATTAGCGCGTTCAACCAAACAAACAGACCAATAAACAAACAAACTCTTCAGCTTTATATATTAGTATAGATTATAACGTAATAAAAAACTATACACATTTAAATGGATTTCATTTGTTGAACATTTGGTTGTGTATAGCTCGATTCGTAGATTTTAGCTATTATTGCGTAATGTTATTTTAGCTATAGCAAGAATTGGTCGTTATATTTCGTTCAAATATGATAAATCGCATTTACTCAGTATAGTGCGTTTCTTATGTCGTTATAATTATAGCAGCAATTACCGCTCGTGTAATAAAATGAGCATTTCGCACTTTGTATGCTAAGTAAAAATCGCAATAATTCTCATCTTTGAATTATACATTTGTTATTTTTTTTTTTCGAACTGACTCTGCTATTGACATAGCAAGGTCTTAACAGCTTCACCGCACTAGACACAATTGTAATAAGATCAACAGTTTATCTTCGACTCGTTCCATGTTTGTTGTAACTATTGTGGTCCGTCTTCGCCCGATAAATCGATTAAAACCTATCCAATAAATAACATAATTTGTTCTACAATGGAATGAAAGTAAACTTAATCGATTCCGACTGTTTTTAACGTTATTATGATTAACGATCGTGGGGCGCCGTGCATTAACATTTGTACTACATTTTCTAATCTATGACGGATATAATGAAGGATAGGCGTTTAAAACAACACACTTTCGCAAGCTCGTGTAAGTACGGTTTCACGGGCGCACACGTCGACACGGTGTAAATACGCGACGCTGAACCGCTGAATAAAAAAAAATCACTACTACTTTAAAAGTGCAAAGTACTACAATTATTTGCTTTTTACGAGCTATTGTTCGATGAATAAACTGTAATTAACGGTCGATCTAATCGTATTCCGTCCTTTGCTATATAAGAGCGCCGGTTATAGATTGTTATTATTGTATTTTTATTATTTATTGTTATATAAACTTTCCTTTTTTCCTTGTGTTATTGAGGAAAATTATATTATAATTGTTCTAGAATTACTATAATTACTAAACATTATTTATCCGTACATCGACATGAAATCACTATAAAGTAAACCAACCAATCACCTATTTTTTATTTTATTACTGCACGGCGTTATGACGTCACATGTCTGATAGTATGCAAGTACGAATGAAACACGACGGCGAACAACGAGTCGTGTACAGATCGCTATCACACTGCCATTAAAAATAATTCGTATATTATCTTATCCTATTTATAGATTGAGAAACCCGTGACCGAGGGACTGTCTCACAGAACGCGGGATCAATGGGAAATAGATCGCGCCTCGTTGAAATTTGTCCGGAAACTCGGCCATGGACAATTCGGCGAAGTGTGGGAGGGATTGTGGAACAACACGACTCCCGTCGCAGTGAAGACACTCAAATCCGGCACTATGGATCCGAAGGACTTCCTCGCGGAGGCACAGATAATGAAGAAACTGCGTCACAACAAACTGATACAGTTGTACGCTGTGTGCACTCTGGAGGAGCCTATTTACATTATTACCGAACTTATGAAGCACGGATCGTTGCTGGACTTCTTGCAAGGTAACTATTCTTCTACATATTTTAGATATCAGTATTGAAAAGAAGCATAGAAATCGTAATAAAAAAATCAATATATTTTGATGGCTTTTACGGGAATTCAAAACGATGTATGTTTTTTTTTTTTGTTTTTAACCTCTTCATAAATGGAGGTATTTCTCAACTCGGTTGTGTTTTTTTAAATGTTTGTTACCACAGGATCTAGTTATTTGAAAAACAGGACCTAGTCATTTATAAATCGATTTGAAAAAACACGACCTAGTCATGTATAAACCGATTTGAAAAAAATGGATCTAGATATTTATAAACCTATTTCAAAAACAAGATCTAGTTATTTATAAACCGATTTCAAAAACAGGACCTGTTCATTTATAAACCAATTTGAAAAATACGATCTGGCTATAAACCGATTTGAAAAAATCTTTTCTTTTTATTGGAAAGGGGATACTTTTAAGGTAGTCCCATTTTTATTTAATCAGTATTGAACCTTGTATTTCGAAAATACACCAGGGAGGTCTAAAAATCATTAGGCAAATAATAGTGATTGAGATATTTTTAGGTGTATAACAATATAAGACTAAGTACTTATAATATGGCCAAGGGCGTTCTTGATGCATTTTTCCAGAGTAACACCTTTTTGAAGTCGGTTTAATTTTTTGTTTAAATTGTTTAATGACTGTATTTTAACGCCTTGCTTTTAATTTGAATAAATAACTACGGTATGAAATCGTGTGTGCGTCTGTCTGGTTTAAGAATTTTAGCGTGACTTAGTACGCTTAGCGTAGGCGGTTTAATTAAGAACTTTCTCATGCCCAAGGATATTAGTGTCAAATATATTACAATGGATTGTAATTTTCATTACTAGATACAAATATTAAAATGAGTATAGTTATAATTTAAAAATAAATCATGTCAACAACTTCATTGGCACACACATTTGCATTGTCTGTGCATATTTACAGTCTAGCTTTATCTATATGTTCGAATATCTAACAATGTTTTGTTTAATGTTTCATTCCAAGAACATACAGTTCTAGTTAACACTCTCACACAGATAATACACGTGTAATTGATTTAAAATTGTTCCGACCTCATTGTTATTTCCTATCGTAATAATTGTTCGTGGCGCCTCTAAATGTGTTATAATTTTACGTTGAAAATAGTTTGCTTTTGTAAATAAAGTAAATATTTGCATAACATTTTTACGAATAATCCAATAAAAAAAGAGTTATCATAAATTTACCAAGGTTTTAAAATCGAACATTAATAAGCAATTAAATTAATAGTTGCATCTTTGAACTGTTAATATTAATATATTTTTAATTGTTAAATGGACTACTTCGAACTTCGTGTTTAAATTGATGTTACTTCAAAACTTCCCATTGGTCATTTGGTTCATAAGAAAAGTATAATAATTAGTAATTATATTATACTGCCGTCCAAATAAATAGGGTAGCATCGGTCGTTTTTCTGCGATATTGAATTTTTATATCGCTTTGAAAATTCCCAGAATCAAACATTTTTATACACTCTTTTTGCATTTGGCACGCTATCTATTCGAAATCAGGAAAAGAGGCACCTCTAATGATTTTTTTAAATCTGTTTATGAGCGCCTGTTTTGCGAATTACACTTAGTCTAAAACGAATTAGTAGGTAATAATTGCTAAGACGGCTAGCTACAAGTTTTTCATCTTTACTCCGATATGTGTTTTAGTTATGTGGCGCACTATCCGTTAGGACGATACTATATTCTGAGAAAGATAAAAAGCTACGATATTTAAATTAAATTGAAGTTTCTTACTATTAGCTATATGTGTGTGTATAGAATTGGGATAATAATCAATTAATCTTCGTAGCTAATAACGATATGATAGTGTATTAATTCACAATTTCATAGTTTTAATCTTTATTAATATTAGAAATGAGAAAGAGAGCACGTTAGTACAGTACGATTTCATCCCTTAACTATTCAATCGATCAGCATAAAGTTTTACATACATACAAGTTGTCAGGAGTACAGAATAAAATGTTGCCCTCTATCCAGAAGAGAAAACCATTGTTCCCGGGGGACAAGTCACATGCACATTAACGCAAGCGAAAACGAGGGCAAAGGCTAGTTGAGAAATTTTATAGAAATATCGTTGGAGTTTTTGCGAGATCTTAGAATGTCATACAGTGGACTTTATATTTTATTCATAATCTTGTGTTCTTTGACTCTATATTTTGTATTAGGTGGTGTTTTACGGAATATAGTGGGGTTATTGTGCACAAGTGAAGTGAAGCCGAACGCTTAGGCCGAACGCGCATTTCTATCGCTTGTTACGCGCTGTTCAGCATAGGAGGAACGTGACAATGACACTAGCTTTTTCGTGCGTGCAGCCAGCGTTCATCGATATATAAGACGTTATCACATCAATAATAAAATATCGTTTGGTACAGGTAAAGGTCGCGGCTTGAAACTGCAGCAGTTGATCGACATGGCGGCGCAGATAGCGGCCGGCATGGCTTACCTCGAGTCGCAGAATTACATTCACCGCGATCTCGCCGCCAGGAACGTGCTCGTCGGTGACGCCAACATCGTCAAGATTGCAGACTTCGGACTCGCCAGACTTATCAAAGTAATCTATCATACACTCTCTGACTTATATTTAAATCAAGACAGACAAATCTTTGTGACTTTTTATATGTATAGTGCTCATGCAACGCGTCAAGAGAAAGAGAAGTGACTTGCATCAAATTTCTATCACCCCTCTCTCGCTTTATATATTCCTAATTCCTAACTATTTTACCTAATTATTATTACTCTATATTACTTATTTTGATAATACCTACCGTTTAAAGTTTCTTAGGAAGTCTTCAATAGGTGGAAGTTAGGAAAATAACCAAAAATTTTAACCTTTCCATTACACTACATGTTTACGTGGGTATTTTTAGAAATAAAGTTCATTAATGCGGCTTTCGGTAAAAGTTAACTAGTAAAAATCGTCACGTAAGGGAAAAGCGTTATGCGTTAAGTGCGTACACACCACATCGCTTGCCCCACTTGTCAACGATAAAAAGCACTTCACTGAATACGTAGAGCCCTGATAAAAATAGTAGTTTCTTAAAATTGTAATATCTTGATATTAAATTAAGATAACGTTTTAATTTTTCTTATAGATAAGGATCAAGAGTCATAAAGTATGAGTGTGAATATACGTTCGAAATCTATTCAATAGTTTTTACGTGATTCGCACCGAACGGTAAATCTCTATCATTTTATTTATAGTATAGATATTATGCACAGTGAAACTTGCATTGGCAGTAGTAGATTTTCAATATGAAATTCCAAAGGACAGAGAGAAGTGAAAGGTGACAGACACCACTCGAGTCTGCGTATGCGCATATACGAAAGAGATTTGGACCTTCTCTCTCGTATTTGAATCATTTCGTAACAACGTTCAGATTAGAAATTGAAATCGTAATCAAAAATACCTATTCTCTTATTTCCTTAAATTTTCAGTTTGTGTTTTATCAGTTTGAAATAATAAAATATATAAATTTCAATAATAAAATCAAAAAACTCTGATACAACGTATACTTATATCAGAGTTTGTATTTTTATTTTACCTAATCAATTTAATGTATATATATAAAGATAAAACTAGATTTTGCTCGCAGGCTCCCGTTTATGGGTGATAATATGTATTAGAAGATACCTATAAATGTTAGAAAATGAGAGATCTAGCAATTGTTTGTCGTAAACTTTTTGTCCGTAAAAAAGTATAATAACCTGGTTAAATGTACCAATGAAAAGTTTCAAATTATTTTAAACACTTGAGGAGGAACTTTGCCAAATGCTTATTCATTTGGAAGTTAAACTTCAAGTGAAAAGATGAGTGAAGATATTTTCGTCGTCTATAAAATATTTGCCGCCCCTATTTCTCCGCTTAAGTATTACACTTTAAAAGGTGTGTGTGTATGTGTCTCTGTGTGTGTGCATCTGCGTGTGTGTGCGTCTGCGCGCGCGTCTGTGTGTGTGTGTGTGTGTGTGCGTGTGTATGCGTGTGAGCGTGCGTGCGTGTGTGTGCGTGCGTGTGTGTGGATATAAAATAAAGAGTCCGAAATAATTGCTGCATACAAAACGGGTACGCAGTCGTGAGAATCGCTACGCTATAGGTACATACATATAATAAGAATGTAAATCTAAAGTGTCTGTACTTTTTAGATGTTTGTGAAAAAAAGTGTTGCAGGTGTCTTGGAATAAATACATTATAATCTATTTTTTAATTCAAATAATTTCAAATAATGTACATTCCAATCATTTTTTTAAATGTCTGCCGGTCTGTTTATTTGAACACGCATCACTGCTAAATTACTGCGTTTACGATAAAGATAAAAGAAAATCGTAAGGCATGTCATTGAGCATCATTTAATCTTTGTTTCATTAAAATCGGTTCACTCTATCAAATGTTATTGTAATTTTTACGACGACGCGACTTAAGTACGGGAAAAAAGTAGATAAATAAGTAAATGGACTTAATACACTCGGACGATTGTATTAGTTACTGTTTTTTAAATTATGCTTCACTCGGACGGAGTCGCGGGCACAGCTAGTTTATAAATAAAATACAACATTGTATAGTCCTTCTAAAAATATCACCGTGTAGTTAAATATAACTTAAGAAAATAAATGTAAGGTAACCGCAGACGAGCTATTTGTGGCTTTCTATGATTCATCTCGCTAGTCATTTCTCCTCAAGGTTAACATCGTAACTCTACCTTCGATCCCGTGATCGATTTATTGTACACTAAGTTGATATTACACTTGCGGTTTATTGTAACTACTGGTTTGACAGACCGAATAGCGAGCTGGTTTTCATATCAATTCTTATGTTATAAATACTAAATATTATACATACGTACATATGTAATTCTATTTGTTACATTTTCAAGCCTTAACTACTGACCCGATCTTCATAGAATTTAGCATTTTTTTCATATTTAGTAACTAGCTGAGCCCACGTCTCCATCTGCGTGGAACGTTATGTACAAAACAGTGACTAATAATGTAATCTGAATATATTAAGTCCATTTACTTAGATAAGTAATTTTCTCTCCGTCTCCGGACTTAAGTCACATCGTCATTAAAATTACAATAACTTTTGATAGAGTCAACCGATTTTAATTAAACAAAGACTAAGTTACTCTCGAAGATATATAACGATAAGATAAGAAGATATAAGAACCCAGTACTTTAGCAGTGATGCGTGTTCATACAAATAGACAGACAAACAGACATTTCTAAAAATGATTGAAATGTATTTTTTATTACTTATTCCTAGGCAACTGCAACAATTCTTTTCACAAAAAAAGTACAGGCATGTTAGATTTACATTCTTATTATATGTATAGATAATTCTATATCCTACCGTCATCATTACATAGTATAAAACAAAGTCCCCTACCGCGTCTGTCTGTCTGTCTGTTCGCGATAAACTCAAAAACAACTGAACGGATTTTCAAGCGGTTTTCACCAGTGGATAAAGTGATTCATGAGGAACGTTTTGGTATGATAATTTGTCAAGGATTTATTTTTAGGGCGGGCACCTCCCCCGGCCCCCTATTATATCTAATTCCAATTCATCTCTCACTTTCTTTCCCAATATATTATTATCAAACGTATAAAACAAATTCCCCTCATGCTTCTTTCTTTCTTCCTTTTCGCGATAAACTCAAAAACTACCGAACGGATTTTCATGCGGTTTCCACCGGTGGATAGAGTGATTAATGAGGAACGTTTTAGTATATAATTTGTCAAGGATTTTTTCATAATCAGGGCGGGACAACATCTGCCGGGCCCGCTAGTTATTGATAATTTAATGTGTGTCCGCTAAAACTTAGTTAAGCTAGATATAGTCATAAGGCCAGCAAACAGTTTTTTAGTTATTAGTCTTAGATTGTACAACAAAGTCTCAAAGCACATTACCGATTTGCCGAATAGTGAGTTCAAGTACCATTGTGAAGCGGGTTTTGATATCAAAAGTAAATCAATATGTGAAAGATGGTAATTTCTGAAAATAATAATACTATCTGTGCATACAATTATAAATGGAATGTATTATTCTAAAATGTGTACGACAAAAAATAAACCAGATCGAGTTTCTTGTCGGTTCTTCTCGATGACTGGTTTGTTTTCCCGAACCGGTTGTAGTTTTGACGTTCTGTTAGGCGACGTCCCTGTTTATCCTATAAAAAAATTAATCACGCTTTTTCACTAATTTTATATATTTGAAAAATATATTTTTACATTAGCACAAAATACACTGACTCCCGAAATTTGCTTTGAGTGGACAGTGCCGTACTCCGCGAGGTTCTAGTAATGGCTGTCTTAAGTAAAGGAAATTTATAATGAAGTAAACTAAAAATGCGTAATTGCTTAATTGCACGTGTGATAAAACAGCTTCATATGCTGAAACGCTGAATGCGCTTTACCTACATAGTATTAAGGGTTATAACAGTTCGTATCCGCCCTTTTTAGGACCTAAATAGAATAATTTTGATTTTTTTTATTTTGAAGCCCAACTGCCTCTTTCCACTCGAAAATCTATCACGTTTTTAAAATTAAATTTCCAAAACTTAAGTCATGTAAAAAATAAACCAGATCGAGTTTCCTGCCGGTTCTTCTCGATGACTCGGTTGTTTTCCAAACCGGTGGTAACGTTGACGTTAATACACGCCTGCTCAGGACCTAATTGTATTAAAAAATATGTAAATATTTATTTTATCGTTTTTTTTTTCGTTAACACAGGAGGATGAATACGAAGCACGTGTCGGAGCACGGTTCCCGATAAAGTGGACCGCGCCAGAAGCAGCTAGTTACAGCAAGTTCTCTATCAAATCAGATGTATGGTCATTCGGTATACTACTCACCGAGCTTGTCACTTACGGCCGAACTCCGTATCCCGGTAAGCAATTGTACAACATAAATTGTTATTCTTGTATATTCTTTCATGTACCAGGTATGTAGAATTGGAAGCCAAAAATATGCTTAGCTTACAATATTTCTTTCGATACAATGTTATCTTTTACCTCTACGGTCCATGCGCACCACACCGCTTGTCTCACTTCATCACGGCAAGAGAACACATTCCTCTGAACGCGTAGTAACTTTCATAGCTCTATAATAAATGAAGCTGTCGTAATAATTTTCTAGATACGGACGAAGTGTGTATGAAGTTTAACAAAATAAAACGATGTGTCGTAAAGAAGAAAGATACGACGTTGCTCAACTTCGAATATGATCGGACGAGAACCGGTGTAATCCACACTATACCCGACACAGTGTTTATCCCCACCATTGTATCGTTACATAAAGGTTGCCGATCAGAATTTCAAACACCCCTATCATAATAACTTTCACTTATAAAAAATCTGATCGAAATCTATCCAAATAGTTTGTAAGTGACGCGCGCAAAAAGCGCAGACTTGTATAATTTTATTTATATAGATAACGGATTCAGTTGATTACATAATGGGATCGATTGATTACATAATGGGATCGATTGATTACATAATGGAATCAGTTGATTACATAATGGAAACAGTTGATTACATATTGTAATATCATTGAATTTGTTTGTTTCAGGTATGACAAACGCGGAAGTACTGGACCAGGTGGAGCACGGGTACCGCATGCCGTGCCCGCAGAACTGTCCCGCGGCGCTCTACGAGATCATGCTCGAGTGCTGGCACAAGGACCCGCTCAAGCGACCCACGTTCGAGACGCTGCAGTGGAAGCTCGAGGACTTCTTCACCATGGACAACTCCGAGTATAAAGAGGCTTCCACCTACTGAGCCAGGCCCTCCCTGCCGCCCCACCGACACGCACATTCGCATCATGTGAGTTCTAAACTTTATATAATCGTAAAACAGCGTCAGGCTCAAATGCTGTCGACGGACCTACGGAGCTTTTCGGTGAAGTAAAACATCGCGAAGAGACTAAAGCAAAGTGGTAGACCTTCTTTCTAAGCTTATCTTGCTACCTATCACCCTCGACTTGAAAATCTATTTGAAAATCGACATGTTCCAGCAACTGCACTTGAAAGTCAGTTCCCTCTAAGTTTAACGTGTTTACCATCTTAGGCCATTTAACATCAGTAGAGTTTGTGGTCAAACGCTAAAACGTATAAAATATGTTTAAAAAAAAAACAGGGTATGTCGTAAAAACGCTAGAAGTGAAAGTTTGGATTACAGGGGCACATTTAAATTTTAAAAAATACAACAAAAAGTCAATGTCACGCGGTGTTCTCAGGCGGTCGCCCATCCACTCACTCACTTACTGACCGCGCCCGACGTTTTTCTTGACTTCGGTGACCGAACGAGTACTGGTGTTTTCAACACTCTACCCGACACAGTGTTTACCCCAACTATTTTTCGCCACACAAAAAGGTTGCCGATCAGAATTTCAAATCGTTCCCATAAAAAGATTTACTTTATAAAAAAAACGATCACGTTTCGATAAAATCTCGACCATCTAATCGATGCTAAAGAATCGTCACAAAACAAATAAGTACAGTAGACGCGGATTACGAGGGGGGGGGGGGGGGCGGCCCCCCCCTGGGGGGGGGGGGGGGGGGGGGGGGGAGGAGGGAAGGGGGGGGGGGGGGGGGGGGGGTCTCCGGCGCTCTCACTGACCGAACAAAACGCAACAATGCAAGCACTGTTACTTCACATCGGTTTTCTGTGAGAGGGTGGTACTACCCCGGGCGAGCCGACCCATTTATGCTGAATCCAGTAATAGTTTCCGACCTTGACTCTAGTTGTTAACTGTGTTCGATTGTAACGCTACAACAAGTGGTATCTACAATCTATGTACAAATGGACGAATAAAAAACAATTTAGTTTATTTATTTTCTAAGTAAAATCGAATATCATATAAAAAATAAAAAGTTATATTGGCAGAATCCGGACTTTTGATCGACTTGATCAGAGATCTTTGTGCAACATTTTATAGATTTATTAAGGTTCACAAAACTAAATTCAATAATATATTTGAGAACAAATTTGCATAATTTCTTTAATTGTAATAGAATCCTGCTATAAGTAAAAATAACCTGCGCAAAACAAGAGATTATAGGAAAAGCTTAAAAATATGTTTAATAATTTATTTTTCTTTTGTCAGGCGTGTTTTATTATTTCTGACCCTTGGTCTGCACATTTTTCTGCTTTCATTTATCTTATTAATGAAATCAAAAATCGTTTTAAATATATTGCTTATACAGTGAGCAACTATTATTTTACTTAATAACTATTGTTATTTTATTTATGAGTAAGCATCGGTCATCAAGGTGTTATTATTCCACAGAGTCCGGGGCTGTACCACATGCCGCCGGAGCTGCAACTGCTGCACAACAGCGCGTCGATGCAGTATCTACAGATGCATCCGCTCGCGGCGCAGACGAGCCTCGCGCAGATGCAGGCCGCGCATCAGGCGAGCGTGCAGCTGCAGCAGCATCAGCATCAGCATCAACATCAGCATCAGCAGCTGCAGCCGCCCGGCGTCGGGGTAGTGCGAGCGGCGCGTCCCGCTCGCCCGCTCTGCCTGCACCACGCGGCGGCCGCGTACCGCGCGCCCTAGAGGTACCCCCCGCCTCGCACACAACGCCCGCAACGCTCGCACACACGACTACACCTCGAACGTTGCACGAATCACTGCTATATATCACACGCGATAACGAAAATCATTTCACACGAATCACTGTTATATTTCATATGATAACTACAAGAAAATGCTATTATAAAATAAAACCGACATGATAAAACTTCACTCTAAATGGTCGAGGCAGTCATAAGGATTGCAGGATTGAAAACTCAATACAAAAAATGAGTGCGTGTAACCGTCACACGCGATTGTAGTAAAACTTTATAAATATTTTTGATTTTTTCAATAAATAGTTTATAAACAGAACAATCAAAAATTTTTGAAAAAAAAATTATTAAATTGAGTAATAAATCATACAATAGAATTAATTATGTATATATGTATGCGCGACCGTGCTGCCATCTGGTTTCAATGTATGTAAGTAACAAATTAAATCAAAGCTTCGTTATCTGTAGTGCCATCTATCATCTAATTCGGAACTTAAATAACACAGGAAATATTATTAGCAACTCTTTGTTATAAAGTAAATAAATATAGAAAAGTACGAACAGATTAGTATGATAAGTGAAGAATTACATTAATTATGATTTAATAGAAGTTTTGGTTATGTATAATTATTACCGAACCGGATGATACAGAAACGTGACGCCATATTGCCGTAACGCACTTCCGTTGCATTGTCGTCGCGCCTAAAGAAGTTTTACTTCAATAAAATAAATTGATTAGACTGTGAATTACGTACATTTCATAATTTGTAAATGGAAATATTATACATAATGTATACTAATAACGCACGGGGTATATCTATGTACATATATACGCAGTATACATATAGCTCATGGGAAGCGTTCGTTGACGATGTCGTGATTTCCATGATTTTTGTTCACCCGAAAAAGTGCTGAACGCTCCTAAAAAAGATTTCACTTCAAAAAATTCACGGCAACATGTTTGAACATAATTAGGTAGATATATACATACATACATGGGTTGTTATTAACTTATCGATAGCTCAATCACTACGAGTATACATTTCCTATTCGATTTTGAGGTGTTACATCGTATATCATCGAAATCCAAGATCGCGAAAGCATTGCATTACATGACATTAGCAATTAAAATGGGATTCCTTGAATATGTTCGCTTTCCATTAAGAAAACGAATTTCGAAATCGGGTTAAAAGTGACGGAGTCCTGAGGTTGTAAAACATTTTAAAAAATACAGCTGAATTGAGAAACACGTTTCTGAAGTCGATTAAAAATCATTTCAAACGAATCGCTGCTATATTATAATAAATATAATTTCGCATATCACGTATCGAATTCACCTGTTACATATGATACGAGTGTGATTTAACTCATTAAATGCGAGTCTAGTTTGTCGCGGACTTACGCGTGCAGCGGACGTTCTGGAGCTAGTAAATCGACGGTAGTCTGAGTAACTTGAAAATATATTTTTTTAGAAAGAAACAATGCAAATCGTTGCCTAGTAACACAAACACCAATACAGTTATACATAATATTTATAGGTTACCCGCTCTCTAGCAAAAGTATACTAAATACGTACTTTTACGTAATCCGTGCCCATTGACAGTTTACAAAGAATGTAAAGGTACGTTTTCCGTATGCAATATGTTGACATTACAATTCACAAAATATATACCTTTTTTAGTATACTCAATGGTTGATATCTAAAAATGCATATCGCAGGCGGAAATACATACACGTCACGATGAGAAAAGTCACATATAATATATACTATTGTATAACAGGTTTTCGTTTATCGCATGTGAAATAGCAGTGATAAAAAAAATCGTTCACAGTGATAGAATTATATAAAGATAATTACATTTGCCATGCCTACACCTGACCTACCCGTAATTAATTCTGTCGATGTTATACGTAGTTTTACTTAAATCTGTAATACTCTATTAAAAATATGAAAATCTCAGATTTTCCTATATCGATCAATGAATTGTCCGAGTTATCTAAAACTAATTCCAATAATTAGCGAATAAGTAGCAGATGGATGATTTCAAACGGTAGTGCTTTCGCTCCTAGATAACGGAATCTGGTGTCGGCGGTTACAACATTCCTCTATACATCTGACGGTGTTAACGTCTATCGAACAAAATTGTCGGATACTTGAGATCAGTTCACATACTTAGACGTATGCAATGTAGAAAATAAATTATCGTTATTGTGAAAATGTAATCGGAATAAAAACATAACCTTGATTTGACAACGCACACAGATCGTGTGTCATGATTAATTAGTTTTCAAGTTTCAAATATTAAGGGATAAAAAAGAAATTTCTAAACTTTTTGTTGAGCTGTGAACTAAACAAAAATAGAAAATCTGTGGAGAAACAATTGATGAAGATTTACTTAAATGCCTCTGCCTATTTATAATTATGACACAAATGAACTGTGCAGTTTCAAATTAAGGTCATGTATTTATTTTGTTTTACTGTGGAATCGTTATAGATATTGTTTACTTTGCTATTGCGGTTTGATAATAATAGCAGTGTAAAAAATATCTCGAAAACTAGAAATATCAAATGAATTTCCCCAAAATTACTCAAACATAATTCAAATAGTATACATTGCCTGTTTATTACTCTTCCATCGATAATCGATTAATTTAGTTTATTTTGAATTCCCTAAATGTATTTAATTTACTTTACTATAGATAATAATTATTATCATTCACGTGCTATAAGTTACAAGCTTCTTTGTAAATGGTTATGAGAAGTTTCGAGAATGTTTCATACAGCGCTTTAGTTCTACATTTCATTATTAACATATAGGTTATGTTGATGGCATATTACAGCTTTATACTGTCGGTATTGTTTACTTCATCGTAGCGTTTCCTTTTTCTTATGAAAAATAAAATATATTGTAGCGGCTGATTCGATATGATTAGATGAATATAGTAATGAGGTATTACGCGCAAGTAAAATAAATATAGAGGTAAGAGGCTATTATTGCGTTAATGAGTTAGTGTGTGGTTTGATGTTAACATTGTTATTGTGGTATGATTGGCGCTGCGGAGTGATTGTGTGTCGGTTTGTCTTTGGAAAACAAAGATGGCGCCCGGTGAACACTGTGCAACTGTGCGTGTATAGGAGGAAATTTAGGTTTCGGCAGGGATAAATAAATTATCGTGTTCGTATAGGAACACGACTTTATGGTTTTATGTTCTAATAATAAAGAGGCACATTAACCGATCAGGTATATTGATTGTCACTTTTCGTATACCATTACTAATGTAGTATATTATATAATTGGTGATAGATGCCAAATAATCCTAATAAAGAACTGAATTTTATATACATATTACTGTTCTGAGGGTATTTAGTCGTTAAGGATTTTATTTAAGTATAAAACGGTCGAAATAATCTTATTTATATACAATTTTTATTATATATATTTTTAATTCAGTAGCAGTTTTTATAAATTCTGATGCTCAACTTTATTAATTTTTGATTTTATCCAGTATTGATGTTTATTTGTGCCAATATTTTAATTTTAAGCGTAATTATGTTCGTTAGTAATAATTATATTACTATTCAAGAGATAACTCGACAAAATAAAACTGATTATTATTATTGGCCTAAGTAAATATATATTCTTTAATGCGTAAGTTTTATATTGTAATATGATAGAATATAACATATAACTATATATCTGTACGGTTATTTATGAAGTCTAGAATTAACGTCGAATTATTTTATTGATGCACAATTTTTATGGAAAATATTACAACTGTGCAATATTATTTTCCGACCCGGTGCTTAGTATATAATGATAAATAAGTTTATACATCCTCAGAACATTTCAATAGGCGAGATCAGAGAATATTTAATAGACGATGAGAAATGTAATTTACTAAAATAGTATGTTTTGTATATTCAATTACCCCGCGACCTTATTATATGGCATGTATATATATATATATATATATATTAGTACCAAGAGTAGATGCTGGTTATAATGGCGTTGAGTGATATTAGAAATTTGGTATTATATTAGAACGTGGTATATATTATTCGAGGTCGACTCGATCATTCCAATTGGATCATTGCAATAAAGAGCAAATAAGACAAACAACAATTGTCGAAGTTAAATAAAAAAAAATCGCACAAATTAATAATCGATTGTCTATTTTTTAAGAAACGTGGATTTCGACGTCACAAAATACGCGGAGTGGAATTAGTATAAAAAGAATACGAAGCTGTAAATAACGTGAATTTTATAACATAAGTAAATTCGTTTCTTGATACTTCTGTATTCTGAAGTGAGACGTAACTTGATGACGTACATACCGTTTTGTCTCAATGCACTGTGGATAATGCACGAAAGTACACACATACACGAGAATTATATATCCAAATGTTCCAAGGTTACACGTAAATATCAAACAATTTGTATTACTCGTTTGATATATCGTAAGTTATTTTAAGTATTCCAGCATTCCCAGTAAACACATGACCTTAGTTTATAAAAATACAACACACCATGTATTCAGATTAAAGTCATGTGTTCGCCGCGGGTTTATTTTTTACTTTCCTATACTATTGTAACATGTATAATTTATTTTTACACTTAAACGTTAGTTAAACTGTTAAGACGTAGCTGTATAAAAACGCTTCATGCTTTATCGTAATGTTTAATTATTTACGCTAAGTATTGTCACGTTAAGACAACGCTATAATCATACTTTTAGATAGCCAAGTTGTTAGGTATTTTTCATTATAAAATAGGTGTCATCACAATTATAAAGAAAAGAAAAATATACGTAGACACTTAAGTACGAATGTTTAGATGTTATGTTAACTAGAATTATTTAATTATTGTTGCTGTGTTTTGTACAAGTGTACCGTGTTCCAGCGATGGAGTCATAGGTTTGTTTCTAGCGCGACTGATTTTAGTTGATACTGTTGGACACGTGGTACTAACGTTTTTTATTACCTCCGAGTATCAATTATATATCTATTTTTAGTTGTATCCTTAAGCCAGTGTTACACTGTTGTAAATCACTCGGATAATGTCTATTTAGCTTCATTTTGCTCATATTATTATAAAATATATTATTGTAATTCTTTCAAATAAATGTTTTGACACGAACACCGTTGGAAAACTCGTGACGGCAATCTAGCACTGGCTTTACGTATCATATTGATTTTAATTATATTTCACGTATTTGTATAGATTTTTTTAACACAATATTAATAAATATAAATGTGAAATAGTTTGTCTTTGATTTTACGCCCTTTATGCTATTAAAGAAATATGTTGTTTTTTATCTCTCCCTTTTTTAATCGCATTACAGTAGAGAATAGGTAAAATGTAAAAAAATGTTGTGACTGATTTTATTTAATAGTGTGAAGTCTATATTTATTGTTTTATAAATTTTATTAGTGTGAAGAATCGAAATGAATAAAATAAAAAAAAATTGTTGTCCGCTCAGGAGGCTCCCATGAAGAAAAGTTTCTTTCGCTTTTTCGTCAACTTCGTATGTAATTCTAAATTATTTACGCATTTTGTAAGGAATCAAATCAAACAGTTTAATTGATATTTTAGAATATTCATTTACTTGCAGATCGGCACAACTTTGCGCCAAATCGATTGTTACCGGTTCTAGTTGTATTTCCAAATGTGAAAAACCTAGATCCCATTTGCAGCGCCACCTACCGGATCTGTATTTTCAAACTATCCAGAGACACACTCAACCATAGACCAAGTTATTATGTGAAAAATCTTAAATAAACATAGAACCGATTGCAGCACCATTTTCTCGAATATTTTAAAATCAAGTGCCTATATAGCAATGTAATGTGAATTTATATTTAATTCATAACAACTGACAGAAAGAAATATCTTATTCATAATGCATTACATGTTATAAAGTATACAAGAGCGGATAAAAATGCAGCATATGCTATAAGTGTTTTGAGAAACAGCGTTGATTTTCGTCTGGAATCCAATGCAGGTCACGGTGCGTAAAAATAAATAACAATAAATATTAAAAATATATATATTATCACTAAAAAAAAATCTTCTATTTTTTATTTATCAACAGACAGACAGACAGACCGGGGAACTTTGTAATATATATATATATATATATATATAGAGAAAATAAATAAAATATAAGTAGTAGGATACATAAAACACCATTTTAACATATGAGATAAACAATAAAATTGTAGTCGTAACCAAAATATATATGCAACAGAAATTAGATGCAAAACCTTTAACTCACAAACATTGCGATCTTAATAAAAGCTTTATAAAATGAATTTTAAATATAAATAACGCGTTGATAATGCGTATTGGATGGTGGGGGGGGGGGCCGCCTGGGAGGGGGGACTGGGGCCAGGTAGGCGTGTCCAGCATCTGGTAGCAGCGAACAATTGATGATATTTTTTTAAAAAAGTTTTAAAACTACGCTGAAATGAGTTGGTAGCCCATGAGTACATAACATATACTTCGAAGCTCTTGATAACCATTCTGATCTCTCGTCCAAACGATTTTTTTAAACAAATATTCAGGCTTCCTGGTTTTTATCACACCGAATAACAGTGTGGCTAGGTGCAACTGCCTCACATTTTCCATTTTCAGGAGTCGTTCTTGATTTAAAAAAGGGATGAAATGAGTTCGTGGTGGTATATGAAAGCAGAAACGCGTGCAGGCATTTTGTACTCTCTGTATACATCGCTTTGTTCTATGAAGAGTACAAGAGTCATACACAATATCGGCATAGTTTAGAGACAATGAGCGATTCACTTAACATGACTCTAACTTCCATACTAATGTATGCGAGCATATTATATAGAAGCTTAAGTCTATGCGTACAATTGCGCAACGAAAACATGTTTTTCAATACGCAGGGATGAATCCATAAGTAAATCAAGATTACGAGACTGTGATACACACTATGCATTGTTTGGATATAATAATCGAGGGTAGATTGAGCGTAATATTAACATTTTTTTTAATCCTTAAACCATAACTTAGACTTTTCGAATTTAAGACAGCATCTGCCCTTTCTTTTACACTGACAAAGTCTTGATTCATCTTAGGTGCAGTATCCATGGTATCACGTATGAGACAGTGTAAATATAATTGTAGATCGTCTGTATATAACTGAAATATATAATGCTTCCTAATACTATTAACGATGTCAGAGCTATACAGAACGAACAATAAAGGTCCTAAATTTGAACCCTGTGGGACTCCTCTCTCAACTGGCATAACGGTCGATAAAACTTTATCACCAATAACACTCCCTATTTCTACACATTGGAATCTGTTACTCAACAAACTACGGAACCATTCAACAGTAGTCGAATCAAAACCATAATACTTTAATTTAGATAAATGCAAGATTGCGTAGGAACTATGTCTGTGTAATTGAATTGAAACTTCTCGATGCACAATGTTGTCCGTAGTTTTATGTTCTGGCAGCAAAATAAATCCAGTTTTCTGGATTCCCGATTTGTGATAACATGTGTCAACATAGGTATAGTTGAGCACGGGAGAAACACTCTTAAATCAATGCCAACCAAAGATACTGTTTGTCCCTGAGACTTATTGATGGCCAGAAAATGGAGCCATTTGCAACATGGGCAAGTCGGTGGGGATCATCGGGATCCTTAGGATATGCGCCAACTGACAGGCTGCTATGCTAGTAATAATGGTCGCCACAATTGTCTTCCAAGTATGTTATTAGAAGCTTTGTGCCATAGCACATATTCGATAGGCATGAATTTCCTAAAAGCATGATAAGTATACCAATTTTTAATTGTAACTCGTGAGGTGACAGGCCTGATGGATTTAGTGAATTTACAAATTGTTACGGATAGTGGACTATATCTTAACATTGCACATTATATCGACTGACAGGTATATTTTGACTTGACCCGATACTTTTTATAGTATTAGATTATTGACTTCATTAACAACATCGTTCCTGGGCGACACTAATGGCCTTGAACACACCAAACACAAAAGTAATTCCACCCGTATTGGCATGTGAGTTTCTGAGGTCCTTTTAAAGTTCGGTCAACAGCTTCAACATAGACTGTACAGCTCATGGTACACTCGTCCCATGTTATTAATGGTGTGTCCTGTAACAATATGCCTAATGAGCTATTGCATATAGAACACACATACTGCATCCAGAGATACCGTTAATAGGAGTTTGAAGGTGAAATGTGCAATTTTTCCGTTGTACAACAGGGTAGCAACAATACCGGAAGAAGCGACTACTAGGGAATTTTCTCTGGATTGCCTAACTTGTACTAATAATAAATTGGCGAAAAATGTCTTCCCAGTACCCTCTCGGTTGCTCTTGCGCTCCTCACCTCCGCGCCCCCCGCCTACTATTCAGCTGTGGCGACAACGCAATCATTTTACCGATTTAATTTTTTATTTCGCATTATCTTCTAACAAACTCCATCAATTAACATGTAAACTTTATCTTCATGAAATTTCCATTTTGACTTAGCCATTTGTTTTTTTAAAGAATTTCTAAAGTATTTAACTTTTTCGTAAAGCTTAAAGTAATGAATAGTTTAGCTATATATTTTATTCCTTTATTTCAAAACGTTCAAGCAGCGCACTCTATATTATAGAATTTTTACCGACTTCAATTAGATTTATTGTGATTAATTATTGAAAATACATATATTTACCAAAATAAATAGCCTATAGCATTTAGGGATAATATACTTTTCTAACAGTGAAAGATTTTGCAAAATCGGATCAGTGGTACCGAAGGTTGTCCCTAATACCCAAACTCACGACCTTTCATTTTTTATAATATTAGTATCCTCCTTAGTTCCCACAGTGGTCCACGGGAGACTCGACGGGGGTCTCCGTTGGCGTGACAATGGGGGTTCACAATTCGTAAGCGGAGGACCACGAAGATTTATCTGCTTTCGATAGTGAAGATATAAAATGTTGGCTTGACTTCACTTTTTAATGTCGGCAAATAATATTTTAAGAAGCTTAGCGACTGTTACTTGTAAAAATTTACATTTATACTAATATATAAAGCTGAAGAGTTTGTTTGTTTGTTTCTTTGGTTGAACGCTATGATCTCAGGAACTACCAGTCCGATTTGAGAAAACCCTTCAGTTTTAGGTAGCTCATTTATCGAGGAAGGCTTTAGGCTATATATCATCACGCAAAGATCAATAGGAGCGGAGCACCAATGAAGAATGTTTCAAAATCGGGCACTTTTTTTCCTTTTGAGAGATATCGTTAGCGTTAATATTATACACGTTGCCATGGCGTGGTAAGTTTCTATCGCAACATTTTCAAGTTTATTTTGTTTTCCTATTCAAAATTTGTTATCTATTACGTATTATAAAAATAAGTTTGTGCATCCACAATTAAAATAACAACTTTTTGATGAACGTAAGCCAATCAATATTTTTTATATTTTTCTATATTTTTATATTATTATATTTGTTTGTTTGTTCCGGGTAATCTTCCGGCGACCTATTTTAACTGAATTTTATGGCAGATAGCCGAAATTATAGCGGTTGACATATTCTACTTTATTTGTCCGCGGCTTCGTCCGCATTGCTATTTCCAAAATGGTTGGACCGATTTTCACGGGGTGTTCACTGGTAGATAGCAGACCTCATAAAAAGTAATTTAGGTTTTTTTTTATTCGCCTTCGGCCGCAGTGCAATATCCGTAATGCTTGAACTGATTTTCACGGGGCTTTCACTGGCAGATAACTCACCTTATAAGAAGTAACTCGGACTATTTTATTTTGTTACTCAAGACTTCGTCCGCAATATTCTACGTTGTCCCGCTCCGATAATAAAAAGAAAACCTTGAAAAATTATACTTAAACCTTCCCCATGAATCATTCTATCTACTGGTGAAAACGGCATGAAAATCTGATCTGTAGTTTTTGACTTTATCGCGAACAGACAAACAAACAGACCAAGACTTTTTTTACACTATAAGGAGAACAACCTGCATTCGTTGTGTGAATTTAATAAAAATAGTTTGTTTACTGTAAACTAGCGCGTGAGACGTGCGCTGTACTGGACTCCAAGAATAAATGTATGTAATTTGAATTATATTATCATTTTGGTCAATTTGGCAGCCATTTTGTTTTATTTACCGCGTTTGCATCTACATAACTCAGTGATTATAGCAACGTATAAGAATAATACAATTATATCGACAATATGGGCATGTTTTGTCTATATAATAAACAATTTAACACATATTGTTCGATAATGTATAGTTTAAAATTTTCATTACTTTCTTATATAGTGTTAATGAGCACTGAGGGTGGTACATAGTAGGTTAAAGTTCCAGGTATGTTGCTGATGATAAATCCCATCCCATTCGATATACTATTCGTATTCACATATCTAAAGTACACGTTATATGTTACAGTAGATGGCGTAATGTAAGATTGTAAATGCAGAAATGCTTTTTCAAAAACATTTGTAACTATGACACCATAGTTATTTAATACATTTAAAAAAACGCGTGCGGAGCCGGGGGGGAACAGCTAGTAATAATAGGTCTTTACCTATGAAATTGCCGTTCTGCAGTACTGGCCATTTCAAATCAAAATAATTTTTGTTTGGCTAAGAATTCTAATTTCAAATTAATTTTATTTTAAAAACATGGACTTCTTTTTCCAAAAGCAGTCATTTGTTTATTGATTAGTGTTACATTTTCATCGCATTTCAATCTTTTTTGTCATCATGGATACGTTAAAAATTCGAGTAATTATGGAATATGAGTACCGTCGTGGCAGCAACGGCACGCAACATCAATGACGTTTACGGAGCTAACACTACAAACCAACGCACCACCTGTTATTGGTTTGCTCGCTTCCGTTCTGGGAATTTCGACCTGAAAAATGAACCTCGCGGTCGTCCGAAGACTTTGGTCGACAATGACGAATTAAAGGCGATTGTGGAAGCTGATGATACACAATCTACGGCTGAATTAGCAGCAGCTTTCGACGTTATCGTCAAAACAATATTGGTCCATTTGCGTCAAATTGGCAAGGTAAAAAAGCTTGACAAATGGGTGCCTCACGAACTCAATGATCGCCAGCACGAAGTACGCGTCGAGACGTGCCTTGCACTGCTCAACAGACACACAAATGAAGGAATTTTGAACGGCATTGTTACCTGCGATGAAAAATGGATTCTGTTTGATAACCGCAAGCGCTCAGCAAGTTGGTTGGATCCTGGTTCAGCACCTAAACAATGCCCTAAACGAAAACTTACCCCTAGAAAAGCGATGGTCACTGTTTGGTGGTCTAGCGCCGGTGTGATTCATCACAGCTTCTTACCAAACGGGGTGAGCATTACTGCAGATGTGTACTGTGAAGAACTGAACACAATGATGGAGAAGCTGGCACATCTCCAACCAGCATTGGTCAATCGCTCGTCTCCGCTGCTCCTGCACGACAACGCGCGACCTCATACTGCACAGCAGACGGTCTCCAAATTACAAGAACTGGGGTTGGAATTTCTCCGTCATCCACCCTACTCACCAGACCTTGCGCCTACAGACTACTACTTTTTCCAGAATTTGGATAACTCCTTGGCGGGAAAAAAATTCAATACCCGAGAGGCAGTACAAAATGCCTTTGAAGAATTTTTGCCTCCCGTCCACTATTTCTTTAAGAGGCATCAATAAATTCCACTCTGCAAAATGCATTATTGCATGGGTGATTACTTCGATTAATACAAATAAAAAATACATGAAAAAAATTCGTTTAATTTTTTTCATACAAAACGGCAATTTCATAGGTTTCATAGACCTAATATTATAAAGAGGTAAAGTTTGTGACGTTGTAGGGGGTAATCTCAGAAACTACTAGTCCGACTTGAAAAATTCTTTCAGTGTTATATAGCTTCTTTATCGAGGAAGGTTATAGACTATACATCATCACGCTAAGGACAATAGAAGTGGAGCACCAATAAAGAATGTTTCAAAATCGGGTTATTTTTCCTCTTGAGAGATTCCACTGCGTGTTAGCGTTAGCCCGAAGTAATTATTCCACGCGGACGAAGTCGCGGGCAGAGGCTAGTATTCCATATACAGTACAACGTGTCTAGACTTGCAAAGCATCAGGGCTGCCGTCCGCAACACTAGTTCAGACGTGAAAAGGGACTAAATTTTTTCGAAAGTAATTAATTCGTGGTTGGAACTCGGTCGCAACGCAAATTTCCATAGTTAGATCTAATCTTCATATTTTTGGTCGAGTTTTTTGGAATATGGCAGAAATGTCCACCGGAACCAGCTAAATTTTGAAAGTAGTCTATGGTCAAAAATGTCTGGGAATCTCTGGTATTAATAAAGAAATACATAATGAAACAAAAGGTTTTAATTCCATTTCCACGCATTCAGTATTGAGGTTATACCACACGTAGTGCAGGATGCTCGAATTTCGATACTCACACACACACAAACTCGTATGCAATAGAAAGAGAGAAACTTGCATCGAAGGGCATAACGCATTTTTCGTACGTGACGATTTCTACCATTTATTTATTTCCACCGCAAACCGCGTCAAGAAACTTGGTTAAAAAAACACATATTTTATTTCAAATTTCTTTGTATTTAAATAAATTATCATTTCAATGAATTACATTTCTTAATTTATCACAAACTTCACGTATTCTCTCTTTTTGTTCGATAGTCAAAACATTATCTTTCACTTTACTTAGTTTGGACACGTCGTTTTCTAACTTAGTAATGATAACATCTACTTCGTTGCGATCGTTATTAAACTTGACTTTTTTACAGACTGGCTCAGGGTCACTTTCCATTTCAAATATGGTGTCTATATCGTCGGCGATATCAAAATTACCGCTACTATGTTTAATATCGTGTACTGTTCCAACGTCTTGTAACTTCAAATCCTTGTTCTCTATACATTTATGAGTGAATACGTCATCTGAAACTTTCATCAATCTTTCTTTACATTCGTTTGTTTGACCTTTGAAATCTCGTTTTATATTACAATTCCATATTTGTTTTAACTTATCTCCAGCAACAGTGTTTAGAATTTTATCTATTTTTTTATTATCTTTCAATGCCTTTAGTGAATATAGTAGTTTAAATCTTACGACATAATCAGTGCTTTCGAATAAAGTCTTATAGATTTCCACTATGAGGTGATCAATATTATTTTTATTTTCGTCACAGACTTCCTGGTTTATTAAATAAAAAAAGAAATCGAACAAAACTAATTTTAATTCAGTGTTTCTTGACTGCGCCATGTTCAGTAATATCTGGAGTGCCTAGAACAAACATTACCAGTAAAACAATTGGGATATTATAAATCAAAATTAATTAATTCCTTTGCAATACTAATATAAAAGTATTAAAAGCTTACACAATGCGTAACAAATTACAGAAGACTAATTCTTCCATTAACCGCTGTTCGTTATTATTATATTCATTTGTTATATTGACCGTTATCGCAATGAGCAAACAAACAAGCGTCACGCTACAATCAATATGTTGAAAAGGGAGAGACTTCACTCAAAGTCCTGATACAAACAACGAATATTTTCATTTCACAGTGAAGAAAAACATCGGGGAACTTGTTATTTCCCGGCTTGTTAAATATCGTAAAACACAAGTTGAAAATCTAGTCATTATTAAATGTTCTAAAAGTTACTCTGGGGAAGTTGTCATCTAAGTGGGATAAACAGTTCACTACACGCCACACTTTCTATTATGGTTCTTCGAAAATTTTACATTTTGATTTTTACCTACCAGATTAGGCCCCCCACCGTCGGCAGCGGCTCAAGCCTAAGTCCGTTCCCTCGGCGTGGAGCCCTTGAGTGCGCTGCCCGCGCGATATAATGACACAAAATCTTACATCACTGCGACAACATTACACATATCACCGCCACACACGTGCACGCACACACGCTTACACATGAAGTGTTTTATTTCTTTCCCTTAACAAACTGAAATAGTTTAGAAAATTATCCGATACAAAATATATATAAGAGTTGTTGAGGTATGTATGCTTGGTACACATATATGTTTCAACAACTCATATATCTATGAATAGTTAGCTTAGCTTAGCTCAGATAGGTCGCGAATTGCCGTGAACCCTTTAGCTAGTTGTCAAATAAAATCAGCTGAGTACCTTAAGCGCTCGTCTTAGTAGTCCGGTGAAGCTGTTAAGACCTTGCTAGGTCAATAACGTAGTCAGTTCGAAAAAAAAATGATTTTTAGAAATACCTAGTGCCCAATGGCCTATTTATACCTTAGATTTGTAAACTTAATTTCTGGAAATTTAAACATTCTCATTTTAGTGTTTGTATAAATTTCGCTCATTCATCTGTTAACCCGCATTAAATCTATAGACGATATATCGTAATAAAAAAGGTGGTGATCCCTACTCTAGTCTCAATTATGTTAACGTATTCGGTTATAAGTCCACTTAACATCAGATCAAATTGTTGCCAAAAACGTATTTTAAGGATACTATGCGTATTATTAGTATATACATAATACTAATGCTTAAAAACTTTGTGTACTTAACTATGAATAATATAAATCACCAATTATATACATTCGTAGTTCATGACATTGGAATCCAGATTAAGTTTTTATTGACGTGGTTCTGTATTCTTCTTGTTTTAAAATATCAACAAGTCATTTGAAATATAATGTGACATCTAAATAAATGAACCTTAAGAAATTAAGCAAATGTTTTCCTCCCCGGTTTTAGTGGATACCTGCTGCCTTATTTTATCGTGAAATACCACATAATTACCAGTCATGCATTACTAGACCATAGTTACACGGATCACCTTGTATATCGCAATATGCAAACCGGATATTATTAGTACTTACCTTAACAATATTAGCACTTTTTTCGCAGAAATCATGTCTCCGCGAATTCGTTAAGGAAACTAGTGCCCGGGTGTATTGAAAAAACCACAAATTCCCACTGTTCAAGTCACCTTCAATTAACGCAGTACCATTTAGAAAACACGACTTCTTCCAAGCTTCTATTAACAATTCGACTATACTATTATCATGTGCAGAGGGACAAGACGCAACGAGTTCCATATAATTTATCTAAAATATAAACAATTTACATTAATAAAAATAAAAATACCCAAAACTAGACTTTGCTCGCGGATTCGCTTGCGCTAATATGTATTTGATCTATCACTCGGGAATAGTACTTTTTAAAAATGTACTTATGACCTTTTCGGTACCCCTGAAAAAGTGCATCCAAAATTTTTCATAATGATCGATTGAGTAGTTCGTTAAAGCGTTACAAACTCGCTTCCCCATTTACAATATTAGTTTTTTTTATATCATAGGAGGCAAACGAACAGGTGGGTCACCTAATGTTAAGTGATCACCACCGTCCATAGACACTAACAACAGCAGGGGAGTTGCAAGTGCATTGCCAGGATGTTTGGGGGAACGGGGAGAGGAGAGGGGAGGTGTCTCCGGCGCTCTCAGTGACCGAACGAAACGCAACAATGTAAGCACTGTTACTTCACGTGGCCCGTGGTAGTTTCTGTGAGTCGGATGGTACTACCTCGAACGAGCCGACCCATCCATGCTTAAACCAGTAATAGCTTCAGCGTGGCTCTACCACCTACTAAATTAGTTAGGATTTTGAAAGTTTAGATGTAGAGAGATCGGATTCCATATCGATACGGCATTCGATTCAATTTATACATAAGATAAATTATTTCGTATAAAAGCCATAGTTGAATATCTAGTACTTTTTGATCTTATAGTTTCCATTTAACAAAGCTTTTTCAATAAAATACATTTTTAATTTAATTCTAGTCAAAGTAGCGTCGTGACCAGTAAGATAATTATTTGCAGTTCTCAGAACAACGTGCGTCATTTTAAAATAAAAACTAGTCTGCATCACGATTTATCTACGTATTCATATACTACCTAGAACAGGTATCGTTAGCTTATTCTTTGGTCAATTGGTATGTTTGAATTGTAGTCAGAGAGCTAGTACTAGGTCCGATTATCCTTATTAATGAGAAGAATAACGTAGGCTTGCACCATACATGAGAATTATTTTTGATAAAACTAAACTAAATTTTAGCTTAAACTAAACAATTATTGATGCTAATGCTTTCTAAATAATATGTGGACTAATGTTTAGAACGAAAACATAACCTGGTAGTGTCATCATAGTTACGTCATCATTTCCAAAATGAATTTTAAGTAAAAAAGTGAAATGGATGTGTTTCTAGTAAGCTATAATCTTCTGTCTATATCATAACAAAACTGTAAAAGCCGGTGTCTATGTATTTAAAATACGTCCTCATTGCAGGTGATTTGTAAAGTGTAATAGATCGCAAATCACCATAAGACAATCTGTAAAAACTTTGTCTATATGTTTATTTGACAACGCTAACCTCGTAAAACTACTGGACCAATTTTCATGTGAATTTCGCAGGTAACTATAGCGTAGCTTAAGACAATATATAATATAATCTTTGTCATCCAAATCGGTACGCGGAAAAAAGGAACTATTTGATGGCGTTCTGAGTGTTTTTAGATTTTAATAGTAGATGTAAATTACTGAAGGTAAATATTCTGCATATGATAAACCATTATTATAATTAGAAAATAATAATATTATATAAAATTTTTAAAATAACGATACTCGGATCAACTACTGGCTCTTAGACTAATAAGTATAAATATTATTTCAATCATCATAAAATATAGATAACTATAAAATCACGTTTATCAGTGGTTCGACAGAGTTCATGACGCAGTACTAGTCACCCATCACTCGCACGATCCGAGAGTTCGTGGGGTATTATATCCAGTATTAGGCATAATTATAACAAATTGCAGGATATGTATGTCATCTATTTGATTTTCATAATAAAAGTTATGCTTAATATGGAATAACAAAAGGTATCTATTGTTATATTTAATTCAGAAATTGTTATTATTTATATTTATCATTTACGGGGTAGTAGTTCGTACATGCTGTAAATGTGAGTACTGGGAAAAGATTACATGTAGCAGAGATACGAATTTTAAGATGGTGTGTGGTGTAAACAGAATGGATAAGATTAAAAATGACTATATCAGAGGAAGTTTGAAAATAGCACCAGTAACAGAGAAGTTGAGGAGTATAAATGGGCATGTCATGATGAGAGATGAAAACTATGTTTTACTAAAGAAGTTTTATGAATGATGATGGACGGATATAGGAGTAGAGGAAGACCGAAAAAGGTGTGGGTAGTTTCTGTGAATAATGATATGTGTATAAAAGGTGTGAATACTGAGATTACATCTGACAAGGGAGAGTGGAAAACATGTTGTGCCGACCCTACTTAGGCGGGATAAGGGTAAAAAGATGATGATTTACGGTGTAATAGGGCGTCTATAACCTATTGCATCGCTACTGTACGGTTTCTGAGCGCTTTTCTAAAAATCGTCCTGATGTATAAAAAAAATGTTTTTTTTAATACTTTAACTTTACTTTACTTCAACGTTTAATACAATCTCATCTGAAGTTAACTGACGATTCGGTCTAAGATGATAAACACGCTAAACATAGGAGGGACTGACTCTGACGTGCGTGTGCCGAAACACACCAACATGTGCTTGGCGACAGATTTACTTGAGGGTGATAGCTAGCGAAGCGGGCTTAGAACGAATTCTACCATCATGCTATAGTTGTGGGTCGTAGAGCCACGCTGAAGGTATTACTGGTTTCAGCATGAATGGGTCGGCTAGTCCGGGGTAGTACCACCCGACCCACAGAAAACCGACGTGAAGTAACAATGCTTGCATTGTTGCGTTTCGTTCGGTCAGTGAGAGCGCCGGATACCGAACTCCCCTCCCCCACTCCCCCGCCTCCCAAATACAGGACGACAACGCACTTGCGACTCCTCTGGTGTTGCAAGTGTCTATGGCCGGTGGTGATCACTTAACATCAGGTGACCCACATGTTAAGTTACACACAAAGTTAAGAAAATAAGAATGTGAGGTTAGTGTTTATAGTGTTAGCTTTTTCATCGCTGTAGCATAAAATACGTCGTAAACACCCATAATTAATATTGTACTTATATAGAGTCTATTCTTCAAAAATGCTATTTACGGACTACCCTTGTATAAATCCTGTTGGTGATCAAAATTTAAAAAAAAAGTTTCTTCATTATGATTTCCTTCACCGAAAGCTCCGAACTCATAAGCAAGTGACTGAACATAAGTCGATCGACAGTGTCCCGACACGCTAACCGCTGAGCTATCATCGCTTCAAAATATGTAACGTCGTAATATTTTCTATTTTCTTGTCTATGGCGAACATTCAATACGTATTTAAACAGATTAAATTATTTTTGTGGTTTTGGCGGGATTTTGGTCTGTCATGTAGTGGATTTTATTTTTTATTCATAAGCTTGTGTTACTTGACTTTATATTTGCTTAAAATTGGTGATGTTTTATGTAATATAGTTTGTTTATTGTGCATAAGTAAAGTGAATGGAAAATAATACCACGGACCATGAATCCTGAGATGCCACAAAAACTCCATGGAAAGTTTTAACAAGATGGCCACCGTCTTGTTAGTTCATTGTAATTATATCAAGAAACTTGTAATATTAATACTCACTTGACAATGGCAGTAATAGTCTACTAGAAGACTGGTTGCCAAAAATGGAACGGAAGAAGAACTTGTAATACTATTAACTACTCGACAATGGCAGTAATAATCTAAAAGATTGGTTGCCAAAAATAAAGTTAAAAAAAATAAAATATTTTTATTAATCTTGGTCGAAGAATCCGACAGCTTCTACCATGCCCATGATGATAGATCAGTCACAGTGACTCGTGTTTGATTAGTCACGTTTGGAATTAACCAGTGTATATTTAGCATCCGAGATGTTTGCAGGCCCGCATGACGGTAACTGACAATGAATTCGTCGGTGGCCGGAATATTTAGATTACGCTTTGCAATAACTTAAAAATATATTTACCAGTTTGTCTATATCTTCATCATCCAAGAGATCAGATGTCACCTTTCTAAATTGTGATTTTAATTTCTCACATGCATTTTTTTCAATGGGAATCCTTACATGTTCTGGTAAACTCTTAATGTTTAATAAACACAAAGTAGACATATTTTCATTGCTTTGTTTGATTTCGTTATACACTTTAATTTTATCCTCAGTTTTTAGAACTTCAAATAAATTATTAATTGTGTAGCTCAGGTGAACTTTTTGCGGTGAATACTCAAATAATTCATTACGTTCGCAGTTTCGATATATTTTACATAAAGAAATAAATTGGTTCAACAGGAGCCGACTGCTCTTGAATCTGCAAGAAAATTCATACATGAATAACATCCTAATTAAAATTTTGTAATCCGATATCTATACATATAATAAAAGGCTAACGGGACGAAATCTGTACATTAAATATTAAAAAAAAAAATACTCTGGGTGGGTTTACAATCAATGATAGAACACATTGCTAGTTTTTAAAATTTTTGTCTGTCTGTCTGTCGGTCTGTCTGTCTGTCTGTCTGTCGTTTGTACAGGATTCACACAAAAACTACTGAACGGATTTTGACGAAATTTGGTATGGTAGTAGTTTATACACCGGTATAACATTTAGGCTATGTTTTACATATATATCACATTCGTATGTCTGTTTATTTTACTTTTAAGAAAACACAAAAGAGAAGAAATCTACGCAAAAACTACTAGACTGATTTTCACTAAATTTCGTAAGATAGTAATTTATACACCGATGTAATATACTAACTTCTGCCCTCGACTTCGTCCACATGTAACAGTTACTTTTGGCCTCCGAACCCGAAATAACCTCGATTTTGGAACATTCTCCATCGGTACTCCGCCCCCATTGGTCTTAGCGTGGTAATATATATTATATAGCCTTCCTCGATGGATGAGCTATCTAACCCTACATTTTTTTTAAATAGGACCAGTATTTCTTGAGATTAGCGAGTTTCAAGCAAACAAACTTTATAATATTAATATCTATACATATAATAAAACTCTAACAAGGCCAAATCAGTAAATTAAATATTTTTTGAAAATTATATTCGGGGTAGACTTTGTTTTCGTTATAAAAGTCAAAAGTTATTAAAATCGGACCAGTATTTCTTGATATTGGAGAGTACAAGCAAACAAACTTTATAATATTATCTATACATACATATAATAAAACTGTAATAAGGTCAAATCTGTAAATTAAATATTTTTTGAAAATTATAATCAGGGTATACTTTGTTTTCGTTATAGAAGCCAAAAATAATTAATTTAGAATTTTTGTTAATCTGTCTGTTTCTGTATACACGTATCACTCCGAAATACTGAACCAATCTTGACACAGTGATAACTTATATTATAAAGTAACACCTAAACACAAGGGGTTCTCAAAGATAACGGATAAAAGTCAAAAATTTGTAGTTAATGAAATTATTGACGGATTTTGGTAAAGTTTTCTTTGTGCTATAGCAATATATTTTTTAAATATGGCAAATATATATATATATTTTCAATAATTAATTTCAAGAAATGTGCGAGCGAGCGCTGCTTGAAGAGTTTGTAATAAAAAAATAAAATCTATAGCAAAAATATTCATTACTTTTACGAAAAAGTCTACGACACCATATATCTAAGTTTAATATCTCAAGTTAAAAGATGGTTTATATGTCAAAAGTAAAATAAATTTGAAGAGATTAAGTGTGGATGCAGATTTTACGTATACTTTACAATTTCTTATGGATCAAACAACTAAATCAAAATAGAAATTTAATGTAGAAAATGTTAATTGATGAAGTTAGTCAAAAGATAATGCGAAATATAAACTATAAGCCTGCAAAATTATTGTTCTGACGCTGCCGCTGGATCTACGCTAATTGTGAATGGGTACGGAGATGAGTGGCGCAGGAGTTACTCAAAGGGTATCGGGAAGACATTTATCGCCAATATATGTAGGTTATATTTTATCTTAATTGGACCCGGTAGGTGATGCTGCGAACGGGTTCTCGACGTATTTTAAAAGAGTTCTCACATACCAACAGGGTATGTTTGGGTGAGTCTCTGGGTAGTTTGGATTCACAATTGGAAACGGTAGGTATAGCTGCAATTGGTGATTATGTTTTTTTTTAATGCGTTTAAAATACAATTGAAACCGGTAATTACCGATTTGCTGCAAACGAAGTTGCACGGGTCAGCTAGTTTTATTATACACTCATCAAAAAAGTCTAAGCAACATGTACTAATTTAAATTTTAGGATGGTTCTTCACATTATAACGTTGTATTTTATTTTTAAAATAATATCTTTAGGGTTCTATGATGTAAAAATAACAGCTGTTGTCTTTATAAGTTCTTTTAATAACAGAAATGAACAATATTAGAATATACTGTAGAAACTAAGATACATAAGAAACTAAACTTTTTTCTTACAAAATGAAATTTCTAAAGAAAATGTATTTATTGTGAAAGAATAGAACAATTTAATACAAAGTATGGGCTCCTCTGCTATTCAGAACTTGTCGGCGACGATTATTCATTGAATTAATGAGACTGTTTATGTCATCTTGCGGTATTCGCTCCCAATGGAATTGTAGCAAATCCTTCAGCTGTTGGGTTGTTGTCGCTCCGTCCAAGTCCTTCAAAACACGTCTCTGGAGCATGTCCCATGCGTGCTCGATGGGGTTGAGATCTGGCGATTGTGCAGGCCAGGGCAATACCCGGATGTTCTCCGTTGCAAAGCATTCACTGGTTCGCCGAGCTGTATGTGAACGCGCATTGTCATGCATTAACCTAAAATCGGAGCCAAAGGTTTGTGCAAATGGGTAGACATAAGGTCTAAGAATATCCTCAATGTAATTTTCAGCATTCATGTTTCCATTTACAAAAACGAGCTCAGTTCGCCTGTTCTTCATAATACCCGCCCATAACATAACTGTTGAGCCGCTGTATGGATGAACTTCCTGAACGCACCTGAGCCTTTCAGTATTTCCGGGCCGACGATACACTCGCACCCTTCTTGTATCAGGCTTAAACCCGAATCGCGACTCATCGGAAAACATAATTTTATCCCATTGTTCCTGGGTCCATGTTATGCGTTCTCTACACCATTCATATCGACGAGCGCGATTACCGTGACGTATCGGTGGGCACCTGATTGGGCGTCGAGCTCGTAGGCCGTACTCATGCAGTCGATTTCGCACAGTTTGAGGACTTACATCAACACCACTTGAAACTATCAAACTATAGCCTCAAACTTATCTCTCGAGCGGTTAACATCGGCTGGCGTCTTGCAGTCAGTTGTATGTACCGGTCTTGCCGAGTGGTTGTACTCCTTTTACGGCCTGGATGCTGTTCAGCGGGTTCTCCTGTATTATTGTAGCGCTGCCAAAACGACAAATAACACTTCTATAATGCCAAAATGTCGAGATACCTGAGATTGATTACTTCCCGCTTGCAACATCCCTACAGCTCTTTGCATTTCATCTGCCATCAAATGACGTCGCTTCATGACGTAAAGAATATCTAACAATTCAATTTTGTCGCTAACTTTATTTAAATGGTTGGTAAAATTATAAAATCAAGACTAAACGTAGCAATTAAAACGCACTTAAATTCAAACAAATTCGCAGTCATTTGAATTTTATGGAAAAACAAAACATAATCAATTTTTTTTTTTACAACCAGCCAGTATGTCATCAATAACAAAAAAGTTTACTTACCTACGCACTTTGTTTGAGTAAATACTTAGAAATTAATTAATATAAATGGTAAAATTTGTAATATCACGCATGTTGCTTAGACTTTTTTGATGTGTGTATAACGATTTTTTTATACACTTGTATACAAGAGGTTAAGAGTATTAAGTACACTTAATATTATATACCAAATTTTAATATAATGCAAAAAGAATAATACAATATGTTACAATAAAAAATGATACTTTTATATTCGAGTAAGATCATAAAACTTATACATAGCTTTTTTGTATACAATAGTGAAAGAAGTTCGTAAATATAGTCAAGGAAATACTCAAAATAAAAAAGGTCTCCACCTGACGTACATTTTACTCTTTATCTTGTAATCACTCCTAAAAAAAATTAACCCCCTTTACCTATGTTAGCTAGGCCATAGCAAAATATCTAAAAACTACTTTTCCAAAAGATGAATACTGCACCCGTAACACTATAAACATTGTGATAAACGAAATAACGCTTTGAAATTGCTAGTAACGTGCCTAAAAGTGATGGTAATTTTGCCGTGGAATCACTTTGTTAATACAGTTAACAATCAACAAATTTACAGGTAACATAAAAATATGAAACATTTACGACATATGAAGTTAACAACGTAGTACAAAAATGGACGGATAGATGGCGTTAAAATAAACTTTTTGTCCCTAAACGCGCATTACGTTTTTCACATTAAAAAGGCTTACATTATTTTCATAACACTGTAAACATAGAACGTAGACACTTTAATCCTTTTTTTTTTTTTTTTAACGGGGAAACCCTATGGAACCCACCCTCCCGGGGAAAGGGGATGTCCGACTCCACGGACTAAACCCCACGGGACACAACCGTGGGGGGCGGCAGGGACGCAACAATCAACCTTAGCCGCCCCCACGGCCGCCCGGCGGAGGGACCGCCGGGCCCTCCAAACAACCGGGACACGCCGGCTCCCCCCCTCTCCGCCGGACCTTGCAAGAAGGGCCCCCCGGCCCACCCCTCAGGCCGGCACGGCGGAGGAGTGGGCAAAGCGCCGCCTCCTCCTGCCAATCCTCCGTGGCGGAGACGGCCACTACACACACACAGAAGAGGACACGCTCGCCACGCCTGTTCGCTGCCGAGCATGGCCGAGACCACGCCGGCAGCGACAAGCAGGTCCTACCGCCGCCGCCAGAAGCGGCGCTGCTCCCCCCACCACACACCAACAAGGGCGCGCGGACTTCGCAGCGCCGCACCGTGACAGGCGGCGGCGGCTCCCTGCGCGCGACCGGGCGGACCACCCGAAACAACCCCGGAGACCTCACCCGGACCGCCCCCTCCCTATCAATCCACCCCCAACCGGCACGGCCCGGAAACCCCCAACCGCCCCCCGCCGCCCCTTTCCGGCCTCTTCCGACGCCTCTCTCCGCCTCCTTCCCTAGCCGGGCCCCCCCCTTTCTCGCCCCAAGGACACGGCCAAACCCCCTCCAGCCCCGGGGACCGGCCGCCCCCAGCACCCCGACCCCCACCCCCCCACCGCGCCCACCCCCCCGCGCACCGAGGCGCGGCCCACGGGCCCCGAGGCGGCCACGCCCCACACCCCATAGACGCGGCACCCGGCGCCCGGCCCCCCTATTGGGGAGAACCGGCCAGGCCGCCGCCCCCACAACGCGCCGCCCCGCAAGGGGCCAACCGCCAGCGCCCCCAAGGGGCCCAGAATCATCTGGTCCCCACCCCACCGGCGCCCTCCACCCATTGGCCCCGTGGTGGCCCCCCCAGCCCATAAAAAGAGGCCTCGGTCTTTTCGAGGCCACCCTAGGCCCAACCTCCTATCGCCTACCACAGGGTGGCCATCGTGGCCAGGCGCTCCACCTCCCTCCATTCCCCCCCCCTACACTAGGGTGTCATCCGCGTACATATAGGCGTGCCCCATATGGGAGCACGCCGCGGAGCACCCAGTCGTAGCCCATGTTCCACAGGAGCGGCCCGGCCGACCCCTGTGGAACCCCCCTCTTTGCCCGCTTACCATCGCCCGTCGCTGTCTACGTAGGCGACCTCCCTACCTTCAGGAAGCCTCCAACACCCGCCCAGCGGGGGCACTCCAATATCGAGCGCCTCCCTATAACACCATCGGCAGGTGTTGAAGGCGTTGGCGATGTCAAGGGACACCGCCAACACCCTTTCCCCCTGGAGGTCGCCTCCGCAACAGCACTTAAGGAGGGACAGGGCGTCCACCGTGGAACGCCCTTCCGGAAGCCATCTGCGCGTCCGCCACGCCCCACCCCTCTAGTCTACACCCAGAGAAGACACTTTAATCCTTTGATATATTATAATTACCACAAACAACAAGAAATATAGAAATATGTGTATTTTCTAGAAGAATCATACCCTTTCTTGTTATATCTTACAAATGAAGAATCTAAATGCGGTAAAATCGATATATAACTCCAACATATACATATTTGTTTAAGAAATAATTATAAAATTTAAATTATCATTTAAAAATTGTAATAGTAAATTTTACACAAGAATAGGTACTACACAGAAGCATATATCTCATAGATAAACAGCTATTAATATTTGGTAAGTTTTGCTATTTTTAGTAAAATGTTTAAAATTGTGTTTTGTGGACTTTGCCATTATTATTACTACAACCCTTAAATCATTTTAATAAATAAAATTATTACAAAAAATATAAGCTTACCTCGCTAATAAAGTCCATAGATTGGAAGAAAACAAAGCAGTTATACAATCAGTACCGAGCAATGCTTTCATCATATATTCTTCCAAAGTACAATATTCCTCAGCAGTAAATGTCATTGCAAATGCTGTCATATAAGTAAGTGCATATTCGTACAATCCTACAGTTTGATAATAATTTGTACATTTCGAATTAAATTTCAGGCCCATATTGAACCAAATATGACCTTAAACAGGATTTTTTATGTTAAAATGATATACAATTTTACAGTTAATTCTGTGTCTTATGTAACTTACAATACGGTACACAACTGTAGACACAACATATTATTTTCTCTTTGGATATAACTGGTTTTTTATCATTGTTAAACTGAACCATTGCTTTCATGAAGGACAGCAACAATAATAAGTATCCAAATAATTTATCTTCTTTCCTCATTATATGTATTTCGTAGTCGAGTAGACACTGAAATTTATTTTATCAAAATTATAATAATTCTATATCTATATAAATGAAATAATAGTGGTCAGTTCGATTATTTTTTAGGTTTAATACATAGACACTAACTAACTTCTATCTAACTAACTAATCTAATTTTTTATCTAAAAAAAATATCATATCTTCGTTTGATAAAAAGTTATAAGTAACTACTATTTTTACATGCACTATGCAAATGGTGATGTGTGAACTTCTGGGCAAGGGGTGTGGTGCGCATGATCAGAAGAGGTGAGGTAAATCAGTAACTAGTTCTAAGATCTTTTTAAAGAAATGTATAATATTTTTTAACGTTTTTATCTGTAAATATATAAAGTATATTCTTAAGATAAAAAACAACGCAGACAAAGATTCGGATATCAGATAGTGTATAGATAAAATTATAGTATATGTTATTAGTATGGACTTCTCTCAGGAAATGCCTGAACCGATTTAAACTATACTTTTACTGGTAGATAGACGACTTTTCAGAGTATTATTTTAAGTTATATAACAGTCGTGTTTTTTATAAGGGCTAAGCAGTTACAATTAATCCACATACAGCATGTAGATTATCAACCAGTAAGCAATAAATTGATTTAATTGTATTTAAACACTAGTAAAAACATTTGTAAGGAAGGCATGCACGCCGCCTACTGTAACATGTAACATGTATATTAAATATCTAAACATTAATAGTATTTGGATTCACCATCACCAATATATTTGGAACTTTTATCCAATTCATAACACCCTCAGTGCTCTCTTGCACTATGTAATAAAGCAGTATTATAATCATATAACCAGGAAGCGTTTCTCATTCAATTCCAAAACTACAGTCCAGTACAGGAGTAATATAATATTCTTTAAAACGGCAGAACTATAGATTATTATATATATATAATTTACTTACATTTATAAATATTTGATCTAATAATAACTCTCTGATTAACATTTCAACTGGAGCCAACATGTTGGTGTGCATAAGATTTCTAAATTGTGTAACTTTTTCAGACTCATTGCACGGGTAACTTTTTCTGTAATGAAAGTTAACAATGTGCTTTCTTATATCGACATAATGTTTTAGAGGTTTAGGAGATGGTGATTACCTCTAACCATTAATTTTTATTTACTTGAATTTTATTTCAATTCGAGGGTATGGAAGTAAAAACACAACTTTGGCGTACGACGACATATTTCTCAAGAGCGCGCGGTGGTACAATGCATTAACTTAAATAGATTATAATAGTTAATAATAATTATGCCGATGAACGGATTATGACGCTGGCGCATTGAGCACGGCGATTGGCCATCGTGTGTGACCATTTCAAAAGGGCGTGTTTTATCCCATTGTTCGTTAATTACCTCTTATCACTCGTGGAGCGTTTGAATGGACTAGCCTACTATCCTAATTTTTAGGATAGTAGACTAGTTATACGCTCGCTACAATGTCTATTGATAATTATAATGTGAGTACAGTCTTTTATACTACAATCTGGAAATTATTGGCAATCTGTGCCATATTTCTTAATAAGAGAGGCGGAAACTAAAACAAAATTTTAATACTCACAAATATAGATTAATTAGTAAATTTAGTAGAAACTCTTGATGTTTAAAACTGGAGTGCTTGAAAATATTAATTACTTTTAGTAAAATTTTAATCAAAAAACTGGAAACTTTCACTGCTCTCAAGATCACCTTATCTTCTTGATTGTGCTGAAAAATCCATAAATTCAACATTGCTTGTTTAAAGTTATAAGGTAACTAGCTTCTGCCCGCCACTTCGTCCACGTGGAATAGTTACTTTGGGCTAACGCTAACTTTAACTCACGACTTCGTTTACGTAGAAGATGAAAACATTGTCAAATAATACGTAACTGGCAATTCTGTTTATAAAGCAAAACTCGCACATGTGTGAGAATCGAACTGCAACCCTCGGCTCTTTAACAGGACTTATTACCGGAGCTGCAGAAATCTTCTAAATTTTGATATTACATGAAACCAGAATTAAGTAACTATAACAATAGGAATTACTACTTAATTTTATTTAAAAAAAACTACTATAATAAACCCTTACCTCTGAAGCAGTTTTCATATTATTGTCAATAATTTCACAAATCATTTTAATGCATTTATTATAAGTTTGTTTATCTATAAGACTATGAGAATACTTCTCACATATCGCCGTGTAAGCTTTCCATTGTTCTGCCATGGTCTTTACATCCAGAACTTCAACTATCTCCCCAATTTCAAGATTAATTTCTAATGCTGAAATAGGTAAGAAATAATCTAAATTGATCATATTTTCTATTAAACTTTTTATTATTTAGGTATCTAAAATATGATGTATTGGTGTAAAAAAAAAGAACTTCATATTTTTATGATAATTACATTATTATGCAGGTTTGAAGAATATTTAGACAAGAATATTCAAATTCTACAAATTCAGACTCTCCAGGTGATGCAATAAAAGGTAGTTATTATAGCTTCATACATTATTCCTACATAAAAATTAATTATTGAAGACATCATTATCTTGTTGTTGATCATCTGTTCTCGTTTAATATTATTGAGAGTGACAATATTTGGTGTGTATTACCACAATGCCTGAAGAAGCAAACATAATGCAACAATTAATAGGTGTGAAAGAGAGAGAGCACTTCACATTGCTCAAACTCCCAATAGGAACTGCTAAGATTTATGTCATCCGATTGTTACAAATGGCAATATAATACAAAACAAAACAGCAGAGTAACTGATAACAGTTTATACCAAAAATTATAATAAAATAACACAGCAGAATAATTCATTATCGTTATGTTAATGCCATCTATAATAATAATTTACAGTACAATCTCCTACCTGCATCTAGTATATTCAATTGCTCATTTTCACTTAAGTCAAATACAAAATGTTTTTCTATCACCATTAAGTATGTCAATTGTAATTCATGGCAAGAACGAAATAAATCCTTTAGATGCTTTGCTACGTGGCTAAGATAAACACCATAAATGGAATCACTGAAATAAAAAAAAAAGTAACTTACAATTAATGAATATTTCACTTTTGCCATTACTATAAGATAATTTCTTGTTAATGAACGATTCAAAAATAATATTAGACATAAGAAATTATCCGAAACAAAATACATATAAGAGTTGTCGAGGTATGTATGCTTGGTATACATTATGTTTCAATAACTCATATAAGTATGAATATGTAGCATAGCTTAGGTTAGCTCAGAAAGGTCGCGAATTGCATGTATCAGGCAACAGTCCAAGCCCAGGTGAGCCGTGCACCCTGGAGCTAGTTGCCCAAATAAAATCGGCTGAGTGCCTTAAGCGCTCACCTTAGTAGTCCGGTGAAGCTGTTAAGACCTTGCTAGATCAATAGCGGAGTCAGTTCGAAAAAAAAAATTAGACTTAAGAAATGTATTATATATATCTGAAGCAATGATCATACAGAGGCAAAATGTTTGGACACTGCTTTATTCTAACTAGGTCTGAATTCCTGCAATTGGTGTGAGCTATTGATGAAAAAATTATGATCAAACAATGGCATGGTGGGCTTTTTCCGATATTGTTCAGCTCGCTACTGTTTTCAAGTAGAAAATCTATCACAAGCTCAAGCTGTATATATATTCTTGTAATTTGTGCAGCACCTGAGAGCCAGTTCTCTCGAAGTATTAAAATAATTAAAAAAAACATAAAATAAGTTTCAAATATTATAGTACCTTTCTTTACAATGTAAAAATACTATCCTTATAATCTGTCCTGTTGATGTTGGGAATGTTTTCATAGTAACACAAGACAAGGAGGCTAATTCAACAACAGTTTTGATGTAATCTGATAGCATTTGCAGCAAACTTATAGAATCATTGATATACCCAATCAATCTGTCATTGTTAATGTTTGAATTTGATAACATGTCATTGATCATGTCAAAGCACTGAAAATAATTTCAAAGTCAATAGAAACAAATCCGTAATGAGTGTGAAAGGCATAGTTAATTAATTCTATTTTTCTGGTCCGAACATAATAAATATGGAACAGAGTGAGCAAATATATAATAAGTATTTGAATTAATAACATTAATATAACTCCATAAATTGTATTTAATTATAAGATTATTCGAAAAATATTTACGAAATATATTGTCTGAGTAAGATAAGATAAACTTCGGTGGTCAATCAATTTTTCCAGCATAGACTAAGCAGTTACAAATTCAGTTAAGGCATGCCATCCAGTTCAGTATTAGTATTTATTTTGATATATGAACTTGTATAATTAGATGCTATATTTTGTAATACTAACAAAACATTCTTTATAGTTTATTTGGTAGGCATAAGTCAAATAAAAAATAATAACAAAATGAAGGAATATCTATTTTTAATAATTAATATGGAATACTTAAAGTGCCACAAAATCTCTTTGAAAAGTATATTTTGTTAGTGTTGTTCAAACTTTTGTAGCACATATATTGTGTATAGCAAAGTACTAAGGAGACTGAGCTTTACTTGGTAGGTTAACAAAATAATCCACAGTGGTTATTAGATGTAGTCCAAACATATTCGGTCATATGTCATTTAGTGTCATCTCACAAAATTTTGAGGTATCAGTTGGTTATCATCTATTAACAATAATGCAAGTACCACTAAAATTTACGAGATGGCTATATAAAATAGGCCTTAACAATTAATTACAATTTTTTTTTGTATAAAATTGTACATCGTCAGGGAAGATGCATATACAGTATAGATAAACTTAATCTACATACAAAATTTGATTGTGATTTTTATAGCTATTTCCAAGATATGTATGAAAAATAAATAATAAAAAAAAAACGAAATGAAAGCACTATAAAGTTTCCATTAAATAAGAAGGAAAAATATTCTATTAAAAGATAAATATTCATGAACCTAAAAATTACAAGTCAATTGAAAAATATTTCATAAAACAAAATTACCATAAGAAAAGCAGAAGGATATGAAAAAAAGACAATTTTGGATAGATTATACTTATACCTGTGAAACGCATGATCCACAGTCTTCCAACAGTGTGCTGAAGAAAAATGAAAATGTTTTCTTCTTTATTTCACTGTGGACTCCATACTGCAATGCCTTTTTAGTATTAATAACCAAACTATCATAACATACTGTATCCATCTGATAAATATTCATAAAGAAATTAGGTAGTAATTACTAATGTGAATAAAAGTATTTAACAATTTAAAATATTATACAGGTGTTGAAACAGTAAAGTGCTAAACAAACTATTGAAATTAATAATATTGTATTCATTTTGAATAATTGAGTAACATAGGTTAGCACATTTCATATCTTGTAAATGATTACATAATAGACTCTAAAGAACATTAACTCTCCCTTTCCCCCTAGTAGGGCAGTCAACATGTTTGTCACGTTGTGGTGTATGATTTGGCTTAATTTTTACGATCGGCCGCCTGCCTGACATCAACCCTCCTTGGGATAAACAATACAGAACTAATAAACAATATTATTCATTTTATGTTTTCTTATTATTCAGGAAAATTAGTTAAACAAAATGTAGGAGTTTCCAACTTGATAATTCAGAATGTTTATTACATGTTCACAACTTTTATGCTAGATTTAATTAATAAAATATTATAGTACCATTTACCTTTGATTACATATGTATATAATAAAAATTATTTACTTATTTATGTTGTTCACAACAATGTTTAAGGTTTAAAGGATACATTAGCATTCTCATTAGTATCAGGGCTTTCGTAGAAAGTATCTAAACTCTGAGAATTATCCATCACTAAGATCACCGGCAGTAAGAACTAATGCTTCTAAACTATTTCCTAAATAAAAATCAGCACAAACCACTATTTTGAATTAACTGATGTACGATAGGGGTGTCCGATATATATCGGTTTTCATAATAAATATAAACATAAAGCATCGACATGAGTTTTTGGCGGTATCTTGGTCTGTCATGTAGTGGATTTTATTTTTTATTCATAATCTTGTGTTACTTGACTCTATATTGTGTAAAATTGGTGGTGTTTTATGTAATATAGTTTATTTATTGTGCATAAGTGAAGTGAACGGAAAATAATACCACGGACCATGAATTCTTAGATGCCACAAAAACTCCATGGAAAGTTCTAACAAGATGGCCACCATCTTCTTAGTTTATTGAAATTATACCAAGAAACTTGTAATATCGATACTCATTTGACAATGGCAGGAATAGTCTACTAGAAGGCCGGCTGCCAAAAATGGAATGGAAGAAGAACTTGTAATACTATTAACTACTTGACAATGGCAGTAATAATCTAAAAGATTGGTTGCCAAAATTAAAGTAAAAAAAAAGCATCGACATCAACTTTTGTTTTCGTTTTATCGAACTCGTCCGATATATAGGACCTTTTAATTTAATATTAATAATAAGAATCGATATGTTTTATTTTTCATAAAACATAAACAATGGCATGTTATATCAAAAGTTATTTCTCGAAACCGTTAACATGTTGTTTACTGCGTTTATAAATTGCGCGGCAGATCGGTACTTGCCCATGGACATATTATACTAAATTGTATTATGTCCATGGGTACGCCAGATTGCCGGCACAAATAACTTATTTCATACCACCGAGTCCCTGGAATTATACAATACTAGCCTCTTCCCGCGACTTCTAATCTTCTTCAAAATACTTCGAATAGTTACTTTGGGCTAACGCTAACACACTGCGGAAGCTCATAAGAGGAAAAAAACCCCGATTTTGAAATATTCTTCATTGGTGCTCCGCTCCTGTTGGTCTTAGCGTGATGATATATAGCCCATAACCTTCCTCGATAAATGAGCTGTATAGCACTGAAATATTTTTTTTAATCTGACCAGTAGTACCTGAGATTACCTCCTACAACGTCACAAACTTTACATCTTTATAATATTAGTATAGAAGTATAAATTATAAACATCTTATATGTATTGAAATTTAAAAGAGTTCGTTAGCGGTTAACAAACGTTTTATTTTATTCAATTTAGTTTGTTTCACTCCGGTCAGTTTACGTGGAGAAAGCGGTGTTAAAATGTTTCCATTTATACGACTTCCAATATATATTAGGTATATTCATTTTTTTAATTTAATTTAGTTAATTTAATAATCTATTTATTTTTCGCTTTTCAGTGTCGTATGGGTATTTAATATTGAAGCCTATATATATAAAATATATTTTATACGATTTCAATTGGTTGCGAAATAAGTAACGTTTGGTGGTTTAGAATCTTAATCTATTATATTTTCCGCAACGCTTCTACTCCTATTCTGATCGTGGCTGTGGTCTTTTTGATACAGGTGTATTTCACGTGAAGCGGACAACAAAGAAAGCTGAGGTTCTGAAAATACGTTTATAGTGATCGTAATTGAACTTCTAGTATATATGTAGGCGACTGTTATATATAAACGGCCACCTATATACCTGTAAATATCCTATAATGTTTATAATATTACCGAGAGGTCAGAAAAATAACTAAAGCAAAAACGAAATATATGAAATGATTTACTATATCTTTCTATATCTATATCTTTCAAGTATATGACTCTGATTTAATTTGATATAGAAGTAATTTTTTGTTCTTTAGAAGCTCATAACTTGATAAACAAACATGATATTCACATTCACACCTCACAGATCCAACTGGTCCAATTAGGCTGATTATGAACGAATTTCAGAACCTCATCTTTCTCACTGTCCGCTTCACGAGAATTGCCTCAACAGTCAAAACCCCAAATGTAAGTCCTTGTCAAAACGAATCACATATGCCGATACACATGATAGCTGCTGTAAGCCGCTAATGAGTTCCATTCCATTTTCTTCATTTCCATGATCAAATCAGGATTGATTATATGATATTCCTATCACTACTACAGATTGTGTACAGTTTTAATTTTTTTTTTATTTGAAGGCTACCATCCGCTGGTATCAATAATTCAAATAAAATTTTTGAAATTTTTTTCAAGTAGATGAAAATACGTAGACACGAAGTGGGTGAAAACCAAATAAACGATATTTCACCCCCTTAGGGGTTGAATATTTTGTTCAAATTTATATGGGACCACCTCTGAGTATACCCAATTCAAATGAAAGAAGATTCATTAAAATCGGTTCACAGTTTATCGACGTAAATAACGATTAACATATATAAAAATACATACAACCGAACATAGTAGCCTCCTTCTTTTTCGAAGTCGATTAAAAATAAGATTTTCCTACAACGCCACGTAAAACTGAGACTACTCCAGTTGGAAATCACATATTCCAATTCTAATAACCACAAATATAACTTTCACTACAGTAAACATTTTTTGTTATAACTCGTCTTTTTATTGAAATAAATATGTGAAGAACTTATTCGGATGTACATAGAATATTTTTCTTCCCATATCTAATATGATTCGAATATTCAGGGAAATATAATTATTGACATTGGGAATGCTGCAATTGACAACATGTCATAAATGTCAAAATGTCAAATATCACCGTCAACACGCGCCCGGCTAGCTTTTAGGATATTACCACGTTATTATCCAAGTAGTTTTAAACTAAATTTTAATATTCATGAATGAATGTTAAACAAAAATATGTCGGAGTGTGATATATACAGAGCGCTGAAGACGATAGGAGTTGATACAAACACTCCAGAATTGGACAAGGCATGCGAAGAACTTCAGGTTAGAATCGTATTGTTAAGGATATTTTACTGTTTACACGAGTTTATTAAATTTTAGTATATGAATAACCTTCATTATTAAATGCGTCATACATGTGGGAAGTCATCTGAAACATATGACACACGATAAATATTTCGCAGCCTTCACAAGAAGAAAAAACAACGTTTATAGTACTAATTTATAGTTTTACTAATACAAGTAAACTTTCATGTCGATGCTTACTGTAGTGAAGCCAGCTAGTTTATATAATATGTATATCTTCATATTTAAGTTTGATATTAATATAATAGACATTATACATTTTTATTGATGAATATTTATTTTATTTTCATAGCTCATAGTCGCAATAAAATAAGACCTACGACAAAATTTATATAAAGCTATCACGATACCCATCCTTCAATGTGTGTAACAATCATTTGTAAATACAGAATTGCTGGGTGCAACCCATAAATAATACTGCCAAAAAGAAAATTTGGTACTTTCGTACTAAATCCAGCACTACCGTCGCCGACTTGCGTATCTTTTTTCGCAAGTTCAACCTAACCTGACCAATCTGTGACAAAACTATTTTGTTTTAACTTAAAAATCATTGCCGCGGTTGTCTCACGCCGTCTTTGTTTTGCAAGTCTAACCTTATCTAACCAATTTATTATTCTCAATTTTCCTGGCTTAGGTTAGACTTGTGAAACATAGACAGTGTGGTGCCGTTTTGAGTTTATGTGCCACCTTCAAATAATCTTGTGTAATCTTGTATATTACCAACTTGATGATTTTTAAGCCAAAACAAAGCAGTTTTGTCTCCGTTTGGTTAAGTTAGACTTGTGAAAAAGATAATGCAAGCCCGCCGTTGCAGCGGTCGGCGAGCACCGTAAATTTAATATGAAAGTACCGAAAATTTTAGTACATATTATATGATAGTGGCAATATGATGTCATTAATGCTTGGAGGCACCCAAATTACATCTTTAAGGTCTTCATAATGAAGGGTGATATCATTATAGTTGTCCTCATGGTCTTTATAAAATTATGGTGCCATATTAATTATTGTTCAATAAACCATACAAGGATTCCTATATAGATTTCTTTGGTCTGTGTCAAGATAGTGTGCTCCTCATTTCTTTTGTGCAAAACTTTTATAAGCTTTTACTTCTTTAACTATGAGAGTAAGTATGATACCATTTGACTGTAGATATTAATATATTTGATAGCAGATGAATTCTTTGTACCCATATATACTATAATTAAATTGTACATTATGAATGTTAATGAGTCATAAATATGAAATAATTTACCATACTGTACAAACCCACATATGTGATAACATAATATTTTAGTATAAAAAAAAATCCCCCCCCCCCCCTTTCTTTTTTTTCCGATAAACTCAAAAACTACCAAACGGATTGTCGTGCGGTTTTCACCTGTGGATAGAGTGATTGATGAGGGACGTTTTAGTATATAATTAGTCAAGCATTTTCTCATAATCAGGGCGGGACAACATCTGCCGGGCCCGCTAGTTAAAAATAAATGTGCAAATGAATGCATCTATTACTAATAAAATACAAATCTTAGATTTTCTTTCATAAATATATGTTTTTTTAAATGTTGTGACTATAATTAAGCCTAATTAATAAAGGTTATGTATGTATCAACAAACATTATAAAATAAAATTGCTTTCAGTCTCTGTCTTTTCCATTGGTTTTTCTAAAGTATGCAATAGATTTTGATGCAGTTTTATAATATATTGTTTTCTATATGTATGTATATTATATACATAGAAAGTACAGAACAAATTATGTATTATAATCAAGCTAACTGGCTAATCAAAATTACAAGATACATCAAAATAGTTTATAATGGAATAGTAATGTGCATGCTTAGATGTAATCTTAATTTAAGATTTACATAATTTACCAATATAAACTTTTTGAAAATTTAATATGTCAAACAAACATTAGTACATATCTTATTGTTTGATTTATTTATTAATTTTGATACTTAACAAACCATTATAAATGGAATCTCTTTACTTCAGCTTCACTAAACTGAAATTACATTGCTTTACAGGCCTTATTATCCAAACAAGCTATAAATGTTCAAATTATCGTTCAGAAATTATCAGAATTTATTTTGAAAACTGAAGATGCAATATTATTCAAGAAATACTTCTCTAGTATACTTCTGGCTTTGGTTTCTGCAAAGATTCCACTGAAACCAGTATTCTCAAGAGCACAGTTTGATTTATGTAGTGACAATGAGAAGACGAATCACTTGGAGTATTCCATTATATTAGCTGTATTAAGTGATCATCCTGATGTCTTACAGTAAGTACCACAGTAGTTATAAGTTTATCATAAGTAATTATTATCTTGCTTATAAAGAATGTAAAAATAAACTTCTCTACTTAAGATTTGTTTTTTTATTTTGTATTTAGACTAGCACTTCATATTTTAACAAAACTTTACAATTAACATGTAACATGTGAATTTTCCATTATATTTTGTTTCCAGATATGCTCTTAAATATTTTGATATTAACAAAGTACCACCATTTGAGGTATTCATCCACCATGAAGAAACATACAATGTAGCTCCTAAAAAAAGACACCTCCTTGACAGTAGACAGAAGATTACAGATCACCGTGTAGTCAACTGTTGTTACACATTACTCCATAAACTGCCCAATGAGTTTTCTACAAAATGGGATTGGACCAAATTTGTGAATAATTTCAGTAATCATGAAAATTTGGAGATAAGATGGTAAAATTTACAACTTTAAAGTTATTTAATTGTAATTAGTAGACAAGAAACTATCAATAAACTATAATTTATATTTAAAAACATTCTGAATATGTAATAACATATTCCTTAGTTTTTTCAATGTTTTGATACAGATGGTTTATGAATTATTTAAGATTATATTAAGCAGTATAATACAGGTATAATATAATCTTTAGTATTATTATAGTATTATAAAGAGGTACAGTTTGTTAATATCTCTCAGGGAAGTAATCTATGATATTACTTATTCAATACTGAAAATTTCTTTCATTGATAATAAGTTATATTTTTGGCTGATGGGTATGATCTATCATTATTATTTTTTATGTTGTAATTGACATTTACAAGTTATCTCTATCTACAAGCCTTTGTATCTGTAAAAGATGATTCAAGTAGCATTCTGGCGGCAGTTTCGTAAATGGCTGACAAGAGTGATCTGGGAACGAAACACTTGACCGCGAATTCGGCAAGTATGTAAAACTGTTCCCCCAAGTGAACGGTGGTAGGAGACCTGTTTGTGACGCCTCATGCGTTTTTCTCCCAATTGCCGAAACCAGGTCGTGCTTTGATTGGCCTTCGTGAATTAGGCAACACCATTTAGCACGGTCTACGGCTATCTCCTCCCTCTGGGGGCTTAGATGTTGAATGCAGCCATGTCACATTTAGTGCAATCCTTGAAACGAAGCATAGGTCATCCAACAGACCTCTTTGCATGTGCGACCTCTCCAAGCAGAATTTGTCTTTACAAACAAGTTCATTCCATTCGATGCACATGCTCTAACTAACGCAGTCGTCTAGTTTTGAGAATAGCGGTAATGCTAGGAAGCTGTGCCTCACTCAAAACGGACTCGTTTGTCATGTGATCTTTCCACGTTATGCCCAGTATGCTTCAAATACATCGCAAGTGAAATGTGTTCAGTCAGCGTTCTTGTTTTGCGTATGTTGTCCAAGATTACGCTCCGTACATAAGCATACTTAGGATACAAGTTAGGGTGGTCTTTAATACTAGTGTAATATCAATTATTCTTGAAAATTATATAAATATAATTTATTTGTATTTTTTAAATCAGGAACATATTGGATACTGGTATTTTCTAATTTCAATAATTATTGCAGGATGGTAAAAGAATGTATGTCAATACTGACTAACATGACTGAAGCACAGTCTATGACATTATCAAAAAATCTAAATATCTTAGACGAGGCATTAATAAGAAATACAGCCATTCAAAAAAGAGATGATGTTTGTGCAGTAAATGGAATAGTAAAAGATGAGACATTTAAAACTGACAGTGTTGTAAATATAGACGGCATTTGGCTGTCAGTTTACAACAAACGAAATGTTCAAGACGGCAAATTAGTTCCTGTAAAATCTACTATTAACAATTTAAGAAGTTTAGCACTCGGCATAGCTTCTGGTTAGTTATGTTTATTATATACTACTTAATATTTTGTACCATAACATAATTACAGAGTTAACATGGCAATATAAATATATTAACAAACCAAAAGTAAAATAGAGCCCAATTAATATATTGAACACTTTTGTTTACAGATGTAAAAATTGACTTATACTATTTCTACATAAAAAGCATGTATCAGTAAAATTTAATATAAAATGCATAATTTGACTATAAAGTTTACTACGGTTACTGTAAACGGGAATTAAAATCACTGTAAAATAGTATATATTCTAATGTTAATTAATAATACCATTCATATACAAATATGTGGACGGTAGTAAAAGCAATTGGTATGTGGTTGGTAATAAAGAATTTGATTAATACCAACATTGTATGAATCAATGTCTCATGATATACCACTGAACAACATTAACAATAGGTTGAAAGTGTTACTTAATCTGACTGTGGTATAATAACCAATCACTATAAATTATGCAAGTGAAAAAGGGCAGATAGCATTTTTTCATACTTACTTACTTCATGCCATAATAAACTGGTATAAACGAGTACAAATAATCATAAAGATCTAAATTCCGAAATAAATTAACGTATATTAGTTCATCCTGCACAGAATATAGAAAAAATCGACTACATTTATCATACATTTATTACTTAAAACATAGATTGGTAGCCGAAAGCATGGGTAGAAAAAGTTTCGAATAATTATGATATTACAAAAAAAGAATCAAACATTTACAATTAACAATAATGAGTACATAGGTGGCATTTAAAACAATCTGAGGATTACTGTGTTAACGTGTACAATTGATTTCTTCTTTTTAGCTACACTGTTAGGTGTTTCACTTAAGAATAATTTAGATTTTAACTGGTTTTAGGGCAAGGTGTTTGCCTAATGGGTCCAGTTGGATCCGGTAAGACATCTCTGGTGGAACATTTAGCAGCTATAACAGGCCGTAAAGGGGTAGCTTTTAAGAAAGTGCAGCTTGGCGACCAGACAGATTCGCGAATGTTGCTCGGTTCACATCAGTGTACTGATATACCAGGCGAGTTCATTTGGAGGCCAGGAGTTTTGACAGAGGTATGTATAAAATACAGCTCAATAATGTTGTAACAAATTTAAAATACTTTAACATTTAATTAACATTTACTTCGCTTACTTCCATAGCTTAATGTCTTATGGCATTTCGTTATGGGAAGCAGCAGCTGAGGTGGACACCTTATTCCTATTACAAAAATGGGCAGTTCGAGCAATCTATAATTTGGGGCCTAGCGAATCATTAAGGACTACGTTTCAGGAATTCGGTATTTTAACCCTGCCCTCCCAATATATTATTGAGAATTTGATGTACGTCCGCAAACACTTAGATAATCTGGATTTAGGAAAAAACGGACATAATGTAAATACTAGAAACAATAACAAACTGGTCACTCCATGTTTCAGGCTCACTAAGACCAGTAATAGTTTTTTAGGTAATAGTGTTAGATTTTATAACAAAGCCCAAAAACACATTACCGATTTGCGAGATAGTAAGTTCAAGTGTTATGTCAAGCGGGTCTTAATACATAAAGGCTATTACGGGGTGGATCAATGTGAACGATAGCGACGTCTGTGCGGCCACCAAAAACGAATGTAACTTTATATGTTGTTATGTTTTAATAATCAAAAAATATGTTATGTATTATGAAAAGATAAACCACATCGAGTTTCTTGCCGGTTCTTCTCGATGACTGGGTTGTTTTCCGAACCGGTGGTAGTTCTGACGTTCATAAGTGCCTTCTCAGGGCCTAAATTGAATAAAGAGTATTTTGAATATACCACATGTTCTATTCAAGTACAACAACTGAGTAAACAATTTTTGTAATATTATTTTTCTGTATAAAATTCTGGTGTGCATATTGTGTACATAATTCTCTTCTAAATGTCTTCATAAATTTTGATGATATTATAGTACTTGATAGGGTTTCGTTTAAATATTATTGTAGAGTTCCCAAATTAATATCATATAATTATAGATTTTCAGCCTTTAAGGACCTCTTAATATTTTTGTAACTGCATGTTTTGTATATTCTTGAGTTATTAAAATCTGTGGCAGCATACAAGTGCCTACTGGCTCTGCTAGTACTATCATATATTTAAAAACTCAAAAATAAAAGTATATTTTTTTTATTATTATTTAAAAGTTCTCTATATACAGTTACTAGAGGGCACGGCGGACGTTGTTCCGCCCTGATAATAAAAAAAACCTTGACCAATTATATACGTAAACCTTCCTCATTAATCACTTCATCTACTGGTGAAAACTGCATGAAAATCTGTTCTGTAGTTTTTGAGTATGAACAGACAGACAGACGTGGCTGAGGACTTTGTTTCATAATATGTAGTGAATGTTATTTCGATGTGCATGTCTTTGTTAAGAGTAACATTTGTTTGTAATTCTATTTACAACGAATAAAATTGTTCAGAATTAATAAAATGTTATACCTTTTGTTGTATACTTATCCTCATTTCAATCGGCTAATAAAATCTTAAATTGTAGGCTGTGCAAAATGGACACTGGTTACTTTTAGAAGATATAGATAGCGCCACTCTAGATGTAGCATCTACGTTGAGTTCACTTTTAGAGAGAAATACATTATGTGTTCCTGGATATAGAGATGCACTTCCAGTCACTCCTGGATTTCAGCTCTTTGTGACTCAAAGGTCTGTACACATATTTTTATTAATAACGGCCTTTTACTTTAAGTAAAATGTGTATTGAACTAGTTACTTAAGTGGATGCTTTTTATATTGAAGCGTTTTTGTCATTTTTATGCTTAGTTTTGGGACCAGTGACGACGTTGGGCGGTGAGCACAATTTTAAATTATATTTACTTATAACAATCATGTGTAAAAGCTATAAGAATATTATAATAAATGCATTACTACATGTTTTTATTTGTGTACTCTTGTTGTAAAGGATTTGCACATATTTCTTTTCCATAGTATTTATTTATAAATACCAATTTAAGGCGAGTTAATAAAGTTATTATTTTCTTTCTGTACATTTTTGTTGTATATTAAAAAGTGTTACGTTTTTATTAAAGCCGTTACATATGAGTAGGTGTAGTGTTTAAAGTGAAAACCCATAAACAATTGATATTCTCTCAAGAACATTTTAAACACTCTTGTACTGTAGAACAATCAAATACAAATCTGTTTGCTAATTTTTATAGCATATTAACACAAGTACATTTAAAAAGGAAAATTAAAAAATAAGATTTAAAAAAAAGTATAAATGACTACTTATTTAACAATTTCAATAATATTAGATTGACCACCTCACCTCATTTGAGGACACACTAAAAACTCACGTTCTACTCTTTTTATTATGTTGCTTTATTTTTCTTTTTCAAATTGACTCATTCTACGCCCTACACTTAAAACAACGCCACATGTAACTGTTCATCATTAGTCACAATGTTTTGAGAATATCAAATGGAACATATGCTGATCTATATGTATATTAAACAATATTTTTTGTATTTTGTTTTAGAACTATTGTTACTAATTATGGATTCCAAAAGAAAATGTCAAATTCCAGCACACTACTCCAAAAACATTTAACACAAATAAATGTAGAGCCTCTATCTAGATCAGAGCTATCGGAAATTATACAGACAACATATCCAAGTCTTACAACAATATGCCAGAGAATGATTGAAGTATTCATGATGTTTTCTGTTGGAAGTCACGATACCTCTTTACAAAGTGCTGAGGTAGAATCTGATAAAGAAACTAGTATTAACATAATGCGTGGATCGAGACTCATCTCAACAAGAGATCTCATGAAATGGGCTAAAAGATCTATTGTAGGATTCAATGTATCATGTCCCGAATCCGCTTTAAAAGTTTTACAAGATGCATTAGACATATTTACATATTCAGTGTCTTCTCCAGAACACAGACTTACGTTGGCTAAGAAAGTTGGCACCTGTTTAGGAATTGTTGAAACAAAATCAGAATTTTACTGCAGACATTATAAGCCTATTGTCTCTTTACATCCGAGTTATTTGGAAGTTGGAAGAGCAAAGTTGCCTCGCTTAGAAAAAAGTTTAGATTCTGTTGATTTTGATACAAAACAAGTTGTGTTTTCATTTACACGACAATCCGCTTGCCTACTCGAAAGAATAGCACGTTGTATTATGTCCAATGAGCCAGTGTTACTCGTCGGAGAAACTGGAACTGGAAAGACATCTTCTGTTCAATACTTGGCCAAACAAACAGGTCATAAACTAGTCGTAATAAATATGAATCAGCAATCTGATTCTGCTGATTTACTAGGTGGTTACAAACCTGTCGATTTGAAATTTGTGATAAGACCAATTAAAAACGAATTCGAAGAACTGTTTCGAAGTTTTTACAATATTGATAAAAATAAGAAGTTCCTAAACCATGTTGCTACATGTTATGAAACAGAAAATTGGACAGCTCTGTTAGCATTAATGAAACAAAGTCATAAAGCTGCAGTAAACCGATTTACCACAGATAACAAAGACATAAAATTTAAGAAATGGTATTCTTTTGGATATAAATTATCTAAACTGGAACTGCAAGTAAAAGCTGCATCAAAATTGACATTTGCATTTATCGAAGGATCCTTAGTAAAAGCTATGCAAGAAGGTCACTGGGTGTTGCTAGACGAAATAAATTTAGCTTCTGCCGAAATCTTAGAGTGTTTGGCAGGTCTTCTAGAGGACAAAAATGAGAATATTGATTTACTAGAAAAAGGTGATAAAGAGCCTATAAAAAAACACCCTGATTTTACTCTATTTGCTTGCATGAATCCAGCTACTGACGTTGGAAAAAAAGATTTACCTGTAGGCTTAAGAAATCGTTTTACTGAGTTCTTTATAGATGAGCTTACTGAAAGGAATGATTTAATATTGTTAATTGGTGATTATTTATATCACATGAACCTCAGTGGTGCTATTTTGGAAGGCATTTATTCTTTTTACACTAATATTAGAAAAGAAGCAAAGTTGAATCTCGTAGACGGTTCAGGTTAGTTATTAGATTTTTTAAATAATTGTACAGTAACAGTATATTTATAAAATCATAGACACAATATATTATTTCCACGAGTTTCTTTATTCTTTAGATGAGATTGGGAGAAATTGTAGTTTGTAATATAAAATATTGTCAGAACTTCCAAATATCACTTAAGCATTTCAACATTTGTAGGTAATGCACCGCATTATTCACTCCGGACTCTGTGCAGAGCTTTAACAGCAGCAGCAAAAGCGAAATGTGGAACAGTTGCAAGGTCGCTTTACGAAGCGTTTTGTTTATCGTTCCTTACACAATTAGATAGCTCGTCACATCCGATTGTTGAAGCTATGATTGCTAAGTAAGTATTGCATCTTCTACAACCTTAATAAAAGACTGAAATATGAAATTCATGTCAATTTATATTTTTATTATTTAGCTTAACATTTTGATGAGTATCTTCAAAGGATCTTAATCTATTCAAAGTATTTTAATATCTATAAAGTTAATGTGGTATTCAATCCTTAATAATATATGTATTTATAATATTCAGGGCTGTCATTGGTAAGAAGAATTTGAAGTCTGTTACCAATCAACTCATTCCTGAACCTCAAGTTCTAAATCAAAAATTCTTGTTATTTGAGGGACACTGGATACCTCAAGGAAAATTAGAGATAGTTATACCTGAAGGATACATTTTAACACCAACAGTCAGAAAGAATCTTAGAGACATTGCAAGAATAATCTCTTTAGGTCGTCTACCGGTACTCCTACAAGGTGACACTTCAGTTGGCAAAACCTCTCTTATAACTTATATTGCTAAAGCTTCGGGTAACTATTGTGTTAGAATAAACAATCACGAACATACAGACCTTCAAGAATATATAGGCTCTTATGCTACAGACGCCAGTGGTAAACTAGTATTTAAAGAAGGAGTATTGGTTGAAGCAATGAGAAAAGGTTACTGGATTATACTTGATGAATTAAATTTAGCTCCCAGTGACGTATTAGAAGCACTCAACCGTGTACTGGATGACAACCGAGAACTCTTTATTCCTGAAACTCAACAAGTTGTCAAGGCTGATCCTAATTTTATGCTTTTTGCAACGCAGAATCCTCCTGGGTTGTATGGTGGACGTAAGATGTTATCTAGGGCCTTTAAAAATAGATTTGTTGAACTTCATTTTGATGAAATACCAAAACGAGAACTTGAAACAATATTGCAACATAGATGTCATATACCACCTGCATACAGTAAAAAAATGATAGCTATTATGGCAGATCTTCAAATAAGGCGTCGAGGTTCTGCTGCGGTTCAAGGAAAAGATGGATTTATTACTTTGAGGGACCTTTTTAGGTGGGGTCAAAGGTATAAACATGCGTCAAAAGAATCATTAACAGATGATAAGTTTTATGATTGGGATCAACATATAGCGGATGAAGGTTATCTTGTATTAGCTGGTAAAGTAAGGCAAACAGATGAAAGATACATAATTGAAGAAATTATCGAAAAACATATTAAGAGGAAAGTAAATCCAAATAATTTCTTCAGTCTTCACCAGGCCACTTCTCCTGTTACGAAATCGATTTTAGAAACCGTTCTTAACAATGAACTTGAAGATTTTTCACATATAGTATGGACATATAATATGAGGAGACTAGCCGTTTTAGTGGCGAAATCATTTACTTTTTCTGAGCCTGTACTATTAGTTGGTGAGACCGGTTGTGGCAAAACGACCATATGCCAAGTTATAGCAGCACTCAAAAAACGTCAACTACTATCAGTTAACTGCCATATGCACACTGAAAGCTCTGACTTCATTGGTGGTCTACGGCCAGTTAGGCATTATGAGAATGATGGACGTTTATTCGAATGGGTTGATGGACCTTTAGTAAAAGCCATGATGTCAGGGGCCATGTTTTTAGCTGATGAGATTTCATTAGCCGATGATAGTGTATTAGAACGATTAAATTCTTTATTGGAACCTGAGCGACAATTGGTTCTTAGTGAGAGAGGTATGGAAGATAATTCGGATATTGTTGTTATAACTGCGCATGTAGACTTCCATTTTATTGGAACTATGAACCCTGGGGGTGATTTTGGAAAAAAGGAATTGTCTCCAGCTCTTCGTAATCGATTTACGGAAATATGGTGTGATAGTGTTACATCTAGAGAAGATTTACTGAGAGTACTTGAGAAGAGCGTAAATAAAGGGATATCTCTAGGCAACCAAGAAGATGGTAGTTCAGGAATTGGCAGTTCTATTTTAGATTTTACAGACTGGTTGAAAAATTCCGACGTCACAAGTAAATTTCCATTCAGTATCCGTGATTTGTTATCCTGGGTTCAGTTTATTAATATAACAGTCGATAAAGGCGTTTTAGATGCACCAGAGGCTTACGTACATGGAGCCTGTATGACATTCTTAGACTGTTTCGGTACAGCTCTGACAGGTCATATCGACTCGGAAACTTTAGTTTCTTTGCGTAAAACTGCAAATCAATTCCTACTTAATCAAATTAAGACTTTTGGAAGTGAATATTTGGAGAATCTAAATGAAATGCTAAGTAATAACGAAAAAAATGTACTCATAGCTGAGAATGATGGCACTAAGTTTGGAATTAAACCTTTTTATATTGAATGTGGACAGAATAATGATATGGTTGAACAAGAACAAAAATTTACTTTTACCGCTCCAACTACAGGATCAAATACATTACGATTGTTACGTGGACTGCAGTTAAATAAAGCTATACTTTTAGAAGGAAATCCTGGTGTTGGAAAAACAAGTTTAGTGAATGCTTTAGCTAATTCTTCAAGGCATAGAGTAGTTCGAATCAACTTGAGTGACCAAACAGTAAGTGTCCTTGATACTTAATATTGATTTTAATCTATTAATACTTTCACAGATAATTAATAATTGAGACTATTTATGTAATCACTGGCTACCATTTGATACTGTTAATGTTGTTATAGGATCTTCATTTTCTAAGCACTAACTTTAATGAGTAATTGTTTGCTGCAATAGGTTTTTAAATATGTTTCAGGACATTACAGATCTATTTGGTACAGATCTTCCAAAAGAAGATGGATCTTTCTCTTTCACAGAAGGTGCATTCCTAAATGCACTCCAAAATGGAGATTGGATTCTATTAGATGAACTCAATTTAGCTCCGCAATCGGTTTTAGAAGGTTTGAATGCTTGTTTGGACCATAGAGGCGAAGTTTACATTCCCGAATTAGGAAAAACATTCAAAGTAAAAGAGACGACAAGATTATTTGCCTGCCAAAATCCATTAAAACAAGGAGGTGCTCGCAGAGGGCTTCCACTGTCATTTCTTAATAGATTTACACAAGTATATATCGATACTTTAACAAAAGATGATCTCATTTACATAGTTGAATCACAATATCCTAGTCTACCAAAAGATATTTTACACAGAATAGTGGAATTCAATTGTAAAGTGGCTCATGAAATTATAAATTTACAATCTTGGGGCCATAGAGGTAGTCCTTGGGAAATGAATTTACGAGATGTACAGAGATGGTGCGAGGCACTTCTCAAAGATAATAGTGACGGTCAAGATTTGTCTCCTGGAAAATTTGTTGACATGTTATATGTGAATCGTATGAGAACTGTTGAAGACAAAGTGAAAATGGAACAAACTTATGATAGTATATTCTGTCCCGAATATCCAAGAAGTGACAAAACTCCACAGTGTTTCTTTGATGAAAAGCAAATCATAGTTGGCGATGTTCATTTAGAAAGGAGTATAGAAAAAAGATTTAAGAATCGACGTGCCGTTGACACGAACTTATTGGTCCTAAGAAATCAATTATTTGCTTTGAAAGCCTTAGCTCAAAATGTTAAAATGAATTGGCTATCGATACTTGTCGGTCCTGCTGCCACAGGTAAAAGTAGCATTGTACAAGTTTTAGCTGATCTCACTGGAAATGATCTTCAGGTTATACCAGTAACATCAGCTATGGATGTGTCCGATTTGCTCGGAGGCTTCGAACAAGTCGATTATAATAGAAACCTTGAAAGTATTTACGACCAAACAGAGACAGCGACTATACAGACAGTACGAAACATATGGTCGAAAGGCAAATTTGACGATTGGAAGTCAAATAAACTCCTAAGTCATCTGCAGCAATATAAGCTTTTACAAGCTGTAAGTGACGCTGATGGTGACAATTTACAAATATTTAAAGATAAGGTACAGTTTCTTATAGATCATTCTCAGAAACTGCTCGAATATAATGTGGCGTATAGTTTTACATACGATAAAATACAAGAAATCCTAATTAATTTGAACAAATTAAAATCAAAGGTATCACAAGTAACAACAGTGAACGTCGGTGGCAAATTTGAATGGATTGACTCTTTATTAGTTAAAACAATGATAGAAGGCTCATGGCTGCTTTTGGATAACGTTAATCTGACCTCTGCGGCTGTTTTGGATAGACTTAATGGTTTATTAGAACCTAACGGTGTTCTAAGTATACCTGAAAGAGGTGATCTTAATGAGATCAGGCCACATGCTAATTTCAGAGTGTTCTTTACTATGGATCCAAAGTATGGAGAGATATCACGAGCTATGAGAAATAGAGGTGTAGAAATATACTTGCTTAGATCTGATGACGGGCAGATGAATTTATCTGAAACTGTGCCATATTTGGATTTAACTGCGTTACTTTCCTCCTGTGGATTACCGAGTGAATACCACTCAATATGCATCAAAGGACACGAATTGATGACTTCATTTATTCAAGGTAATTTAGTACTTTTTCTTAACATAATTATTTCATACTGGCTGATGATGCCTGTGATTTCATTCATATGAAATTATTATTGATGTTCAATGCTATCTATGTTTAGTTTCTACCTTAAAAATGTGCTGTATTTTTTGTTTTTAATTGTAATTTTATTATTACTGCTTAACTCCAAACTAAATGTGTAATGACCTACATATTGTTACCTAGGTTTTTGTGTTCAGTTCTATATTAAACTAATAAATACAAACTACGTACTTCATGTAGTTCTACTAATATGCACTGGACTCCTATTGTGCGCACAGAATTTTCTCAGTATGGGATAATGTTAATTTTCAGGTCTTGATCGTCCCACAATATCACATCTGTTGCAAGTCTCACATCTAACTTGGCAACAAATTGTACGCGGGTTGTCCGTTGAAACCGCTCTCATTAACAGTTTCTCTGACGTTTATATTAAATCTAGATGTGGTGGTGATTTCACCTCCAACGTTGCGTTAACGTTAGCTGAAATGAAGAACACAATGCTTAAAGAGTTGATGAAATTGGTAAAAGATAGTGATTTTACCCAATCTTCTCTTACCAATCACACTTTTACTGTAAAGGGGTTGTGTGCAAATTCTTCTTTAGAATACGCTAAACAACTCGCGTATGTTGGAACTCAAGAGTTCATCGATGACGATTATGAATCAGAGTACCATTTGTATTCCTTGTATAGTCTGTTTACTACTTTCATGAAATGTCCTAAAAGTATATCAAAAATAACCTACAATATTGTCAGAACTACCTTGAGAGACATATATGATACAACACACGAAGTAATCGATACATCGAATGAGAAAATAAATGAATTTATTAGTAAAAATAATGAATTTGAAGACAGCTTTAAAAGATTTTATCCAGAATCTTATAAATTAGATGAGAGAATAGTTAAAATATCAAATAAAGGGATATTGTTACTATACAATGTAGTTATGAATGTCTATACCACTATATATGCCAGTAAGACTTGTTTCTCAGCATGCGATTATTCTAAAGCAGTTCTTTCTGGTAAAATGACAGACGATTTCGTAGAGTACCCAATATTGAAGCATTGTTTCAATTATTTGCAATTAATTGATAAACACATTATTGACAATATTAATAGTATTCAAGATTTCTTAAATGATAAAACATGTTGCTACATAATACAGCTTTTGAATTGGAGGAACAGATTCGTAAAACTGTCCTCGGAAGCTATATTTATTACGACGAAAACAAAAAAGAAACAAGTTCTTAGAGAAGACATTGTACCTTTATTGTATATGCATAGTAAATGGCTCAATAAATATATTTTCGGAGGCTTCTCTAATATTGCTTCGAATGATAAACTAACGAAAGAATTTAAGATTGCCATTAAAATAATTGATGAGAATCACGAAGAAAATAACACTCGAATGAAGAAAGTGGGTAAAAAGTTAAGAAAACTTTGTGGACAACCGAAATTATGTATGAGTCGTGAAGAATATGAACTATGTCTTACAAGAAATAATGTTTATAATAAATTAACTATAAATATGAGTCAACCAATTGAGAATCAACTAAACAAATTATCATTAGATGTCTCAATTATGACAGACATAAGTTTAGCATTTGACGTTCCAGAAGAAGGGAAATTAGCAATAATTGAAGAGAATATATCAAAGGCAGAGGAAAATACACAGACACGTGACAAAGGATTTGATGTGAAGCTTATTCCATTAATATCTTACGTTATGAATCGAGTTCTAATTATGACAAGTGTAAAATTTTTTGAAACTTTAATGAACTTGTCGGTAGACAATAAAGAAAGATTAGAAGGAAATTGTGATGGTGATGTCTTGAAAAATATTGTACATCTAGGTAAAGTGACCAAAGGTATTCCACCAGTTCTGATGAATGTATTAGAAATCGTGGAAAGTATTCAACATGATCCAGAAAAAATACTCAGTTTAAGGTAAATAATTATGAGAAATTTAAGATATATGTTAATATTTTTGTTATGTATATTTTTTTTAACTTTATTTTTGGCAACCAATCTTTTAGATTTATATTAGTTAATAGTGTTACAAGTTCTTACTGCCATTGTCAAATCAGTATCGATATAACAAGTTTCTTGATATAATATCAATGAACTAACAAGATGGTGGCCATCTTTATTACATAAAACACCATCAATTTTACACAATATACAGTCAAGTAACACAAGATTATGAATAAAATATAAAATCTACTACATGACAGACAACCAAAATCCCGACAAAAACTCTTGTTATGTGTTTATCGCTTCGTCTTGTTGAAAGTAAAACGATAGAGGTATGTAGTTGAGTGCGCCTCATTCAAAAACTGATGGATTGATTTCGATCGATTTTATTTTAATTTTACTTCTCGAATACTTTCTCTCTATCTAAAAATTTATCACAATATCTTCATTTAATATAAATGTATTCAAATGTTACGAAACTACGATTTTTAAAAGCAAAAAGCGTCCAACGATTTGTTTTTTTTTTGCTATAGAGAGGGATCTAGCGGTGTTGTGCTTATGTTTTTCCTCGGTATATTTTCTCATCGATTTCATCTTCCCTCTTTATACATAAGATAATAAAAGACAATAAACGATAATAGACGAAATCGCGCGTATTAGATTGTAGTGAATATTATAGTTTTTATACATTTTGACTTTCTTTAAATGAACAAAAATCGCTGTTATTTAATAATCACTACATTGTCGATTAGGTATTTCTGGTTCAAGCCTGATGGTATATATCAATATATTAAAATTAGAACTTTACACCTAATATTTTTATCTAATATACAAATTAATACTACTAAGGACTAATTGCTAAAATATCAATAAAGTTCTATATATAAGAATTTCTTAGCAATTTATTATATCATATTACTATCATTTTACTAGCAACGTCAATAAAACTCTATGTGTTAATTTTCAGAATATCATCTTTACCGGCTAAGTTTTGGGATGCATTTTACAAAACTTTGGTATACTCACCGGCTGTGTATCCTTTACCTTTCTTAACCAAGGCGAAAGATACGGACTCAGTGGAATCGACTTTAGTTATACCCATAAACAGTAAAAGGTTCTCAGGGAACTTGCCGTTTATACCTTATTATGTACAAAAAATTACCATGTCCGATGAGGAGCAAGGTACGTAGTATATTTAACTGAGCTACTTATAAAATAGCTATAAACTGCAGTGATCACTTTATCTATACTAATATTATAAAAATATATCTCCAATAAAAAAACTTATATAGTTCTCCCTCTTTATAGCATTATATCTGGTTTAGAATTAACATAAATATAACATACTAGCCCCTCCCCTTTCCCGGGTGCTTTTTTCTTTGAGGTAAAGTTTGTGAATTTGTGAAGTTGTAGGGGGTAATCTCAGGAACTACTAAACCGATTTTGAAAATTCTTTTACCAATAGAAAGCCACATTATTTGTGAATGTCGTAGGTTATATATAATCACGCTAAGACCAATAGGGGCGGAGCAACAATGAAGAATGTTTTAAAATCGGGGTTTTTTTTCCTTTTGAGAGCTTCCGCTGCGTCTTAGCTCAAAATGACTATTCCACGCGTAAGAAGTAGCGGGCAGAAGCTATTAACTAATTATATTATCTAGACTAATATTATAAAGAGGTAAAGTTTGTGAGTTTGTGACGTTATGACGTTGTAAGGGGTAATCCACATAATAAAGCCACATATAAAAAAAAAAACTTATATAGTTCGTCCCGCGTTTTTTTTTTTTTTTTTTTTTCTTTTTATTAATCCCTTTTTTTTTCCTGTAAAAATATCCTATTTCTCGGGATAAGGTCAGTTGATGATGACTGAGTACTTTGTAGAATTAAACATAAATATAACATATAAATATGTCGACATAAATAATATTGCCTGTATTTATTAATGGATCTTTATAATTTGCTTTTATGACTATAATTTATAATCACAGTATTTATTAAAAAAAAAAAACCGCTCGAGTAACTCAGTAAAAATGCCGGAAGTGAAATATTTAATCAATTATATATCATGTCTTTATTGGAATATTTTACTCTCTTTATTGATTTCCATATACTTAATTCATAGCAATCATATATATATTTTAGAGTATAGTAAGATTCTTTCTTTTTCCCACTTTGCCAAAGTACTCATTTTTCATTACTCTTGTATCAGAAATCCCGCCTATAAAACATTGCACTAGAATGTTACCTTGGAATTTTAGTCCCATTGTGCCTAAACGATTTTTCTTTAATAAATCACAATTATTTTCCTTTCAGGCTCTCGTCATATGTTAGCTTACGAAACTGTATCGCTTGAAGATAGAGCAGAGTATTCGATGGAATTAGAAACGATATTAAATATTTTATGGAAGAATATCGCAACGTTAGAAACCGCAACGGCTATGAGACTGTAAGTGAAATTTACTAACCGTTTCAAAGAACTAACAGTCTAGCCGAAAAGTGGCCAGAATTATTATCGGTTACTAACTTGATTTTTTAATAGTTTGTATAACAGCAGCGGTTATATCTACTTTACTGTTTTAAACTGAAGACTGTAATCTTATGTAGGTAATTTCACAAAGGTTTATGTTAACGGATCTAGCAAATAAAGTCCCGTCAAAAATTAATGGCAAACAGTGTTTATTCGATAGCTATATACAAAAACAGAATATCATATGATTTTGGTTTACATGTCGGAAATGACTTTTTAATGATTAAAAAAAAAGTCTCATTCCTGCTATCACAGAGAGCAGAAATACGATACATAGTGTGTGACGTCACACCTTTCGAAACATTGTTCTAACCTTTATACTTTGGTATATTCATATTGAAGAGAAAGAGTGTTATTTATGGTTATATGTATATTTTCCTGATCCAAATGTCACTCTGTCATACTTCAAATAAGTAACGGTATACAAAACGGTATAAAATTCAAATAAGTAATCTGATATCAGTGCTTCCATTGTTTTCCAGAAATGCTGATGCTTTGTTCGAATTGAATAAATTCAAGCAATTAATATTATGCCTAAATTCAATTGTCAAACGGCAACCTCATGAAGATTCGGATGCCGTTGTAGAAATTTCTAAAGAATTAATTCAGTATTTTAAAGAAACAACCGCTTTCGCTAGTTGCCTTGCCGAGGCGACGAATATTTACAATGAACTGAAAGGTTCAAAGGATAAATTTAAAATGAAAATTTTAACGGCACAAATGGCACTACTGACTGCTCTTTTGTCTATACAAATGATGGCTGAAATGAGTCCAGTGGACCACGTGGAAAAATATAAACTTAAAGTGCAATACATCGAAGAGGACGTTAAGATGTTTGACACGTGGTTAAGTGCTTTTTACACGCACGGTTTGGTTACCGGTTCTATAACAAATACGAAAGATATACGCAAACCGTCACAAGTACCGATAGAATACTTAAGAGATGCCGATGTGATAGCTGCTTTAGGAAAAGTTCACCCTTATTGCTCTGTTATGATGGAACTGAAAGATATTACAGCTGAAAAGATTAGAAAATATGCGCTTGGAAATACATTTAGGCCTGAAGAACCTTCGTATGGGAGCTTCGTCAAGGTTAGTACTTATTAAGAAATCTGGAGATCTGTTTGTACATATTTTTTTTTGCGAAATTTTGTGCTATGTATATAACCGGTGTCGAATATGAGTTAATTTTTTTTATGATATCTTTTCCACGGAAAATATCTGTCACTAGCTTTTAACCGCGGTTTTGCTCGCTTTATTTAGTTTTTTTTTCTGGATGTTGTCCTTTTACGTACCGCTGATGGCGTACATACAAAATTGTATGATAATTAGTTGAATAGGTAAGGAATGAAAGCGTAACAAACCAGCAAACTTACTTTGACGCTTGTAATATTAGCTAGTATTCTTAAATTAATGAATTATAAATTATCATCACTACCTTTAGGTACCTATTAATGTAAAGGTATTAAATTTTTATTTATTTCCATCCCATTTAGTATACTTCTGTATACAATGAGTATATGTCATTTTGAAATTAATAAGTTATATAAATTATCAACGATATTTCCAAAATATGAATAAAAAAATGACTCAATAATGAACGCGTGTGAAGTTCCGGGCAAAACTAACTGCTTATTAATTTGAAATGAAGTCTTAGTCTGAAATTAACACTACACATAATACTGCCAATGAGTTTATTGTTTACACCGTAGTGTATTGTAATGTTAGTACTACCATATAGAAGAATATATTCCATTAGATACAGTTAAAGTTAAGCCGGAAGCGAATTAAATTATAAATTATGTTTTTATACTTATCATAACTTTATTTAATATTTCAGGACTGCAACCATTTCTCAAAATCAGTTCTATCAACAAAGACAATTAAGGACATATCTACGAATTTAATTGCCATTTCTAATACTCTCTATGAACAGATACAAAATAACACATCCAATAAAGAGGTCTTAAAAAATGCACACACCATTATCAGGGAGACCTCATCATGGCTTTATTCTGTTAATGCATTTTATAAGAAAATACAAAATAACTATTCGGATGCTTTCCCGGATCTGGCGAAACCTTTGCAGAGTTCCATTTCTCAGCTAGTGTACAGCGTTCACTCATTAAGTGATCTAATAAAGGAATTGACTGTAAAAATCGAACAAGGTCCGTCTTTAAGTGAAGTAGTAACTGATTTGATGATATATCCTAACTCTATACCGAATGAGGATAAAAAAATGCTGTATTTAAACCGCTTCGTGTCTGCTAAGTTTATGACGGTGCTGAATAAAAATGTTCTGGCTGAGAACGAAGACTTATTTAACGCGGAATTGGAATTCACACAGTATGTATTACTATCTTTTATGAGTTTTTTTAAAATGGTGTTAGGGTTTTTTCTAAACCCTCCTGGCTAGCTACCACTCTCAAGATCTCTTGGTTTAGCAGTTTACCATGTTAGACCACCTCGGCATATGACATCTGGTGATATTTTGATCGATTTTAACTTGAAAGTGGTAGGTAGCTACGTATGCGGATATTAAAAAATCCCTGAGATAATGCAATGCTTTCATCTCTGTGTTCTGATTCATCCAAAGCTTTGCATTGCAGCAATGGAACTTACGTTGATTGACGCAGTATTGAATATCCTACCACTAAGTTAGCATACCTTTCTCTTGGCTTATATTCTCTTTTGATCTTTACATCATTTTTTTTGGAACGAAGTTCCTTAACGCGGTTTACGGGTAGTGCGATTTATTAGAAATCGTCACGTAACGAATATGCTGTGTGTGTGTATCGAACCTACTAAAAGCAAATGAGCACACGAGTAAGTGAGTGCACAGTTCCGTGCGCGACTCTCTCTCTGTCCATGTCTCTTTTTATCATATAACCTCAAGACACGGTTGTACAGACACGTGTAAATTGCGTGAAAACGTATTTGTTATTTGTTTGTTAGATAGATCATACGTGAATATTTTATTATAGCAATAAAGTTTTTAAAAAACGTAAAGAACTTCGCCCAATTTTTTTTTTTTTGCATATTTATGACGTATTTGTTTGTCCTATATTAGGAAGTAAGGGACCGTCCACGACTTTGTTAGCATTCATTACAATATAAAATTAAGTAACAATAGAAGGTAGTTACATCAAAAACATGGCATAGAAGTAACATGTAGGATATTATATCAGCGAAATAATTTTTAAAGTCCGATGAATAGTTAAAAATATTATCTCTTATCATCATCAGTCTATCAGAGGCCCACTGTAGAGATATAGGCCTCTTCCTTTTATAAAGAAAAAATATTATCCCTTAATAATAGTAGTATATACACATATAGCGCAGCGGTTTAAGCAGTTGTCTCACCACTATCGTTGCGCTGTGGGTTGTGTTGTCGAATCCCACACAGGATAATTATATAATTTTTGTAAAGCACCTTTAAGTAAATATAACTAGTGACAGAGCTCTTTCAAAAAAATATGCAGATTAGAATTTTTTTAAATCCAGCAGTTTTGCCATGCAGTTTTAATATAGGCCAATGTTTTGATTCTCTCTCATTATATGTGTTCTTCAAAGGAGGTGTGAAAGGCTATTTATTTATCAAGTCGATATTTGCCGTTGTCCGTTGATTGTATTGTCCTTACTATCATGTTGTACAGCTAATATGCCGTGCTAGTGTAACTTCTTTCTTAGTTATACAGCTAAAAATAAGGAACTACAAGGTATAGGTTATGTATGAAAAGCTACTTACTTTCAACGGGTTGAACTCCAGGTAAAGTTCAGGAACAAAGCAAGACGGTGTGTATATATGTCTCTTTCCTGTGAAGCATATACCAAATATAATAAATAGTACCGAAACAAAGTTTCTATTATTCTGTTAAGTCACTTTATTGGATATTTTTGGGCAAATTTCGTCACTATTCTAAAAATACTCAAGTTAAAAACCTTCGTAAATGATTTTTTGGGATTACAACTTTCTTGTTTGAAATAGATTCATCTATAGTGTTAACTGCAAATGTATAGCGACACTTAACAGACTGTGCCTTTTGTGGCGTTATTGAGAGTTTTGTTAAATGGAGAGAAGATAAATCAATATTATTTTAAAGTAAACCAACCAAAGTCAAGTTGTTTCGACGTTTTGAAGAGTTTATCGTTAAATCGAGTAGCGTTAAATGGATTTGCTTGGATGGATTTACACTGTATTTGTTTAAATTGACACTTTCTAATATTCGATGTTATTATATATCTAATAAATAATTGTGAACACCTTCCTCTTTTTAGAGTATTGAAAATGAATTTATCAGAACTGAAAATGCACTGTACAGCCACGGATAAAATTGATAAAGTCTCTATGGAAGCCATCATATCGACGTTGAACGCAATAGTGAAATTGTGGGAACAGCAGCAACGAGACATTGAGAAGAAGAAACATGACGATGAAGCATTATATGTTACAAAGTAAGTAACAATAGAATTAATTTCTTTTTTTTTTATAATAGACTGTGTGACGCTTGACCTCTGTCTCACCTGATGGAAAGTGAAGACGAGGCCTAGGATCTAACGCGTTCACCCAGTAAAAGCACATTCACTCTTCTTTTTCACTCTCCATATATAAAAGGATATTTTAAATATGTTATTAGGTTGGACATCATCTCATGGTTATACCAATATGACAAGTTTTAGATGTTAATAGTATTATGTAATTACAACTGTTAATGTACTTATATGAGAAAAAAAACTATAAATATGTTTATTACGGAATAGAAAATCTATTAGCAATAGTAAATAATTGCGTCATCACAACTAAAATCTAAAAAAATTACAATGGTCATGCAAGTACACATGTTTGCAAGGATACTTAATATATATACTAAAAATACACACATGCACCATAATAGTCATATAATTACACAAATCACGTATTAGGTACAGAATATAGAATATTGAAACATGTTGTTATTATAATACGTCATGTAAATCTCAAATTTGATCTAATTAAGATTTATAATCTTTGGGGATGCCACTGGGACCTGAGGTACACGCTAAGCTTTGATCAAGTGACAGGATTCATACTATTTTTTTTTACGATGTTTTGGGAAATCACTACATATTATAAAACAAAGTCCTCTGCCACGTCTGTCTCTGTGTCTGTTCGCGATAAACTCGAAAACTAATGGATGGATTTTCATGCGGTTTTCACATTAAAAGTGATTCATGAGGAAGGTTTAGGTACACGAGTAGTCAAGGTTTTTTTTTAGGGCGGGACAACGTCCGCCGGGCCCCCTAGTTACATATAATAATAGGTCGAGATTTTTGAATTCTATATTATAGGAAAAAAACTGTTCTTTTTATCAGATCGAAATGTGAAGACGAAAACGAAGAAGCCATTACATATGAAGAGATACTGGAAATGTTCCCGTCGTACTCGGAATACGATTTTGCGGAATTCAAGCCACCAACGCTGGAACAAAAACCTATAAAACCGAATATTAGTGCGGCGGAGAAAACTAAAACGAAGCAGTTGATATCATCCGATGACGTTTCATTGGTTTACAAATGGCATTCGAGATTCATTCGGGACATGACCGAAGCCGAATGGTTACCGAATCGAAAGAAGCTGGTCGGAAATGACGTATTCAGTCCGTTCACGCAAAGATACACCACGTTTAGTAGACTCATACATAACACTTGGGAAGCGCTCGACGATCGATTTGAAGGTGTTGTGTCTCCTGGTTTGATGCTACTCCTATCGCATATTAAGGCGAAAGTTGATGGCCAAGGTTAGTGAGACCAATAATTTTATTTCATACTAACTATGACTTGTCCTCGTCTTTTAGTATAATAAGATTTTTGTTTATTACCACATCTTACTAATATTTCTGTTGAAATGTATACTTTGTTATTTAATTGTTAGAGTTTACATACGCTTTAAAAGGATGATGCATGTTAATAGCATACAATTTTAATGCGATATCTGGCAACCTAACCTGCTTAGGCAAGCGCCAGAAGTCAACTCAGTGCGTCATATATGTACATTAATTGTTCTATGTTCTTAACTAACGCAAATCCTATTTTAAAAGTACTGGTATAAAAGTTACTTTTGACTATATTTAAAAAAAAAAAATATAACTAACTTTCAGATTTGTTTCACTTTACGTTCTGTTATTAAAAAGATTAATAGTATATTTTTTTTGTACATCGCCACAATTAATATTTTATTGTAAATTTGTTCAATTCGAAATACTACCTCAGATAAGTATGAATTTAATTCATAATTCAATTATTTACAAGCGTATAACTTGATAAATATACATAATAGTAAATTAAAAAAAATCGTGTTTTCACTTTCGTACCTACTGGAAGTGCAATTAGGCTGAATCACAAGGAATTGCAAATCTCTTTTTTACATTGGTCGCTTCACGTGATACGTCCACCCGTGTATGATTTGTGTGTGATGTTCAAATTAATATTACACCTAACTCATTGTGTTGCTTTTATTCCTAGCCTACATAAATATATAATTTTTAAATAGGTTTCTAATAGAAATAGTGTAATATTCATCATAATTTTTATTTATTTTATACTGTACTAGCCTCAGCCCGCGACTTCGTTCGCGTGGAATAGTTACTTTGGGTTAACGCTAACACGCAGCTGAAGCTCTCAAGAGGAAAAAATACCCCGATTTTGAAACATTATTCATTGGTGCTCCGCTCATATGGGTCTTAGTGTGAATATATATAGCCTATAACCTTCTCCGATATATTATTATTATTAAATGCGCTATATAACAATGAAAGAATTTTTCAAATCGGACCAGTAGTTCCTGAGATTACCCCCTACAACGTCACAAATTCACAAACTCACAAATTTTACCTCTTTATTAACCGACTTCAAAAAAGGAGGAGGTTATCAATTCGACTGTATTTTTTTTTTTTTTTTATATGTTTGTTACCTCATAACTTTGGACTGGGTGAACGGATTTCGATGATTCTTTTTTTATTTGAAAGCTGGTGCTTCCCGTGTGGTCCCATTTCAATTTGGTCCAGTTCCGACAACGGCATCCAGTGCAAAACCGTATAAGTTTTAAATTTGCATTAATTATGTAAACGTCAAATAGACGAATAACTCAATATCACGCTAACCGATTTCGATGATTCATTTTTTATTGGAAAGGATGTATTTCAAGGGTAGTTTGATGAGAATTTGGTTAGGTTCTGATCATGGGATCTGTGACAAAGTAAGAAAACTTTCATGAAACGAGCCTCCTCCTTTCTTAAGGGCCGGCAACGCATCTGTGTTTTCTCTCGTGTCGCAGGTGTCCATGGACGGCCGTGATCACTTACCATCAGGTGACCCGTATGATCGTTTGCCATCAATATTATAAAAAAACTCTTCAATTCTTAGGAGCCTATTGTGCTTATGTTCGTTGCTGTGTTGCAACATGACGCAAGCATTATAATTACATTACTTAAGGTGTATTATGTGTGAAGCGATGGTAGCCGAGTTGGTGGTAGAAACTATCGCGGATTATTGATAAGGTCGCATTCGTACCAAACGTTACTTATTGTACAACCAATTGAAACCATATCGCATACCATACCGCAGAAATGCGCATATTTTAATATACTTAAGGCGGAACGGAGTTCGCGGGCACTGCTAGTAAAATATATTTAAGTACATTAAAAATGGAAAAATAAAGTAAATTTTCAAAAAAAAGTATTAACCGACTTCAATATCAATCAAAAACCCATAGGGCACTAAAAAGCGGAAAATAAATAGTTTATCAAATTAACCAAATTAAATAAAACATATGAATATGTGTGCTACCTAGAGATATATTGGAAGTCGGTGCGAACCGAAAAGCATATCATCTACATAGGTACAAAGTTTAAGTCCACTCTCGCGTCTCTGTAATACATTTCTACCTGGAACAAATTTGAAATTTCGGTTGGCACCGACTTCCAATACATCTCTAGGTAGCACACATATTCATATGTTTTATGTAATTTGGTTAATTTGATAAACTATTTATTTTCCGCTTTTTAGTGCCCTATGGGTTTTTGATTGATATTGAAGTCGGTTAATACTTTTTTTTGAAAATTTACTTTATAATATTAGTATAGATACTGCGTTCACAGATGACAGAGGACCCAAATACAAGTCTTAGTTACAATATTTTGTGTGCGTTTTTTTAAGATGACTGGATTTTTTGTTTTTTTTTTAAAGATGTGTCTGGAAATAAAATAGACTTTTATCGTTCCCCATGGGTTGCTGAGACACGACAGTGTCTCTCACTGTTACATAGTGTACGGGAAAGCACAAACGATTTGTTAGATCAATGGCCCGATTTCCCCACATTGAAAGAAGTAAGTAGACATATCGTAATAGATTTTTCATTTGTGTTTTGCTTTTGGTAAAAATAAAAGTTTTTTTACAGTTACATCTTAAATAACATTTATGTAATGCTGTTTATTTTATTTCGGTTTGGCTTGATTGTTAAAGTACACAGTATTATGAATAGAACCAGAAAAAACTAATTAGTGTGAGTAAATCTAACGAGATTTCTAAGGATAGAATGGACTGTATAGTTAATTTCTTCTGCATATTATGTTTACGATGTGTTAAAGACAGTAAAGACGTAAATAGATCATATTGCTAGTCATAAGTTGTTTATTTCTTTAAAAATGGATATGAATCACTTTAAGGAAGCTGCAAATATATCAATTTGTACCTAAAACTCAAACGGATCACTTTATTGAAGTCGCAAATAGATCACTTTAGTGATGTCGCAAAAGATCAATTTATGTGTAAAGACAGACGTAAATGGATCACTTTACTGATGTCAGCAAATAAATCAATTCGTACGTAAAGACGCAAATCGGTCACTTTACTGAAGTTGACAGTAGATCAATTCGTACGTGAAGATGCAAATGGATCACGTTACTAAAGTCGCAAATAGAACAATTCGTGGGTAAAGCCGCAAATGGATCACTTTACTGAAGTAGCAAATATATCGAATCGTGGGTAAATACGCAAATGGATCACTTTACTGATGTAGCAAATAGATCAATTCGTGGGTAAAGACGCAAATGGATCACTTTACTGAAGTAGCAAATAGATCAATTCGTGGGTAAATATGCAAATGGATCGTTTTACTGAAGTCACAAATCAATCAACTCGTGTGTAAAGACGCAAATAGATCGTTTTCATTAGGTTCTATTATTTTATTTAGTTTTACATGACTTTCTTTTTTTTTCCTAGATAATCGTAATAACGAATAGAATTCTAAGCTTTCCTGTCACGAGTCCTATCTCTCGCTTCCTCACTGGTCTCGAATTGCTTCGGGATAAGATCGAGGAGTGGAATAAAAATGCTCACAAAGGGAACAATCTAATAAAAGTGTCCTTAGAAGTCGGCCAGCAAATTATCAATTGGAGGAAAATAGAAATGAGTCATTGGAAAGAGTGTCTCAACAATTTGTACAATAAGTAATTCTTTTTTTCTCTTTGTTGTTATTAATGGTTGTTGTTATAGTTGTTATTTTTTATTTTATCATTTTTCTTATCATACTAACACTATGTATATACTATTATTCAAATTCCTTTATATTGAATTGATAAAATATATAACATAATTCATCGGTTCAGTTTAAGATGCGCGAAATTCAAGAAAGAGCAACTTCTTCACTTTGAATCAAAATCTAATAACTTAATATTTCGAAGTTGAATCGAATGTTTTAAATATCTTTATATTATATAATTCTCCTGTCCGTGTGTATGTGACTGAACTTGTAAACGTCTGGACTTTAGATGAAATTTTTTGTGTGTGTTCAGGTGGATTCAAGTATAGTTTAGGTTCACAATTGGACTCGGTAGGTGGCGTTGCTTTTGACATTTAGGATTCTTTTTATTTTCAAGACGGCACAACGTCCGCCGGTTCCTTTAGTATATATAGTTGATTATCTCTCAAATAATAATCAACTAATTAATATGTATTAATCGAAGAATAGTTCAGATTATTCGAATATTCAATCGAAGTTCGAACTGAATATTATTATTAGATTCAGTTCGAACACGATTCGCATACACCTAGATTAAAGTAATAGTTGGGATACAACGTATATAGGTACCTATCTTCCGTTTGTACTGAAACAATAATGTGATGAAACTTACAAATAGTTTAAAAAATAATAATAATTCCTTCTTTATACAGAAAACAATCCGAGGCTCACAAATACTGGTTCTATTTATATTCAGTGATCGATACTTATTTAGACACGGGATCAGGTGATCCGGTACCTGCGAACCGCGTTATATCCGTGCTAAAGGACTTCATGGAGAAGTCGAATCTGGCGGAATACGAAGTCAGACTGGATATTTTATATGTGTATCATTGTCATTTGGTGCATTTGGAGCCTAATGCTAGACGAGGTAAGATATATAACTAGATTAAGCTATAATTTATCTTAAAGAAATCGTTTCTATTAATAATTTATTACCTATTCAGTGTAAAATGAAAAGAAACCTGGTTATCACAGAAAAAGGTGAATAGTTGTATTAATCTTTTTTTTTACTAGTTAACACTAATAATAATAAAGCTTTATTTAAACCCATCCATAATACATATTAAACGATAACAATTGGTACTTATTAATTAACCTATAATATTCAATTACATTTGTTACACTTAGATGAATTTGATTTGTAATTATAAATTCTATTTTGTAATTATTTTAATTATTATTTTCTTTATTTATCAACTCCTAATTATTTAATTAATGCATGGACCCCGTTCGGGTAAAAGCCTCCCCCAAGGAATGCCATCCCTCTCTGTTATTAGCTCTGTCCAGCCAACTTCCACCCGCGCACGCTACAATTTCGTCTGCTCATCTGGCCTTTGGTCGACCTCTTGATCTGGTGCCTTTTGGCCCAGACCACTTTACTGACCGTAGAGTCCATCTATCGTCCTTGTAACGGGCTGCGTGACCCGCCCCCTTCCATTTAGCCTCCATTGCAAAAGATAAGGCATCGCATACTTTTGTCTTCTTTCGAATGTCAACGTTCTTTACCTTATCCTTCAATTTTATACCTAGGCAACTTCTTTCCATTCTCCTCTGGGTAGTCTTAACACTATCGCCACACTATTGGCTGATCTTGTAATTTCTCTTGTAAGAAATGTTCTTGAAGTACTACTGTATGTGGGAAAACATAGAACTGTGTATTTCTCAGAGTTTGAAATCGCCAATACGTCGTGGGCTGGCGTGGTGATTATGCTCATACCTTCCTTCGGGAAGTAGCCTATGGCCCTGTAGTGTGCTCCTTACAGGCTGATGACGATGATTTAATAATTAAATACTATTTTACAGTACCCAGCTTTTGATTTGCTGTGTAGAAGAGTGAGACGTTCGACTAAGATCGTAGAGCGCTATGACTGCGATAGACAAAGATAGCACTATACAGAACCGAACTTAGCCGACTATCTCACTCTTCTCTCCGATATGTAAAATCAAAATCTGAGTAATGATAAATGACGGTAATACATTTACAGCAGTATGTAAATTACTGTATATAGTTTTTTATTAGCAAAACTTTATCTGATATCGACGTCTTCGTCTGAATTGCCTTGTGCATGCGTACTACACCGTTTGCCCCACTACTCTACTGCAAGAAAATACACATAGTTGAACACGTAGTGCTCACAAACTTCGTAGTTTTTTTTTTTAACTTTTATAGCTTTATATTAAATTGAGATATCGTCGTAATTTTAGATAATCACCAAGTATGTATGGAGTAAAATTAGGAAGATCTGATTGAATTTTATACAGTAGTATTATTTTATACACAACCGCAGATCTCGTATCATTTTATTTATACTAGCGATCGTCTACAGATTGAAATTCCACCATAATTCATGTTTCCATATCAAGGGAAAAAACAATATTTTTTTTTATTGATAACATTAAAGCTTGGCAATTGGTACTAAACAAAAAAATAGAAAATCAACTGAGAACCTTTTTTGTCTCTGCCTATTAAATGTACATAGAAGATAAATAAATAGAAGTGAAATTTTATTTAGTCATATAAATTTAATTGTTACATTGTATTGTAAAATTGTAGTGATGATTATTATATTTGGGCAATCCTTTATACTCATAAATTTAATGTAAATTATATTAATTTTATTTATTTTTCTTACAGATGAACTTCTGTCTATCCTTTGGAATGTGTTTAACTATTACTCGCAGTTCAGTGCACAAGTTAGTACTCAAATCAAAGAGAAACGTGTACCCATTGAAAAGAAGTTACGCGATTTCGTTAAAATCTGTACTTGGGATCGAGATCTCAGTTATTGGAGTGTAAAAGATACTGTCGAGAAAGCGCATAAAGCTTTATACAAGCACACCAAAGAATTCGAGGTGAGTGCAACAAGAATAATTTTTACAAATGTGGATAATGCATCAGTCGTGTATACTAGACTAAAAACTTACAACCCTTTATCACAGCGATACAACTTACACTATTAATATCTATTTCCGTAAAAACTTTGAAAACCTGCATTTTCTAAAGGATCGGCATGATCTAAATACTAGAAACTGTAACAAACTGGTCGTCCCATGTTTCAGACTTAGCAAAACCAGTAATAGTTTCTTAAGTAATAGTGTTAGGTTTTACAATAAAGTTCCTAAACATATTACCAATTTGCCGGACTGTATATTTAAGCGCCACGTCGAGCAGGTTTTAGTGTCGAAAGGCTATTCTAGATTGGATCAATATGTGAACGATGGTGCCGTCTGGAATTGTCTCCTCTCTGTGCATCCACTAAAAACAGTATTGTAACGTATAATGTATTCGATATATATATGTTAAAAAGTGTACCCGATCGAGTTTCTTGCCAGTTCTTCTCGATGACTGGGTTGTTTTCCGAACCGGTGGTAGTTTTGACATTCATAAACGCCTTATTAGGGCCTAAACTGAATAAAGTATTTTTGATTTGATTTGAATAATAATGAAAAAAATTACTTTACTTGCTTCTGCCTACGGTTTTTACGCGTTAATGTAAATTTTAACTATCCGTTGAGAACAGTACATTTTTATGAATGAAGTGTACCCTATGTCTTATTTTTTACACCGGGCAATATGTCGCTTCTGTAATTAAAAAAGATTTAAGTGAAAATTCACGTGTTCCGGGTTTTCAACTGAAAGTAAATTAATTTGCAAGAAGAATACGTCCAATACGTTTAAAACTACGAAAATAGACGACAGTTGTTTCCTTTTTGATTTGATTTTTAAACCCGGAGGGCTTCTTATGATTATGACATACATAATAATAATAATTTATATAGAAAATATCGTCCGTTACGAGACTTATTCACGTACAACAAACGGCCGTGTCCACACAGTTTCACCCCATTTTTTTTTCGAGCTGTCTACTCTATTGGCCTGACGGGTCTTCACAGCTTCACCGGACTACACCACGGACTGTACAATATCATGTTGGATTATGGTCAAACACTACTTATAATATGTTTTAAAAATAATAATAACAAAAAAAAAAAACAAAGTCTTAAAAATATGAAGAATATTTATTGTTTTTTTAACTTAAACAGAATGTACTGAAAGAGAGTGTACTGAGCTGCCTAGTGGACAGCACTACAGATGTGACTACAGACCACGTTGGCATATGGGATAGGCCTAAACGTGCAACCACCACAGTGACCACTGGAGGGGCTTATATGATCGATCCACAGAACCACATTGTCTTGGCGAGAAATTTTAAGGTAATTCATAAACCATTTATATAATGCTTTCGATGTTTTTGAGTCATTTATCTGCAGCTAGACTTATAGTTTTTAATAATATCCATACAACATTAAATTTATCAAAACACACTCTTCATGGAATAAAGACATAAATACTTATGAGCAATGATTTCGTTTAATTTATATTTGCATATAATTATTTATTTGCAATATATTTTATTGTTAAAAGTAAATTAGATCAAATAAGAATAAAATAATATATGTCTGTTTGCTGTGCATTTTATTTTCGTTTACAAATTATGTCTAGAAACTCAAATGGATTTTTAGGACAGTTTTTTTCCTACACCTAGGTAGTAGAATTTTTCGTATAGCTACGTCTTTATTCCATGGAAGGGCCAAAATTTAAAATTTTGCGTACATTGTTGGACTATTACTAAAAGCATGGCTTAGTGAAAATTAATAATTGCTTTAAACATTTCTTCTTTTCTTTATCTTCACTGTTTCTCTTTGGAATCAATACTAATTGCTTTTTATCTCTTAATTCGCAGCATATGCAGGTAGTATGAGTATATATTACTCACTCTTTTAATATTAATTCATATAACATAATATAATCATAATGAAGAAGAAATTAATTTTAAAATAGAATTTTTTAACTTATCTTCCTTATAACAAACTAAAATGAAACGTCTATTTTATGATCACAGTAACGAGGTATATATCAGAGCTGTCACTAAGAGCTAACTTATTTTATATCGTAGAGTCCCTAAAATATATTGATTCAAAGTTTGTTATATGAACTATGGCAGTTTGTGTTATTAAGGATTTAATAATATTTCAACTCTTTTTTTCGATATTAGTAGGTAATCATAATTATGAAATGTAATGGAGATCTACTGTAAAAGTACACGAGATACCCAAATCATACAATTTTTTTATATTACCAAAGAAGGTGGAAAATTCTGGAAAGGTGACGTCATTACTCGAACTATTCGACAGAACTCGAGTCGGGGTATTTTTAAAACATCATTGAACTCCGTTCGTACGATCAATTACTCATTCATTATTTATTTGAATAGAGTCCTTATAAAGGTTAATAGTATGTATCAAATATGTATTATATTTATCAGCAGATTACAAAATTCAAATATGTAACGCCACAGGTAATAAAAGTAAAAATAAACCGATACAAATTAAACCTCTGTTGTCAATGTAGTTATATACTTGTATACTAATTTGTTAGTATTTGTATCTGGATACAGTACCTAAAAGTCAAATAGCAGAGTAATAGGAAATTAGTGAAAAATAAGGTGTAATATAGTTAAATGATTATTGTATTTCTTTTATTTGAAGAAATATTTAGACCAGGCTGAACAACCTTGCTCTGTTATTACGGATGGAAGTTTACTCTCGAAAATACCTGGTTTACTGAACAAGGCGAAGTCGTTATGCAAGGATACGATGACGAACACCGGGTATCCTTCCCTTGTTCAAGCTTTGGACGACTTCGTAACAATGGTCATTGAGACAAGTACTCATCTTGGCTCTTTAGAGGTATGTTCACCTTTAATTTTACTCCAATAATGTCATCATATAAAAAATTACCTTTATATGACATTGCAAATAGATCATGTGTCATGTTTATATATGCTATAGGTCGCTCAAGGAACGAAATTCGATTATAGTGCAACCTTTAATTTTACTCCAATAATGTCATCATATAAAAAATGACCTTTATATGACATCGCAAATAGATCATGTGTCATGTTTATATATGCTATAGGTCGTTCAAGGAACGAAATTCGATTATAGTGCAACCTTTAATTTTACTCCAATAATGTCATCATATAAAAAATGACCTTTATATGACATCGCAAATAGATCATGTGTCATGTTTATATATGCTATAGGTCGTTCAAGGAACGAAATTCGATTATAGTGCAACCTTTAATTTTACTCCAATAATGTCATCATATAAAAAAGGACCTTTATATGACATCGCAAATAGATCATGTGTCATGTTTATATATGCTATAGGTCGTTCAAGGAACGAAATTCGATTATAGTGCAACCTTTAATTTTACTCCAATAATGTCATCATATAAAAAATGACCTTTATATGACATCGCAAATAGATCATGTGTCATGTTTATATATGCTATAGGTCGTTCAAGGAACGAAATTCGATTATAGTGCAACCTTTAATTTTACTCCAATAATGTCATCATATAAAAAATGACCTTTATATGACATCGCAAATAGATCATGTGTCATGTTTATATATGCTATAGGTCGCTCAAGGAACGAAATTCGATTATAGTGCAAATATTGAGGTTTATTTTTTGGCAACGTGGGTACAAATATTTTGGATTAGTAGGCGTAAGGATCATGATTTATAACGAACTAGCGGGCCGGACGGAAGTTGTCCCACGTTGTTAATAAAAAAAAAAACAAAAATTCAACCGCAGCGCCGCCTACCGGGTCCAATTGCGAATCTAAATCATTCTCGGATCCACTGGAACACGCACACAACATTTCGTCAAAATCGGTCCAGCCGTTTAGGAGGAGTTCAGTGACATACACACGTACAGAAGAAATTTATATATAAAGATAAGCACTTATAAATAAAGGTTTCTTTAGTAATGGTATGGAAAAAAACTATTTTTTTTTTGTTGCTACCAGTAAAGCTCGTCACTATTTGCAATAACCAGTACAAAAAGGAAATGTATTGAGAAACATAATGTACTACTACAATACATATATTTTCACGGGTTATGTTGTCGTGGTTTGACCGGTGGAATATTATTTCGATGTCCGCAGGTTCGAACCCCGGTATGTACCAACGAATTTTTCGGAATTCGCGTACATTTATTAATTTAAATTGGTAACACTATCGGCTGACGGTGAACGAAAACGTCATAAGGAAACCCGAACTTGAGAAATGTTCTTTCAGTACTACTGTATGTGGGGAAAAATATAGAACTGTGGATTTCTCAGAGTTTGAAATCGCCAATACGTCGTGGGTTGGCGTGGTGATTATGCCCATACGTTCGTTCGGGAAGAGGCCTCTGGTCCTGCAGTGCGTCTCTTACAGGGTGATGATGATTATGTTGATAATAATTCCTTGTTTAATTTTAATTCTAAAGATCTTAAGGATCGATACTAATGAGACAGTGTAATCCTTAATTAGGAAATACATCTGGTAAATGAAAATCGTACACTTATGTGTAAAAACCTCGCCTATTATCGTGCGCGTATTAGCTGTTAACTGTGATTTCGACGAGCGCGGTTCCTACACTACTTCTTTAATTTGTCATATTTTAGTAGAATCTTATTTTTTCTAAAATAAGAGTATCCCAAATTAGTCCTAATAATATCTGCTGTCTATCGTTGAAAATCCCATCAAAATCGGTGCAAACGTTTCGGATAATAGCTCGAACAGACCGACAGACATGAAGTTTAAAACCTGATTTTCTGTTATAAGTACCGTTAACATTTTCATATAGTAGAAGACTGTTCTCTTAACATTACAAACAGGCACATCGATTGTTTTAATAAGCATATAGACAAATAAAAAAAGTAACTTACAAGATTGACCACAATAATTTAATAGCTCGACGTATAATTTATTTGGATTATTTTAATTTTTTTTATATCATAGGTGGCAAACGGACAGTTGGGTCACCTGATGTTAAGTGATCACCGCCGTCCATAGAAAAATAACTATCACAAATATATGTAAATGTCACGTTTCTTTTTCTCGAACTGACTACGCTATTGGTCTAGTAAGCTCTTAACAGCTTCACCGGACTACGTAAATGTCACTTCTAACTACATGAATTATATTTCAGGTGGATTCAGCACTACCAAAAGACAAACAAAAATCACAAGGAAAGAACATTGTCCAACAAAAAAGGAAAGCACTCGCTGATCTTTTTAAATACCTAACGAAGTTGGGACTAAATTATCGCACGGGACTTGTCATATTGTCGGCTTCCGATCAAGAGTTATATGATTTTACCATACCACCAGTAGATTTGGATGCCGCTATGGGTTATTTGAAGTCAAGGTAATTTCTATACTGCATGTGACGTAAATATTGTCCTTTAGTAATATTTACTTAATTTTTTTTCAATAAGAACAACTTGCAAACATAACTTTGTTGTCAACTCGCAACCTGTTTGAATGAAGCTAAACGAATAGACAGATGAAAAATTTACTTTTGTTTTTGGAAGTAAAACTTATTTAGGTGCGACTAGGAGGTAACTGGACGACAATGCAACGGAAGTTCGTTACGGCAATATGGCGGCACGTTTCTGAACCATCCGGTTAGATAATAATTAAACATAACTAAAACTTCTATTAAATCATAATTTATTTAATTCGTTACTTATCATAGTAATCTGTTCGTACTGTTCTATATTTTATTTACTTTATAACAAAGAGTTGCTAATAATAGTTTCCGTGTTATTTAAGTTCTGAATTAGCTGATAGATGGCACTACAGATGATTGAAGCTTTGATTTAATTTGTTACTTACTTACATTGAAACCAGATGGCAGCACGGTCGTGCGCCCATATAATTATATGTAATTAATTCTATTGTATGATTTTTATTATTATTCAATTAAGTATATTTTATAATTTTTTTATTCTAAAATTTTTGATTGATTTGTTTATAAACGGTTTATTGACAAAATTAAAAATATTGAAAAAGTTTTACTTCAATCGCATGTGACGGTTACACGCACTCATTTTTTTTTATTTTACTTTTTATTATGACTTCTATTTATTAATATAATAAATTATATTTTTCAATAGATAAACTATGTTCTTCAATTATTATACGTCGTTTGATAATCGAAAAACAAAATACTTTCTATTTATACTATTATTTTTTGTTTAGCTAATATCTCAAAGGGTACCGTCTTCACATAATTTTATTTTATTTTGGTGACGCATAAGTGTACTGTGTATAATTGTTCATAGGATTTTTAGTTTATTTATGATCTTTTATACATTTATACTTGTAAACTTTGAAGATTTAAAAAAAAAACTTAAAACTTTACGAACAGCTAAATTGGACTTGGATCATTTTGAAATGCAACAATTCATTTTTAATAATATATCGTAACATAGAGATATATTTTATAAACGAATTTAAAATTTCAGACGATGCGATGCTTCTTTAGGGCTTCTTTGGTCAGGTTGCGAAAAGTATTTCCAAAAGAACATTGCACGACATAGAACACTTGCTACTGCTCTTCAATCGCCACATCAAGATTTGGGTATGCAAAATATCGAAAGATGCAAGGGATTCTCTGCTCAGTTACTGGTGAGATTTTCTTTATTAGCACAAAATAAAATTAACAAGATTGACATAAAGTTATACAAATAATCTATCTTTTAATGTTGACAGTAAGTGTAATTATTTTTATTACAGAAATTAACAAATAAACAAAAGAAATCAATATCTAAATACTCCCGACTGCTTTGCGATTTGCGAACAATAGCTACAAACCTTACCAACTCATTAGATATAGATTCTATCGTTACAAACATATCGACACTGAAAAATAAAACTGATATTCTTATAGATTCTTACTCAAACTCTGGTATTGTATTAGAGCAATTCAATTTGGTTCTTAAGTCATGCCCTGAAAAGGGTCTTAACACTGAATCGGAACCCGAGTTTGATGCCGTATTGTCCGATTCGAAAATTGTACGCTGTTACAAAAACAGCGACGAATGGTCTGAGTTATATAAAAAGATTAAATCTCTTATATCGTCTGTTTATAAGCACAAAAGTGCTCTACATAAAGTATTGAGTACTATACCGAAACAAATCGGTCAAGATTTAGGTGAAATTCCAGTTGTATCACAAAATCATATTGACGTTGTAAACGAATGTACAGAGAATTTGAAAAACATGATAAGAGAAATTGAAAATATACTGGATCAATATCAATTCAAGTTAAAAACTATGATCGGTGACGTTGCACCACAACACCCAGTTTTACGAAGCATTGTTGACTTGCTCAAGTATCTGAAGAAAATGTTGAGTCGACTTGAGAAACTGGATGAAACTTATGACATTCCAATGGAAGATACAACAACCGCACCTGAACTTGTAATTCTAGCTGAAGATCTAATAGCTTCAATGTTGTTGATTATACAATCGATATACAAAAAACATCTGCCGCATGATACCAGTGAAAATATTGAAGTTATTAACGCAATTAATGAAATAATTCTCACCGATAAAGAAAGAGAGGAATCAAAAGATATACTAGAGGATAAACATTTGAAAGAGCTTTTAGAAGATAAATTATCAAATGATTCCAGAATGCTACAATTAGATAATTTGATATCTAAAACGCATCTTGTGCTCGTTAAATACACGCAGTATTTAGCTATTGGGGGTAAAGGTACAGAGGATGTGAAAAATGTTATAATGAGGATGGTCCCAATATTGGAACAAACTGCATTATTTGTTCAGTATTTCATAACACAAAAAGTAGCTGTACATAGGGTATCCTGCAAGATGTTATCTGTACTGTTGAAGATTTTCTCTGATTTAGCAACTAAAGGGTAAGTTGAGTTACTACATCGTGTATTATAATTATTTAACAAATAAGTGTATGGATTTAAATTTGTTTTGTTTTAAGAGGAATACAAAAGTTGCTTTACCTTTGGAATTAATGAACATACTGTTTAATTTTTTTATATATTATGGTGGACGTTACTTTGCGCTTAAGATTGATTGGCCGCTGAAGTGCGTCCAAGCGGAACTGCAAAGTAACGTCCATCCGTAAATTCAATGATGGATTTACGCAAAGTAATACTTTCATCAACCAAATCTTTTTAGTGTTTTATCTGTAACTAGCGCGCCCGGCGTTGTCGCGCCTTGATAATAAAAAAAACCCTGACAAATTATATACTTAAACCTTCTTCAGGAATCATTTTATCTACTGGTGAAATCCGCATGAAAAACCGTTCAGTAGTTTTTGAGTTTTTCGCGAATAGACAAATAGACGTGGCAGAGGATTTTGTTTTATCATATGTAGTGATAAATATAAACTCAGTTACAGAATTTTAACATTGACATTGGGCGAAGACCCAAGTCCATACGATTTTATAGGAAGAGTAAAAGTGATCAATTTATTATCAATTATTAATCAATATGTTTTTAACGAATCAACATACATGTTTCTGTTATTTATGTTCAAAAGTTTATCAAAGGTTATTTAGTATAATAAGGTATACATTGCTCCAGGATAGTCTAACATAATGTGTTTTAATAGCGAACTTTGTTAATGTATGAGTAAAAATAAATTGCAGATTTTGCAAACCGTCTGACCTGGACATGGAAGACGGTGAAGGTGAAGGTGGACCTGGAAAACTTTCAGGTGGAACAGGCCTAGGAGAAGGGGAAGGGAAGAAAGATGTTTCTGAAAGAATAGAAAATCAGGTAATATACATAATATAGCTGTGCCCATGATGTCGTCCGCGTTGAATCTTATGTAAAAAACAGTGATTAATAAAATTATCTAAATGTATAAGTCCATTTACTTATATACTTTTACCTCTCACTCAAGTCGCGTCGTCATTAAAATTACAATGACTTTTGATAGAATAAACCAATGTTAATGAAATAAAGACTAAATGTTACTCGAAGAATATGCTTTATGATTTTATCTTGAAAGCAGTGCTTTATCAGTGATGCGTCTCCAAACAAACAGACAGACATTTCTAAAAATTAATGAAATGTATTTTTTTACTTATTTCTAGACACATGCAAAAATTTTTGTCACAACAGTAAAAAAGTACAGACATGTTAAATTTACGAAGTTAGAAGATAAAGAGTAGGGCGTTGTTCTTTTTTTCGGATATGGCATTTTTTTTTTTCAGAGTTATTGAGATACTTAGGTAATTTTGGTTGTTTCACAGGATCAGTTGGACGATGCTCACCGCCCTGGTGAGGAGAAGAAAGAAGATGATAGAGACTGTAAAGAAGAAGAGAAAGGAATCAACATGTCAGAAGATTTCGATTCGCATTTACAAGATGTCGAAAAGAAAGGTAATCTTAGTGTATGCAATAGAACTAATATATAATGTAATAAACTGTAGGTGGTAGAGCCACGTTGAAGCTATTACTGGTTTCAGCATGAATGGGTCGGCTCGTCCGGGGTAGTACCACCCTCTCACAGAAAACCGACGTGAAGTAACAGTGCTTGCATTGTTGCGTTTCGTTTGGTCAGTGAGAGCGCCGGATACCCACCTCCTCTCCCCTTCCCCGTTCTTCCCCTCCCCATCCCCCCCATCCCCACTCCCCTCTCCCCCAAACACAGGTTGGCATGCGACTCCCTTGGTGTTGCAAGTGTCTATGGACGGTGGTGATCACTTACCATCAGGTGACCCACATGTCCGTTTGCCTCCTATAACATAAAAAAAAAAAAAAAAAAAATCAAGTGACAAAACTTATACAATATTACAAAAAAATTGTTATAGAAGGTGACGATGACAAACAAGAAGACAATGATGATGATGATATGGACAAGCAAATGGGAGATATTGATAATGCTGCAGAAAAGTAAGTTTCAGTATTTACAATAAATTCGATAAAAAATAAGTTGCTACTTTTTTAAAGAGACCCGGTTAAGAATTGAAAATACATATATTAACAAGTTCAAAAGTTATTATTTATTGTATATCTTAAAAGTAATCTTATCAATTTATCGTACATGTAAAGAAAATATATAAGTACGAAAAACCAATATGAAAAAGGGATCCGGAATGGCCTAGTTTAACCCTTAATCCGGTATTTCCATACACCCATACAGGGTAATCTACTAAACTGGGCTGTTGTAGCTCGTTTTTACGGTGCACTGCAATATTCACGTGACCAGAATTATTACTAAAATGTTTATTATTCAGAAAACTGCTGACTATATTCGATCAATTGTTATTAGATAACGAAATGTTATGAATGGACGTTTTATAAAGACACTAGAATAAAGTTAATCGAGAATAATCGCCAGTCTTAATATACAGCACCCAGCTTTTGATTTGGCACGTCGGCGCGGAGATCGAGATAGCCGGTTAAATTTTATATAGCGTTATCTTTGTCTATATCCAATCATTGCGCTGTTCGATAGAGAGAGCACTTTAAAAAACCGAATCAAGCTGATTTAACCGGACGTTTCATTCTTCTCTACGACTTGTAAAATTATTGTTATGAACCTTACAATGTTATCGAAGTTAATAATAATGATAATTAGTATTGCAGTTGCCTGCAGCAATTAGTCATTAAGTTAAAACTTAATGTTACGTAAAATTATGTTATTACTGCTATGCACATTGTAAATATACGTTTTATGTTTGACGACAATTTTGCTAATTTACATTATCCAATATATAGACTTGACCAACAAATCTGGGGTTCGGAAGACGAGGAAGATTTAGACGAAGAACAGGAAGGAAAGCGAGACAAAGATGAAAAAGGCAAAGGCGAAAGTACAGGGGAGAAAGAGATGGCTGCTAAAGAAGAGGAACAAGGGACCGACGATGGCACTGAAGGAAAAGATAGGAAGAAAAAGAAAGATATCAATGAAGTAGATGAACCAGAAGTGGACGACGATCATGTAAGTCTGTTAAATCTTTATTGATTTCTCATCAATACATTAATATCTCTCATTTTATTTTGTTCTTATTTTCGAGAATTTTAAAGTAATTAAACAACAAATTAGATTAAATAGGTCTGTTTTCTAAGAGTACATTCAAAGTGGCTGTTAAAGAAGAAGTAGAAGTTTTATTTTGGAAGTAAATGTATCGTTGTCAGAACATTTCATATAGACAAAACCAAGATAATACATATTTCAACAAAGCTGTGACTTGTATGAAAGTTATATTACTAGATGCACTAGTGTTCCTATAGTTCTATAGTGTTCTAGAAATAAGTATGTAAGTTTATAGGCAAATATGTTTATTAATGATGCAATTTTATCTAAGGAAACTACATATCTTAATTTGTATTTCTACATATCTGAATTTTTTGTCTAATTGCAGATTGACCCGTACCACGGAAATGAACAGGCACTTCCCGAGCCGGAAGATTTCGAATTACCAGACAACATGAATATAGATGGCGATGAACCGGCCGATGATAATGTGAGCAAATATTCATATATATAATTGAAAGTAAAATGATGTCGTTTATTTTAAGATAATATTGCCCAATACTGAAGCAGTAATAAATAATATAACCATATAGGAATATGTATCTTCGGTATATTAAATGTGTTTATTTTTTCAGGACGGTGAAACGGAAACAGAAAATCCGTTTGAAATAGACGTGATGAAAGATAATATACCTGATGAACCAGAAAATGAACAAGGTGAAAATAAGCAAGATAACAAGAATGGTCTCGATGTTTCTAGTGATGATGACGATGGAAATGACGCTGATGGAAATGAGGCCAAAGATCTTGAGGTTCTGATGATTTATTATTGCATACAATTATGATGTAATAAATTTTGCGTTATAATTTTAAAATATTTGTATTTTTTATGGTATAGGGTCCAAAAGATGAAGATGGAGAACCTAATGACGAAGAAAAAAGAGATGAAAATAATGAAGACGATGATGAGGGTGATGCTACAAATGAAATTGATACACCACAAGAAACAGAACAACCCGAAGAAACTCCAGAACAAGAGAACGAACTTAAACAAAATCAAGAGAAGATAAACGAAGATGATGAAGTGGAACAAAAGGGACAGGATGCGAATCCGCAGGCGAATCCTTCAAGTAACGATCCATCAGCAGAGGATAAAGCGGAGAATGCAGAAATGTATAAAGGGACAGATGATAATGTCGAGACTAATACTGAACAACAGAAAGATGAGGATGCTGCACCTTTTGTAAGTATTAGAAATTCAGTATTCATTAGTTTTTACAATATGTAGGGGACTTACGTATCACTTATGGTAATTAATTTCATACAATTTTATTTACAACTAACAAACACCTGTGACTTTGTTCGCGATAATTACAATACTTTACTCAAAAAGACTAAATTAAAGCTTTTTAAAATTAAAGGGAAATGTTAGTTATTTGTGAAAAAAATCAGTAGAGGGTCAGTAGTAGTAATTCGAGTATTCAAACTCACAAACTTTACTTATATATGGACCGTTTATTTTGAAAGTGGTGTAAGTCCATTTTTGAGAAAAATGAGCTATCACGTAATTCATGCTTAATTTAATGAATTTTTTTAAAATATAACTAGTCCATGTTTAATTTCTCAAAAAAATCCCATGTTTTGTACAACTTAAAATCGGTCGGTAAATGAAATTGCATAATCATTGATTATGAAAGTGGTGTAAGTCCAATTGACAGAGGTAGGTGGCATAGCAGATGGATACCGATCAGTGTTTTGTTATTTTTCATTTATTTTATACTAGCTGTGTCCCGCGGTTTCACCCGCGGACGATTTGCATTGTTTCCCCTCCGTGTTTCCCCTACTCGTAAGTTAAAAGATAGATATTAAAAAATTAGAGAAATGTATTAGAAAATGTACAGCGCATAACCTGTGAGAAGAAAATAAATACGACAAGGCTGTATGACTCCGTATCTTTGCCCGTATTTTGGCGAATTAAAAAAACAACAAAAACAACAGTAGTAAAATTATCAATTTATTACTTTATTTATTATTTATATAATCTACGTCCTGGAAGACCGTTAAAATTTGAAAAAATCGCCCTGGAGCCTTTGTACCAAAATGCCAAACCTATTACGTACGAAAAATATAAAGACATAAAGCAGCTACTACCCTATATACCTCCGGTGCATCATGCATATTTTGAAACACTACCACATGCAGAGAATAAGTAAATTCTTGTAATCAGGATCTTATAATGACAATGTAATTGCCGTCTAAAATAAAATTTTATGTGTTGTTATGCGTATTTGTAAACAAAATTATATTAAAATGAAGTATATTTTAAGCGATATTTGATTTTTCAAAATTGAAATTAAACGATTTTTACAATTGTCTAATTTTGAAAGTGGTGTAAGTCCATTTACAGCACATAAATATGTGTTATCGTAGTCTAATTAGCCAAAAACAAATTTATATAAACAAATTAAATGTTGATAAAACAATAGAAACAATGCCAGACCTCGTATGATTTGCCTGTATTTTTAAATCAACAAATATAGTAACCTTTAATTTTCTCGAAACAAAAGAAAATGGACTTACACCACTTTCAAAATAAACGGTCCATATAATACTAATCACCGTCTACGACTCTATTCGTATTATTTACAATTGAAAATTTAATAAGACCTATATAGTAAGTTTGACTAACTTTATAAATGTGAATGTGAGATTGTTTGTTTGTTACGCTTCCGCGCCTTAACTACTCAACTGATCATCATGAGATTTTGTATATAGTGTCAGGGGTATAAAATCGAATATAGGGTACTTTTCATGCAGGAAAAAATCGACTGTTCTAGAGGGATAAATCAAATCTACATCAAACCGAGTGAAGCAAAACTTGTCAAAGTTAACGTAGTTTCCTATCAGTCAAAGAATTATCAAAATAGATTTTATCTTTTATGCATATGGTGATATGTGATGGTAGGAACAAGCACAAGAACAAGTTGGTGAAGATAAACAGTCGACGGGTCGATCAGAACTGGACAAGAGCGACAGAGGACATCGCGGTGAGAAACAAGCAGCCGACAGAGCGGACCGCGAACAAGAGAAACAGAAGAAACATGAAAATAAACCGGGACAAACCGACCAAGAACGTACACTAGGTAAAGGGAATATACTACTAGATTGTTGAGTAAAGGAAAGAAGTTTCACTTCAAAACAGTTTAACAAGCATTGAACATATGTTTAAAATATGCTGGATTACAAGAGCTTTTGCCTCAACTTAGCCTTTTTCGTTAACTGATCTCAAAAAAGAGATTATTCTTAATTTGGTTGCATTTTATTTCGTTTCTCACCTCAAAATTAAAGCATTAATAACCCGATTTGGAAAATATTAATTTAAACTTGGATTTCGAAGACACACCATGGAACTCTTCAAAATCGAATAGAATCTTTATACTGATATATACATTAAAACTTAGGTAATTAGGTACTAAGACTAACCTAACCTATCATTAAGAATATTCTAGAGTGACTTGTAACACGAAGGCACAACAGAAGTCCTTTCAGATACACATAAAGTGAAGGGCTATATTTATGTAATAATTGTTGTGTTTCAGGTGATATAAATGAAAAGAAACGTAAGCAAATGCAAACCCTCAATGTCGAAAGAGAAGAAGAGGAGGGTGAGGGAGGTGATGCTGATGATAACGCGGAAAAAGATGCGGATGCTTATCAACACGTGAAACGACCTAAGAAAGATGACTTACAGGTAAATAAGGGCGTAGACATTGTATAGTGGATTGTGGTTATAACGACGTCGTCGCTATATCCGGATGGCGCTATATCCGGATGTCGCTATATCCGGATATCGCTATATCTGGATGTCGCTATATCTAGAAGTCGCTATATTTGGAAGTCGCTATATCTGGATGTCGCTATATCCTGTAGTCGCTATATCTAGAAGTCGCTATATCCAATATAGCAGAAAGTCATGTACATATATTTATTTATTTATCGAACTATGTATGTTATACACAGGTGTTATTGAAAAAATGTTTCAGTTTAATTTAAGTTTAATCTTTTGTATACGCTGTAATTCAATGAATGTTACCTTCACCAAACAAACAGTACTTTTTTAGCGTTGTCATAGTGTATATCTTGTACAACTTTGTACACGTGCTACGTAGTCCTACCTACCTACAAAAATGTCAAGCGTTTTTTTTATGTCATAGGAGGCAAACGAACATGTGGGTCACCTTAAGTGATCACCACCGTCCATAGACGCTAACAACACCAGGGGAGTCGCAAGTGCGTTGCCAGCCTGTGTTTGGAGGAAGGGGGAGTGGAGGGGAGAGGGGAGGTGGTCCTCCGGCGCTCTCACTGACTGAACGAAACGCAACAATGCAAGCACTGTTACTTAACGTCGGTGTTTCTGTGGGTCGGGTGGTAGTACCCCGGATTCAACAATGTCTCATTTTCTTTCACACAAACCTTATCCTAACAAATTATAAACATAACCAAATAAAATTACCCATAAGTGCAGTCGTACGAAAGTGGTATGCTTACATACATTCGGCAATTTTTTAATTTTTTATTTATATTATTATAGTTTGGAAATGATGCCAATGATTGATAACTTGAGGTGTAATAGGATAGCATGGTACGGGCATATTATGAGAAGAGATGATAGTCATGTAACGAGAGAAGTGAACGGTTATAGGAGTAAAGGAGACCGAAAAAGGTATGGATGAATTGTATGAAAAATGATATGTGTATAAAAGGTGTGAATACTGAGATGATATCTGACAGGGTAGAGTGGAAGAGGAAACATGTGCCGACCCTACTTATGTGGGATAAGGGTAAGAAGATTTTGATGATAAATTATTTGTGACAATCACACAAATATATTATTATATTCAGACATACCAATATCTGTGTCTACTATGCCGACGTGACTGACGACATAATTTGTAGGTTCATCTATCGGAACATTGACGCTCTGGTGCGGGGCATCGTGAATCCGATGTATAATAGTTAATAGTTAAGTAAAATAATAACAATAGTTGCTCATATTTAAAACGATTGTTGACAAGTGTAATAAAATTAACGAAAACTGAAAAAAATGTGCGCACCAAGATCTGTAGAAATCAAGAAAAAAAATATAGCATTAGATGTTTATTATAATCTTCCATCAAATAAATAATTATTTAACCGACTTTGAAAAAGGAGGAGGTTATTTAAGAGAGGTTACTACGTTCGGTTGTATGTATTTTTTTTTATGTATGTTAATCGATATCTCCGTCAATTATGAACCGATTTTAATGATTATTTTTTTTATTTGAATTGGTTATATTCAGAGGTGGGGTCCCATATAAATTTGAAGAAAATATTCAACCCCTAAGGGGGTTAATAATCGTTTATTTGATTTTCACCCACTTCGTCTCCACGTATTTTCGTAAAATTGGAACCGATTTATTATACCCATTAGAAACCAGATATATTTATGCACACTAAAAATAGAAAAATAAAATTAAAAAAATAAAAAATAAAACGCCTTCGATGTAAAAAACTAATAAGGCACTAAAAAGCGAAAAATAACTGAATTATTAAATTAACCAAATTAAATAAAAATTATTGATTTTTGCCCTACCTAATAATATATTTGATTTTATAATTTGTCTCATAATTATTTCAGGCAATCGATGCCGCAACTAAAGAACAAGCTGAACAACAACCGACACTACAACAGGACGATGAAGAAGCAGAAGAGTTAAAGAAAGATGAAGATCTCGCTATGGACGTTGACAATGAAGACATACAGGTAAGGATTTTGATCTATTTTCATGACTCTCGGTATGTATTTAGAACTGTATCAACGAAGTTGCTGTTATTTTTGTATATAGATAAAATGTCAGAAGTCTGTCGTTGTGCGCGCATCACGCAAAAACTACGGGATAGATTTTAGGACTAGCAGGTTTACCATCTTAGGGTACGTCGTCAATTTAACATCAGTTGAGATTTTTAGTCATTATGGTTAAAGCTATACGGTGTTATTACAAAAAAGTTAAATACATATTGAATACTTGCTTTAAAAAGATTTCGGATTAAATGCACCGCGGTCGCTGAATGTTCGCCATCTTGCTCCCTGTCTCGCTTTGGTTACGTTAGGTTAGACTTGCGAACAAGGATAACGCGAACTTGCCTCGGGCGAGCGCGGTGCATTTAATTCGAAACCTTTTTAAAACAAGTATTCAATAGGTATTTAACTTTTTTGTAATAACACCGTTAAAGTATAAAAATGTCTAACATTTAGCTTGAATCTATAATACATATATATTGAAAATTTGAAAATACAGTTCCTTTGAAGCTCACTTCAATTTTAACTCGAAACCATTCGATGCGGAATTTATTGTAGATAGTTGTAGGCTACTTATTTTTTTTATTCATCATTTGCTGTTTTTTTCCATTCCCAACGAAGCGAGCCGGAGTCAGGCTAGTATTGTTGATTCTCGTGAGAAATATGTGTCGTTACATTTAAAAATTAGCTAAATCCAATTTGAATCGTTCATATAATATGTTTATTTTTTTAAGGTGTGCAATTTTTATACACCGAGGTCGAAGTTTAAATTTTACCGCTCATAAGGTTTTTAGTTTTTTTTTTTATGATAATTATATTTTACATGTACAAATTTGAAGATCTTGAAAAATAACGTAAAATATTAGGAATAACTAAAACAGTATTTATTTCATTTTGAAATGTAACGACTCGTATAATGAAAATACAGTTCCCTTGAAGCTCAGTCGAATTGGAACTTAGAACCATTCGATTGGGTATTTTTCATAAATAGTCATAGGGTATTTATTTTTTTATTAATCCTTTGCCATGTTTTTTAATGCCCAACGAAGCGGGCTGGAATCAGCCAGTACTGTTGATTGTCGTGAAAATATATTGTAAACATGTAATTGGTAGGTTGAGAAGGCGGAAGAATTAAAACCAGAAAAAATTAAGGAAGGTAATAATGAGAAGGAGGTATCGAAATCTGGTAATAAGAAAGATGGGGTAGAAGAACCGACCGGGGAAACTGGTGTGGAAGTTGAAGGAGATAACGTAGAGACGAGTCATGTGCCTCGTGGTGCAGAGACCACTTATCATACACGGTAAGTTTATTATAATCCGTTGTGGCCATATGTTACATAGTACTGTCAAATACTTTGTCTATAGTAATGTTTCTTTTTTAATTCCATAGAGTAAATTGACAATCGCTACTGTCAAACTTGAAAATACTTGTTGACGTATTAATTTTTCTAGTATTACCATAACTTTTATTTTCGGTTTTTATTGTTATTTCAATCATAAATTTTAAATATTCTGTGAAGACAAATGAAACTCACAATGATATAATACTGAATCCTTTATTGTAGAGTACAGATTGTTTATAAGCATACATAATGATATACATTGATAGGTATTTCTACATTACAATTGAATTGTGAATATTTCTTTAAAAATTGAAATTTTGGTTTATTATTTATCATTGATAAATAATTAATGTATGTCACTAAATTATTTAGAAAAGTTAAACTATGACAAACTACATACAATTTTCAAAAATTCACACGTCGGTTAGCCTATGACAGTCGTGATTTTATTTACCTTATCACGCTCTCACGAATGTTCGATGTTTTTGCTGGAAAAAGTAAATAATAAGAATAATATCTTGTACAGTTTTGATATAATTATTTCGATATTATATATTAAATCAATGAGTATAAGTTGTTCTAAGAGTTGTTAAACATTTACTTTGTAACATTATCCATATACATATAATGAAAATAGAGTTCTTTGAGGCCCAGTCATGTTAAAACTACTATCCATATAAGAAGGCTATGGTTATTCTATGCTGCATTTTTCGTTATAGTCTGCTTATTTTTTGGATTCCATCGATCCTTTGCCATTTTTTTAGATTAAAATATTGTTCTAAAGCACAACGAAGTGAGCGAGTATAAGTTATGCTATAGATTAAAAATTGAATAAATAAAACTTAAATGAATCTGCCAAATGAATATTCCAATTTTGAATTATATGCTTAATATGTATTTTATATACAGAATAGGGGATAGTCAAGTAGAAATAGAAGATATGAGTGTGGAGGAATATATGAGCATAAGGGAATGGCTCGTCAGCGATTCGAAACATAGTCAAGGGACAACAGTATGGCGGACGCTGTGGCGAGACTCGGCGGGTTCGGCCCGAGCACTCTGTGAAAGATTGAGGCTTGTGCTGGAGCCTACTGGTCGCTCCCGAAGAGCTGGTAATATTTGTATATAGTTAAACAAAAAAAACCTAATTTTACCTTAAAGTTATTCAGAACTGACATATTATGAGTACTATCGAACCTTTCGGTATTGTATCCATATACTTTGGAATGATTTTTTTATCGTATTCAAGAATCATCGCCACGCGTTATTCATTTTCTTTTCTAAAGTAGCCTTTTCACTTCTATCCTGTGGTCATAAGGACACACCACTTTTAGTAAATAAACTGCAATGCGTTTACAATTCGTTTTTACTAGCTTCTGCCCGCGACTTCGTCTGTCGAATGTTTCATAATCGGGGTTTTTTTTCCTCTTGAGAGCTTCCGCTACGTGTTAGCGTTAGCCCAAAGTAACTATTCCACGTGGACGAAGTCGCGGGGAAAAGCTAGTCAATAATAAGTTTACTGAGGTAGGGTTAATCTGTTAAGGCGACTTCCGCACCGGTCGTGCGATTAACATGCGCCGTGTGATACCGTACATCGCGTCGCACTTCCGCAAGGACCGGATCTGGTTGCGGAGGACCAAACCCGCCAAGCGCGAGTACAACATCGCCATAGCGCTCGACGACTCCAGCTCCATGTGCGACAACAGGAGCAAGGAGCTGGCCTTCGAAAGTCTCGCACTTGTCTCACAGGTAACAATTATATCATTTGAACTCCCTGACTTACATATACACAATACTAACATTTATATCATTTAAACTCCCTGACTTACATATACGCCATGGTAACATTTATATCATTTAAACTCCTCGACTTGCATATGCGCCATGGTAATATTTATGTCATTTAAACTCCTTCAAATACATATACGCCATGATAACATTAATATCATTTAAACTCCTTCAAATACATATACGACATGGTAACATTTATATCATTTAAACTTCTTGACTTACATATAGGTACGCCAATGTAACATTTACATCCTTTAAACTCCCATTGTAACATTTACATCCTTTAAACTCCCATGGTAACGTTTACATCATTTAAACTCCTCGACTTACATGTACGCCATGGTAATATTTATATCATTTAAACTTCTTGACTTACATATACGCCATAGTAATATTTATATCATTTAAACTTCTTGGCTTACATATAATACGCCATGGTAATATTTATATCATTTAAACTCCTCGACTTACATATACGTCATAGTAATATTTATATCATTTAAACTTCTTGACTTACATATACGCCATAGTAATATTTATATCCTTTAAACTCCCATGGTAACATTTACACCCCTTAAACTCCCATAGTAATATTTATATCATTTAAACTCCTCGACTTACATATACGCCATAGTAATATTTATATCATTTAAACTTCTTGACTTACATATACGCCATAGTAATATTTATATCATTTAAACTTCTTGACTTACATATACGCCAATGTAACATTTACATCATTTAAACTCCTCGAATTACATATACACCATGGTAACATTTATATCATTTAAACTTCTTGACTTACATATACACCATATATAGCTGATATAGTGGTATATGTTTTTTGCATACTCACTGGTATAATTGATTGTTTGGAAATATACCTGGTAACATTAAGATTTAAACTTGCGCGTACCAGCCGTACCTATTCGACATCTTAACATTACTTTATAACCCGGTTGTTACAGGTACGACCTGTACAGTTACATCATTTAAATTCTTACTTAATTAGAGTAAATGTAACAGTTCAAATTAATTGGGTAGTGATCTGAATGTAGATCTCTTAAATATTAACATACATAACTCAAATCCCTTCCAAATTTCAGTTAATATTTTTAATTTCACTTCTTTTTTTGTATTTATATTTGCTTATAGCTAGAAGCGAAAACTTGTAAATTGTCTTCAATCATGTTTGAATATGTAATGTGGGTCTTCATTACTTTTTGTTTCGCATGTAAGTTTAATCCTAAAAGCTTAAAATATATGCCAAGAATATTTCTATTTTAAACGCCTGAAAATATAACATTTTAGATTAATATTTAAACTACCTGACTTTCATATTATACGCCATCGGTCATCATTTATGCATAATTTAGTTCAACTTTAGAGATAGGTTTTTTTTTTTTTTTTTTTTTTTTATAATTTATATTTCGATTAATGGCCTCAACATTTTTTAATTGCAAATTAAATTATTATTAATCGTAAATTTCATAAGTCTCAAACAGATGGCGCTTTAATTAGTTTCTTGGCAGAAAACTGTAGGGCTGACTGTTTTAGATATATCATAGATGGCGGGTCACATTTTACATTTTGAAACTCCTTTTCGACTTTTCTTTTTTTTTTTTACATATACGTTAACATGGTAATATTTATACTCATTTAAACTTCTTTACTTACATATACGCCATGGTAACATTTATATCATTTCAAACTCCTTCAAATACATATACGACATGGTAACATTTACATCATTTAAACTCCTCGACTTACATATACGGCCATGGTAACATTTATATCATTTAAACTCCTTCGAAATACATATACGGACATGCACCAACATTAACATCATTTAAACTCCTCGACTTCCGCAGGACCGGGAGGACGGCGTCCACATATACGCCATGGTAACATGCGTTCGCCATATCATTTAAACTAGCTCTTGACTTGCATATGCGCCCTATGATAATAAATGTTTATGTCATAATTAAACTCCTTTAAACACATATACGCCATGATAACATTAATATCATTTAACTCCTTCAGAATACATATACGACATGGTAACATTTACATCATTTAAATCTCCTCGATTTACATATACGCTATGGTAACATTTATATCATTTAAACTTCTTGACTTACATATAGGTACGCAATGTAACATTTACATCCATTCACCGAACAGTTCTCGGAACATTCTGGTTTACGTCATTAAATCCTCGAACAGCTACGTTTTGAACAGAAGAAGACGAAGATCGCGCAACTCTTGGAACTTCTTGCTTACAGATACGCCAATGTAACATCGAGGAGCCAGACTGTGAAGAGTGACGCACTGAATGCGAAGTTACTGATGATAGTAGCTGACGGTAGAGGTATATTTTTTTGAAGGGGAGACGCGGGTTCTGCAGGCTGTTAGGAATGAGCGAGGCAGCAAGGAATATTAATTTAGTATAACCCGGTTGATCAGCGACAACCCAGAATTAATAAGGTAGAGCTTTTAACATTCTTTATTAACCAATTTGTCTGATATAATAATAATATCTTGTCTTGCTCACTTTAATTTTATATTTAAATTGCGCTACATTTGAAGTGATTTAGTTTTGAAACGATTTTAGAAAAAAGATGCCGTACAGTCTATTGGAAAAATAAATGAATTATTTAAAAAACTTACCAATAACAAAAATATGCACTTTGTGGACAGTTGATGTAGTGTTCATAATTAATTTTTAGATAATTTATATTGGAATAAAGTTCCTTATCGTGGCTTGCTGTAGAAGTTGACTGGTAGAAATCGTCACATAAGGAGAATGCGTTATGCCCCCTCTGTACGATATTGTATTTATGTCTCTTTCTATTTCATACAAGTGTGCGCATGTGAGTATAGAAATTCGAGTAGATGAGCATCGTGTGCTGCCAGTTATATAACATCGAAACTGAAATCGACGACACTTAAAAAAAATAAAATAAAAGATTTGTTTTTCTTATTTTGCATTTTTGAATACAGTATTTAGTATTTAATATTTAATAAATGAATCGAAACTTGAAATGAAACTTAATAACTTGATTCCTTATAATTTACCTAATTTGCACAGAATAATTATAGGAAATAGGTAAAATCAAGAAACACAGGTTCCAGGCAGAAGAGAGAGAGCCAAGGATACGACATCGACCCCAGAAAAGGGGCGTTAACACTTTTTCTGTATTATGTGAACGCATTAATATTATTGCGTAGATTAAATAATTTTTTAAACAATCTAAAATCTGCACTATCGTATTACATGATTTGAGATTACCAATACAAAAAATGCCTTTCTATTTTTTTTCTTTCCATTTATTTATATATTTTTTCTTCTGTACATAAAATACATTTATAGTATAATAATTGGTCATTTTCACTAGAACATTAGTCCGCTCGGTTAACTGCCGTCTACATGTTAAAAATCGGCTGTAAACCAAATATATGTATATTATTGTGCTGCATTCGACTTGGTACTCTTTCTAGGATTAGTACCATTTTTGCTAATATTAAAATACTTTCTTCCAGGATTCAATAATGGACATTCGACGACCAATTCTCGATCCTGTGACCAATTCGCTGGTCAGGTTCGAGTCTTATTTAGATTCATTCCCGTTCCCATTCTACATAATATTAAGAGACATGGCTGCTTTGCCTAACGTGTTGGGCGACGCTCTACGACAGTGGTTCGAATTAGCTGCGAACACTTCCAGCTAATCTTGTGTAGTATTTTAAGCTCAAATATTAACAGAGAAATATTTTCTATAAAACTTAGTGTAAGTGCAAATCATGTTCATAGTGAATAATAAAGATAAATTTATAAACTAAATGTTTTATTTAGCAATGCATATTTATAATTCTTGAATTTATGTTCCTTGTTTATGAAGTTCTATTATTACAATAAGTACAATAATGTCTGATAGTTGCATTAATATGAAATGATTATTTATTTACCAATTTTATCGCCAGCTTGTATGATTTATTAATGTTTATAATAAAGAGGAACAGAAATAAAAAATATAGTTGCCGTTCTTAAATATTTCAATGATTATACTTTTCGGGCAATAATTAGGTTTTTAATCCGACTATAAGGTTGTCGAAAAGTAAAAGCTATAGAAATACACCATTAAGTATTCTTGTTACCTGTATGGCTAAACTTCGTAAGTAAACTAATTTTAACATCATATCTTTTAGACATAGAACCTGTATTCAAAAGAAAAATACCTTTATTCCGATTATTTGTATTTATTTTTTTTAGTTTTTTTGTTTTTTTTGGTTCTTGTTTTGTTTTTTCCCTATCTTTCTTTTTTTTTTTTTTTTTTAAAGGTTGAATTTAAAATCAAAATTTTTTTTTAATTCTTTGTTTTTTTTCTTTTTTTTTTCTCTTTGGATATTTTTTCTTTTTATAATAATTTAAAATTTTTTTTTTTTTTTAAAAAAGATTTTTTTTTTTTTTTCTTATTTTTATTTTATTTTTTTTTGGATTTTTATAAATTTATTTCATTATTATTTTTATTTTATTTTAAAGGTTTATTTTTCCCCTTTTTTTTTTTTTTTGGATTAAATTTTTATTTATTTTGTTGGTTTTTAAGTTTAATTTTTTGAATTTTTTTTTTTTTTTTTAAAATCCCGTTTTTTTTTTTGGCCATATTAAATTTTGATTCAGGAATCCTCCAGGAAGAATTACTAAGTTTTCTATACTCCTATACATTTTAATACTATATACCTAAGTTATTTTGTATGTTAAAAGTAGGTGGATATATCAAGAGATATGCACACATTAAACAGTAACGGATCCAAGGTGTATTCCTGATGGAAGTTTTTATCACATGTAACATATTGCACTGTTTGATGTCTATTAAGAATATAAGAAGCGATCCATTTATTTAAATCATTTGTAAGAGAGGCGCATCTGTGTTTTTGACAATATTTCGATCTACTCGTATGTATATTCGTATTCAGGAAAAAAAACAACAGCACTGTTTCGTTCGCTTATGAGCTTCTGTTCTCAAACTACAATTAATCCCAAAAACCTACCTCGCTAAACCTACAGACTACAAACTTTTCGACCTTCCTCCAGTTTCTTGTTTAGTTTAGTAGTAACACTTTTGCATAAAAACATTGTGATGAATTCTATCCAAACCTTTGGAAATAATATACATCGCTTCCACGTGGAAAATCCTCCTATACCAGGTGACTGTTTCAAGGGTGACACCATTCAATCGTGTGATAGTTCATGGTCAAATTTAACATATAAAATAATAATATCAAAACAAATACTAATAAACAACACAGAGAACCTTAGTTAAAGTTCGTTCTAAAACTTTTTAAAGTATGGGAACGATACTTTAAGACGTAAAAAAATCACATCTAGGTTCAATGAACAACATTAAAGTGGCGCTTTTCAAGGTTAATCGTTACGTAACTGCTTGACGCGGGCGGGACTGCGCGGCACGGTGTGATCCATTGCTTTCCTTATTATTACACCAGTTCGTTTTTGCGTAAATCACCTGATGTTGAGTGTATATGAATTTTGCGTTTCTCGAGATAATTAGCTCAAATAGTAAGCACCTATTGTTTTAAATGATTTAGAACGAGAATCGACTCATGATTATCCTATAAAAATATTACTGGCGATTAACCAGTCGCGCTGTATAATCTGTTAGTTCAGATTTACCAATTCGACTCTGCATTTAGATAATGTGATAAGGTAGAAATAAAATAACAATAATTTCTAAAAATATTATGTATATTTGTCAACTGAAAATTAAACAATATCTTAATATATTATACTTAGAAATATTTTGGGAATTAACAGAAACAAAGCTCGAGTAACTTGTTAACGTTAGGCCTGTTACTTAACATCAATAAATAAACGTGACTTTAATAGACCGAAATTCGTCAACGTACAAATCCTCAAAGCTATAATAATTATACACCTAACCACTTAAATATTGTGTTTCTAATAGAAACAAAAATACATCACTTATCAATCTCCTATTACCTATATTGCTAATATACATACAAAGGGAATCAGTTTACAAGAAACATACAACAGTGTGTGATGCTAAAATATCTTATAAAAATCGATAAACGTAAATATACAATTTAAATAGAGTCACAATTACAATTACTTGCATTGTTCGTGAAAAATTATGTTCGATGGAAACCTTATTTTGGGCACTTTATAGGTAATAACATTTTCTTCTTTGCAAAATATATTTTCGTGAAAAACCGAACACAGAAGGCACGGTAATTATAGTTTTTTTTTAATAATTGTATAGCGTGGTTTTTAGCCAATGCTATTTCACATATGAAAATTGCACTAAATTTACGAGATAAAATATTTCTAAAAAAATTGTAAAAAGTGAAACTTTTTTTCGGATCGTAGACATTTAACTGAAAAATTCTCCGAAAATTATTCGATTTAGGGTATTAAAATTGCATTTTTAATCTTAACTTAATAATTTGTAAATGAGAATGATAAATGGAAAATCAATAGTGGACAAGAAATCCAACTATAGATTTTAATTTCAATCTGCGTATTAGAGTACGGAATACACAATAAATACAATCCGTCAGACGATAGAAGTATGTTAAAAACTGACCACAATATTTATTGATTTTGAATTGAGACATGGGCACCGCCATATTGGCCTTGGGTGCTCTGTCGAACGCCTTTCATTTTACCACTACTCCGCGGCCTCGCGCCGGCTGTAATGCGACATGCGATAGATAGGCTAAAAAATTTGAGGCGATGGAAAAAAGTATCGCTTTAACAAGGGACTTCTTCATTTTACCCCTACTCCTCGTCCTCGCGCCGACTGTAATGCGACATGCGATAGATGTACTAAAAAATTTGAGACGACGGAAAAAGGTGTCGCTTTAACAAGGGACTTCTGTTCGAGTGACCTCAGACGTTGAGTGCGCTAATGTCAAACAAGTGGTACGATTTCAAAAATTGCTTTAGTGTTAGGTAGCTCATTTATCGAGGAAGACTATAGGCTATATATCATCACGCTAAGGGCAATAAAGAATGTTTCAAAATCGTTTTTTTTCTTTTTGAGAGCTTCCGCTGCGTGTTAGTGTTAGCTCAAAGTAACGCGGACGAAGTCGTAGGCAGACGCTAGTATCACATAACATATGAAAGGTAGCAATGATACAAACTCATGACTTTTATGACTAATATTTTTTCATTTCACATGAAAAATAACAGCGATGTGTGATTTATTCCATATCTAGTATCCACATTATAATCTGCGTGTGATTTGAATCGAAGGTTATGATGTATTTACTGATTGTTTTACCTCATATCATTGGAATGTTGAATACGTAATATATAGATATTGTTATAGTCTTTCGTAAACTGATTCGCAATATTCAACAGGTGTATACCAAAATATAAATTATTATACTTTGCAATAAAACAGGCTAAATGTATATTATATACTGACATAACATTAAATTAATCCTAAACGTCTCTTAGAACCATGATAATGTCTTAAAATCGAGTAATAATAAATATGATAAATAAAAAAAAAGAAAAGCATGCTCCGTCAGTTCACGTTTTGAGCTAGCCTTAAAGCTGTTCTAGAAAAAGAATGAATCCACATAGAAGAGGATCTATAGTTAATGTATTTAAAAAAAACGAAAGAATAATTGAATTTTCGACGTCGGCATCCAAATATTAGATAGAAATAAAAGACTTTTACTTAGACTTGAGTATGTAAAGATTTTATCTACCTTTGATTTTAAGTTTATTTTAAAAAGGCCATCGTTGGTAAGTGTTTGAAAGTTACTTAATAAAAAAAAATTAATATTCTTATATATCTATGAATACTGGGCAAATAGTGATAATTTCAAATTTTAATAATCGTTTTGGGCATTCGAGCAATGTATTACAAAATATAAATTTTCCATCAATATAAATGTTACTTCTTACATCAAATTACAACTGAATTTATATTAAAAAAAAAAACTAAACTTTAACAACACTATTTGACCAGAAGCCACAGATACGTAATTCTTATTTTTACCTTAACCAGTACAAGAGGTTGAAATTGTATACAATTTAATTTTTATAAACCTGTATTTGGAGGGAGGGTCTCATCGCGAAGTGTTCATTCACTTGGAGTCCTTGGACGAATGGTTGTTGGTCTCTTCAGTCTTATCACTGTCGCCGTAGAACTTTGGCTGGAATTAATGTTTAAATAATTATAGTTATCAACACAGATATAACCCCATTTTATTAACCGACTTCAAAAAAATGGAATAGGTACATTTTTTTGGCGGGATCTTGAAAGTTTTCTGGATTTTGTATTTTACTCATAACCTTATGGTATTTGGCTCTATACTTTGAAATATTGGTGGTGTTTTACGCAATATAGTTGTTGGATATTATAACTAATATATATGTTACCTATATAATATTTTGATAAAACAATGGCACGATAACGCACACATACGTAAAGTAATATTGTAACGCCAAACTATTTTAGATAAAATGTGGAAGTAAGATGGCATATTCTCAACATCAGTGGTGGAAAAGAAATAGTTATATGTTGCTTAGATACGGGCAGATTAACGGGGCAGCCGTCAAAAATAAGCCAGTTAGCCAAGTTTTAACAAGGCGCTATCGAAGCGCTTATGACGTATTTACGGTTTTTTACTTATAATATAATTGAATACAGTTTAGTTATAGTTCACAAGTGAAGTGGTGGGAAAATAATACCACGGAGCATGGGTTCTGAGTTGCCATAAAAACTCCCTGGAAAATTACAAATTGGCCACCATCTTGTTAGTCCATTAAAATGATTGCAAGAAACTTGTACCATAATTACCTACTCGACAATGGCAGTAATAATCTACTGGAAGATTGGTTGCAAACAAAACCGATATTCAAATGTTATTTTTTATTGGAATGGGTAATTGCAAGAGTATTGGACCTTAGATTTCAAAGGTACACCAGGGAAATGCTTAATATCGAATAGGAATACGCATAGTGATTGACATATAGGTAAGTTTATAAAAATCCTAGATTAGATAGATACATAACTACGAACAAGGACGTTTTGGTGATTTTTTTAGAGTACATTTTTGAAGTCGGTTTTAGTCATTATACAATAAAATAATCAAGGTTTGCACAAAACCAAAGACGAATCTGTATTAGCTTACAAACTCGAATCTTTATTACACAGCAAAAATACAGCTTCGAAAATAATGAATCACAAAAAAGTATGAGTGGGAAAAAAACACAACAAACAAATTAGTGAAAACATATGCGATTAAAAACGACAATACAAGAACTTAGAGGACGAAGTAATCAAAATTTTCCTTGGTTTAATTAGTTTCCATATGAACCTTTTTAAAAACCCCGTGAATGATGGATTAACCCAAAGACTGATTAAGCGATATTTTTCCGAAATTGCTTTTAAATGTCTACATAAGAGTTACCTCAAGGTAATTTTCATGCCTCGCTATGAAACAATATACCATGATAGAACTGATGCTATGAAAGATAACACACGTAAGAAGTATGAACACAACTAGAATATTATGTAGAAGCATGACATATCGCATCTAGCATTTGACTTACTATGAACTATACTGTCGTAACTTTATTTCTGATTCCATTATTGACACCGTTATAACTTGTAAAACCCTAGAAACAAACGATTTCATCTCTAAATTCCATTTTTATTCATTACTAATACAATTCATGGAATGATGAAGATGAAATTTGTTTTAATATTATCTTTGCAAAGAATTAAAATAAATGCATTAATATTTTAGGATTTTAGACGTCTAAACACCGAATAATATTATATGAAAAGACTTGATCTTGCGATATTACATAATTTTCCTTCGGTCATCTTTTATAGATGTAACTAGTTAATACTCCCGACTTCGTCTGCGTCGTTTATCTTAAAAATGTATATTTTATATACACAAAACAAAACATAAGCGTCTCATCGTTTGACCCATTTCTCCAGCACAAGAAAACACATAGCTGAAGGCGTAGGTCTTGTAAGAATTTATCTAACAACTCTGTATTAAATTAAGCCATCATAATAATTTTTTATAAGGCACAAGCCAATAAATAGTAAAACTTAAAAACACAAATTGATCGAAATCTATCCGGCAGTTTTTGCGTAATATTTATATAAGGACATAAAATGCTTAGCAAATAACTCCCGCAAAACTTTAAATCAATGCATAAGATGTATGTTGATAATAATCACAATCACACAACAATACCGCACTGTCACAATGACTACCTAAGTTTAATTCAATCACCTTTCTTAAATTATAGAGTTGTCAATATCAAAAATCCGTTTGCACTCTTTTGTAGGTACCTCCTCCGTCATTCCCATAGATAGATAAACTCACGGCTACCTAAAAGAGTCACAAGATATGACAATGATTTCATTCGTCTTTATTCAAAGTAATTCTTGAATTGAGTACACGGTAATTGCATTGCTTTTAATATGAAGGATAGAAAAGATAAACTGCCTAGTGTTTCTCACCTCATCATGATTTTCTTCTGCATTGATACGGTCATCGTCATCATCGCTATCTTCGTCTACTGAAGAGTCGCCACCTGAACCAGCTGGGTCTGCTTTCACTGAAAGAAAAAATACCACTCCTTTTTTTACACCAACAATAGACTGTTTTGGGCTTGTACTGCTACTCCCATACCTGCGCGCATCGCCATGAAGTTTTGTCTATGATCGCAATAAATGTAGGCGTGAGAAGAAATTATCGTCATACGTTACTAACTGTGAAACTGTATAGCCATGGACGCAGCGCGATAACTGGGTCCGCGGGTTTTATACACATGATGCAAATAAACTCGAATATGCCAATTATAAGTTAATAGCTTCTGCTCGCGGCTTTGTCCACGTGGAACTGTTACTTTGGCCTAACGCTAGCACGCATCGGAAGCTGTCAAAAGGAAAAAAAAAACGATTTTGAAACATTCTTCATTGGTGCTCCGCTCCTATTGTTCTTAACGTGATGATATATAGCCTATAGCCTTCCTTGATAAATGAGCTATCTAACACTGAAATAATTTTTCAAATCAGATTACGAGTTCCTTAGATTAGCGCGTTCAACCAAACTAACCCTCTAGCTTTATAATAATAGTATAGATTATGTAAATTACATAGATATGCGAGCGTTGTTCTGCGCCGTTATCGCTGTTAATGTTGAGGTTAGTTTTTAGCGCGCAACAAGTAGCCGAAGCACGCATGTATGGGACTAGCATCATGTTAATATAAGATTGAAGACAATTGACAAGACATTGTTTGAAAATTTTGTGTATTTTTCCTTTAGCTCCGAATAGCATTGGAAGTACATAAATTGCACTAAATATATTATTGTCTTACGCACAATTATAGCTATGGTAATAGTTTTAAATTAAAATATATTTGGTGAATTACAAAGGGAAAGCGATGTGCAGTATTTTTTTTAAATATTCAAATGTTAACTCACACCTTTTTTCCCGATCTAATGTGAGCAGAAACAATTAAAATTCATTGTATAATTGTATATATTATTGCAATGAAAATTATTTATAACTTAGGATTTATAGTCATAGTACCTAATATTCTCATATTTTATTTTATATGTTGAATTGTTCTATTGTGTTAAGGAAAACAATATTATAATGTGTAATAAGTATTTATCATATTTCATTGTTATTTTTTTAAGTCGGTTTTCATAACTCCCTTTTCCATTTCAAATAATAAACAATATTAATATGAGTTGTTGCAAATGGTTGTAAAAATCTAGAACTTTATTATTACATAGAAGATTTTGTTTCAGACTGATACAAACGGCTAAGAGAAACTGTCATATAACTTTAATTCTTATTTGTATTTTGCAGTAAACCTGACGTTTTCTTAAACATTACAATCTGACGAAAGATGTTAATTTGCGGTCGTATCTCTGTGTAACATACATATTTAAATTTCTTAATAGAGTAATGTTGATAATTGCAAGTTTCGTAAATACGACGTGATGTAACATTCCAAGACTGGTAAAATTATTATAGTAAAATCACAAATATAATATGACGTAAATTATAATATACTAGAGGCCCGGCGGGCGTTAATATCATTACATAGTATAAAACAAAGTCCCCTACCGCGTCTGTCTGTCTGTCTGTTCGCGATAAACTCAAAAACTACTGAACGGATTTTCAAGCGGTTTTCACACGTGGATAAAGTGATTCGTGAGGAACATTTTGGTATATAATATGTCAAGGATTGTATAATCAACACAACGTCTGCCGGGCCCGCTAGTAACTGATAATAAAAAAACCTTGACAAATTATATACCTATCCTAATCTCTATGAATCACTTTATCTACCGGTGAAAACCGCATAAAAATATGTTTAAAAGTTTTTGAGTTTATCGCGAACAGTCAGACAGACAGACAGGCAGACGTGGCAGAGGTCTTTGTTTTATAATACGTAGTGATAAGCTACCGCAATCGAATCGTACACACGTTCTATTACTCATACTTAGCTGTACTTCTAAGCCCCTTTGATGTTACCGTATTTGCCTACTTATTAAATATAGATCAGCTGTTACTTATTAAATTAAACGTTAACCCTGCGAATTCCTAACCTATTTCAGTACTACTCAACTTGCCGGTTGATAATAATAATAAAATAAAATCTCTTTACAATTTAAAGAATCTAAAGGATATATAATTTGAATTATTATTTATAACAAGACATGAAGACTACAAACAATAATAAATAGTACTTTTCTAAGCAAAACTTATTAAACCGCGGACGCCATTTTGTCACTGTTACTGTCATCTTTTTTTCCAAACTTATTTGTTTGGTCTGTAGTTCTATTTGATAATTCCATTTGAAAAATTTGCAAATAGTCCTGGCAACATATGTACGTTATATGACTGACCAACGTGGGGATCACGAATCCACTAAGAAAACCCCTAAGTCAGACGATAATTTATTAGTTAAGATAAATTAAAAATTAACATTATGTAAAACTACATTGCGACGAGTAACGCTTAGAATAATTATAGTAAATGGCCTTATCTCTGCTTAGTACATTGAATAAATAGTGCATGTATTTAGACGAAGCTTACGTAAGAAACTGTTTCGGTGTTATTACAAAAAAGTTAAATACGTATTGAATACTTGCTTTAAAACGGTTTCGAATTAAATGCACCGCGCTCGCCCGAGGCAAGTTCGCGTTATCCTTTTTCGCAAGTCTAACCTAACGTAACCAAAGTGAGACAAAAGAGCAAGATAACGAACATTCAGCGACCGCGGTGCATTTAATTCGTAACCTTTTTAAAGCAAGTGTTTAATACGTATTTAACTTTTTTGTAATAACACTGTTTTAGTTTATAATTTTATGAGGATTAGTGATATTATCACCTAAAAACTTAATCACTTAAAAAAAAACCATAAAATTAATAAATAAATTTTGTTTACAAAACATTTAGGAGCAAAACTGTCAGTTTGCATAATTTGGGAAATCAGTGGTGCTTTAATAAACTAAATTACGATACAATCGAGACGAGATGTAGTTATCTTGACACATTCACGGGTTTTTATCAGATTAGAGGAAAAATAAGATAAACATTAAAGAAAAATGAACTCAAGAAACGTGAAAATAAATATAACCCCATCGATTAAAGTTCTAGAAGCTCTAATATTTTAGTGATATAAAATAAATTAAGTTATAATTTAGACACAAACGGTACGTGCTGGGAATTAGCATTAATGTGTACACTCAGTACTATCTACCCTTCGTTTACTTTTAGTTAAAAGCGATAAGATAGCAGACATTTATATATTTATTCGCCGTACGATAGTAGCATGTATTTTTAATATGGGGTTTACCAGTGGTGTTCAGCAAAGATATTATTTAATTTTCCTTATTATATTTTAAGTAAACATACTACTTATTAATTTGAATCAACCTGATGAAATTGTCATGATATTTAATTATTTATTACCTTTGTTATCTTCCTTAGATCGGACACTCAAGTGTAATATAGTATTCAAATAGAACTAGTCCGATACAGTCTCCCAATGAGCTCTCGTTAATCAACACTTCAGAGAACAATTTCTAAATAAATTTTATTAAATTCGATAAAACTGATCTGATAATAATACGCTCCTTTAACCGGAATTCATAACGTACACTGGCTCACGGAAGTATTCGAACGATGGTACATTTTCAGTTCAAATACTTAAAACGTAACATGCAGATATAGTTAAAGAATGCATACTGTATACTGTAGCACATACATTGCCACATCCGCTGTAAAGTCCTGACCTGAAGCTCATTGAACATTTATGAAATGAAGTCTAAAGGAGACTGAAAAATACCTACATAATGTCGAAATACTCATTGAAGAAGAATCGTATGGCACTTCGACATACTACAGAAGTAAATGTTACTACAAATATAGTTTTTTCTATGAAAAACTGTTTAAGAGCTGTAATCACTTCTAAAAGCGGGCCTACTCCGTATTATAATTGTATTATATCGTTTTGTTAGAAGTTAAAAGTTAGCGTTCTAATACTTTTGTGACTCATTTCATTGTAATAAAAAGTCAATATCTCGAATTCATGATGTTAGATTTCGATGAAATTCTACCTGAATTTTCTCTATGTATACATTTAACATAGTTCTTAATGTGTTCCCTAAATATTTATTATAACGTGCGTTTTAGGTATTTGAACTGAAAATGTACCACCGTTCGAATACTTTCGTGAGCGAGCGTATATCGTGAGATAAGATAAATTTTAATATTAGGAAAAAATACTAACCCATTTTGGTTATGATTTAATGAAATCAGTCTATGAGTAAACGTTAGGTATAGTGTCTACTATCGAGTTAGAATTATGAGACAATCTTTTTATCTATTAAGTTTGTTGCGTGGATTTATTGCTTTATAGCCTAAGTAAGGCATTTTTAGCTGCTTTAGATAATAAACACAAACAAAATATAAGCAATATTAATTAAATTACCCATAGGAAGGTTAATATCAGATCCCTATAAATCTAATACATATAGAAGGCCTCAATTATTTTATAATAATTTTGTTACTCAATTGTAACATTATTGTTAGCATAAGTGCGTATGAATTTAAAGCTATTTTATAGACTACAATTTCTTCTGCATTAAAAATATTTATATATTAATACGTGAAGCTTTGTAAAATTTTGTACCCTTTTTTAAGCTAATTGCGCGAACGGATGAACGTGAAAGTTGGCATTATAAAAGTTTATATGGAGAAGAAATGCATAGTTATTTTTTTTATACAAGATGCATTAGAAATATATTAAATTAATTAAAATAAACATTACACACACTACTGCTTGAATGACACACAACATATACACACATGCAAATGAAAAAGACGTTTCGCCATCCTTCATTTTACTCTTACGTTCCAATTACCTTTTTCATCCTTCAATCAAAATTTTTAACATAACTTACATTCCATACCTCACATGCCGTTCGAAATTAACTGGTCAAATTGTGGGTTAATTTTATAATATGTAAATTCATAATATACATTAATAATTAATTTATGAAACTACTGAAATGGTTATTATTCTCTTTGATCTTATTATTGAATGTCAAAATGAATTATGGTCGAATTTCGATCACTAGATATTTAGAAAAGGCCATATAAGCATAGTGAATCGGCACTAGAAAGATATTTAAACTGTACTTAGGGGGCATGTAGATACTAATAGGATAAGAGAACGTACCCAAACCACGTAACCAGTTTAGGGGAGGGAGGGGGTGTCTTCAAGTACCACGCTTGGTCACAAGGGGGAGGGAGGGGGTTAGGTTTTCGTCACGTAGTTAAAATCTTCTAAAAGAAATCTCGCGCTTTTAAAACTCACAGGCAGTAACACTGATGTACTTGATGTACAAGCTAGTAAAAAGTCACAAATCACATGTTTTTCAGCCTCGGCATCGTCTCGGCTAACAATTAAATGTGGTGGTTTGAGACTATTTTACTGACCTAGGTATGTAATACATTGTTTTCACTGGTAACTATAAGCAGGCTTTTGGTCACTTCTTTTTTGGGGACACGCTAATTTTCGAAAGTTGTAAGTCCATAATTTTTTGTATTTGAAGAAGTGTCAAAGTGTACACCTTATTTAGGGTACTTGTGGCATAAAGTGTTAAGATACTGTTGTAAAATTTTCAGAACGAAAACCAATGAAAATCAATAGATATTTAGATTGATTCCCATATATTGAAAACAGTTTTATTCAATCTACTCTTAAACTATAATTCCAATCTAAAAAGTGTATTTATGTATTTCTATTGCTTTTCATTAGATTAATTGAATAGCGTTTAATTTCGACGTGATAACTTGTTATAAATCGATGAACGCCGACTGCACGCACGAAAAAGAATGACTCATTGTCACGTTCCGCCTGAGCCGAGCGTACAAGCAAAAATGCGTAACAAGCGATATAGAGGCGTGATCAGCCTAAGCGTAATTTAATTCATAAAATAAATTTTTCATCAGTTTTCTTATGATGTCATCACGTAAAATTATCGTCCGTAAATCGAGATTACAGACAACTTTTTTGTAAAATCACGACTTTCTTATTTTAGTGCCCCGACCTCTACTACAGAGACAAACTACCGTGCGACGACGCGGTGTTTCTGTATATAGTGTATTATCTATGTCGCGGTGACAGTTCGGAAAGATAGATTACATTTTTACATTTAATAAAGACAAATATAAGCCAAATATTTTTAACTTTCTGTTTGTAAAAACGATTTAAAATCATATTATAAAATACCATGTGAAAACTAGAGGGGGAGGGTGGGGGTCTCCTCATATACCACGGATGGTCACTGAGGGGGGAGGGGGTTAAAAAGTTGTCAAATATAGACATTACGTGGTTTGGGTACGTTCCCTAATAATATCCTGGAAGTTTCAGATCTCGTAAACTCATTGTGTTCTGAGTAAAAGCGAAATGTAAAAAAAAAACAATCGTAGTCTGAGGAATCGATTTATGACAATATCTAGATCTACAAGATCGATTATCCAAGAATAGATCTCTTAATTTTTTGTTTTCGTTTTTGATGAGTTTTTTCTTATTGGAAGTTTTTGTATGATTTTATTTTTATCTACATCGAAAAAAAAACGAACCACAATATTATAGTGTCAGAGATCGATTTCAATCGATATTCAATATCAAATAAAACAATCGATTTGTCCATGTCTAAAAATCAATTAATCGATCTCGAATCATCATTACTAATATATACATTTTTTTCCTAGGGAAATCCCTAACGGATATCCACCCCGTCTGGCAGCAGAGAATGGATATGCCCGAGTCCGAGTAAAACCCCATAGTACCTTCATACACCTTTTGGTCGGGGGAGCAGGGAGTTTCTAATCGACACTACGTCTGCTCCTCCGACAGGTATTGTCTCCATCTAAGGGGCCCCAACTGCGGTCTGAGGGGTCAAGGTGGTAGACCCCTCAAGGGGGAGTGGGTATCCCTAATACATACCTGGTGTGGTGTTGGTTGCCGGTTGGTTGAGAGGGCGGGCGCGCTCCCTGTTGAGTTCGTCGAAGCACTGCAGGCACACGCGGAGCGGTTTGTCGCTCTGCCCTCGCAGTATGTACCGTTTCGACGAGCACGGACCGCAGACCACCGAACCGCACTTACGGCAGTGGTGCTATCAACAATAATGTAATAGTCAGAGATCATTTACTCCAGTGAAGCTGTGAAGGCCCATCTGGCTTATTAGTATAGTTAGTTCGAAAAAGTCACAGACAAAAAACATTTGAGTAAACGTTCCTAATCCTAATCTCAACAGATTTTCTTTATTTTATTTTTTTGTTTATTAAATATAGACGATCTTTATTATTAATAAAAATGTGATATGTGTGTTAATAATAAACAATAAATATATGGATAAGTTAGTTTTTTTCTTTGATATCGAAACTTAAAAAATTAATGAACTATGGTCGAATTTCGACCAGTGTGTTATAAATGGAGATAAAAGTAGATGATAGTGATATGCTATTTTTTTTTTAAATTTTCATCTTACTAGTAAAGTGTTATTTATATCCATATTAACTAATACCCGCGAGTTCATACGCGTTATTTATTATCTTAACAATATATTTTATGTACAGAGGAAATAATATAAGCATCACACCACTTGTGACACTTTTCCACAGTAAGAATACACACACCGTTTAACATGTGGCAAAGCGTTATAAAGTATTATTAATCAAGTGAAAAGGTAAATATCTCTAACATATTTGTATAAACAAAGAGAAAACATTTTGTTTTTTGTTGGTAATGGATAAAGTCAAGGAATACTTATCTGATTTTAGAAATCCTTTCACCTATAGAACCTACATTATCTGCTGAATTTTATTTTCATAATCTACAAACGAAGGCGGGGGCAAATGCGAATTTGAAATAAAAAGTAAAAATATTACAAAATGCCTTTATATCTGCAACAGATTTTGATAATCAGTTAATTATAGAAAATCTATTTTAATCTTACGCAGCAATATGCGTTTTATTAGTATTCTTGAAGCCTGTCCAGAAAACAAATAAATTATTAGCCAAATGCAAACATTCTGAAGTGATGCTCCTACATACATTCAGCAAAGGTTTTTTTGAAAAGTAAATATTTATTTATTTTAACTAAGGCGTAATCTACTTACTCTTCTATTAAGGACAGTGAACTGTGTCTTTTTACAGTGCATGCAGATTGACGCCTCGTTATCTGGAACCCAAACAGCTGCGTGCTCCGACGGCGGTTGTTTACCACCTAATAAATGTTGGCCATTAAGTCACATTCGTCACTGTCTAAATTCATCACACATTAGAAACCTTTTTAAAACCTTGTATAATAATGATTTGTTTAAAATGTAAAATACCGTGACTCTTTAAAGTTTAACACCTTTCAATCCTCTGGTAGTTCATGGTCACATTTAACATATAAAATAATAATATCAAAACAAGTAGTAATAGACAACAAAGAAAACCTTAGTTAATTAGGTCAAATATTAAGCACCAATTTTTTTAATTGATTTAGAACGAAAATCGACTAATTATTTTCCTATAAAAATATTGCTGGCGACTAACCAGTCGCATTATATATTAACATTGTTATGAAATGTAGTATTTACTTATTTCAAAGAAACCTATAGCTATACATTCTTAATAAAAAGTAGAAGAAAAATATTAGTTTCGATAAAGTATGATTTCATATATACATTTTTTTATTATATGGCTAACCCAAACTTTTGTATATAAAGTAAAATATAAATTATCTAATAAATAACTAAAAGACGTAACACAAAAGTAAAGAAATTGGATTTAAAACGTAAATAAAAACATCTACTAACAATGATGAACAATTACATAAAATACACAGTACATAACAATTCTGCTACTGTGGTTGTATATGTGTTTATATATGGATGAAAGAAAAAGTATAATTAATAATACATTTTAAGACTTCACCTCAAACCGGTTAAGGTTCTTTTTGTTCAATTTACAATATTTTTGATAAATACATCCCACTATCATTTATTAATGAATGTATTATTATTATATGTAATTTCATTAAGCAATATTACATTCCAAAAACCGAATTTCATCTACATTATTTCAGATCACATAAGTGTCCACACAAAATCAAATAACACTATAAAGAAGTAAAGCAAAAAAAATGTTTAAAAACAGAATTCTTATTATGCTAAATTGAATTTTTGATTGAATGGCAAAAATTTGGTTAGTACTTACTCTTCCTTAATAAATCTTCTATACATTTTTCTATGTGAGCCATCCATTCTTCTTTCTCAGTGGCTGTGGCAGCATATACAGCAAATGATTTTGATGCAGTGCGAATTAACCAACCATTCCGATATTCTATGGAAAACATATACATTATGTTAACTTAAATTTAAGATCTTCAAAGTACACTACATTTTTATTTAACATATTCTATGCCATGTGGTCTGAGGATCGAGCTTAATGTATGCCACCGGTAGTACATGTGACATGGAACATGTTATAACTCATCAGTTTTAAATCTCCAATCAAACAAAAGCTAATTAACTAAATTTGATTTGAAGACTTCATACATTGTTGTTGGCAAAAGGAATTCTATACAAATTTATTCTTAGAGCAGTAACAACAAAAACCATTGTTGAATAATTTTCTAATTTGAAGTAAACCAAGAAAATATAAATATATCTAATTTATTAAGATACTTTAGAGGAAGTTTATTTTTGTTATTATTAATTAACGTGATTAAATTAGCATTATACTAAATGAAACTAAATACAAATAGAACTGTGAACAAATTCATGACACAGGACATAAATAATTCATATTGATTTAATATATTCAGCACGTCAAATTACAATTGTATATATGACAAGTTTTTGCTTGCAGCTTCGCTTGCAATAGTGAGTTCAAGAACAATGTCAAGCAGGTTCTAATATGTAAAGGCTATTATAGGGTGGATCAATATGTGAATGATTGTGACGTCTGGAAATGACCTGGAAATGACGACCCTCTCTGTGCATCCACTAAAAACTAATGTTATGTTATAACTAAGATATTTATGTTTTGTAAAAAATATATAACATGAAAAGATAAACCAGATCGAGTTTCTTGCCGGTTCTTCTCAATGACTGGGTTGTTTTTCGAACAGGTGGTAGCTTTGACGTTCCTAAGCGCCTTCTCAGGGCCTAAATTGAATAAATGATATTTTGATTTGATAATAACTTTTGGTACTTGTGTATTAAATGCACCGCTCTGGCCGGCCGCGTTATTTTTTTCGCAAGTTTAACCTAACCAAACGGAAACGAAAATGTTTTGTTTTAACTTAAAAATCATCATGTTGGTAATATACATAATAACTAATGATTGTTCGAAAATGACACATAACCTCAAAACTTTGATCATAAACATCTTAGTAACTTTGACTTTCCGCGTGGAGGGGAAATCACCCCTTTCTCCGCTACTCCCATCCCCTTCAATCTTTATATCAATATGCAAATATCAAATGCAGGCCTTTAAAACACTTGTAGATTCAAAAAGACTTTATTTAAAAACAAAGTATTCAATGAGATTTAGATGGAAAATGGATTGATATAGAGTTCAAGATAAAATTTCCTTTTTTTCTTTCTCGACTGCTTGCTCTTTTATTTTGTTTTGATTAGGTTAGACTTGCGTAAAAAATAACGCGAGCCAGCCGCGGTAGAGGTTGTCGAGCGCGGTGCATTTAATACACAAGTACCTAACTTATATTTGCCCTATACTCGGGAAGCAGTACTTTTCTTATGGACGAAAGATACCCTATGTCCTATTCTGTAACCCTAAAAATGTGTATGCAAAATTTTAAAATCATCAGTTTAATAATTACATTATGACAGTTTAACAAACAAACAAACCTTTCATAATTCAATTTCTAATAATAAATAATCCTTATCTTACTTTTGACTAATATTTAAGATTATTCACACAAACAAAATCGTTATATCATTACATATTATAAAACAAAGTCTTTTATCATGTTTGTCTGTCTGTCTATTTGCAATAAACTACAAAAATTACTGAACAGATTTTCATGCGGTTTTCACCAGTGGATAAAGTGATTCATGAGAAGAGTTTAGGAATATAAAATTGTCAAAGTTTATTTTATTATCAGGGTGGGAAACTGTCCGCCAGGACTCACACAAACAAAATCGTTATATCATTACATATTATAAAACAAAGTCTTTTATCATGTTTGTCTGTCTGTCTATTCGCGATAAGTTACAAAAATTACTGAACAGATTTTCATGCGGTTTTCACCAGTGGATAAAGTGATTCATGAGAAGAGTTTAGGAATATAAATTGTCAAAGTTTATTTTATTACCAGGGTGGGAAAATGTCCGCCAGGACTGCAGTTATTTATCCTATTACATAATATATATTTCAAAATATGATAGTAATATAAAACTGTAAACCCAAAATTCACTTTGTGTTACAAAATATACATATAAAGTAAGCCCCATAAAATTACAAGTGTCACTTGGATGCAAACAATGATAAGCCTTATCAATCATTAAGTAATTTATAAAAACAAAAATATGCAATGTAATATGTGGTAGTTGAGTCAGTGTCATGCTTTTCAGTGTTCACAGACCAAGTAGATAATATTGTGATTCATATATGACTCATTGTATGCATATTTACATATTATAAGTGATAATTAAACAATAAATGTATAGGTTAATAAATGAGATTTCTTGGTAACAAAAATGATTTATTGTTGAATTTTATCTATTTGCTTTCACAGTTGCATGAAGGATTAAGGTGCTTCCTTTCAAATAAACATGTTTTTGAAACAAAATCAAATGAAAATTTTAGCATTAAATTAATATTTTAGCATTATAGTTCATTTTTAGGAAAGCCCTCCTACATATGGGATAATATTTTACATTTTCTCATCTTTTCCCAAATACAGAACAGCCATTTTTAGAAATTATGTATTGATATAAAACTATGGACACATTACATAAATGAAAAATTCTGCTAGTTTCAAAATATATGTAATTTTTTTACCCACACAACATTTAAACATTAAATATGATTATTTCTTCATAATTGTAAAATTATTTCATAAACCTTAAAATAATTTGTAGACTTGATATTTTATATTTGATTTACGCAGCAACAATTCAGTATTGAAGACCTTACACAGAATACTAGCAGTATTCTGTAGTCTATTGAAAGATTCTTTCATAGTAGCTATGTAATTATAGATTAAAATGTTACAAATTTTTTTGTATAATAATAGGCTATACTGTTGACAAGAGTCATTATTTCCAGTTCCTATAATAATACAATATATGAAACATACAGCCTTCAACCTCTTTTTGAAATGTTAAAAAATTTTTTATAATTGTACATTGAACACAATCTAAACCAATAATAATACTCACGGCCATCATCCTTTAAAGATTCCAGTTTAACTTCCTCCAGCGGAATGACATGCTGTTTATTGTATTTTTTCTTGTTTATGACAATATTACCATAAACTAATATATCATTGAAGAGGAAAAACTGACGAGCCTTTGGTTTCTTTCGACACATTTTCGTCAGGACACCTTCTCCAACAAGGACTCTGCCTTGTTCAGCCAGTGGCTACAAAAAGACATCATAGGATTTTACAGGGAGTTTAGATGATATCTATCATACTTTTAATGAAAAATCAAAAGTGGCAAGACTATAGTAGCTTAATTAAATCACCTAATTAACTTTCACTGTACTAGTAGGCAATTAACACTTAGGTGTCAATAAAGAAAAACAATAAAAAAATAGAAAGTTACAATAATGTTTACAATCAACTACAACTATAAATTACGAGTTGGTATTGATAAAAACACGATATCTTTATTAGGACAATCCCACACGATGTACCCAAGATTTTATCTTGCCAAGTTTGTCGGTTGATAACAAATACTATAGATGGACTTCGAAAGTTACAATTAAGTTATTGTTTACAAGAAATATGAACCAACCTGCCCCGAACTGCCGAAGCAGCTCTCCACCATAGCAATTCTTCTAGCATTGGCCTCACTATTCACTGCAAAAATTATAATAGTTGCATAAAAATTTATGTATAGTAATAATGTTTGACGTCAAAGGAAAGTGATGGAACAAACAGTGATAGCACATATCCATATACTTAAATGTATACTTTTACACATGTAAATACATTCATTTACAACATTTCTCAATATTTCCCATTTTAAAACAAATAAATGCGTACCTAAACGGTCCACCATTATCAAAATTTATTTTCTAGCAGCAATACGACCAAGAATATGTGTCATTCACAGAAATGTTGCCACTCTTGAAAATATACTCCTACTTATTGTTTAGCTATCAATTTGCAATTTCTCTATTCACATAAGTTCAAATAAAGATTATTGCTGTATCTTATTTCCCTTAATAAGATTAAAATAAAGACCGATCGTGATGTTAATTACAACATTTCTTGAAAGTTTTAGTGTCATAATTTCTAACATGTAACATTGTTTGGTATTTTAGTTACGTTTCATTTTATGTAACTTTTTAATTAAATGAAAATTATGATGATAAAAATTTTACGAGTCTATTTGTGGAAAACGATTTCAGTTTTTAACCTAAACATATATTATTAATTAGACAATAATAATATTTCAACAATCCATTCATTCAATAAAGTCAAGAAATGTAAAATCATAGACAAGGCTTGATCATGTGAGAATCCATTTTTTTTTCTTAGCAGCTGACAGCTAGTGGTCGATATCCTGACGAAATATCGTTCGTGATTCCAAATAATATACGAACAAAATGGGCTGCAAATTCTGTGGACCTAAATTGTCGCTGTGCGGCTTAATTTTGAGCGTATGGGGAATCATACAATTGGTGAGTATAAACTTTTATACTTATTATAATTTTATGCTAAGGATTTGATATCTCATTTGTGACTATTTCAGACGTTGATGGGCGTCTTCTACTATATCAGAGCTGTGGCTCTGTTGGAGGATCTCCCACTTGAAAGTGAAAGTGGTCACCATACCATTGAGGACTTCATCGCGACAGTCGAGACTGGCTACACACAAGTAAGTTGTAACAAGAATTATTAGGATAATAAGTAATCAGTATAAAACTAATGTAGGGTGGAATACCCCTATAATTTTAGAACCTCTATGAACGTCCACTGTAGGATTTATACCACTGTGAACTAAAATGCAAAATGTCACCCCTTTAGTATTTACTTTAGAGAATACTTTGTATTGTGTATTTTCAGTAAAAACCATATTAATCAAATTTGAAATTAATTATTTTTTGTGCTATACAACTAAAAACATATATATATATTTTTAGTATAGATATTGTATAAAATGCTAAATGAAAATAACATTGTAAATGCTATCGTCAAAATCATCGACTTATTTGATGAGCGTACCCCATCTATTTTTAAGTATTCATGTTGCCTTCTGTTCCCTCAGTTTCACTTGTGTTACATTTTTGCTGCATACTTTTAAATTATAATTAGTGAGGTAATTGTTTGGCTCCTGAAGATAAATAATTGCTCAGTGTAACATAGTCTATAAAGCTTCTTCTATAAATAGACTTTAATATTTTTAAAAAGGTAACTGAAGATTAGATTATTGAAGCATACAAAAAAAAACTCTTGTAGTTTATAATATTAGTGTAGATAATAAATATCATACAGTTTTCCACATATAACAAAAGTAGTAGGTGTAAGTATAATCTATTTTAATTTCAGAACGCCTATAACTGCTGGATTGCTGCACTGCTATACGTCATAACATTGGTTGTATCTGGTCATCAATTCTGGATGAACAACCGTTCTTCCGTTAGTATGTAAGTTGGCGAAATAATGGTAATATTGTTGCTTGTTACTGTTGAACAATTCCATTCCATTTTTAATTTATTCTAATTTGAGACAGTAACTGTCATGGATGCTGACAAAATTCACAGCACTTTCCAAGGCTGTTGTAAATTAACACATCAGGTATTGTTAACAGCCAAGGTCTAATCAATTACTGTAACTTTCAATGTTTAAAATGATAAAAGTTGTCCAGAAATTGTATAAAGAAATGTCAATAATATTTTGCCAATCTATGTAACCAGCCTAGCACAGTATACATTTTTATTCAATTTGAATATGGTTGTTAATTGTAAAGAGATTGGAGTCCTATGAATATTGAAGATATATTACAGTCTTGGCATATTGAATAACAAAATATTGTGAATAAGTATTACTTTCTGTGGATGAGTGCTATAATTGTACATAATATATCTATTATTGTAGGTACATTGTAAAATGCTTAGATTTTCTTGAAGTAAATGTATTAATTAATGTTAAATTGTTGTTTTTATTTTATGATAATCTTTTTAATATTTTTTCTGCATGTAACCGAAGTATATCATATATACGTAACATATTAAAAAAAAATTGGTCATGTGTACTCAAGTGCTTATTTTAAAGGCCATGTTTTTCTTTTTGTATAATTAATTATATGTAACCTATTTATTAATTATAATTAAATCAATTTACGCTAATAGTTCATTACATACATGGTTTTACAAATTTCTACAATTAATTATTATTTAAGCCAAAATATTTGGCTGAGTATATTTTTAATAATTAAGTAAAAAAAAGTAAACTAAATAGATGCATATGACAAAACACAATAGTACACCTATAAAAACATACATACTTTTTGGTCTTATTTTTTTTACTTTTTCATCTAAGCCATTTTAGATTTCGCATGTCAAAATTTTGGCAATTAGATACACAGATGTTATAGGGGAATTTTTACGGGATCTTAGTCTAATCAAATCAAATCAAAAATACTTTATTCAGTTTAGGCCCTAATAAGGTACTTATGAACATCAAAACTACCACCGTTTCGGAAAACAATTCAGTCGTTGAGAAGAACCGGCAAGAAACTCGATACATCTTTTTATCATATATATATTTTGAATACATTATATGTTACAATACCGTTTTTACTGGATGCACAGAGAGAAGTCAATTCCAGATATCACCATCGTTCACATATTGATCCACTCTAGAATAGCCTTTCGACACTAAAACCTGCTTGACATGGCAACTAAATTTACAGTCCGGCAAATCGGTAATATGTTTTGGGACTTTATTGTAAAACCTAACACTATTACCTAAGAAACTATTACTGGTTTTGCTAAGTCTGAAACATGGGACAACCAGTTTGTTACAGTTTCTACAGATCATGGATGGTCCTTTACAAAATGCAGGTTTTCAAAGTTTTTATTTACAAAATACAAGTTTTCCAAAGTTTCAAAGTCTGTCATGTAGCGGATTGTATATTTTGTAAGCTTGTGTTATTTAACTCTATATTTTGGAATATTGGTGGCATTATACATATTATAGTTCAGTTATTGTTCACAAATGAAGTGAATGGGAAATAATACCACGGAGCATGAATTCTGAGATGTCACAAAAACTCTGGAAAGTTCTAACAAGGAACTTACCATCTTGTTAGAACATTGAAATTATGGCAAGACACTTATAATATTATTATTATACTAAACAATGGCAGTAATAAACTGGCTGCCAAAAATAAAACTAAATCAACAAACAGACCTTGTAGTTTCACTCATAACTATAATCTCTATGGTTATAGTCTATTATGTATCATAGAAGTAACTTGTCAGTTCAATAAAACTGTCCTTATTGTTCTGCGATTTGATTCGCAATGACTTTCCTATCTATTTGCGGTTCCTGTTGCCTGATCATAAGTGTGTGGGGTGTTATACAACTGGTAAATGAATATATGTGATCTTCTTAATTTTTAAAGAGATAACATCTTATTTTTCGAGAATATAACAGGAAAACCATTTGAGAACTATCTGTCTATGTATACAAAGACTGTAATACTCCAAAACGGTAATTCGATGAACTCTATAGGATGTGATCTCTTTCGTCGTAAGATCTGAACGCGCTACTACATCCATATTATTGTCGTTTTAAAATTATACGGTTTAGTGCCGAAATTATCATTATTTAATTAAAAAGTATTTTGAGTATACTTATAAAATTTATCAGTGTTAATTTATTGCTCGTAATGATATTTATTTCATTCTGTTAAAAAGACATCAGTGGTACAAACAAGGAGCAGTGAACAATTATGAAAGTCAAGTTTATAGTACATACGATTTTTATACTGCGCAGGTTCTTATGGGTATCTTCTTCAAAGTTGAAGCAGTGATTATGATTGAAGAGGTCGTACCAGAGGAATACACTGATTACGCAGATTTTATAAAAAAGACAAAAGAGAATTATGCTATTGTTAGTACTTTTAGTATGTAGTAGATGTTTTTTGTCTTACTTAGGACGGTATTATACACAGTCTAGAAAAACTGAAGGTCCAATATGACAAGTATTATTAACTGCTGAATCATTATACTTGTTTACGTAAAATCGGTGGTAAAAATATTTCTATAAAATGTTTACAACGACTAGCAAACTTTCAGGTAGCTCTTAACTGTTGGATTGCGGCGGGCCTGTATCTACTGATGATCGGAATTTCATACATTTGTATTGCAAAAGCCCGTTCTATAGCTGCTAAGGAAACTAAGCGTTTAGAAGATGACGAACTGAGTTGCAAACCGAAGCAAAAATAGCCTTGTCAATTCTTTTCATCGTGGTAATGAAATAGTCCGTTATGGAACTTAATTATAATATTAAGAAAATAAAGAAGTATGTACACGTGGAAGACTTATTTTTATTCTATTTCAGTTATTATAATTAAAATTAGTTTTATGTCACTTCTTCCAATTTTCTATCGAACGTCACTGTACCGATGTTGACGCTTTTAATTTCTTCTTTACTGACTTTTTCATTTACCTGCAATATGGCGTTTATTGGTAAATTAGTTACATTTATATGATTAAACATAAGGAAATTTTGAGATACGATTTCCGTTTTTTTATGTTAAGCTCATATTAGATGTTTTCTAAACAAAACCTCTTAGCAGTAACGTAGCTTGTTTTAAATAGGTATCAAAAGTTGGGAGGAAGTCTTCTTAATGCTGTATCGTACTATTCGCGATCTGTGATCTAGATTCACTATTACATAAGGACAATTTGAGGTTGTGAATATTTCGTCGCACAAGTGGGGCCCTCATTATTGATATGACTGATACTGCGGTAGCTACACCCCTGGTGTATACCCATACCCCTATATTCTAGGTCTATAAATATAATTAATTGATTAGTCGATTGGGACAAACAGTTTGATTACAAATTACATAAACATGACATGCACTCTAGTGAGTACAAAAAGATTTACAAACTTTAGACCATACATTTAACACCAAATTCAAGTTGCAATCTCCTTCGACAAACGAATCTGTCCTCTGTGGGAATTGAACTTGCAAAAATATAAAGGCAATTTCCAAGCTTGTTACTTCTGCACTAAAGGTTAATCAGGCACTAGCTTTAGAAAAATGCTAACTTTTCGAGTATAAATTACATCCGAAATATTACGAATGAATTTCTTAAAAATTGTAAATAAATATAATACCTAGTGCTTTTGTTTACGACCTCAGATTAATGTCTAAGATATTAACCGGAGACATCGTATACAGTTTATATTAAATTGTAATCTAAATTAGCCATGTTGTAACCACGCGAGTTTGAATTCTTTGAGTCTTGATATCGACTGAAGGTAAATATTGCGATACAACGATAGTAAATATTATTAATAAGTTAGTTACAAAGTGAAAATCTGTCACAAAGTGTACATTTGTGACCCACATTTATTTCTAACTAGCGGGCCCGGCACACGTTGTCCCACTATTATTTAAAAAAAAATCCTGGACAAATTACATATCAAAACGTTCGTCATGAATCACTTTATCCACTGGTGAAGACCGCATAAAAATCCGTTCAGTAGTTTTTGAGTTTATCGCGAACAGACAGACGCGGTTGGGGACTTTGTTTTATACTATGTAATGTTGTTGCCACCGATTTTAATTATGTAACCTATTAATAATTACTTAATAAGACAACAAATATTTTCATTTAATTTAGGATCACCTGTATATCTATCTCTTCATCTTTTGAAAGGTGATTCAAGTTGAGCCAGGGGTCGGCTAAAATTTGTGGGATCTTCACACGTACTTTCAACGGTGCCAGGATTCTTGTGATTAGTTTCCGACATTCGACTGATACCTTCGGCTCACGAGGGAAGGTCACTTTATTTTGAACTTGCTATAGGCGATATGCAATTAGATATGGCGAACGTAAGGAGTCTTAGATACCAGCTAACAATTATTTACATCTTAACGTTCTAATAAGAAAATGACACTAACTGTAAATTTTAACATTTGTCATAGTACTATATACTCCAAGAATTAAAGTTGGTACATATAATTATCCTTAAGTAGTAAAAAGTGTTAAATAACCTAATATACATATAAATTTTTCAAGATATTACGAATTGTGAAACACGGCTATCTGTTCAATATCTGGGAAAGTAGTTTATAGTTCGATATCATATTTATGAGTATACTATTTCTTTTGAACGTTGTTGCGTGAGCTCATTATTGTGTTTGTTCAAAATAGTATATGGAACAGCAATAGCGGTTGTTTAGGATTAAATTTACACTAGGTGTTTATATTATTTTCCGACTTCACAAATAGTACACCTTCGCGAAATCACACAAAATTATTAAGTAGTATCGCTGGTGAAAAGAAAATGCTGAAGGCACTCCATAAACAATTAACACCATAATTATAAAATTATGTTAAAAGAAATAGTTAAAATTAACCATTTTTACTAAAGTGTAAATAGTTCAGCAAAATATTGTAGGTATTTTAATATAAATTGTTTCCTTCGAGGTAGTTAATGCAGTAAGCGTAACTTGGATTCCTATCATGAAATTTCTTCTTTGAGCTCCTAATATTGTTGCAATGAATCATAATTTATAAATTGTTTTCGCTGTAAATATAAGTCTGGGCATAAAAGTAATTCCAGCTCGAGACTAGTTTTATATGGAACGAGACCTAATTTTGGCAGCATGGTATTTGAACTCGACTAGGGTACGTCTTAAAAGAAAAGTTTATTCGGATATTAAACACATTCGCAATTAAAATATCGAAAAACGAAATATACATATTTTATGTACCATTACAATCTCAAGCGGCCACTCTATCTGCTCTATAGTAAGCGCAGCCCTACTTGAGAGTCCATATTAAAAACCGTGTTGAATTGTTGAAATACTTTTGCTAAACTACGTCCAACGCTCATGTAAGGAAAATATTGAAGCAAAGTTTGTTTTTAATACGTAATGTTCACAGATTACCTTTAAAAGCTGAGTGTAATTTGTATCATCAAAAGGCAAGCGTCCATATACAATAGCATACAACACCACACCCATGCTCCATATATCTGAGTCTTGGGGTTTGTAAGGTACACCTTTCAGGATCTCTGGCGAGGCGTACGCATAGCTTCCGCAGAATGTCTCACTTAGGGCGAAGACACCGCCGCTTTTTGGCTTCATGTGTCCTCGAGCAAAGCCAAAATCGGAAAGCTTTATGTTCAGTCCATGATCCATGAGCAAATTCTCACATTTTATGTCTCTGGTTAATGACGAAATATTTTATTATACTATTGACTTACTAGACTTTGCTACTTCTTTCTTAATTATAGATAAGTTTCTTTTAATTATTAAGACGTATAAAATTATTTCCGATTTTTTGATCAAGTATTTGTTCAGTTTTTTTATGCCTCTTACATTTACTTGTACGGTGCGTAAATCTACTACACCAACATAAATAATATTACCATCTGTTTAATCAACGGTACAGTAAAAAAAACGGAAGGAAGTTTACCTATGAACAACGCCACGTTCGTGGCAATATTCTACAGCTTCAACCAATTGACGAAACCAGCGGCGACCTCGCGCCTCATCTATATGTTGATCTTTACGGATTATATCCAGCAAACTTCCATTTTCTGCATATTCCATCACTATGTATACTCTGATAAAATGATTACTATTTAATCTTTCAGAAATTATGCCTACTTTAATATTAGGTACAGGAATCACTAAACGACTTATTTTCTGATTTATATATTCCATCCACAAATCTACTCATAAATTCTACTTTCCAGTGATTTTACTGATTTAAATTGAACATATGGGGAGTATCTGATTTCATTTGGCACGTCGGAGACAAGACCGTGATAGTCGAATAAGTTCGGTTTCGTATACCGTTGTCTTTGTCTCTCGCGGTCATTGCGCTGTGTGAAAGAGAGAACGCTTTACAAAACCGAATCAATGCAATCTTAGCCGGACGTCTCACTCTTTTCCCGATAGGCCTAACCAAATGCCGGATACTGTAAATGTATTTGTATATAGCTGAATCAATGATAATAATAAAACATACCTATATTAATATCTTAGAAATAGTATCTTACCTATGTGTTGTTTCTATTGCTTGAAGAAATCGTATAAGGTTTTCATGTTTCAACCCTTTGACAACTTCTATTTCTCTGGGCAGAAATTTCTTTAGATAATCTCCAGGCGCTTGAAATTTACTTATAATTTTTATCGCCACTTGACAATTGTGCCGGTCGCTTGTAGCTACCTGTAATATGCCAACCGATTATAATTATTGACTAATATTATTACATTCTTGTTTAACCTTCTATACCTTTCTTTACCTTCACAACTCTTTACAAACTATCTCACTAGGTGTTAAGTAATTAAGTAGGAAAATATGGTAAATCGGAACAGGTATTTGGATTGCAGCTGGTTGATCACGTTTGTGGGTTTAAGGTGATTGCTTATTAACTTTCCAGTGATGAATCTAACTTAGCAAGTACTGAAAAATACTACTCGTAATTATCATATCATTTATGAAACCTTTCGATATCATCTAATGAAAAACTCGATTAATGTTCTGTTGTTATTTTATATTAAAGCATTAATTGAAATAAGTTTTGAAATCCTCAAATTGAGCACCTATATTCAGCGATTGCGTTCGAATAAATCTTTTTGCAAGACCAGTGCTATAAATTAAAATGTTATTATAATCGTATGTGTCATTGAAAGTCTTCAGGAAGTAACAGTTAAATTTTTATTAATTTAATTTAACATTTACATTTCCTTTATTTCCTATTAACTGACTCCTGAGATTCCCTCTGCGTTATTTATTATTTTAAAAATATATCTTATCTATAACAGACGAACTGCATAATAGATATTACAAGAAAAAATATACTCTGTTCATAAAATTTCTTTGTAAACGATGTTATCCGTTTATATCACCGCTTCTGTGAATGCATAACACACTGCCTGTTGTGCCACACTTCACAAGAAAGCACACATCGCTCAACGTATAGTGCTTATAAAAGTAGTAGCTTCTTAAAATTTTAAAATTTCAATACTTTTTAGGTAATAATTACGTGTCTAAAGGAAACAGGGTGTGTTGTAAATACACACGATAGAAGTGAAACTGATGTATTACAGGGAAACATTTTGTTAGATTTATTAGAAAAATACAACAAAAAGCCAACATGAGGTGGAAGTTCCCAGGTAGGCACCCATGTAAGTTCCAACCGCGCCCGATGTTGCTTAGTTTCGATGATCGGGTGAAAACCGGTGCTTTCAACACTCTACCTGACATAAGGTTTACCTCCACCACTTTTCGTCACACAAAAAGATTACCGATCAGAATTCCAAAACACTCCCATAAGATGTTTCAATAAAAAAGTATATCGAAACTTATTTAGTATATTTGCGTGATGCCCGCACAACGGTGGGCCTAATTTTATTTATATTAATTTTCTTAATGATATTTGCAAATAATTGTTTTTAGTTTGCCGACACCGAGATTTACATGTTCTCTCTTTGTAGCGTTATTCTGTATGGACATTGATTTTAATGTAAATAATGTTATCTTTAATCGTACCTTAACTGTGGCGTATGACCCTGAACCTATAGTTCTACCGAGTACATAACCGTGCGTTTCAAGTACTGTCAGTTTCCTTTCAGTCTTTACTTCAACTCCACTGTGTACAGTTGCCGTAGGCTCAGTCGACATCTCGCCGAGAACATTGTCATTGGCTTTTATATCCGGCCCCGGCATATCACAGAAAATTTTATTTTATATGATATAAAAGTTACATTATATTGAATTTTGCCTCATTTTTATTTTTCACGTTTTCTTTTTTGAGATTTACTCATTCTGTCATTTTGTCATTATATATATTTTTGAGATGTGTTATTACTTTTCCAGCTGTCATCCATTTGAAAATATGTACAGATTTACTTGCCAGTGTGTTTTATATTTGAAATAATAATACATATAATGGTGGAAAGTATTTCAATGGGTGTTGTTTTACCGTAAAAGAGAACTTTATGAAGGTCGAAAATTAGATGCGAGTTCGGTCTAACTCCCAGTATGAGCGCTTAAATATACCGTTATACGGTACACACTAGATCCCTGTCTGAAATCAAGAGCCTCTGATAGGAAAGCCTTAAAACGATTTGTACCGACCCGTGAAAGGCAGAAATATGTATTCTTAGTAAAAGAGAACTGCTATAAAATTACATGGAATTTTGAATGATTCCGGAGGTCGGTTTAATATGAGACTATAGGTAGGTAAACATAACGATTGGGAGATTTGATAATAATTATGATTTAATGATAATAATATATCGTTATTTAAAAATAGATGCAGTTAATATTGTTTTATGTATATTTGAAATAATTTGAGGTAAACATAATGATTTATAAATATAGGGAGAATTTATTCTTAATTGGCCTAGGATATTAGATCGATTAATAAATTACTTCTTACTAAAGAGACAAAAAAAACAACAGGTATAAACGTAATAATTGTTACTACAACGAGTAAAATTACATTATTTCTACACATTTTATAGACCACATTATTGACGACCTAATTATTCTACTGATGATTATCCGTTGTTCGTTACTGTTATTGACAATGATAATGGTCGGCTATAAATGTTCTCCCAACATGCCAATAATCAAGCATTTACAAAAGCGAAAGACTTAATGCTGTCAACACTAGCAATAAACACGAATAATTATAATCAATTATAATAATCCTCGAGCGTACGTTATAAAATTTCATTTCTAAATTTATAATGAATCGTATATTATTATTAATATAAGATTTTATTTCTTTCAGCTTACCTACTTGATTTTTGTTCCTCCTTGCATTCCATCTTCTCAAACTAAGATGAAGAATGCAATGTTAGATTGAAGTATTTGGTATAAATTACTGTGGTGTCTAATATTTTTAAGCTTTACTGCAAACATATCTAATTATTTTGTGTGATGTTTTTCTTTCTAACTGACTACGCTATTGACCCTGTTACCCGCAGCTCCACGCGTTTTTGTAATTGTATTAAAGAAATGTAAAACTGCGAGAAGATGTACAATTACAGAAATACTGTTTCATAAATATTTTTACGCATGCCACCTACTGTGACATGTAACATACATTAGATATGTAAATACTAACAGTGTGCTGAACGAGATATACCGTCAGAGACATTTGGAACTTTAACACACTATATGTACTTTAACAACCTCGGTGCTGACTTACATTCCATAAGGAACTAATGAAACACTATGTCTTAAAATGTTATAGATATAATATGCTCACATCATTACATAGTATAAAAAAAAATTTACAAAAAAAAAATAAACCGCCTTCGGTGTGAAAAACTAATAAGGCACTAAAAAGCGAAAAATAACTGAATTATTAAATTAACCAAATTAAATAAAAAATATTGATATTTGCGCTACCTAATAATATATTTGAAGTCGATGTCAACCTATATTTCAAATCTGTTGCAGGTAATAAAATATGGTACTAGATGGGACACGAGAATGGACCAAAACTTATGGTTTAAGAAAACCGCCCCAGGGCCCGATGGGATCCCAGGACGTGTCCTGGCCTTGGGAAGGAACCTGGCGCAGAGCAACGCTAACAATTCTTCTTGGAACCGGACCTTCCCCAGCGGGCACTATACTTTTCGGACGCGCCCCATTATTCTCCGACGCTTTCCCATCTCCTTTTGACGAGATGACCTAACGACGTAACCCTAACGAAGCACCTTTCAGACAGGCCAATCTCGCTAGACGCAATATAGGTTTCGCAGGTCGACTACAAAGTATATTATTAAGACACTAGCACAAGACACGACGCCGGGGGGGGGCGCCCATCCCCTTCCCCCTCCCTGCGGCTCGCCCGGGCCACACCCATTCCCCGGGGCAAGGCATGCAACCCCACGCCGCTATATCCCTCCCACAAGTCCCTCCCTTGAGCGGCGCCCCCCCCCCTTCTTCCCCTTGGCCGCGAGAAAACACTCCAGGATGCATCGGACTCGCCTCGGAGCGGGCTAGAGGGGAACCAAACCGGACGCAAGAGCCCGCAAAACGGAGGCAAATGTTCCGGGGCCGGAGAGCCCGCCCAACCTCATATCAATATTGGGTACGCATTAATGTAATTAAAATACCTTACCCTTGAAGCGCACATTTAACACCCAGCCCACCCAGAAACGCGCCCGGCACCCCCCCATCCAAGAGATCGGGTATCCGCCAATTTAATAATAAAAAATGCAGCGTCTAATACGACAAATCCGTTATCCACCATATCCTATAGGCCTCACCACCGCGCCGGCCACCCCCTTATCTTCGGGCGCGGCGGGGGCCCCGGGGCGCCCCCCGCACTTCTAACCTAGTGCGGGAGCCAAAACCATCGAAGCCATTCGCCCTCTGGCGCCCCGGGTGCAACCAGGGCGCTCCCACCCCCTAGGGGAACCCTAGCCACCGACCCTTCGCCACCACCCCAGCCCCACCACATTTCAGCGGTTATTGCAGCATCTTTCCCTAGGGAAGTAGTGCGGTTTGTTGCCAACCCGAACAAGCATGGCGTGCTACTGCCTCGTTCTTAGTGTGCCCGCAACCCCCCCCACTCAAGTCACAACCCCCCACCCCGGGGGGAGGGGCCGCCCAAACCAATGGGGGGGCGCGGAGCCGGGAGGGGGAGGGGGGCTGAGGCGGGGGGGGGGGCCCGGGGCCGGCGGCCCGCCCCGGCGCGGCGCCTCTCCCCCGCACAGGGGCGGGTCCACTCCCACCTTCCTGTTTTCCTCCCTTCCTCCTCTCGCTTGCCCTCGCTCTTCAAGCAGTTCATCAGTGACCTACCTCGGTTTTAGCTAAACGGGTCGAGGTAAACCCCCCCCGGGCCCCCGCAATTTTTTGAAAAAAGGTTCCCCCCCTAAAAAAAAAAAAAAAGGTTGCTATGCTGACGATACAGTTATTTACACTTCCAGCTTGCGGTCGGACTTTCTTAGGAAGCGCATCAAAAAGGCCGTTTGCACACTCGGTGAATGGTTTCGTCGATGGCGCATAGAAGTTAATCCTGATAAGAGCGCCGCGATACTCTTCGATCCTTTACGACGTAGTAATAACCTCGAGCCCATCAGGCTATACGGAACCGATATACCTTGGGCCGACGAGGTCAAATATCTCGGTGTTACATTAGATAAACATTTAAATTTCGAGTCACATATAGATAGAGTGCGAAACAAAGCCGCTATGGTCTTGGGTCGCCTCCATCCGTTGCTTTGTCATAGGAGTAAGATGTCCCTCAGACACAAGCTCACTTTGTATAAGACGTGTATCCGTCCCGTGATGACATATAGCAGTCCCGTTTTTGCGCATATGTCGAAAGATAATTTTCATAAGTTGCAGGTTCTTCAAAACCGCGTTTTACGTAAAGTAACCGGTGCTTCGTGGTACGTCCGGAGAGTTGATCTACATAGGGACCTAGAGATACCTTCTATCTGGGCATACGTAAAATCACTTACGATTAGTTATTTTGAAAAAGCCGCGAATCATCCCAGTCCGTTAGTGGTATCCGCCACAAAATACGAACCTGTACCAAACACTGCGCGTTGTAAAAGACGTCCGCGACATATTTTTACCGACCCTCCCGATGAAATAACGGCAGTGAACGATCAGTACCAGCCTGTCTCTCCAAACAGAGCGTGCTCACGCCCACGCCCGCGTAACCACAGATCACGCCGCCGTGGTCTGGGGGTAAATTTCGCTCCCGCACACCAGACTAGGCCCCCCTCGGCAGCGGCTCAAGCCTAGGTCCGTTCCCTCGGCGTGGAGCCCTTGAGTGCGCTGCTCGCGCGATACAGTGACACAAATTTACATCACTGCAACAACACTACACATATCACGCTTACACAAAAAAGTGGAAGGGTTTACTTTTTTTTTCCCTGATCGAACTGAAATAGTTTAGAAATTTTCCGATACAAAATACACATAAGAGTTGTTGAGATACGTATGCTTGGTACACATATATGTTTCAACAACTCATATATGTATGAATAGTTTAGCTTAACTTAGGTTAGCTCAGATAGGTCGCGAACTGCATGGAACAGGCAACAGCCAAGCCGAGGTGTGCCGTGCACCCTTGAGCTGGTTGCCTAAATAAAAATCGGCTGAGTGCCTTAAGCGCTCGCTTTAGTAGTCCGGTGAAGCTGTTAAGACCTTGCTAGGTCAATAGCGTAGTCAGTTCGAGAAAAAACAAAAGAAAAATTACAGCGCACGCCCCACGCAGATATTTACAATGAATAACATATTTTTGCTAAATTTCACGCGGACGAAGTCGCGAGTAATAGTTAGTTTAAAATAAAATTGCCTTTTAGTTAGTATAACTTCAGTTATCTGTCTATGAAAGTCCTGTGAAAATCGGTCCAATCGTTTCGGATATTTCACGTATATGAAGTCGCGAGCAACAGCTAATACCGATAATAAAATAGTCTATGTTACTTTTTCTATGGTCAGCTATGTGCTAGTAAAAGTCCCATGAAAATCGATCCAACCTTTTAGGAGATCGCACTATTGATAAAGTCACGGGTAACAGTTAGTCTAAAATAAAATAGCCTAAGTTAGTTTTTGTAACTTCAGTTATCTTCCCGTAAAAGTTCGTCAAAATCGGTCGAAGTATTTGGGATATTCCACTGTAAACAAAGTCGTGGGTAGCTCTAGTCTAAAATAAAATAGTCTAAGTTACTCCATATAAAATCAGCTATCTGCCAGTGAGAGTCCCGTGAAAATCGATCCAACCGTTTTGAAGATTGCATTGCGAATAAAGCCGCGGGTAACAGTTAATCTAAAATAAAATAGCCTATGTCACTCGCTATAAATCGAGTTATTTGCCAGTGGAATTCAGTTCAAAATCGGTTCTATCGTTTCGAAGATCAATCTGAACAAACAGATAAAAAAAAATTAAAATTGCATTTTGGCATTATGTATACTTTCATATGCAATCATTAAAAAGTTGTTATTTTGAGATTACGTACAGACACTTCATTTTTATTATATGTATAGATCACTATAGCAAAAATAATAGTTGCGTCTCTATTTTTGGGCGGCAAGACAAGAAATTTGACATCAAAAAAAGTAGTTGACAGATTTACATTATTTTTTGTAATATTGCTTTTTTCCCTAGAATGAGAGTGAAATTTGATTTATTATAGATTGTTGGCGTTGGTTTTGTTATTTTATTTCGACTACCTAGTTCAGCTATAGGTACTCAACCTGCGGCCCGCCGGGTCTTTGTAGTTGGCCCACCGGATTATACTTTATTTTCAATTAGTTTAAACTTCGTGCCCATCGGAAAAAACTATGTGCCTGCTGAGTAAATTAAATAGATCCCAGATAATCGGACCGCAATGCGTTCCTTATGATATAAGGGTTATACGTAGCTTATTTTATTGAACAACCATTTTTAATTACGTTAATACGTTGTTCATTTTCAATTAAAATTTATTTAATACTTAAATATTATGGTTTGCGGCCCGCGATACCATCAAAGAAACGTGTTTGTGGCCCGTTTAAAGAAAAGGTTGAGTACCACTGATCTAGTTAAAAGTACTACGTGAATCCGCCGATATCCAAAGAAAAAGAATATAATTGAAACGATTTTAGCACGGGCTGGTCGTGTGAATTGTGCCGTGTACGTTCCATCCCACCTCCCTCTTGCCATCACCGTTTATTTGGAGCTTCGAGTATGATATCACTCCATAGTGACTTGAATATATCTATAGTTCTTGTTATAATGGACTTACGCAATACTTCATTCGATAACCCATTTACATACACCAACGCGGTTTTTTTGTTTAATTTTCAAATGTATACGTTATTTTACTTTGCTATTTTGTATTATTTTTTAACATTAAACAAATTGTTCAAAACAATTGCAAGTCCATTAGATAAATAGTATATTAGAAATACGTGGGATGAATGCTCTTCATTTTAATTATAAATGTCGAAATTAATTTATAGAAAACTAGTGGGTCCAGTGGATGTTGTCCTGCCCTGATAATTAAAAAAAATATAGAAAAATTATCTAACTAAACCTTCCTTATGAATCACTCTATCTACTGGTGAAAACCGCATAAAAATCCGTTAAGTAGTTTTCGAGTTTATCGCGAACAGACAGACAGACGCGGCAGGGGACTGTGTGTTTTACTATGTGATCATAATAGTTTAATTTTGTATAAAAAGCTTAAAACTATTTTTTTTTAGTTCACAAAATGTGGTCACACATATATTGAAGTTGTTATATCGAATAACTAAGGTTACCACGTATATAATTTAGCTGCAAGTAGCTGAGATGTTCGTACATTTGATTACTTTTTCTACTTCGCAAACTAATAAAAGTTGACCAATGTAGACGGCTATATTCGATCGTCTTTTTAATTGAATTCACTTTTAGTTGTCATAGTTTCTACTTTAGAGAGAACAATCATTGGAAGATTGTTTTAGTTTCATTTTGCGAGGGATCATTGACAAGTTTTCCTCCAAAATTTAATTGTCAAAATTAATATTTTCACTCGTTTTTATAATATCAAAAACCTATTAGGTAAGCTTAAGAAGTAAAAATATTTCACACAATGAAACGTTAAAGATATCGCAGACTGATTCTTCGAGTTCAAACGTCAATAAAATGGAGTGGAAAGAAAAAGTTGACTTCAGGCAACTTATCAGTTCTAGGTATCTACGAAGTTGGCGGTCGAAGTTTTTCATTCATTTATTGCAAGCAGAACGAAAGGAACACTTAATGATTATTCCCTTGGTAGTATTTGATATAAAAACCAATCTTTTTCGATATCAAGGAGACCATTTCTGAACTATGTGCATTCAATAAATCCTTTTTTTTGTGTTAATGCTTTCTACTAGCTACGTAAATAAAAATAAATTCTTTTAGATTTGTACCACTCTGTCGTTTTTTATGGCCCAGTTATTTTCTATATGATCTTTAAGTTTTCACATCAATATAGAAAGTATTATGCTATTAATAATAATAAGTGTTTTATTTCAAATATTAGAATAAGATTTTTGTTTTTAATGCATAATATATATTAGTTATCTTGTAACTAATACATTTTGATACTGTCTTGCTAGTTAAAATTATTATAATGTCACGTTGAAAAAAGGATTTAAGTAAAATTTAATATTAGTGGCAATATAATAATTAAATATTGAAGTATATTTAAAATAGATATCATTATATTCGACGTCTTTTAAATGTAGTTGGAGAAAAACCTTATTTAAGTTAAAAGCTATCTTTATTTAAAAAAAATAACAAATACTTGCCACTTCGTTCCAGTTGTTTTCTCCTACGCCACCTATTGCAAAACGGTTCAACTAATTCAGAAACTCGCGTGCGTGTGCGCAAAATCTCACCGAAGTTTCATAATAAGAGCAACGGGAAAATCATACGCGAAAACAAAAAAACATCTGTTCTTTATTTGTGTATTTTTATACTGAATAGTATCAGTATTAGTAAATAGATAGTAAATAGTAGTAGTAGATAGTAAATAATATCAGTATAGTGTGTATTTATATTCAAAAATGATAGACGTCTATCGTATTGCGTGTATCACACAAAATCTATATAAGCTATTTAGTATAGACTAATATATAAAGCTGAAGACTTTGTTTGTTTGATTGAACGCGTTAATCTCAGGCACTACTGGTCCGATTTGAAAAATTATTTCGGTGTTAGATAGCTCATTCATCGAGGAAGGCTATAGGCTATACATTATCATGTTAAGATCGTAAGGAGCGGAGCACCAATGAAGAAAGTTTCAAAATAGTTTTTCCTTTTGAAATATATTGCCAAGCACCTGTAGGTGTGTTCTGGTAGCTGCATTTATTGTCCTTTTAGTTTGGCTCGTCTACCATCTTAGACCAGATCGTCAACACATAGCAGGTGATATTGCGGTGAAGCCCTAAAACCTATTAAGTATAAAAAAATATCTAGTACATACATACAATATCTGTTTATTTTATATTGCAACGGAATGTACATAATTGGAATAGTACCATTTACGTTTTTAGAGATATGTGTATAACTGGTTTCTACGTGCAATTTCGCCAACGTTAATGTATATTTAACATATCTTTCGGGAATAATACTTATTTCTGGATAAAAGGAATACTTTATGTTCTTTTCTGTACCTTTCGCAACATGTATGCAAAAATTTTAATGATCAGTGAAGTATTTAAGCCGTAAAAGCGCAGGTTTTTCTTTTTCTATATCATAGGAGGCAAACGAACAGGTGGGTGATGTTAAGTGATCACCACCGTCCATAGATACTTGCAACACCAAGGAAGTCGCAAGTGCGTTGCCAGCCTGTTTGGGGGAGGGGGATTGGGATGGGGGAGGGGATGGAGAGAGGAGGGGAGGGAGAGAGGAGGGGAGGGGAGAAAGTAGGTGGGTAACCGGCGCTCTCACTGACCGAACGAAACGAATAGTGCAAACACTGTTACTTCACGTCGGTTTTCTGTGAGAGGGTGGTACAACCCCGGGCTAGCCGACCCATTCATGCTGAAACCAATAATAGCTTCAGCGTGCCTCTACCGCCAAAGATCATTTATCATTCATATTAATTAGGTGTCCTTAATAGGGCAAGACAGTATTTCTCACCAGAACACCGTTTGCTACTTTATAAGTCGCAAGTCCGGCCACACATGGAATACTGTTCTCACTTTTGGGCTGGAGCGCCTCGATATCAGCTGCTTCCGTTTGATCGCAGCGTAGAGCGGCTTGAATCGTCGGCGACGAGGTAATATCCAATCGGCTTGACTCATTGACACTGCCTTGGGACATCGGACTACCACGGTGAGTGTTCAGAGGAGTTGTTTGGACTGATATTTTCCGCTGCATTTCACTATCGTATAACCCAAGATTATTTCTACCTCGTATTTCGACCTTGTGCAATCGACTTCCAGCGGCTGTGTTTCCAAAACACTACGAGTTACAAACCTTCGAGAAACGAGCGTACACCTCTTTAAAAGGTCGGCAATGCACTTGCGACTCACTTCGTGTTGCTCGTGTCTATAGACGACGGTGATCACTTACCATCAGGTGACCCACCTGTTCGTTTGCCCCCTATGATATAAAAATTAGTAAGGTCTAGCTGTGCCCGCGATTACGCTCACTTGAAACCTAATGTAAATAAATCGCGACTAATAGAATCATCTGAATGTATTAAGTCCATTTACTTATCTACTCATCTCTCGTACTTAAGTCGGGTCGTTATTAAAATTACAATAACTTTTGATAGAGTGAATTGATATTAATGAAACCAGGACTAAATGTAACTCGAGGATATGCTTTATAATTTTCTTGGTGAGGTTATATTTTTAACGCAGTACTTTAGTAGTGATCCGTGTTCATAGAAACAGACAGACATCTCTAAGAGTGACTGAAATGTGTTTTATTACTTATTACAAGACACCTGCAACATTTATTTTCAACAAAATATAAAAAGTACAGACACGTTTGATTTACATTCTTATTATATGTATAGACTAGCGGGCCCGGCTGACGTTGTCCCGCCCTGATTACCCCCCCGCAACCCCCTTGTGGGTGGAATTTCGTAAAATCCGTTCTTAGCTGACCTCTACTCGGCGAAAGGAATATTCCTACCATATTTCAAGTCGCTACGCCTTATGGTTCCAGAGATATCGTGATGAGTCAATATATAGGTGGGAATCTCTTATATATATATAGATAAATAATAGATAATAATGAAATGGACGTGTGTTTAATAAGTGAATACCGTTGTTTTAACTAAAGTTAAATATCTTTTGGTATGAATATGGGTGTTGTCGAAGTTCATAAAACTAGAAAGGTATTGAACGTCCGAGAATCCTGTGAAACTATTGTTGTTATAAACTGTAATCTGCGAGTGTCGCGACTGTACTAGTTGTTTTAATGTTCTTACATGTTGTTTACTCTATGCAATTTGCGTTTTATGTAAACTTTTTCCATTATTATGGTCGTGCACACAATAATAATGTGTTTGTTTGTTTGTGTGTTTATCGTGCTTTGAGTTAATCATTACATAGTATAAAATAAAGTCCCCTACCGTGTCTCTCTGTCGTGTCTGTTTAGTATATAATTTGTCAAGTTTTTGAAGTTATACTTCTTTAGGCGCGTTATGAAAAAATGATGAGAGTGAAATTTTAAGATGCGCGCGCATCTGTGACACAAAATTAACAGTATGAAGCTGTCTGCAAACCGGCACTCTGAAGTTAGCTATAGTCAACATTTTGTTTCTTTGTATTAAAACTTTCAATGTATTAAACACCTTTTTTCTATTGTTAGTGTCGTTTTTTCTACAAACGTAGAATAAGGCGAAAGATAAAAAAAATTCTATTGTTAGTGTCGTTTTTCTACAAACTTAGAATAAGGCGAAACATAAAATTTTTGAAAAGATATTTATCTTGTTACGCCAAAGAAGTATAACTTCTAACGCGTGTACATAAGTACACACAGACTTTTTTTTATAGTCGGGGTGGAACAACGTCTGCCGGGCCTGTTAGTATTATATAAAATTATGATTTATGATGATTATATAAAAACAAATGAATAAAAATGCATTTTCCTAGCATTTCAGTGAGCATTAATAAAATCGCATTTAACAGAAAAACGTTTGCTGTCAGGAATGAAGTCCTTTAATGTAATAAGGAATCAAATCAGAAAGTTTTTTTCATGTAAAAAGAAATTAATAAATATAAAAATAAATTTGAATGAAATTTCCACGGGTTCAGTAATGAGGCTACATAAATGGTATCACAAAATACTCATCTGCTCGAATTTCAATACCTGCACACGCACATACATGCGTATAAAATAGAAATAGACAGATAAACAGAGAGAAAGTAGCATAAAGGGAGTATAACGCTATTTCCTTACGTGACAAATTTTATCAGTCCACTCTTACTCGTATCGAGGAACTTAATTCCAATATTTTCTATAAGTGATAACATTTCACAAGCACTAAGGACAGAAACTTTTAAGGTCGAAATCAGATCTGCGAGGTGATGTAAAAAATTTCATGAAAATTCTACTTACGAAAAGTAGTTGGAAATGACGGAATACATAAAACCCCGTAAAACGTGAACTGAGTCTTTTAAGTCATTTATACGCTCGTCAGTGAATTGATAGCGTTACATTGATGAAAGACTGATATATCCAATTAATTAGAACCAGGTTCACTTACTATATATCGAGAAATTTTGAGTTCTGACAAAATTACTAACATTTTAGTGATTCAAGTAAAAAGATCATATACATAAGTAATTATGAAATTGTACGTGTCCAAACAGGGGTTTTAGTATTTAGTAATTTAAGAAAATTATTCAACAAATATTTTAGTTGAAGCATGCGCTCGCATTAAAGAACATAATATAAAGGTGAATAATGAAAATAACTCGGATTGTATTACATTCCTTTTTAAACACGGCGACAGGTAAACAGACGAGGGGCAGTAACACCTCGCGTCCCTTTTGTTATTTGCAGAATTTTAATAGAAAGGTCCCTGTCATTCGCCTTATGTGCCCAGAGCCACAACATATCATACAGCAGGTAAAAGTAGAATTTTAGATGGTTTTTAATTACTTTTTGATGTTTTATTACTTTTTGAAGTATATAAAATTAAATGAAAACTCGTTTTACCTTTTTATAAAAATAAAGTTCACTGTATTGCATTTATTACTAATTTGATATCTCTTAATTTTAACATTTTTGTCAGTGAAAACTTATGTAGGCGCATTGAGCGGTATTTTTGGAAAGAGATAAATTTATAATTTTGCGTAAGCTGCTTTGCTACGTAAGCATGACTGGCCGTATTGCGCTGGCGCGGCTTGTGTCATACTAGCGACATCTAGTATACGGGCCCGTGTACAAATGTAATCTTGATATTTTGCAGCTCAACATACACTTGATTGATTAATAGACTTTATAAAAATGTATATAATTACTGCTCCGAGTGCCAATAGATATGAAAATCACACTAATGTTAATATTTTCAATAAACAAATTCTGAAATTTAAATATTGTCATCATTACACAGTATAAAACAAAGTCCCCTACCGCGTCTGTCTGTCTGTCTGTTCGCGATAAACTCAAAAACTACCGAACGGATTTTCATGCTGTTTTCACCGGTGGATAGAGTGATTAATGAAGAACGTTTTAGTATATAATTTTTCAAGGATTTTTTCATAATCAGGGCGGGACAACGTCTGCCGGGCCCGCTAGTTCACATATATAATTCATATGACAATTCAAAAGGCAACACATTTATTTTATTTCATTCAGTTTTCATGTATGTCAGCAGTCCTTATGACTGCCTCGACTTTTTTTAAATATATTACATTTGGATTGTGGTTGGTTAAATCCAATGGAAATGTTTAAGTAAGGATGTTGTTGAATAAGAAAAAGCTTTCAAGGTTAGTTCTACGAAAACATAGATATATGCTTCGCCAAATTTTCAACTAGAAGATAAAAAATAGGCAAGCAACTTCGAACTATAACCGATGGAAGGTAATTATTGTTTTGAGTTAAAAGTACTGTGGTTTCAACTTTTAATCGTTGATTTTCATTTTTAATAGATTTAGTTTAATTGTATGTTTAACTAAAGAAACTAAATACGAAAGCAATGTAGTGTAAAACCCTATCATATAACTTAAGCTTTAGTTTTTGTGAACACTCTGTATAATATTTTGCAAGACGTTCATCAATTCTTGTGTTTCATTGAAACCCATGGATATGTAGGACATATATTTTTTTCTATCTTTATTTTTGGCAACCAATCTTTTAGATTATTGCTGCCATTGTCGAGTAGTTAATAGTATTACAAGTACTTCTTCTATTTTATTTTTGGCAACCAGTCTTCTAGTAGACTATTACTGCCATTGTCAAGTGAGTACCGATATTACAAGTTTCGTGATATAATTACAATGAACTAACAAGATGGTGGCCATCTTGTTAGAACTTTCCTTGCAGTTTTTGTGGCGTCTCAGAATTCATGGTCCGTGGTATTATTTTACATTCACTTCACTTATGCACAATAAACAAACTACACACATCAAAAAAGCCTAAGCAACATGCGTGATATTACAGATTTTACCATTTATATTAATTAATTTCTAAGTATTTACTCAAACAAAGTGCGTAGGTAAGTAAACTTTTTTGTTATTGATGACATACTGGCTGGTTGTAAAAAAAAATTTGATTATGTTTTGTTTTTTCATAAAATTCAAGTGACTGCGAATTTGTTTGAATTTAAGTGCGTTTTAATTGCTACGTTTAGTCTTGATTTTATAATTTTACCAACCATTTAAATAAAGTTAGCGACAAAATTGAATTGTTAGATATTCTTTACGTCATGAAGCGACGTCATTTGATGGCAGATGAAATGCAAAGAGCTGTAGGGATGTTGCAAGCGGGAAGTAATCAATCTCAGGTATCTCGACATTTTGGCATTCATAGAAGTGTTATTTGTCGTCTTTGGCAGCGCTACAATAATACAGGAGAACCCGCTGAACAGCATCCAGGCCGTAAAAGGAGTACAACCACTCGGCAAGACCGGTACATACAACTGACTGCAAGACGCCAGCCGATGTTAACCGCTCGAGAGATAAGTTTGAGGCTACAAATTTCAAGTGGTGTTGATGTAAGTCCTCAAACTGTGCGAAATCGACTGCATGAGTACGGCCTACGAGCTTGACGCCCAATCAGGTGCCCACCGATACGTCACGGGAATCGCGCTCGTCGATATGAATGGTGTAGAGAACGCATGACATGGACCCAGGAACAATGGGATAAAATTATGTTTTCCGATGAGTCGCGATTCGGGTTTAAGCCTGATACAAGAAGGGTGTGAGTGTATCGTCAGCCTGGAAATACTGAAAGGCTCAGGTGCGTTCAGGAAGTTCATCCATACAGCGGCTCAACAGTTATGTTATGGGCGGGTATTATGAAGAACAGGCGAACTGAGCTCGTTTATGTAAATGGAAACATGAATGCTGAAAATTACATTAAAGATATTCTCAGACCTTATGTCTACCCATTTGCACAAACCTTTGGCTCTGATTTTAGGTCAATGCATGACAATGCGCGTTCACATACCGCTCGGCGAACCAGTGAATACTTTGCAACGGAGAACATCCGGGTATTGCCCTGGCCTGCACAATCGCCAGATCTCAACCCCATCGAGCACGGATGGGACATGCTCCAGAGACGTGTTTTGAAGGACTTGGACGGAGCGACAACAACCCAACAGCTGAAGGATTTGCTACAATTCCATTGGGGGCGAATACCGCAAGATGACATAAACAGTCTCAATAATTCAATGAATAATCGTTGCCGACAAGTTCTGAATAGCAGAGGAGATCATACTTTGTATTAAATTGTTCTATTCTTTCACAATAAATACATTTTCTTCACAAATTTCATTTTGTAAGAAAAAAGTTTAGTTTCTTATGTATCTTAGTTTCTACAGTATATTCTAATATTGTTCATTTCTGTAATTAAAAGAACTTATAAAGACAACAGCTGTTATTTTTACATCATAGAACCCTAAAGATATTATTTTAAAAATAAAATACAATGTTATAATGTGAAGAACCATCCTAAAATTTAAATTAGTACATGTTGCTTAGACTTTTTTGATGAGTGTATATTACGTAAAACACCGCCAGTTTTACACAATAAAGAGTCAAGTAACACAAGATCATGAATAAAATAGAAAATCCACTACATGACAGACTAAAATTCCACCAAAAACTCAGGACATATTATGTAGGATATTTGAGTTTTATAAAATCAAAACCAGCCAGTCACACTGAAAAGAATAGAATTAATTAATACAATTACAAATCATTGTTTCATATTTTACTATAACTTTTAAGTGGAATTTAACCCAAAAATGATAGGATTATCAAAACAAAAAGTCGGGGCAGGCATAAGGAAGTCAAAACTCAAAACCATTGGTATTTAAACAGTGTTCTCTTTTGAATTTTTAATGGAAATTATTATCATTACTTTCTGTTTCATATCTATTGGCACTTCGAATAATAATTGTGTACTTTTTTATACAGTTTATTAATTCTTTAAACTATTATGGGCTGCCCAATCTCAATACAAAATATTAATTTTTGTACACAGGCTTTTGTACTACGTGTCGCTAGTCTGATGTAAGCCGTACTAGCACAATACGGACACGGTTACTAACATGTCATGACGTGAGATTATAAATTTATCTCCTCCCAAAAAAATACAGCACAACGTACCTAAAGCAGTTTTGACTTCAAAAAATTATCTATGGCATTCAAGTCTTCGTGTCATTGCTTACCTATGCCCATTATCAGTATGTATAGAGTTTGTACATTTTGAAATGCTGTGTACTTTACTGTAGTCACGAACCAAGACAAGATACTAGTATATACTATTGGATAAAGGTCTTAGACCACTATGAACGTGATCGTGAACGATGGTGACGTCTGGAATTGGCTCCTCTCTGTGAATCCACTAAAAACGATATTGTAACGTACAATGTATTCGATATATATATATATATATATATATATATATATATATATATATATATATGTTAAAAAGAAGTACCCGATCGAGTTTCTTGCCAGTTCTTCTCGATGACTGAGTTGTTTTCCGAACCGGTGGTAGTTTTGACGTTCATAAGCGCCTTATTAGGGCCTAAACTGAATAAAGTATTTTTGATTTGATTTGATATATCGGCCCATACTATGTACGTATCAGGTATAAAAAATGTACCTATTATCAGGAATTCGAAATCGGTCTGGTCATGGCACGATACGGTGTTGGTCGGCGACGTAAAGGTTTAATGGAATTATGTAATTTATATAAAATAAATATTTTTTGGCATAGTATAATCTGGTACAGTGAGATGAGATTTTTAAATTAAATCGAAATTCTTCTAGTTTACATATGTATGTATGTATTTTCTTCCATTTTATTTGTTGTCAAGATAATTTTAATAATAGGGACTTGGGCGATGAAACATCTGTTAAAATATGATTAATGAGTCCTTTATAACGGTGGCTCCAGTTTCTGTGACCCTTTAGCGAGTCCTAAACCAACAAAGAGTTTGTAAACGTAATATTTTTTAATTGAAAGGGAAGTCCTTATACTGTTCAAATTTTTAAAATATTTTTATATCGTGGAAATATTTTAAACAAAATGTGAGTACATATATAATAATTATTTAAATTCATTAATTTAAGTTTCACTTTTAAAGAGTGTACAAATATTGTAGACTAGCTGTGTCCGCGACTCCGTCCGCGTGGAACCTAATGTAAAAAAACAGTGATTAATAAAATCATCTGAATGTATTAAGTCTTATTTATCTACTTATCTCTCGAACTTAAGTCGCGTCGTCATTAAAATTACAATAAATTTTGATAGAGTGAACCGATTTTAATGAAACAAAGACTAAATTTTTCTCGATGATGTGCTTTATGATTTCTTTGGTTTTATCGTGAACGTATTACTTTAGCAGCGACGCGTGTTCAAACAAACAGACAGACAGATATTTCTAAAATTGCTTGAAATGTACTTTATTACTTATTCCAAGACACCTACAATAATTTTTTTTTACATAAATCTAAAAAGTACATACACGTTAGATTTACATTCGCATTATATACATACATTAGAGAACGTAAGGGTCGTGAAATATGAAGAGTAAAGACTTATAAATAAAGAATTCGATTCGTCCTTACTGTGGATAAAATGAACTGTTTCTATTTTTTTTTATTGATAGTACTAATGCTCCTCATTAGCTACTAAAGAGTTAAGTAAAATCAGTTGATAAACACAAAGAAAAAGGTACTAAAAAACGTTGAAGCAATAACGATACAATATTTTATTTAATAGAACACACATTCATACATGATTTCTTAAAGTACAGTTAGATAAGTAACTGTAAAAACTTTATTATGCAAAAATAATAATACGTTTAGAAATTATCACAACCACAAAATATTGATCGAATTGATACTCCCGAAGTCATCTGCGTCGTTTACTCTTTTAGCAACACATTATGGAGGGAAATCCGGCGAGAGGGACCATAAAGTGGGTGGATTGTCCGGCGAGAGGGACCAAGAAAATGCGGGCTCGAACGGACCACTCACTTGATTCCTTTCACCTCCATTATTTGCGGTAGTTTTCTAAGGAGAGATGTGGACTGTATTTTGGCGGTTTGCTGGGGCAAGGGTAGCACGGGAAATACGCTCAATCGTAGGATCCAAGAGTATATAATCGATTGAGCTAGGATAGAATAGAAAATACACGCTTACTTGGCAGAGGCTGATCGCTGGTTTCGGCAGGTTTGTGTCCGTATCCAATCAGTAGGCGGGTCACATCAAATGTATTCACTATTCACTCACGAGTCGATTTGCGCATTAGTTCGTGATACATATAATAGCGTAGTTCACGTACGTCTCGCGGTACGTACTATATCGGACTGCCTGGCTTACGTCCTTCTCGCGGTACGTATAATAGCGGAGCTGCACGCGCGATGCGTTCGCGCGCCAGCGGTAATAATAGCGGACTGCCTGGCGGCGTGGCCAAGCACTAGCGGCAATCTAATGGAAGAAAGGATCGGGGGGGGGGGGCGGTGTATGAGAGGAAGCCAGGAGCTGCCCTCTCGCGTTAAACTGCCTAATATAATAACTACCACATTATATGTACAGAGGAAAAACATAAGCACCACACCGATCGCTCCACTTCTCTACGGCAAGGAAACGAATAATAAATAAATATCATACAAATATGAATACAATGTAGTTTCGCCCACAGATTTTCCAAGAAAATTGCGGTCAATCTCAATTAGATTGTGGATATTTTAAATTCCACATTTATTCATTTTTTTAATTTAAATCAAATAATATATATTGTTTAGCGTAAATTCGAAAGGAACAATCTTTAGGTTTTACTCAATGGCTGTAAATCACTACCTATTATAAAATACAGTCCTCTGTCACTTCTGTCTTTTCGCTATAAACTCAAAAACTACTGAACGGATTCTTGTGCGGTTTTCTCCAGTAGTTAAAGTGATTCATGAGGAACGTTTAGGTATATAATTTGTCAAGGTTTTTTTCTTTTTAATATCACGACGGGACAACGTCCGTCGGGCCCGCTAGTATTAAAGAAAATGATATTTGAGTTGAATATTATTGACATGAATATATTGATATCTAGGTGGTAGAGCCACGCCGAAGCTATTACTGGTATCAGCATGAATGGGTCGGCTCGTTCGGGGTAGTACCACATTCTCATAAAAAACCGACGTGAAGTAACAATGCTTGCATTGTTGCGTTTCGTTCGGTCAATGAGAGCGCCGGAGGCCCATCTTCCCTTTCCCCTTTCCTCCTTCTCCTCCTCCTCTCCCTCCCCTAAACCCAAGCTGGCAACGCACTTGCGACTCCTCTGTTATTGTCTATGGACGGTGGTGATCACTTAACTTCAGGTGACTCGACTGTTCGTTTGCCTTCTATGATATAAAAAAAAATTGACTACCCTATTATTGTTAAAAATATTAACTGATGTGATTTGCAATTTTTGTGACTAATATATATTTGTTGCTTTATTGATAGACTAAATACATTTTAACTTTTCGATAAATTTAATTTGAAAGTATAGCTACGTGCAAGCAAAAAGATTATTTATATTCGAAACGAAACCAAAATATACAAAAAAAAATTATCCTTTATTATAATTTTAGTCGTCAATTAAAAGTAAATGTTATGGTAATGCACATTTTTATTAAAAACCCAATACGTATAAAATAAAAATCTTGCTGTTTTAGTTTGCAATTATTTCGTTCAACAAACCCGAAAAGTGCTAAATAAGGGAGACTTGTATCGTCTACGAAGTGCTACGCTCGTGCTACGTTGTTTGTCAGCTCGTAGCATTTATTGTAAATACGCAGCGTGCGACAGAAAATTAATTTGCTGATAACAACAGTACTATACTGCAGAAAATAGCCTTTTGTTTGCAAATATTTGTTGCATAGAAATTTGGCTTTGAAAACCTAGCTTGTTCCGTTTGGAATTTATCCAAACTTTTGTGTTAAGAGGTTATTCTTATAAAACATAACATTTGGCGGTTATAAACTCTAGACAGCGAATAATATCTTTGTCCTACTTAGGTGATCTAATAAACGCCTGATTTCGGTTCCGTTTTAGGTTACTGCAGCATACTTTTTAATCAATTTATTCCAAAACTAACAAAATTACTTAGCGTTACATATAAATATAACTTTTAGCTCATATTGTCAGGTGAGTTTGCTTGAGTTTCCCTATAGAAGCTATATATAGGTTGGGTTTTCCGTAGATAAATACATATTACGTAATAAGGTCTATTTATTATGTGAATATGCAAACATAGAATTATGTACTTCGCTGTTGACCACGTTCCCGCAAATATTGCACCTAATTGCCCGTAGCGGTTTTAATTTGTTTCTGCCGGGTATTTAATGATAATGACCGCAGGTATGAACCTATGGATTATATTTGATTTCTCATAATTGTTTATGTTTTGTTGTGCATATAAGGGATTTCGTGGTACAATATTTTCTCATTCGGTTATTGGACTACAGTATCGTTGCAATTGCATTTACTTAATAAGATTTTTATCATGAATATTATCTTATAATTATTATTTGACTATGTAACGTACATACATATGTTATGGTAAATTAAAAGGCAGTCAGTTGACTCTCAATGAATGTGACGTCACGGTTAGTTCATCTTGGTACCGCTCGTGGAATAAGCTTATAAATAAGAAGAAAGTTTAATGATGTCATCATAACCGTTCTATACTTGTAAACGAAAATTATTGTAACTAGTTATTTGAAGTGGTTTTAAGCAATAAACTGTTTTTTTTTTGGAAGTGAAAATATTTTTTTGGCAGGATATAAATTTATAATTTCGTGTCATAACATGGTAGTAAGAATGACCGACTGTATTACGTGGCTTGCGTCAGGCTAGCGCTGCATAGTATAAGACGCCTGTGTATATCTAACATTGATATTTTGTATTGAGATCGTGCAGCCCATGATATGTTTGATGAATTAATAAACTGTATAAAAAGTATATCATTGATATTCGGAGTGCCATTAGATGTGAAAGAGAGACTAATGATAATAATTTCAATTTACAAATTATGAAATTTAAATAATTTACACCAATGTACAAGCAAAAAGATGTTAGTTATAATATTCATTGAATGTACACTATAATTAATTAAACGATTCAAAAGGGAACACAATTTAAATCCCATTGTTTTGAGTTTTAGCTCAACGGTCTTTATGTCTGCCTCGACTTTTTTTACCATTTGTATAGCAAGTATATCATTTCTAGAGCCTTCTAAATACATTAAAATATTTATAATTTACGGTTAAGCATAGACATAAAAAAAAATGTGTGCGTGTACTAGTGTACACACGTAAGAAGTGAAACTTGTTTAAGGCCTTATTTTTCGCAAAATGATCTATATGCAACTTTCCAGAAATTGGTTAAATAAAGTTAAATTAGATAAAGTTTAAACAAAAGGATTTTATTATCACACACATGAATACAAATAAAGTTAAATTAGATAAAGTTTAAACAAAAGGATTTTATTATCATAGACATGAATACAAATAAAGTTAAATTAGATAAAGTTTAAACAAAAGGATTTTATTATCATAGACATGAATACAAATAAAGTTAAATTAGATAAAGTTTAAACAAAAGGATTTTATTATCATAGACATGAATACAAAAAAGATGGCGCGTAACGGAAAAATGTGACGCGTAACCGAAAAATGTGACGGTAAATTTTTTTCCAACGCCGATAAAGAAGTTTCACTTCAATAATCTTGGTACACAATATTACGGCTATGTAATTTTGAATACATCGAAATAATGTTGGATATAAGACACGTTTTTATTTCACGATTTAATTAAAAAAGATTTCGGCGCACGCACCGTAAAATAAGTTTTGCACAAAACAGTCACGGAGGGTTCACAACTAAAAATGTTACCAAATTAGTTTTGGTAAGGTGTCCATTGCGGCGTATTATAATATTTAACGTGCCGAATAATTTATATGAAAACGGAGTCTTAAATCTTTTAAACAATTTTATAAGCTCATCTTATGTATCGTGTTTTAGTATAATTACCAGACTGATGTAGTTTTAAGGCATCTGTAAATTTGACTAATTATGTAAAAATTGCCAAATGCATGTCATTGTTTTTTTATATCATAGTAGGCCAACGAATATGTGGGTCACCTGATGTTAAGTGGTCACCGCCACCCATAGACACTAGCAACAACAGTGTAATCGCAAGTGTGTTGACAGCAAGTGTTTGGAATGAAGGCGAGGGAGGGGAGAGGAGGTAGGCCTCCGGAGCTCGCACTGACCGAACGAAACGCAACAATGCAAGCACTGTTACTTCATGTAATTATTTAAAAATTATTTAAAAAATCGTCTTTCTACTCTCGACATAATATATTTTCAACATACTAACATTATATTCTCATCTTCTATAACGCAATTTTATAATAAAAAGAGCCTGCGACCTCGTCCTCTTCGAAATGGTTTTATTGTTTCATAGACACATATATATAACTTGTTTGGCTGGACGTGGATTTCTTCTCTTTTGGACTTGGCATCGTTTATTGGACTGTTTTCTTGCACTTTGACTGACCTGGCGTGTTGAGTGGACTCTGTTCTTCTGCCTCTTGGTTTGCTGGGTGACCCTGGGGTCTCCGGTGAGCCATGAGTGCGAAGAGAATTACAAAAAAGCGGGTGAGTGTGTCGAAGAAACTCTTCGACTCCGACACGGAGGTGGAGGAGAGGCAGGCTCCTAAAGTGAGCACGCGTCACCGGGGAACGTCTCGGATGATCGGGAGCGGCCGTGGGGTCTTAGGAGAGGCAGATGGCTCCTTTGACCGGGCTTTGGCGGGCGGTGTGAGCACTGCGGGTTCTGTTCCTGGCTCCGCCACGGGCTCTGCGACTGTGTCGGTTGCCGGCTCTGCGGCCGGTTCCTTGCCCAGCTCGGATGCGGAGATGGCGGTGCTGGACGTGGACGTCCTGGACGCCCACAGGCTTAAGGCTCTCGCCGGCTCGAATGTTGCTTGCATCTTCGAGACGGTGAAGAAGTCGGGCCACCTGTCGGGCCCATGTATAAAGGCCTTAAAAGGCGCTGCGAGGTCCCTGCAGGAGGTCGTGGAGGTCCTTGTCGAGCGCACAGAGGGGGAGGAGAATAGAAAACTCCAAAGGGAGGTTAAAAATCTCCGCCGCCAGGTGGAGGACTTACAGGCGGAGAACAAGGCATGGAAGCAGGAGGCAAATGCCAAAAAGCAGATGCCTCCACCTCCTCCCCCCATGCCGGCTCCGGCAGAGCCTCTATGGGAAAAGGCTCTTGCGGACGCGGTCTCCCAGATCCACAGCTCTCTCCACACGTCATTCAGCAATATGCTGAATGCGCGTCTGGAGAGTCTGGAGGCTCGCTTGCCTGCAGAGGCGCCCATTCGCCCGCTTCTGGCGGCGGATAGGAAGAAGGGTGGAGCGGCCAGCGTGGCGAAGACCGCGCCGGCTGCGAAGGTGCCTCCGGCCCCTGCAGGTGCCCCGCTGGGGATCAATTGGGCCGAACTTCCGGCCCCTGCGGCGGCGTCATCAGAGGCGGGATGGGCAACCGTGGTGGGCAGGAAGAAGAAGCCTGCCCCACCCAAGACTGTAGCGGCCGTCGCGGTGCCCTCGAAGGCGCCTCCAAAGCCGCCGACTAAAGCACCAGGGCTGAAACTACCGTCCGTCCCCCAGTCGGCTGCGGTCATTGTAACGTTACAGGGTGCCGCAGCCGAGAGGGGGATCGGCTATAGGGAGGTCCTGGTGAAGGCGCGGGAAACTGTGGCCCTGCCGGACATAGGAGTGCAGGAGGTCCGAGTACGGCATACGGCCACGGGTGCCCGTAAAATCGAGCTCCCGGGACAGACAAAGGAGAAGGCCGCCGAACTGGCCCGGGAGCTCGAAGCAGCGCTGGCCAACGTCGCCACGGTCGTTGTCCCGACCAAAAAGGCGGACATCCGAATCGTCGGCCTGGACGATTCGGTGTCCTCCCTCGAGGTCGAGACGGTCGTGGCGGCTAAGGCAAACTGTAGGGTGGCCGACCTGAAGGTCGGCGAAATCAAAAGAAACTGGGGGGGCCTCGGAGCGGTCCACGTGACCCTCCCCGCGTCGGCAGCCCGGGAGCTTGTCCAGGCGGGCAAGCTCCTGATCGGGTGGAGCGTAGTACGCGTCCAGCTGCTGGACGAGAAGCCCATGCGCTGTTATAAGTGCATGGGCTTGGGGCACACCCGCCCCACGTGCCCCTCCTCGTCCAACAGGGGGGACGGGTGCTACCGCTGCGGGCTGGCGGGCCACAAAACGGCGGAGTGCAAAGCGGAGGTAGCCCGCTGTGCCGTATGTGCCGACGCCGGGAGGCCCTCAGGGCATGTGATGGGGAGCCGCAGCTGCAGGCCCCCCACCACCAAGGGTAGGGACCTCCCGATAGCGGGATCAGGTCCGAGGGTGGTGGCCGCCAGGCAGGAGGAAGTTGCTATGGACCAATAATGGATCGGTCCATATGCAACTTCCTCCAGGCGAACCTCAACCACTCCGCTGCTGCACAGGATCTCCTCGTGCAATCAGTGGCGGAGTGGGGTATCGGGCTCGCGGTCGCCACGGAGCCCTACTTCGTTCCCTCCCAGCCGCAGTGGGCTGGGGATCGGAACGGCTCCGTGGCGATCGTGGCGGGTCGAGGTTCGTCCCTGGTGGCAAGGGAAAGAGGGGCCGGGTTCGTGACGGCCGTCTGGAGGGAGTACGCCATTGTGGGGGCGTACTTCTCCCCTAACAAGCCCCTGCGGGAGTTCGAGGCGTACCTCGGCTCCCTGCAGGGAGCTGTCAGACGGCTGTCGCCGCTCCCCGTGGTCCTCATGGGGGATTTAAATGCCAAATCGAGGACCTGGGGAGCGGCAGTCACGGACCTGAGGGGCATGGCCGTTGAGGAGTGGGCAGCCGAGTTGGGGTTGTCCCTCCTCAACCAGGGGAGCGTCCCCACGTGCGTGCGATGGAACGGGACGTCCGTGGTGGACGTCTCGTTCGCCACCCCGTCCGTCGCACGCCGTGTCCGGGGGTGGAGGGTGCTGGAAGAGGTGGAGACCTTATCGGACCACAGATATATCAGGTTCGAGGTCTCCACCTCCCAAGCCGGGATCGGCACCCGCCCCCGGAGGGGCGCGAAGTTCCCCTGTTGGGCGATGAGCCGCCTCAACCGTGAATTAGCGGAAGAGGCGGCCATCGTCCAGGCCTGGGCCATGCCCCCCCCCACAGGGGCTGATGTTGACGCGTCCGCAGCCCGCCTCCGTGCAGCCCTCACGGAGGTTTGCGACGCGTCGATGCCGCGGAGCGTACACCGCCCAGACAAACGGGCGGTGTACTGGTGGTCGCCGGAGATCGCCGATCTCCGAGCGGCCTGCTCCGCGGCCCGGCGGCTGTTCGGGCGCAGCCGCCGACGCCGGCACCGGGACCCGGAGGCGGAAGCCCGGCTGTATGGCAGCTACAGGGAGTGTAGGAAGACCCTGCAGGCTGCCATCAGCCGGGCGAAAGAAGCAGCATGGGAGGAGTTGCTCCAGACGCTGGAGGGGGATCCTTGGGGGCGCCCGTACCGGATCGTGCGCAAGAAGTTGCGATCCTGGGCGCCCCCGGCGACGGAGACCCTCCGGCCGGAGGTGGTAGCGAGGGTCGTGGGAGAGCTATTCCCCGACCCTCCGATGCTACCGGCTCCTCCCATGCCTCCGCCTCGCGAGGTAGTCGAGGAGGTGCTCGACGGTCCCCCCCCCTCCGATAACGGAGGAGGAGATGGGGAGGGCAGTCGAGCGCCTCCTCAGCCGGCGTAGAGCACCCGGCCCTGATGGGGTCCCGGGTCGGGTGCTCGGCCTCGCCTTGGGCCAATTAGGGGGGTGGCTTCGGGAGCTGTTCGACCGGTGTCTTTCGGTCGGGCAGTTCCCGAAGCCCTGGAAGCTAGGGCGGCTCTGCCTCATGGAAAAGGCAGGCCGCCCCGCGGACTGCGCGTCCGCGTATCGGCCCCTCGTCCTGCTGGACGACGCCGGGAAGGTGCTGGAGAGGATTATCTCCTCCCGGGTCGTCCAGCACCTAGAGGGCGTGGGGCCGAATCTGGCGGACGCGCAGTATGGCTTCCGGACAGGGCGTTCCACGGTGGACGCCCTGTCCCTCCTGAAGTCGCTGTCTGCGGAGGCGACCTCCCAGGGGGATAGGGTTTTGGCGGTGTCCCTCGACATCGCCAACGCCTTCAACACCCTGCCGCACGGGGTCATCCGGGAGGCGCTCCGGTATTTCGGAGTGCCCCCGTACCTGCGGCGGGTGTTGGAGGCGTACCTAGAGGGCAGGGAGGTCGCCTACGTAGACGGCGACGGGCGTATGATCAAGCGGGCCACAAGGCGGGGGGTTCCACAGGGGTCGGCCTTAGGGCCGCTCCTGTGGAACATGGGCTACGACTGGGTGCTCCGCGGCGTGCTCCCATATGGAGCACGCCTCATATGTTACGCGGATGACACCCTAGTCGTAGCCCGGGGGGGGGGGAGTGGAGGGAGGTGGAGCGCCTGGCCACGATGGCCACAACCCTCGTGGTCAGGCGCATCAGGAGGTTGGGCCTCAGGGTGGCCCTCGAGAAGACCGAGGCCCTACTCTTTCATGGGCCTCGGCGGGGGCCACCACCAGGGGCCCATATAGTGGTGGAGGGCGCCCGGATCAGGGTGGGGACCCAGATGAAGTATCTGGGCCTCACCCTGGACGGGCGCTGGCGGTTTGAGCCCCATTTTGCGGGGCTCGGACCGCGTATTGCTGGGGCGGCGGCGGCACTCGGCCGATTGCTCCCTAACATAGGGGGGCCTGGTGCCGGGTGCCGCCGACTCTACATGGGAGTCGTGCGGGCGATGGCCGCCTACGGGGCACCGGTCTGGGCCGACGCCCTCGGTGCCGCCAACGTGCGCGCGCTTCGCAGTGCGCAGCGCACGGTGGCACTGAGGGCGATCCGGGCGTACCGGACGGTGTCCTCGGCGGCGGCCTTCACGCTCGCCGGCTCCCTACCCTGGGAGCTGGAGGCAGGCGTTCTCGCCGCCGTGTACGAGTTCACGGCGGCGAGGAAACGAAGGGGGGAGCCTCCGGCTCCCAGGGAGGTAGAGGCGGAGAGACGGCGTCTCAGGGGAGACGCCGTCGAAAGATGGAAGCAGGACCTGGCGGACGAGCGGTTCGGGCGGTACACTGTAGACGCCGTCCGCCCGGTCCTGCGGGAGTGGATGACAAGGGAGTGGGGCTCCCTGACGTTCCGAATGGTGCAGGTACTCACCGGACACGGTTGTTTCGGGTGGTACCTGCACCGGATCGCACGCAGGGAGCCGACCGCCGCCTGTCACGAGTGCGGCGCTGTCGAAGATACCGCGCAGCACACTCTGTCTGAGTGTGCTGCGTGGGGGGAGCAGCGCCGCATTCTGGCGGCGGCGGTGGGAACGGACTTATCGCTGCCGAGCGTGGTCTCGGCCATGCTCGGCAGCGAACAGGCGTGGCGAGCGATGTCCTCCTTCTGCGAGGACGTCATCTCGCAGAAGGAGGCGGCGGAGAGGGCCCGCGAGGCAGACCCGCTAAGTGGCCGTCTCCGCCAACGGAGGATTGGCAGGAGGAGGCGGCGCTTTGCCCAACTCCTCCTGCCACCGTAGCCGGACCTGAGGGGATGGGCCGGGGGGCCTATCTCCTCATTGCACAGGTCCGGCGGACGAGGGGGGGCAGCCGGCGTGTACCCGGTCTGTCCCTCTATAGGTAGGAGCCCGGCGGTCACCTTCCGCCGGGCGGACCGTGGGGGCGGCTCTACAAGGTTGATTAGCTTGAACGATCCCTTGCCGCCCCCACAAAACGGTCTGTCGGTACACCGTGGGGGGGGTGTTCGGAAATTATATCTAACAAATAGACGTGTAAATTTTATTTATATACCTAGTACGTGCCCTTGTTTTGATCTGCTATATATTTTAGATTACAATAAGTAGACAACCTTAATTAGGTTAAATAATGAAATTCTAATTATTTCATTTGCACATTACAATTGAGTATATGTTTATGGTGACGCCGCGGCGATGTCGACGTCACCGGAGGGTGCGGTGCGTGGCTTTCTATGCTAAATTAAGTGGACTGTATTTGCGGGGATGCTATTTTGATATTCAACTATTGCGATCAGTTACGACTAGGGAGACAAGGGTAGGAAGGAAACTTGGCACATACCTCGCGGCGATGCAGTCTCCACGTGGCTAGCCGGTTAGGTGATTCTCGTTTCTCTCCACCGAGTCTTCTCTCACACAACACTTATTGTTTATAATGTATGTCGGCACGTATGTAGCGATGCGTTTATTTCTCACTCGACCATGCAAAAACTCAAAATGTTAGCATGCGGCGCGGCTAGGCGCGGACACAACAACACTGTGCGGCGCGCAAACTACACGACGATAGCAGTCGAAGTAGCACAATGGCAGCAACAGTCGAACACTGGCGGCCGCAATCGAAACCAGCGGCGCGGGCGTCGCGATACCGAACTAGCATGTGCCAGGAAAAGGTAATTGGGCAAGGCTAGAAAGGTGGCGTGACCTGATCGCAATTAATTGGTCGGGCTTCAAAGTGGCGCGACCTAATCCATAATGCGGGAATTTTCAAACATACATAAAGCGGCGCAACCATGTTTAAAAAACTTCCAACCATAAAATGAATGTCCTAACAAAAAAATTATTACATTCTTCACTAATGGCTCTGAACATACGTTTTTCATTTTCGCCGAAATTATTTTTACAGGTGTGTCCAGAATAAGCGTACTTTAATGAACGTAGAAACGTAGAAATTTTATTATAAAGAATTGGGTATAAAAACACGTTACGCTTAAATACTTTTTGAAATGCTTATGTGACCTTTTTTAAGTACAACTCTATCGCATTTGTATTAGTCGCTACAAAAAAAAATACTGTATGCTTGAACCTATCTACTTCCAGTAAAATTCAGGTGCTTGTGACATTTACATCCAACGGTCTGCGAGAAATATATTGCCCCAAAAAATGAAGGTGGTAGAGCCACGTTGTAGCTATTACTGGTTTCAGCATGAATGGGTCGGCTCGCCCGGGGTAGTACGACGCTCTCACAGAACACCGACGTGAAGTAACAGTGCTTGCATTGTTGCGTTTCGTTTGGTCAGTGAGAGCGCCGGAGGACCACCTCCTTTCCCTCTTTCCCTTCCCCCATACACAGGCTGGCAACGCACTTGCGACTCCCCTGGTGTTGCTAGTGTCTATGGACGGTGGTGATCACTTAACATCAGATGACCCAACTGTTCGTTAGCCCGCTTTTGACATAAAAAAAAAATCTCACTAAATTGACAGGCCTTGTGGCGCAGTGTTAGGAAGCCTTATTGTTAAGCCGGAAGGTTGTGAGTTCAATCTCGTCACATGGTTGACTTGTGTTATGAGCATAATTATTAGTTCTGACTGGGTGTAAATATGGGCGGTATATGGGCTGTTTAGTTACCATAATACAAGATATACGGACATTTGCATTTAAAAATTATTTCCAAAATAATGATAAAAGATGGTTTGATATGGTAATGAGTTACATTTTATTACGTATATACCGATTTTTTTTTCTTTTTTAAATACAAATTTCTGTAATAAAAAAGTTTTAGTAAATATGAAGGTAGGTGGATATTATACGTAGCAATATATAATTACAAGCGAAACCGAGACAATAATGTATTTTGTATAGTTCTTATTATTATTTTTTATTTATAAGGTTATCTAGATATAATTTATTTAATAATAAATTATTGGCTACTTAGTTTAAATATGAAATCACTACATAGTATAAAACAAAGTCGCTTTCTCTGTCCCTATATCCATATGTATGCTTAAATCTTTAAAACTACGCAACGGATTTTGATGCGGTTTTTTTTAATAGATAGAGTGATTGAAGAGGAAGGTTTATATCTATAATAACATCCATTAATAGTGGAGAAATACTGTTATTTTTGAGGTTTCTAATGTGATGTTGTAAATAATTACATTTTTTCCGCTTATATTGCAACAAACGCAGGCGGGCCACGGGCAGTAATGAATAAATCAAAACTACTGGATCGATTTTAATCATTTTTTCAGTGAATGATATAGGCTATATATTTTATACCCGTGCGAAGCGGGATCGGGCCGCTAGTTAAATATAATGAAAATATGACTTAATCGCAAGCTGTATAAAGATGAAGTGTCACATGGCATTACAACATCATACAACAACAGATCTCCAGTGCCTTATCAAAGGACTATCATACATATCTACCATTGTTTTCATTATTCCCTGAGATATATCGCAAAGTTTACATTACAAAGATGCCGTTCACTTGTCATATCATCTTTCATATATAAATTTCTTCTGTACGTGTGTATGTCACTGAACTCCTCCTAAACGGCTGGACCGAGTTTGATGAAATTTTGTGTGCGTGTTCCAGTGTATCCGAGAATGGTTTAGATTCACAATTGGACCCGGTAGGTGGCGCTGCGGTTGCACTTTAGATTTTTGTTTATTATCAAGGCAGGACAACGTCCGCCCGGCCCGCTAGTAGCATATAAATCATCAATCCGAGTATATGCTAACGTTCCAGAAGTGCTATAGAATTGTTACAATACCAATAAAAATATATAGTACAAATATTTTATTGTATTTAACACGCAAAGCGTTGATAGTTCTTTTATTGAATCTATGCCGACAATGCTTATGTACAAACATTGACGAAATGTTTTGAATATATATATTTAAAGTGAAACTTCTAATGCGACTTCCAACAAGGTTGCGTTAAACGTTTAACGCTACCATGGAAGGGGTATGAAAGCACTGTTGCGTTAAACGTTCAACGTTCCTGGGGAGGGGGAATAGAAAGAGAAGGGGGAAGAGAAAAATAATCAAATATTTCATATCTTACTTTAGTTATCATAATCCCATTGTAAATGTTGTAGATTTGGATATTTCTCCACTCGGAAATGATAATTAAAAGATGCAATCAATTGTGAATTGTAAGCAATGTTAATAAAGTTTTCAAACAATATGATTTCACTAAAAATCAGTTTTTACCCCTTCCTATTTTCATTTCCACGTGACAAAGTTTCACTTCTTCCAAGCGGAGGGACTCCACGCACTATTTTTTTTACGTCATCACTACCACGAGTAAACCCATGGATCTTTAATATGTGAATTATGGATTAGCAAAGCAACTTCGGTCCATTTACAAGTAAAAGTTGAGAAATAGTATGATAACTTTTGCATGAATAGAATATTAGCGTTCTACGTTATAAAATACATCTAATTGTATATTTTGTTAATCTCTGACTGAAAGTGATAAATGAACGAAGCATCGAACACAACATAATACAGTGGAACTTCTTTTAGACATGTTACTTTAGTTTAAAACAGTGATTAAAACGCGTGAGCCGAGCGTACCTCGGCACGCCTGCTTTAGTGTAGTGCTACGCTTTACTCCGCTTGCATCTTATACACACTGTATAAGTAAATAGTGACTACGGAACATTTTTATTTCAATTGTTCTCATTTATATAGTTGTTGTATGTCAAAGTATTGCCTAATTAATTAAAAGTGTCTTGGTTAATAAAAAAAAAACACGTAATGAGTTCCGACTTGTTTCAATCTCCAGGCTAAGATGAAAACGGAGTTTGATTTTATCGTTTACAATGAGTCATCGTCACATTTTAAACATAACATTTAAATTTTTCAATTAAAATAGAAAAAAATAGATTAATTTTGATTACTTGACAATAATATAATTTTTACATTACCATGATGCATAGGCTATAAACATATACTTCAATTGGGCATAAAACATCGAAAAGCATTAAGTAAGTTTGAATAGATCCTGCTATTTAAGAGTTATTTCGGTGTGCACTGCCTACAACACCATTAGAATTACATAAAGTTAATGTACGATGTCATCATTTATAAAGACATAAATGCAGGGGAACTCACAGGCGACTACTAGTATTTTACATATTCGTATGAGACGCAGCAATGTCTTGATCTATCATGTACCTATTTGCAACAAAGCGGAGGCTATTTTGTCCTGGTAATTAAGGTGAAACGCAATTATCCCTAAATCCAGAATAATCCTTTGATTAAACTCTATTTCAGCACACATACGTCGACTGTGTGCCTTCTGTCCATTAACTGTAAACCTACCCGAGGCTAGCTATTTTAATTAATTCATTTTACTAAATAACTATTAATTATAATTATTTTATGCTGTCTACATTGTTTAGGTTTTGATACACATCGTAATTGTTATAAATATTATTAGATGTTTTAATGACCAGGTAATATAATAAATATGATAGGAAGTTAGAACTTTGGACTAGTAAGGTTTGTCCAAAATATAACTTTGGGAACATGAATTCTGTATCTTCTTTTGCCGTAGAGCACCAGTATGTGCACAGAGTATGGGTTCCAAGGGTGATTGATAACATTTCTGGCACACGAGGCATTCCAATTCGTTTCCTATTATGACTGGCCTAAGGACTACGGTCATATTGAGGTTGGTTAGACATAACTATAGTGGCAACATCAGGAGGATTGCTTACTTGTTTGTTTTCTCATTGTGACGAAGACGTTGTAAAAACATACTGTTTTAGGGAATATAGCAGGCCATTTCTAGGGATTATAGCAAAAACAAAAGATGGGGAATATAGTTATATTTATTGTGTCATTAAATTATTACGTTTACTGTATTAATTGTTAAAGTCTCAAATATAGTTGAATTCTTTGTATAAATTTGTTTCACAGTTTCATTTGGGGAAAATAATTATTTACGTACCCAAAAAATATCTATCATATTTATATTATATACTTCAAAGTGTCTGTCGACTAATAGTAATAGGAATGGCCATTCATTGACATTTTCGGTAAGGTTATTAGAAGGAGAGGAAACATTTCCAATCTCCTGCTATATCTGTTGATGGCGACAATCTGTTCATTTTTGGAGTTCCCAGGTTTCAACAGTGTGGATTTATAGTGAATAAAAATTACGCAGCGTCTTCTTATTCAGTGTATTGATAGTTAGAAAGACGAACATAACAAGTTCGAAAACGTGTATACAGAGATGCAGCTGTTTTTTTAATTTTAGTTCGACAAAATGGCTGCACAATACTTGATGGGAAGTACAGTACAAGCTTAAAAACAACGGTGAATATCGGCGTTATATACCAACAGCAGTTGTCCTCAACATGCCGACCTGTAAAAGTGTTTCTTCATGCCTCGTTTGAAGGACCCACTGTATATACGTGGCTGACTCTACCAATCGATTCATCGAAATAAGTCACAATACGTATGTTCACTTCACTAAGTGTATGGTGACTCTCACTCAGTTGTCCCAATTTCCTTGTTCTTCACACTACAGCTGGTTTGGAAGAGTAAATACTTATGTCTGATACTCCTTCGTCATTTAGACTGACGTTCTAATCGTGCTACATTCAATCATTGAAAATTTACGAATTTCAGTGCATGATATTTACAAGCAATATCGTCCAAAAAAGAGTTAAAACAAAAGATATTGAAATCTTCTAAAATTCTGGCTTGTGATTAAGAAGTTTATACTTAAATGTATAAACTTTTTGGCTTTCTATTTATTTGTTTATTTCATTAAGGAAAGAACACTAGATAATATAATTAAGAAAGATTTTTGTCATTACTTCCAAAAAACGTTTGATGTAAAATTACATGAAAACCAATTACGGCTACAACAGGTGTACACAGCGATTTCTTCATTAAAATAATTGGCCTCAAAGATGGTTAAGTTACTAAAAATAAATGTTATATATTAAAAAGGTAATTCAAGTTAAGAATTAATAAAATTTGCATTGTGACATCTAATTAATTTGGCATTAAGTGGTTGATATCTTTGTATTTATACTATTTATATCAATTCCTACTTCTAAAATTTTTGCATTCTTTCATTATATTTCTAGTGAGATTACAAATATTTATGTTTGATGTGAAACATCTATAGGCGCGGGTAAACCTGCTTTTTGACTAGGCGCGTCGTGGTGACGCAAAACACGAACTTTGCACTATTAACGAAATACTCAAAAACATTTGCAACCCTATGTTTAGTTATAAGATTCAAGTTGTTTTGATGACCACTCGTTCTACTAGTGTTACGCGGTACGCGCCGACGACCAAGCGCCCTTTGAAAAATGCTTCCAAACACACCGCACCTGCGCCTAGTTGAAGTTTTGTATTTAATAAAAATGAATATTTATGTAATAAAATAAATAAAGAGTCATTATTTTATGAAACAAATTTGTAATGCTTTATCTTTTCATTATGCCATAGCTGAATCCTGTCGTAATCTGTTCTTTTAGGCATATAACTCATACAAAACAATTTCGATGTTTCACATCTGCCAGGCGTCCCGTGACCTAGCTCGCTTACTTCTTTTAAGTAGGCAACGCTAGAGGTCAGGTAGGGACGTAGGAGTAGGATAGGTTAGGTAGAGTGGGGGGATTTGGGTAAGCAGGTGATTAGGTGTAGGCTAGCCTAGGCCAGGGGGGCCTTTAGGGAGGCCGTGGTGGACAAAGAGTAAACCTCGTAAAAAAAATCAATGGCGGCGGAGGGGTCTTTCTTCCATTGCGCGGGTTCGGCAGGCTGGGAGGCAGTCTCGCAACCGGTCTGCCTCAGACGGGTGCGACGTAAGAACGCCTGTCACCGGATGGTGTTGCAGAGCCTGCTCACGCGCCCCCATGGCACCCCACATAGTGCGGCGCATGGTTGTCGTGGAGTTTTAGTCGGTAAAAGGCACCGTCACCGCACGAAAGGCTGCGTCCCTTGACGGCTCAATTTTTTTTCTACTTTTTTCTTTTGCTAAGTTGTATGAACGTTATTTTTTAACGAATTAAATGATTATCACCTTTATGGATATTGTAATGTGCCTCTCATTAAGTTATGTTATTTTAATTAATACATTTCTTTATATCGAATCTTACATTACGCCCGTCATTTACATTACAATCGAACAGATTGGAAGAGCTTACTTCAAGGAGACACATTTTGTGTATTTTATTATATGTGTTGTTGTATTGCAAAGTCCAAAATCAGTAAAGTGTTGAAAACCTTAAACAATTCCCGATCAACTAGAATACTTTTAGAAATTACTTCAGTGTGTAATGTGTGTACATTGTAAAAGCGTCGTTCTGAAAGTCTACATTAATTTTTAAAGAGGCCTCGCCATTGCGGGTGTTGTCCGACGATCGGTCGAGTTATGATGATTGTAGTGGTCTTTTATGACTCTTATTTTATTTGCGAAAGTGGCGGTGACGTCTTTGTCATTTCGCCGTGATGTTCGCTTGTATATCTTTTATAAAGGAAAAGGGCGTTTGCAGACAGAATTATTACGTGTTGTTTTCTAAAACGTGGGTCGAGTTTCGAGTCGGGTTTAACTAAAAATGTTTAACTTTGTATACAGTTACACAGTTTTGTTTAAAACTTTTTCTAAGGGCTCTAATAGAGGTACGGTTTAATATTATTACATTTTTATTCACATACTTGTTGATACCTGAGACTATGTATGAGCGGAAGCTCTCAAAAAGAAAAAAAATCCCGACTTTGAAACATTTTTCATTGGTGCTCCGCTCCTATTAGTCTTAGCGTAATGATGTATAGCCTATAGCCTTCCTCAATAAATGAACTATAACGCTGAAATATTTTTTCAAATCGAATCAGTAGATCGTGAGATTAGCGTGTTCAAGTAAACAAACTCTTCAGGCTTATAATATTAGTAAAGATGTAAAAAGGAACATAAATAAGCAGTAAGAAACGACACGGTAAGAAAAGACATAATGCTGATTATAAAAATTCTCGTTTCTTAAAACGTTAGTATCTTGATATTAAATTAAGTTATCGTGATAATTTTTAGATAAGGAGCAAAAAGTAAAAATTGTCTAAAAAGAAAAACAAAAAGGAAGACCGAAATCTGTCCAGTAGTTTTGGAGTGATGCTCGCACAAAGAAACTGTAACAAACTGGTCGTCCCGTTTCTCAGACTTACTAAAACCAGTAATAGTTTTTTTAGGTAATAGTGTTACGTTTTACAAAATCCCCAAAGCATATTACTGATTTGCCGGACTGTAAGTTTAAATGCCATGTCAAGTGGATTTTGGTGAGAGAACGCTATTATAGAGTGGATACGATGGTGATGTCTGGAATCGACTCCTCTCTGTGCATCCATTTAAAACTATTGAAACGTAGAATGTATTGGAAATATATATGTTAAAAAGATGTACCCGATCGAAGTTCTTGCCGGTTCTTCTCGATGACTGGGTTAATAAGGACCTTATTAGAGTCTAAATTGAATAAAGTATGTTTGATTTGATTCCAAAGGTTTTTGTAGCCCTCTATATTCGTATAGCTGAGATTGATAAACTTGAACATAGTTTCTCGGATCACCATGGAAATTATTTGACTACTATTATCATGGGAAAGGTTTTTATGCTATCGATTTTATTGGAACTCACCACTAGATTGCGTTGCACTGAAACAACCTTTAAGCCATTCAATCGATTACCAAGATAACTGATATGTGTAGACACGGAGAGTACAAAAACGCGGGCAGAGCCACGAGCACAGCTCAGTGTTTTATGAACGCGAATTTGTTTGAACGTTTGACTCGCAATGTTCATTCAAGGCATCAGCTCAAGACGAGGTGTGGTCACTTTGGTGCCTTTGAGCTTACAGCCATATGGTTGAGCGCCTTAAGCTGAAGCTGTAAATGTCCGTTAAGCCAACAGTGTATAGTCAGTTCGAAAAAAAATTTTTAATTGTTTATCATCAATTATAGTCAGCCGGCTGAATTAATTTTAATTGTAGGTTTACAAATCGAATATGCTTTTTTTATGTCATAGGAGGCAAACGAACAGGTAGGCCATCTGATGTTAAGTGATCACCACCGTCCATAGACACTTACAACACCAGAGGAGTCGCAAGTGCGTTGCCAGCCTGGGAGTGGGGAAGAGGGGAGGGGAAGGGGAGTTAGGCCGCTGGCTTTCTCATTGGCCGAACGAAACGCAACAATGCAAGCACTGTTACTTCACGTCGGTTTTCTGTGAGAGGGTGGTACTACCCCGGGAGAGCCGACCCATTCATGCTGAAACCAATAATAGCCTCAGCGTGGCTCTACCACCTACAAATGTGGCTCTAACAACTACAAAATGTCTGGGAATAGGACACAAGATCCTTTTTTACTTTTCTATAATTTACAACCATCGCAATAGATGGATATTATAGCCATTAAATATTATTTGAAAAATAGCTTGAAAAAAAAAATGAATTTCACGTCTCATCACACAGATAATGGAAACGTGTAACAAATTTTTACGAAGTCGCCCTTTATCTTTAACCTATAATAAAACTTCTCAAAGAGTACAAAGAAGTTTCGCAATGTATAAAGAACTCTTAGCAGTATATCATGAAAGATAGCTTATCCATTATTTTTCCAATATTAAAACTGTATTATTGTCTTGTACTTTATCTATATAATCAACTGATCGTCAATACACCCAACATAAAATTTATTTTGCTGACTTAACGGCCGTACGAGGACTCATGCGCTATTATATGGACTATTAGTCCAGGGCTGTCAAACAGAGATAACGACGTCAATGTAATAACCCACCAATCGAATGTAAAAGGGGTTGTTTGATCAGTATAATAATAGTCGAAGAGTTCAAGGACGGGACGAGCGTAAATTTCAATATAAATATTATTGCAGTGGCACGCTAAACGCAGGATAACATTTGCATATTTATAAGAGAGGCAGCCCTCAGCAAACATGGAGGGAATTGGTAACGGGCCGGGTTTGGTTTTGACATAATGGGCCCTTTGTCGACGGAGGCTCCTTATACGTTGCTCAGTTACACATGTTATGAGTGAACGAGGTACTGGTTGTGAAATCTGGCTTGGTGCAGAGAAATTGAAGTTCGTCTAGTTATTTTAATATTCTATACATATAATAAGAAGGTAAATCTAACATGCCTGTATTTTTAGATTTTTGTAAAAAAAACTTTTGGCAGGTGACTAGGAATAAGTAATAAAATTGATTTCAATCATTTTTAGAGATGTCCGTATGTATGTATACGTCTGTATGTATATGTCTGTATGTATATTTGGTCTATAAAAAGTAATTGTAATTTTAATGACGACGCGACTTAAGTAGGAGGGAAAAGTAGACAGTAATTAGAATTAATATATTCAGATGACTTTATGCATTACACATACATCAGGTACATCAGGTTCCTCGCGGACGTAGTCGCGGGCACAGCTTGTTACAAATATATGTATATATATATATATATATATATATATATTTGATACTTATTATTACCTCATAATATTTAACCGACTTCGAAAAGGACGGAATTATTAATTCAGTAGTATTTTTTTAATGTTTGTTACCTCAGAATTGCGTCATTTGTATATTGATTTGAAAAATTATTTTTTTAATAAGAAGGGGATATTTTCAAGGTGTTCCATTTTTATTTCTCTAGTATTGGACTTTAAGTTTATAGATACACCCAAAATCTACTCAAAATCAAATAGGAAATGTAGACCGATTGAAATAATGGTAGTTTAATAACAATCCTAGACTAGGTAGGTACCTAATTACAGTTAATGAAGTTCGGGCACATTTGTTTTAGAATAGATTGTTTTACTTATATTATGATTTTTCTTGGTCAAAGTTAATCAGTCACCTCTACAAGCGTTCCTACAAAAGTAGCTTAATTCTGTCTTAATAATAACTCATGTATTTTAGTATTCCAAGCCAATAAATCGGCTTTCAACATCTCAAGTAAATGTTGCCATAAGCCTTCTAGATACACAGTTACATTACTTAACTCACGAAACTTGTTTTATGTTTTTGCACACAAAACTAAGATCGTTTGTTGAATACCAAACCAAAATGTAATTCTCTAAATTCTGCTTGTGAATAAAATAAATGTGTTCCCTCTATATTTGGGAATATTATTCTATAGATGATATAAACATAAAACAAACGTGCAATCTATGTTAAAATTATAATTTGGTGGACTATTCCAGGATAGGGCGCCAAGAAGTGCATTTAGATATCATGACCGAACGTTTATTTTCAAATTGTATGAAAAAACTAGCTGCGCCCGCGATTTCATCCGTTACATTATGTAAAAAGCAGTGATTAATAAAGTCATCTGAATGTATTAAGTCCATTTAGTTATCAACTTTTCTCTCGTACTTACGCCGCGTCGTCATTAAAATTACGCTAACTTTTGATAGAGTGGGCCAATTTTAATAAAAAAAGACTATGTTATTCTCGAAGATATGCTTTATAATTTTCTTGGTGTGGTTTTATTGTGAACCCTGTACTTTAGTAGTGATGCGTGTTCATACAAACAGACAGACAGGCAGACCGACAGACAGGCAGACCGACAGACAGGCATTTAAAAAAATGATTGTAACGTATTTTATTAGTTATTCCAAAACACCTGCAACAATTTATTTCATAAACAATCAAAAAAGTACAGACACGTTAGATTTACGTTCTTATTATATGCATAGAAAATACTCTTTTAGCATGCATCCTAAGAATGATATACATCTACCATACGTGCACATACACTCGCTCACTTTCACATACCCACGCATCTTAACTACACACACTTTCTCACACTCTAAATTTTATTTAGTTATTATAGCAACTTTATGTTTCTTTATTTCTTTTAACTTTAATTTTCTTAAAATTTTATTTCCTCCAAATGTGAAGTTAATACGCGTCACCATCAATTAAGTCAATATGTAATCAGGTATTAGACTTCCATGAGACAGGCATTGCCTAGTTTGGGGTCATAGTTAAAGGTAATAAATATTTCGTAAAGAATTTTAGAAATAAAGATATTTGTACTGTATTTCTTGTCTTCAGTAGCTTGTTTAATGTTCAATTAAATATTCTAAAAGCATGAAGATAATTTTGTTTAATTTTATTATATTTCCCTTACATCGATATATCTGCCCAAACTAATTATGTTATTAGTGTCTCCACATCAGCGTTAATAAAAAGCAACGACGTCCCGGAACAAATCGCCGAATCCCTAGCGATTTGGGGTGTGCAAAATTTAACATTGTAATTTATTTTTATGGTCTTGACGAACGATCCCACAGTAGCATCTCGACTGGGGTATACGAGATTAAATAATCACGTAAGTGGTGTGCAGTCTTTATGTTTGTTTTCTATAGTTATAATTAAACACATACCGTATACAGTTGTATTTATTATAGCTTTTTTTTAAATAATATCTATTGATACAACATACACACATCAAAAAAGTCTAAGCAACATGCGTGATATTACAAATTTTACCATTTATATTAATTAATTTCTAAGTATTTACTCAAACAAAGTGCGTAGGTAAGTGAAACTTCTTTGTTATTATGACATATCGGCGTTGGAAAAAAAAAACTTAATTATTTTTTTTTTTTTTATAAAATTTAAATTACTTCGAATTTTTTTTAATTTAAGTGCGTTTTAATTGCTACGTTTAGTCTTGATTTTATAATTTTACCGTCACATTTATTCGGTTACGCGTCACATTTTTCCGTTACGCGCCATCTTTAGGGTGGGATTTTTTTTTTTTTATCCAAAAAAAACCTTCCATTATTTAGTGGTGAATCAAACCCCCCACCCCCCCGAACTATGGGGAAAAAATCCCAAAGGGAAAAAATTATTTTTTCTGTTGGTTTACATAAAGGGGTGTTCCCCGAAATATAAACGGTGGAAGTTCCTCGACTTTTTTTGGGGGTTATAAGAACAGGGAATTTTTTTTAAATGAAAAATAATTAAAATTATTAGGATTTTTCCTTATTTCCCTTTAAAAACCTTTCCCATTTTAATTAATATAAATTTACCTCCAACCATAATACTTTCAACGGAGAAATCCGGTATTCCCTCCCACAATCCCAATCTCAACCCCTCACACATGGGAATCTCCAGAGACTGTTTTAAGGACTTGGACGAGCGAAAAACCCAACACTAAGGATTTCTACAATTCCATTGGGAGGAATACCCAAATGACATAAACAGTCTCATTAATTCAATAATAATCTTCCACAAGTTCTAATACAAGGAGCCATACTTTGTATTCATGTCTATGATAATAAAATCCTTTTGTTTAAACTTTATCTAAGAAAAAAGTTTAACTTTATTTAACCAATTTCTGGAAAGTTGCATATAGATCATTTTGCGAAAAATAAGGCCTTAAAAAAACAAGTTTCACTTCTTACGTGAACCCTAAAGATATTATTTTAAAAATAAAATACAACGTTATAATGTGAAGAACCATCCTAAAATGTACACTAGTACACGCACACATTTTTTTTTTAAATAATATCTATTGATACAATATATTATGTACTAAATCTTTTAAACTGATTTTCAATGTTTATAATAACAATTTTATAAGCAAAATATATACTAATATTATAAAGCTATACCGTGTTATTACAAAAAAATTAAATACGTATTAAATACTTGCTTTAAAAAGGTTTCGTAATAAATGCACCGCGCTCGCCCGAAGCAAGCTCGCGTTATCATTTTTCACAAGTCTAACTTAACGTAACCAAAGCGAGACAAAAGAGCAAGATGGCGAATATTCACCGACCGCGGTGCATTCAATATGAAACCTTTCTAAAGTCAGAGTTCAATACGTATTTAACTTTTTTGTAATAACACCGATAGAGTTTACTTGTTTATTTGTTTTGGTTTAGTGCGTTAACCTCAGGAACTACTGGTCCGATTTGAAAAATTATTTCGGTGTTACATAGCTCATTTATCGAAGATTATACGCTATATATCAGCACACTAAAACAACTAGGAGTGGACTGCAAATGAAGAATGTCTCAAAAACGTTTTTGATTTTATTTTGAGATCTTCCGCTGCGTGTTAGCGTTAGCCCAAAGTAACTATGTCACGCGCACGGAATCGCCGGCAGAAGCTAGTTACTAGATATACATCGGCTGATCCCGGAAAGAGATATGCATGACGAGTGTAACACCTGGTATATGGTGTTTGTAATCCAGCCCCATATATTGTCATGTATATATTTTAATTGTTACCGCTCACCTCCTCGATCACAAATATAATAGAATGGAAGTCAAAATTCAATACAAATCCTGCTGAATAACAATCATCAAATGTACTCTGGTTTTAATTAAAATTCTATAAACGATGTAAAATGTTTGCGTTGCGAAGATTGCGCCCGTTTCGCGTTTATTCCGTTTGTATTTTTACTTTTAACGTTCAATTGTTTTGACTTTTACGTATATTAACGTAACTTTTTCGAACGTAACGTAAATTAACTTCACGATATCACGATAAAACGTTTACGGCTCACCTCTGTTATTTATTGTTGAGTTTTATTGTCACGTCTGTTTAAGCGTATCTGAATATTGTGTATATTTTAAATCAGCGTTATCGGGTCTTTTATGTGAACACATTTAGATTTTAAATTCAATTTTAAGCTTTAATACTTTTCGTTTCGTTTAATTTAGGTTTAATGTTTGGTCCATACAAAAATTGAGCATTTTTTTTTGTTGAAATCTGCGTATGTTTAAACTATTGTTTGTATTTTTGAGATGGATAAATTTTAACACCGTTGAATCGTTCATTATAATGGTTGTTACACCTGAGTGTAATTTCGCGGAGGTTTTTTATTTTGTCCCTTTTAATTCTTTACCGTTCAATCGAACGCCACGAATACTGGTATCAGTAGAAGTTTGCACAAGGAAAATATTTTGCTATTTGTTAAATTCAAATAGTAATTACAACAAATAATTATAGTGACAAACAATGACAAACGCGTGCGAAGGCACGGGCACAACTAGTAGGTATCATTTCAATGTGAATATATTGATTTATTTGTTAATAGACGAATGGCAGAGTATTGCTGATAAATCTATATCAGCAATCTATATCAATTTCAAAATTTTTGGATTTTTGATCATTATAAATCAGTGGTACTCAACTTTTTTTTTTAACCTTAAACACGTTTCACTCATGGTGTTGCGGGCCGCAAACTACAAATATTTAGGTATTAAATAAAAAAACGTAATTTCAAATTAACAACGTATTAATTTAGTGAAAAATGGTTGTTCAATAAAACAAACTTGGTATTACCCTTATATCATAAGTAACGCATTGCGGTCCGGTTATCTGGAATCTGTTTGATTTGCTCAGCGCGCTCATAGTTTTTCTGATGGGCACGAACTTGAAAATAATTGAAAATAAAGTATAATCGGGTGGGTCGACATGTAATAAAACATAAAAAAATAGTCGATGACAAAACACTTACGTTTTCTACTCTGTTTATTAAGAATGTTTTTTATGGCTTAGTACGGAAGAGCTTTAGCATTTTTATCAACAAAAGAAAAACGGAAATAGTTTTTTTCCTTACCATCTACGTGTCGAAGTCTATATTTATTAGTCTCTATTCATCATACTTCACGCTTTGTAATTCTACAGTCAATACAATTTATCTATCTATATCTTCTATATCTATTTATACATATAATAAAAATGAAGTGTCTGTATGTAATATCAAAACAATTTTTTTTACTGATAGGGTACGAAAGGATACACGATACTGATAACAAAAATGCAATTTTTAAAATTTTTGTCGGTCTGTCTGTCTGTTTGTTCCGGCTAATCTCCGAAACGGCTGGACTGATTTTGACGGGAATTTCACTCGCAGATAGCTGAAATTACAGCGGGTTACTTAGGCTACTCTAAATTAGACTAGCTATAAACCGCGGCTTTGTCTGCAATGCTATCTTCAAAACGGTTCAACCGATTTTCACCGGCAAATAGCTGACTTTATAAAAAGTAATTTAGTTTATTTTAATTTGACTAGCTGTTAATCGTGGCTTCGCCCGCAGTACTATCTTAAAAATGGTTGGACTGATCTCCACGAAACTTTTATTGACAGATATCTGATCTTATAAAAAGTAATTCAAGCAATTTTAGTTTATACTAGCTGTTAACCGTGGCTTCGCCCGCATTACTATCTCCAAAACGGTTAGACCGGTTTTCACTAGACTTTCACTGGCAGATAGCTGACTTCACAAAAAGTAATTTAAGCAATTTTAGTTTATACTAGCTGTTAACCGTGGCTTCGCTCACAGTGCTTTCTCCAAAACGGTTAGACCAATTTTCACAAGACTTTCATTGGCAGATAGCTGACTTTCCAAAAAGTAATTTAGGCAATTTTAGTTTATACGAGCCGTTAACCGTGGCTTCGCTCGCTGTGCTATCACCAAAACAGTTAGATCTATTTTCACGGGGCTTTCACTGGTAGATAGCGAGCCTTATAAAAAGTAATTGAGGTTATTCTATTTTAGATTAGCTGTTATCCGCGTCTTTGCCTGCATAAATTTAGCAAGATTTCTAGATATTCTTTATTTTTAATAAGAGAAATAATTATCAGCTTATTGTTTACAATTCGACATTGCAATTATTAATAACTTTAATGATATAGAGGTCTTCCTAATAGGATCTTAGATTATAAACGTATTACGTAAAGTGTTCCATAATTCAATTTCATGCGGAACAGAGAAGCGTTTATTTTTTGTATAGTCACAAAATCTTAATTATAATGGCAATGTATATTAAATGTAATGTAAATCTTTATAATAATATTTAAAGTTATTGTTTCATTAGTTCCTTATACAGTGTAAGTGAGCACTGAGGTAGTTATATTGTGGGTTAAGGTTCCAAATATGTTGCTGATGACAAACCTCATTTGGCACGCTGTTAGTATTTATATATCTAATGTACACGTTACATGTTACTGTAAGTGGCGTGCATGTCGTACTTACAATTGTTTTTAAAGAGCATTTCTATAATTGTACATAGTCTCAAAATTTTATAATTCTTTAATACGATTTAAAAAAAACGCGTGCGGAGCTGCGGGTACAGCTAGTACTATAATAAAACTGTAGCAAGGCCAAATCTATACATTAAATATTTTTTGAAAATTATAATCGTGGTAGAACTTTGTTATCGATATAGAAGCCAAAAATAATCCTTTTACAATTTTTGTCTGTCTGTCTGTCCCTGTGAACACGTATCACTTTGAAAGTACTGAACCGATTTTGACGAAACTTGACACAGTGATAACTAATATTACAAGGTTACATCTAGGATTATTTTTGTCCGATAATACATAAGCGGTTCTCCAGGATAATGGACGAAAGTAAAAAAATTGTTGTTAATGAAATTCTTGACGGATTTTGGTAACTTTTCTTTGTGCTATATATAGCAGTCAGATTAGATAAAAATTTAAGCTATATTTCATATTTTTATCGTTTTGTATTCGGGCAATCCCTGGTACCACACATCCGATTTTGAATTTTTTTTTCAATGTTAGAAAGGTATATTATCCCTCAGCGTTATAGATAATGTTTATTTTGTCAAATATATATGTATTTTCAATAGTTAATCCCAAGGTATGTAATTGAAATCGGCAAAAAATCATTTAGCGCCAATATATGTAGGTTAGTTTTTATCTTAATTGGAATTGGTAGGTGATGTTGCGAACAGGCTCTAAGCTTATTTTAAAAGATTTCTCTCATACCAACTGTATATATGTATGAGTGAGTCCCTGGATAGTTTGGATTTACAGTTGGAAACGGAAGATGTCGCTGCAATCGACATTTAGGTTTATTAAGTTTTTTCGCGTTTAAAAATACAATTGAAATCGGTAAGCATATATCCTTCACCTACGTTTAAGCATGAGGTTGTGTATGTGCTTATATTCTTTTTATATTATTGCTTACTTTTTACCGCGATGTATTTTTATAATTTCACTTTAAATATGTCTATCGTATCGTACACTATAGTACGTACATCAATATAGGTTCGAGCAAGGCAACACAATACTTTATATCCAACGTGGTTGATCTTTTATTTAGCCGTGACACAGTAGCTATAAAATGATAACAATTAACATAGCCTGACAGTATAGTCTGCAAAGACATCATATCACGTTGTGGAAGTCGAAATTCTAAAGAATTTATATGAAAATAGCTGAAGCTATTACTGGTTTCAGCATGAATGGGTCGGCTCGCCCGAGGTACTGCCACCCAACCCACAGAAACATCGACGTGAAGTAACAGTGCTTGCAATGTTGCGTTTCGTTCGGTCAGTGAGAGCGCCGGAAGCCCACCTTCCCTCCCCTCTCTCTCCCTCCTTCCTCTTTTCCCCCAAACACAGGCTGGCAAAACACACTTGCGACTCACCTGGTGTTGCAAATGTCTATGGACGATGGTTATAATATATATAAAAAATGAATGTGCTTTTACTGGGTGAACGCGTTACATCCTAGGCCTCGTCTTCACTTTCCATCAGGTGTGACAAAGGTCAAGCGACACACAGTCTATTATAAAAAAGAAAAACCATAGTCTGTAATGCATTTAAAATCTTTACAACACGATAATTACATAATTTTTTTGATAAGCTTCAGTACATTAATTCATACTATTATCGCCATAATTATAATTATCAAACGATAAGAATGTAAATCTAACTTGTATGTACTTTTTAGATGTTTATGAAAAAAATTGTTGCAGGTGTCTTGGAATAAGTAAAAAAATACATTTCAATCGTTTCTAGAAATGTCTGACTATCTATCTGCCTGTCGGTTTGTTTGAACATGCATCACTGCTAAAGTACTGTGTTCTGGATAAAATCAAGAAAGTCATAAAGCATATCCTCGAGTAACATTTAGTCATGGTTTCATTAAAATCGGTTCACTCTATCAAATGTTATTGTAATTTTAATAACGACTCGCCTTAAGTACGAGAGAAAAGTAGATAAGTAAACGCACTTAATAGATTCAGATGATTTTATTAGTGACTGTTTTTTTTACATTAGGTTCCACGCGGATAGAGTCGCGGACACAGCTAGTAATCCATAAATTGACACACTTTTTACTTCACTCATACTACTTAAAGAATTAAGTTCCCTTACTGAAATAAAAATGTTTACAATATATAGTATAGAAAACACAATACATACAGACTAATCTTTTTAGGTATTCAGTGTACTGTATTCTCGACTGTCAGTTGTATCCTATGGCGGGTAATTTTTACGTAAGGCTTCTGTAATCCGAGAGGGCTGAGTTTTCGACGCGGTTGGGCTTTAATTGCGGCCTAATGAGTAACCATTATTACCCTCTATCCTTACACTGTATTTAGTGTTTAACGGGTAATGAATCGCTTTGAAGTCTGCCCGGAGGATGTAACGAGTTACTTGGGATTTCTGCTATTCGTTGATCTGCGATTATGCATTACATTGCTTAGTTTGTTATTTGCATTGTAATATTGTATTATGAGTAATTTTACGTATATTATAAACATATAATTAACTATCTTCTATATAATTAGAAACTTTAGAACGGCAGCACTTATTTGACCAATGTTTTTTTGTTGTGTTTGTAATTATTTAGAGAGAGTTTGTATGAAATTAAATATTTCAAAAAACTTACGGAAAATTTAAAAAGTGTGGTTTAAAAATCTCTATGTAAAAAAGTGAGTGAATGAGAAAAAACATGGTAGGAGATCTTCAAATGTAGTGATAGAATTGACAGATTGAGGTTCTGTTCGTGGAGAACTGTTCAGTTGCCATTTTATTTAATTAAATTATTGTATTGTAAAAGGAAAATTTGGGCTCATTTTCTTTGTTAGTAGGTACATTCGTGCGGAGCCGCGTGGGCTGTTAGTAGGTATATTAAAGTTTAAGAATTCTTTTGAACCATATACATGATGCCGGGTTTCCAAAAAGTCTAAAAAACAAATCGAAACCCGAAAAATAGTTTCATCGATATATATAAAAGTACCTAAATATAATATTTGTGATACATCTATATAAACAGATTTTTTATTTTTGTTTGTACAATTTTTTTTTCGAATATGTGATAGATTTCTATTATTCCACTGATAACGAATATGACGAAAAAATGCCTTTCGGGCTATTTGTAAAGTTGTCCGCATTTGCTTGACCGATTTTTATTGTATTTTTACACAAGAAGCTTATATCATTTCATAATTGAAACATGGATCGCCTCAAAATATTTTAAAAATCGTACAAAAATATGTGAAAACTATTTAAATATTTCAATTCTTTGATTTTGAACTATATACATGATGCCGGGTTTCCAAAAAGTCTAAAAAACAAATCGAAATCCGAAAAATAGTTTCATCGATATATATAAAAGTACCTAAATATAATATTTGTGATACATCTATATAAACAGATTTTTTATTTTTGTTTGTACAATTTTTTTTTCGACACTAAGAAGCTTACTATTATTCCACACAATATACGAAAAAATCCTTTCCTATTTTAAAGTTTCCCATTTTTTACCAATTTTCATAGTATTTTTACACGAGAAGCTTCATTTCATAATTTATACAAGGATCGCCTCAAAATATTTTAAAAATCGTAAAAAAATATGTGAAAACTATTTAAATATTTCAATTCTTTGATTGCATTGAATTGATTTCAATGATTTTAAACGGTAAGTATATAATTGTTGATATAAAAAATGCTAAATGAATTTAATGAAAACATCTTCGGGAGTTTCTATTTTGATCCCGATGTAATAAAAGCTTACAGAACTATGCCATATTTTTTTCCAGCCAGTTTGCACACATTTTTTAATATGTATGTATGACCAAGACCACAGTGAGAGTTTCCTCTTGTTCTTACATTTTTAAAAGCAATTAAATTTCCTCTATAACTTTCCTATTTAACGGTGCCTGTACAAGCCGCGGCGCTGCGCGGTTTTTTCGTCATTCGTGATCTCAGAGGCGCGTACTTTCTCATTAACTAACTGAAAACTTACATGATTTTATATTTTTCAATTATGGATGTAATTTTATTTTTGCTTTTTTTAATTTATCGTTTTACCACCAAATATTCCAATTTTATTTTCACATTAAGTCCCGGTTAAGCTAGATATCAACATGCTGATGGTTTTGTAATTTGATAGAACCTAATATATTGAGTCAAGAATTCGTAAATGTCCAAAGTCGTTCTACTGTTTTAATATAAAGTGTTTATACATCAAATGCTTGATTGACTCGTTGGTGGTATATATTTTAAAAGGGTTTTTCTGTTCTCTTATAACTTGTATTCGCTTAATGGATTTGAATAAAGTTTCATTCAGTTCCGTCTAGGCACTTGAAAAATTAAGAGCGCGTCCTTAAGTATATTAAACACTGTGTTAATGTGTTTTTCGGAGCTCCTTTAATTATCCGACGTATGGTTAGTGCTCGTAGCAAGTTAGTAGTTTTTGCGAAAATACGTGCGAGTGATATCTTGTTAAAATTTGTACCTATAAACACTACTTACATAATTCAATCTATGTTTTAGAAGTAAGATAATTTACGTTCTATCTATCTTTCGCGCGGTCTCCGATACGTATTTTCGGGCTTATACTAGCCAATGTGCAGCTGGGATAGTGAGGATCTTTTTCGACAGGCACATTTGTAATTTTTTTCCATATTTATATTGTATTATTATTATTTTTTGTATATATATTATTAGTTCTATAATAGTTTTGTTAAGCAACCGACTACACGTACGTACATTACTTTGGTCTCCCATTGAAAAACAGCGCCGCAGTACCATCTAGTTGTACTGCAGCAGGTAGCTGAATGGGGGTGTCATTGTTGTTCTAAAAAACTCTCTATATGTAACCTTTATTTATCATGTTGTTTGTGATGTTTTCCAACAATAAAGACTTTTTCTTTCTTTGGATATATTCAATATACATTTTCTTAGTCACATACAAACATAAATTAAAAATATATCTGTAATAGACCAATGTAATCGAATAATTCGTAAGTTTTCCTGTTAATTAGGTTAAGTAGTTTGTTCTGTTCACCGCGAAGTAATTCTGGCTCCTGTAACGGGAAACGATGTCGCTGAGCGTCCTCTTGCCGGAGCAACGTTAACTACGTTCCCTCTTATTAACCCTTCCTTGGCAATTATTCTATTTTGGAAACTATTTAACTTTAGAATGTCATTAGCGCTACAAAATCTGTTAGTTTTTCATTAACAGAATTTTTACATTAAATAGAGAACACCAATTGTGTAAACTATATCTATATATCATTGTAGGTGTCTAGGAATAAGTGATAAAATACATCTTAATCATTTTTAGAAATGTCTGTCTGTCTGTTTGTTTCAACACGTATTACTGCTAAAGTACTGTGTTCATAATAAAACATTTTGACCAGAATATTTTAAAACAAGAAAATCATAAAGCATATCTTCGAGTAATATATAGTCATTGTTTCATTAAAATCCGTTTAGTCTATCAAAAGTTATTGTAATTTTAATGACGACGCGACTTAAGTACGAGAGAAAAGTACATAGTATTTAGACTTAATACATTGAGATAACTTTGTTACATACTGTTTTATATATCAGGTTTCACACAGACGAAGTCGCGGGCACAGTTTGTATCTAATATAATTAATTGTTCCTACATTTTGAATAATAATTATTGCAGACGTTATTCTGCTGTTGTTTAAGGTAAGTTGTTGCTTAGGGTCACATGTGTTTTGAAAGACATTCGTATATCTGATAGACTATTGTGATCGTTTTAGTATTCAAACAAGTTTCTCTAAAATTGTTATTCAAGGAGAGTAAGTTAAATTTAATCAAAGATACTATAAAAGTAAACCTCTTACATAAAAATATTTTTAATTATTTGAAAAATATATAATCGACGTAAGTTCAAAGGACTAATAAAGATGTCCATTTTAAAAGATCTCATAATAACTTAATTGAACCAATTCACACATGGCTTCCTTTTAAGATGGCTTATATATTTCCTCCAGAGCATACTCTGGTTTAGATTTTATTAATATTGAAGATACCTTTGAAATGAATATTATATGAGTTAATTAAGTGAAGGAAATTTGATAGGAATTTTAAAATTTCTTTAATTATGCCCGTGTTCTATTTTGTTCTGTACATACAATGTGAAATATAATTCAGCTCAGGTGAGGCGGACAGTCTTTGGCCGAGGGGAAAAAAATGCAAAATTTAATTAACAAAGTTATCTGCGAGCTAAAACACAAGTTTCCGAAGAAAAACGAGAGAGCTGACACGTTAATTCGATTCTGTTGAATTACAACTGGTTGAGAGAGTGTGAAAGAGATCGTGGTGTGAATAATAAATTAAGATCCTCGGAATTTACAAATGAGTGAGGTGTTGTTTCTCTGGTGTACCAATTTTCATACTAAATTTTTTTGGTGAATTACAGCTTTATGTTTATATTTTAATTTCGATTTTTACACATTTTCGAGAATACCTGGATAATAGGATATATCGATTGTATCTGCCACGATAAACCAAGTAATACTGACACACTAAATGTGACTATACGCATAGGAATAAATTCGTCATAGTGACTCCCTTTTGTTTTGTCGTGTTTCAAGATCTCCCATTATACCTATTTAAGCAATTGAAGGAAAATGAACATACGGGTCACCTAATGGTAAGTAATCACCGCTGCCCATGGACATTTACGACTCAAGGGGCATCATAGATGAATTGCCGGCCTTTGAGATAGGACTAGGCTTGCGGATGCTCCGTGATGAAGCGAAACACGTGCAGGTAATCGTTTATTGTCATTTAAGCATTATACGTTAATTTACACCATCTTTTATTTAATTATAATTTACATTTACACATCAACAGTGTCAACCGACGTTACTTTTTGTTGTTTTAATTACTGATATTTCGTTCTTTCTATTAAGCTTCAGATTTAACTTTTTCAGGTACACCTCGCGCAAATAAAATCAAACGTTTTTTTTATTGCAGTGAGACGTGGTAGAGGCCAATTAATTCCAGACGGAAGTGTAAGTAACGTCCACTATAATATTTGTATGTTATATTGGTCTAAAAACGCCAGCGTTGGGAGTTCAGTCTAAAGAACATATCGAGCTGACTTGAGGCTTGCAGGCCGGTATGACAAAGACGACTTCAGATTGATTCGAGATCGTTGTTTGTGTATTGCACTCTGTTCACCAAAAGGTATATTCCCGGCGTCTTTTCGTCGTAGTATGAAATATATTTTAATCTTTTTTATTGGTCTTCTTGAATTTGGCTTTAAACTATAAACGTTTTTTTTTCCGTACCGAAACGAGCGTGAAATAATACACCATGTAGTCTAGTGTGTCACAAACTATACAGTTTAAGCGACGATTGTCACTAAAATGTTTTTTTAAGCAATTTAAATAAACTTCCAAGGTAAATAATAAGAATCGACGACACTTCATCTTCAACGTTGCACTCGATGAGATAATTTCACGCCAGCAGACGTTAGTCGTCTGCATGCCGCTTAGCATCCATCAATTCAATTTCATACCTATAAATTTTATCGGAAACTATCTTCGACGTTCGATTGAGTCACTTAGTTGGCGAACTTCATCGCAGTCGCTTACATCTGCATACTTAATTAGAGAAGTTCCTGTTATTAATTTGTTATTTCAAGGTAATTTAATTATTATAATACTTAGAGTTATCATCAGAGGAATAGTATGTTTTAAATTCAGTAATTTAGACTGGGCGTCGAGTTCTGAATTCATTCATATATTTCTTTATTATATTAAACAGAATAATATAATACTAGCTGACCGCTCCGGTTTCGCACGGGTGAACAAACAATGAGCAAATCTACCTTTTAAAAACAGTAAGATGTAGTGCATAAATTGGCAACAGAACGTAAGTTTTGTCAATTCTGAATTAGATCTCCTACGCTATTGGTCTGATAGGCCTTTATAGCTTCACCGGACTACTAAGGCAAGAGTTTAAGCCACATAGCCGATTTTATTTAACAACCAGCTCAAGGGTGCACGACACAACTCTGTTTGGACTGTTATAACCAAGCTGAGCTACACTAAGGTAACTATTCATACATATAGGAATTAGTGAGATACACATGTGTACCTCAGTAACTCGTATATGTATTTCGTATTAGACAACTAAGTTAAACTAGATTAACTGAGTTTTATGAGGGAAAAAAATAAAACACTTTCACCATATGTGTATCTAGTTGTGTGTGTGTACGTATGTGGGGGTGACCTGTGATATGTTGTTAGCTAGTGATTGAATTACTATCTTCAGTCTCATTAATTCATACTATTTTCTATTTTATTGCACGTATGGTAGTGTATACGTGAGTTTATGTTCAATTCACGACACATCTAGAAAAACAATTATCTTGTACTTATCTATTTATTTGTTTACTGAGAGAAGCTTTCGTCAACTTTTATCCAGGCGACGACATAACGGTTAAGTATTTTTTACTTTGTCTATCAACTAATTTTATTTATTTTTTGTTTAATAGCTACTTATATTTCTACGTATACGAAGGCAGTTAAGAGTGTATAACGTCGTTCCCAGGGGAAGACATCCAGACGCTACGTCAGCTTATTCAGGATTAGTATAATAAGAACTTTGTAAGTCTAGAATTGATGTGTTTATGACGTAGACATTTAATAAAGCATTCTCAAATCGACTAAAGTATTTTCTTGAAAAAGTAAGTTGAAGAACTCCTTTAGTTAGAGTCATCGACAAACTTTTTCACCGCTCTGAATATAGTTGTGCTGAACACAAATTCAGGTATAAATACGTATTCTAGTTTTCGTAGGTTTATTATCTAAGTAATGGGACAAAACTGGTTGCTATAAAAGATTGGTATCCTTGGTATATTTAAGGATGATAACGAAACGATTTATGTCAATTAATATTGGTATTTTGTATGTTATGTGTAATTAGTTATGTTATGTGTAATAAGAAAACCGACGTGAAGTAGCGGTGCTTGCATTGTTGCGTTTCGTTCGGTCAGTGAGAGCGCCGGAGGCCTACTTCCCATTCTTCTCTCCCCCCTCCCCCCAAAACATAGGTAGGCAACGCACTCGCGACACCCATGGCGTTGCTGGTGTCTAATGACGGCAGTGATCACTTAACATCAGGTAACCCACGTGTTCATTTGCCTCCTATGATATAAAAAAATAAAATAAAATTAGATTTCAATATAAAAGTTACATTAATTATACATATCATCAATTTTTAAAATAAGAATTTTTATGGGAAGCCTTTGAAATTCTGATCCACAGCCTTATTGTGTGACGAAAAGTGGAGGAACAGTGGTAAGTGACTTTTCCCGTTGAGCTATCAGACTCATCTTTTGACGAACGAAATAAAGTAAATTAAATTTTTTATTTATCATTATTATACAACATACTTTTTCTCACAAATAACTTAATGCAAGATGGAATAAAACTATATTATCATATAATTGATTTGTTCAATAACAAGATGAAATGTAGTCTACTAAATTATTTATGTCAATAAAAGGGCCAGACCGGAGAGGATCCATTTTGTACCATTCGATATTGAAGTTACCCTCTGCATATATCAAATGAAGTCTTTCTAAACTATTCGTCAGAGCAATGACTACGATTGACGAGCTGTGTACTACGAACGGCTAGTCTTGATCATTTTTTCTTTGGGTTATTTTATTTCAATAGGATCATACTTTGAAAATAATTATATTTGAAGATTTTCTGCTATATATATGTATTTCTAGGTATATGTTACGTTCTAAATAGCTTACTGCTATAATTTAAACGAATATGATATAGTCATTTGTGTAACATGACTAAATATTACTTCGATTAGAAATACCCAGCATTGACGACCAAGAATCGAAGTAAGACTAAAATTTTGAACTGATTTTAGGTTTTGACTTAGGTCAATTATTGTCGATGAAAGTGAGTTAATTTAGCAATAATCTAACTACATTAAGTGTCTTTCAAATAATTCTTGTATGGAATCTTCTCGAGATTACTTATATGATGATTATTGTACTCTCTATATATATCATATATTTCATCTATATCATACATAGTATAAAACAAAGTCCTCTACCGCGTCTGTCTGTCTGTCTGTTCGCGATAAACTCAAAAACTACTGAACGGATCTTCATGCGGTTTTCTCCAGTGCATAAAGTGATTCATGAGGAACATTTTGGTATATAATTTGTCAAGGATTGTTTTATAATCATGGCGGGACAACGTCTGCCGGGCCCGCTAGTTATAAATAAA